>CM022299.1:518285549-519489546 GCA_011799875.1 Thinopyrum elongatum
AAATTATCATGTCATTTACACAAAAGTTATCAGAGTTATATTTTTCAAAGAGAAAATTTCCCTAGTCAAAGTTACCAGCTCTGTTGTGCGTATATTACCGCACTATTTACACATAAGTTATTGGGGGTATGGTTTTCAACAAATTTTATCCTAGGGTCAAAAAAGAGTTATCACGGTGTTTTTACATGAGCTATCAGCTCTGTTGTGGGTATATTACCAACCTATTTACATAGAAGTTACCAAGTTTTGTTTTTCAATAAAAAAATTCCCAGGTCAAAAGGTTATCGTAGTATTTGTACGTGACTTATCACCTTTGTTGTGTCTATATTATCATGTTTTTTACACACAAGTCACCGGGCTACATTAATTTACATTTTTTTCGGGTAAAAAAGGTATCATGGTGCTTGTACGCGATTTATCAGCTTTGGTGTGCGTATATTATCATGTTATTTCCACAGAAGTTACCGGGGGTATGGGTTCAACAACTTTTATTCCATGGTCGAAAGAGTTGCCGCGTTGTTTGTACGTGAGTTATCGGCTCCATTCTCGATGGAGCGGTAACTTTTCATCATGATGAATCAATGAGTACTAACATGTCAACACACGCGAGCGGAAGACACAAAAAATACCTTGCACTAACGTGAGCTATTATGCAACCCAATAGTAGTAGACTTTTAAGAGTGGAAAAACAACCACTAGGCCATGCACCAATTTTTATTTATTTTTTATGAGAAAGGCCATGCCTTAATTACAATGCCAAAAATTTGGATTATTTACATAACAGGAAGTAGTTTGATAGCAAAGTCGAGTTGGCTGAGATGGTTGTTGGCTTTTCCAGCAGTCTAGGCGACATGGGTTCGAATCCCACTGATTCGGATCTGACGTCGTGTGAATCGTCCGCACCTATCGCTAAAATCCTGCCGTTCCAGAAAATAGCTTTTCCTATATTCTAGTCTAGTTTTGGTCCCACGACGTGAAGTTATACATGGTGATTGGCAGACAGACATAAAAAAAGGATAAGCAACAACCAGAGCCCCATGACCCATGAACCAAGAAAAGTATCTCAAAATCATGTCCACCATATATCCAAAAAATTTGGAGTAGCTTTCATTTGGTGGCAATAAAATCATGATTACTTTGGCCGTCAATCCGTTTTCTACCACAATTCTTGGTCCTCTTACTAATCACTGCTTTGACTGGACCCTCAGCATCGGCCAATATAATGCATGTATGCTGCAGGCACCAGGCAGTACCCTCTTTAACTATCTTTGTTCAAACAAAATTCTAAAATCAGATTGATCCAGTGTTGAAACAAACAAACAAACAAGAAGATACTTGAGCCGCGCAATTAGTTGTGCGGCTAATCCAGTGTTTTGTTGCACTTGACCTGTTCTTGTCTACTAGCAGAGCTGTTGCGCCCTAGAAGAATTTTGATTGATCGAAGTGGGGGCTCGAGGTGGATTTATAATTTCAGCATGCACATACGACATGCAGACCGTTGGCCAGCTATAATTTAACGGAAAAGGGTTTCTGGTCTCCAAATCCAAAACCAGCCACCCTATATGCATATATCTATCACCGTATCTATCTACCATAGTCTTCAGTTTGGTCCCGGCCAGAAAGTGAAGCTATTCATGGAAGAAAAAGACATAAGCAAAAGAATAGGCAGCAACCAAGAACAAGAAAAGTGTCTGAAAATTCAGTCTACCATATCTATAAAAAATCATCTGCGTAGCTTTCATTAGGTGGCAATCACATCATGATAACTTTGGCCCATCCCCTAGTTGGTAGACTAACATGGAGTAGCACTATATGTGAGCCTCCACTCTTTCCTGGAACTTAATCAAACATTAAGATCTATTTAAGCATACCAGGTAGTGTATGGTAGCTCTCCAGCACTGGTTCATCATACAGGGCATGGTGTTCTGAAGAGGTGCACTTAGTAGTATCATCAAAGCTAGCCGTCGAGTTGTATACATAATCTAGTGTAGTTAGTACTCCCTCCGTTCCATAGTTTGAACTAAAATCACGACAAGAATTATGGAGCGAAGGGAGTACTGTGCAAATAAACAATGTCTACAGATCCTAAAGCTAGTTCTTACACAGCCATCTGACTACAGATCTTAAAGCAAGCAACCATGACACATGTTCCCATGACTTGCTTAGTCTCTTGATAAGAAGGTTCTCTCCTATCTTTGAACCAACTCTGTTCCAACTCCTGGAGATGCTTCATGGTTGAGAGGTCACAAGACACCGTCTTCATGTTCGGCATGGCAGCAACACATTGGCCCGTAAGTAGGGTCTGTATGCGCAACAGTTGCCCTGTGCACCCCCACAGCTAGCTAAACTCAAGCAAAACGATGAGGAAAAGAAAAGACAGTGAAACTACAAGTACAAAGGCAAAACTTAAGCAACAGCAGAAGCTACCGCCGGCACTAGTCAGGAGGCCGACCAGAGTCTTCAATATTGTGAGACACTCTGGCAGGTCAACACCTCTAAACTTCTATTGCATCAATTTTTGACACAAATTGCATCGATTTGGTGAGCACACATAACAGAAAATATGCTAGTCATGGATTCTCAATCATGTGGGTGCAAGATTAAAGTCTTACTTTTCAAGATGCAAAGAGTTCACTCCTTGCTGAACATAGGGATGGCAATGGGTAGGGTATGGGCGGGTACAACCTTCTTCTACCCAAACCCATACCCATAGAAACTTTCTATACCCACCCACTTCAATACCCATGGGCATAAACTGACACCCATGCCCATACCCATCGGGTATCCTATACCCAATGGGTATGCATTGGGTACAATATATAGCATTCAAATTCTTAAAAGGTAGAGAAATGAGTTCATAATTCAAGTGATGATGGTAGAGCAGTATAGCACGGATGCGGCCTTTTCTGGTGGGTGGCCTGTTGGAGGCATCAAGGGAGTATGAGCACCGGTTGGTGGAAGCCCGACGCAGTAGGAGGTAGTGGTGGGAATTGGGGATCGCTGGATCGAGTGTTTGATAAGAGTTTGGTAGCGAAGACTCGATATGTCATCTTTTCGAGGAGTCAAATAGAATGTGGGAGGAGTGACGAGCAGGTGATTATGAGCTTATGAGCTATGGTTTGTTTAAGGAATACGAGATTTAGGTTAGGCCATATGAGTTGGATGTTGACCCCACATATTATAGGAGTTATTTTCATTTATTAATTTTTTCTGGGTATCCATTGGGTTACCCATGGGGGCAATTTCTTACCCATGCCCTACTCATATATTTTGCGGGTATGGGTACCCATTACCCATGGGTACAAAATCTCTTCAAGTCTTGCCCATACCCATTGTTTTCGGGTAGGGTACCCGCGGGTATCCATACCATGGGCAAAACTGCCATCCCTAGCTGAACAGGACTAATGATGATCAGTTGGCAAGGATCCTACAAAGCATGCTAAGTTGCATTAACATAATTTAGTCCAAACAATTGATTGCTAAGCTATGTAGAGGAAATGCAGGAGAAACCTGAAGCTTAGACTCAGCAAATGCAACGATGACAGCAGGGATGATACCCTTCCACCAGCCTCCATCAGTGCAAGATTGTGACCAGTTTTCCATTGCTTGGTGGTTCAGTGGGCATGCATAAATTTTCTCCACAGCCAAAGCAAATAAGTACAGCAGTACAACACTTGATCAGTTGTTGTTTCCTGAACTACCATTTCTGATACAGGTAAACTATTTTTAGATCAGGAGCTACAAGATAACTCAGGCTGAGAAAACAAAATGTTAACTGTGTACCACAAGGAATATGTTCTTGCATTTGTCCAGTAAGATGCGAGAAGTGCACAGCATGAATTTACCGAAGTGTGTTGTGCTAATACACAATTATTAACTGACAATGCTGCTCACACATTCTGCTATTCACTCTGTCCTTTGTGCTTTAAACTAATGACTTTATTTTAGGTTTAGTTAGTTTTAAGTCATACTTACTTTCAATTAAGGAAAGCAAAAGGCAAATTGAAATGTTTAATGCACCATGAGGTCCAACTTACAACAGCAGTACATTTGCTTGGACGTAAACCTAGATTGTCATTTTCTGCCTACAACTGAATGAAAAGAACAACATGGAATAAAGTATTTTCAGTAAAATGGCGAAAGGTGGGGTCAAAGTTCTACTCCAACCAGGGGAGTCCTACACTATGTGTCAAAAAACTAAAAAAAGGTTAGAGTCATACTGGTCTTCAGCTCAATATGAACAGTGGTCAGGAGTTATACAGCACGATTTCAACTTTCAGTGACTAAGCAGAAGATTTGCAAATAGTGAGTGACAACAGTTCTTAATTTGCTATTAGCGCTACAACCAGGACAGCCTAACAACCATTTGCAAATAGGAAGTGATAACAATTATTAATTTACCATTAGCGTTACATCATAATACAACCAGGACAGCCTAACAACACGGGGCACATATGAATTGCAAGTATGATGGCTGCCTAATCTGGACAACATAAGATAAGGCATACCAACAACAGATACCTTGCAGTATAACTAGATGTACTGTACTACAACAGTTGGACAATATAACCAGTACACTGAGTCACTGAACGACGAAACCTCAACAGAGTAATACTGTTGATCTAGAAAAACTATCATTTCAGTAGTCATCCTTGAGCTTCAGGTCAAAATTGCAACCAGAAAAAGGGTCATGCTCAAATTCCAAATCAGAAAGGAGATAGTTGCCATCATGCTCACCTGCAAGAAAACAACGGGTTTGTTGGAGCAGTTACAACAAAAGATTTTGCAATGCAACGACACATGTAGATAATTTGTGGTATGTTTCTGAAGACAATTGTATTTGATCAGTCAAAAACAGGTCACTGGGGTGCACTGATTACGAGTCGAAGGACTAGTCGAGACTAGTCGATGGACTAGTCCATGAGTCGCAACTGTGGTGTCGACTGCGAATCTCGTGTAGACTAATTCGATGAGTCGAGCGGTCGAGAGACTAGTCTACGACTAGTCTGGACTAGTCCTGCTGTCTGAGTCGCTCGACTCAAATTTGGGAGGGAAAAATTGGAGAGCGAGCTATGAGAACGAGCCGCCTGGACGAGGCCACCGCCAGCACCCACTGACCCGCCGCCGGGACGGCGGATGGCGAAGCAAGGCGCGGCAGCTGGCCGGAGCTCGTGCTCGGGCGGCGGCCATGGCCGTGCCCCGTAGGCGCGTGTGGCCCTGTGACGAGAAAGAAGAGAGAGAGAGAGAGAGAGAGAGAGAGAGAGAGAGAGGAGAAGAGGCACGGCGGTGGTCGGCGGGCTCGCCGGCGGCGGCGGCTGGAGGCGCGGGTCGCGCGCGCGCGTGCTTTTGTGCGTGATGGCGCAGGCGGCGGCGACGGGATCGATCGGGAGCTAGGGTTACAAAGGCTGGGATGGGAAGTAGGCTAAGTAGGCGGGCTACTTGGGCCCAAATGGGCCAGCTGGGGGTGGCGTGCTGAGCGGCACTGGGCTAGGCCTGGCGTGCGTTGGCTAGCACTGCTGGTTTTATTGTATATACTGTAATGTGCTGTACAGTTTACTACATACTACTCCCTCCGTTCCCAAATATAAGCCTTTCTAGAGATTCTAACAAGTGACTACGTACGGAGAAAAATGAGTGAATCTACACTCTAAAATATGTCTACATACATCCGTATGTTGTAATTCTTTTGAAATGTCTAAAAAGACTTATATTTAGGAACGGAGGAAGTACTACATACTGCTACTAGGTATTAGTAGTTGACTACTACAGTACTTTGTCGACTAGTCTAGCACTAGTCTAAGACTAGTCCGATTAGTCTATGAGTCTCAACCTCGGAACGACTCAACGACTCGTCAACTCGTAATCCTTGCTGGGGTGAGGGGGGAGCATACAGATAAAGTTTGAAGAAGATTTTTTTTTTCCCTTTTGGAGCAAAAAGCAACTGACCCCGGTTTCACAGAAACTAAATTCAGACTCAAAACAGCCCCCATAAGTTTTCTTAAGTTTGAGCAAGTTCATAGAACAAAATATCAACAACTACAATACCAAATCAATATCAATAGATTCATCATGAAATATGTATTCATAGTATATTTATTTGGTATAGAATGCTGATATTTTTGTGCATAAACTTGGTCAGACTTCAGAAAAGTGTGACTAAAGACAAAACTTAGGGCATCAATCTTGTGGAAAGAGGGACTAGGTTAACAGTAAGCCATGAATTAATGTAATGTACTGCCACAGTAGGCAAGAGGGAAGGCGAAGGCGGTGAGTCAAACCTAGTCTTGAGCTTAAGTACGCCGATGGAGGAAGGAACTCAGGATCAAGCTCCAATGTTGTTTCATCATCTGGATCGTCCAGGGATATCTAAGATACATTCAATTCGAGGTAATCAATTGCATAAACGCAACGCCTACTCATGACATGAACAAGGTGGGAAATATTTTAGATCATAGTCATCAGTAACACTGTGCTATTCACTAAGTAAGCCATCATATAGCAGTCACAAGCTCGTAGGTGAAATAATTAGCACACTAATATAACCTCTGGCTCTTATTCTAATCTAATTCCATAAAGCCATGTGTACATAGTAGTGCACTAAAAAAAATAGCTAGCTTATGACTGAGAAATGTTAGCCATCAGCATCCAGAACAGTTCAAATCGCTTTAATAATTTTTTTAGCTCATTATTAACTTATTATCACCACTTACTCCAACTACAGGTTATTAGTGATTATCAGTCCACTCCATTCTAGTGTATCATCTAGATGCACAACTACATTTCATCACACTTGAGAGCAATTTGGGATCAGGCAAAAAGTTACCACATACCTTCGATGGTACATTGATGTCATAAATACTGTTCATGGAGACTTGCAAAAAGCCCATTGCCTTCTCCACCTTCTTTCGTATGCCTGGTCCCGGAATCGAAACATAGGAAGGATTTAACACACACAAAACAGTAAAAACTTGTTTTTTATTTCATTGTATTTTCTGTAAGAACAGGGCAGAGCAATCCACAGAGCTATCATAAGAGAATAGTGGCTAAAGAAGTTCGGTTAAACAGAAAGCATACGCTCTTCACGCTCGTCTGCCATCAGTCTCTGCATATCATTCCCGGTGAAACTCGCAGTCTCAATGCCACCCTTAGCCCACTCGCAGCATTTCACCCAGTCCCCATCGCTCAGACAGCTCGGTTTCGCCACGCCCTTCGAACCCTGCACGCTCACTGCTGCTGCGGCCTTCCCGGCGGCGCCGGCCGGCGGAGCTTTGCCGGCTCTACCGAGGTCTCCCAGGGCTCTCCGCCCCACCCTCGCCGCAGGCCCGCGCGCCACCCCGGCCTTCTTCCCATCAACGCCTGGCCAAACAACGGCAGGAACGCGCAACGGGTCAGCATAAGGGGAGAGTTGGCCGCGGATTCGGCGAGGTGGACAGGTGGTGGATTGATTACCTCGGAAGATGGGCAAGTTCTCGTTTTGCACGAGGACTGGAGCTCGCGGTGCCTGCATTTCCTCGGACGATTCGGCGGCGCCGCCGGATCGCGCGCTTGTTCGAGCAGTTAAGCTCCAACCAAGACGCGAAGCTGGAACTCCCGGCGGGGGTAGAACCCTGGAAATCGCAGGAATTGGCGCGCGCTGCGCAAGAACCCTGGCCCGACCTTGGATTTCGGAGGCTCGCCCGGAGGAAACCGAGGAAGTGGAGTGGAAGAAGGCTCGCTGGGGAAGGAGGGCGGAGGGGGAAAACGGGGAGGGGCAGTAGGAAGGAGACTGAACACAACAGATAACGCGAACCACAGGAGAAAGCGTAAACGAACTTCAGCTCTATTATCTTCTCCTCTTTTCTTTTTTTCGGGTGCTATTGTCTTCTCCTTGAAATTAAACCCAATAAGTAAGAGCAAAACAAAGGGGGCGATGCTAGTTTTTTCTTTTCTGGGGAGCTATAAGATGTACACGTCACTTATTTTAGGATGGAGGATGTACATTTGAATTTTGGTCAAATGCTTAATAGTATAAAATAATCCCCTCCATTTATGCCATTCCTAGAAACTTCTGGTACCTAGCATTTTAATTGTTTTTTAGAACTCATTTTAATTTTTTTGGCAAGAATAAGGTGGATAAATAAATTCCCACACTGTAGCAGTTTGTTGTTTTACTTTGTTCGGTCAAGATATAGCATTGTAGACATATCAAATTTGTTAAGTGAATTCCATTTCTATGCTGACAGATCGCTCGGTCGTGGTATAACAACGATGCTACAGGTTGTAAGAGCCTTTCTTATAAATCATAATGGCGAAACTCAGATAAGCTATTAACACATATTTGCTCATTTGTATTGACTTTCATGCATTCCATTGATGTTTACACATGTTATTAAGAAAGTATGTTTACTTGAACACTATATAAATGTTGTACAATAATTAGGCATTTGGAAGGCAGATTGTGATTTCACTTTCATACAGTTTTCACAAAACAACATGGGCATTATAGTGCCACATGGGTAAAGTTATCTCTAAGAATGGCATTCGGACAAAATTCCATCTGGATCATTGTCCTCCTTTAGATCAAAAGCCCACCCGGATGAGTTCCCACCCAAGAAATGAAAGCATGATGCTCCTCTGGGTGGCTTGGCTCCACCCTATCCTCGCTGGTCACTACAGTGTCACTCAGCCATGGGCAAGCTTCCTCGAGGATGACTGAAGCCGTTGGGGGTTGTAGATATGCCCTTATATGCAGCTTCGTCCGTCATCCCCTTTTGGCGATGCTGGCAATGATGCTCTTCCATTAGGTGGAGTCGAGGAGAGTCCTACTTTCTCACTCTCCTGTTCTTTTTCGTAATAACGTGGTATGTGTATCCAATACCCATGCCGGTTTCAGCGTTATTTTCTTATGATAAATGAATCATAAATTGCACCAATGTCTACTTATTAGTCTTTGTCCTTGCAAATGCTCGAATAACTTACTATCGCTTATATTTTGATGCATTACATTTTACTCGAGTTAGCACCCAGTGGCAGGATTGACACCGAGAGGCATATGACGCTTATTAATGTGTAAGTATAAGTCTAGTTTGTAAAACCACAAGTGCTTATACTTATGCATACACTTGCCGAGCAAACATGACAAAGGGAGGCATATGACGCTTATTAATTCTTTTTGTTGCAATTGTATTTTGATAGTTGAAGTTGTATTGTCATCTTGGAATTAATACATTTTCAAGACAAGAAACAAAATAGTGGGGTTCAGAAGAACATCATAAACGGCAAATAGTGTACAAGGAGTGCATCATGATACTTATTTAATGTGCTTGGTGGCTCTCACCTTCTTATCGTAGTTCGTTTGCTAGAATACATTCGTTTTAATTTTTATGTGTTAATTCATCTTAAGTTATTCAAGAACTCAGCACTAAGCTTGAAGGGGCATACTCTCTGGCCAATCAAGGGGCATTCTCCTCATGCTAAGCTTGAAGGCACTATAAAGACATTGGTCTTCTACATCATCAATGGCATCAGGCTCAACACTCAAGACTTCTTCACTCGTCAGTTGGCAGCTTTAGGCATTGATTTGTTCGGCCTCAAGTTCTATGCTCCATGGGTCATGCGGCTGATTAAGCTTCACTCCACCATCAATTATCAAGCTTCAGCGCGCAACCATGTCGTCTTTCTGCCTGAAGTGGATATGTCACATGAAGCCATCTATCCTCAGCCTGCCAAGGAACCTGTTCGTGAAGACAATGCTGCCTTCCAAAGCTTCACTCAACCTCTTGAAGGCGTTCATGTGCCTAATCCTCCTGCTGCTGCTGGTCCTCTTGCTGGTCAGGTTCGACTGCCGCATCATGCCAACACTGATGCTACAGCCAGCACAGTTGCCCAAAGGCCTCAGAAGCGTGCTCGTGTGCTGAATGACCGAGAGCTTCTTGTTTCACTTCATCAGAAGCAGGATAGGCATCATGACTGGATGATGAAGCGCCAGATGCAAAGTCTTCTTGTTGATGTCAATCGTATACACAACCTTGCAACCAAGAACTCATTTGTTGCTCATGAAGCCTGTCGGCGTGCCTGGAAGATCCTCACAATGCTATGTTTTGAAGATGATCTTCAAGCAGATGGCTTCACTGAGAGATTCAAGTTTGACTCCAGGCCTCCACAGTCAGCAAGCTGGCATCCAACTCCTTCCATTGAAGATTCTGAATATTCATCTTCGGCTCCAACTATTGTTGCGCGAGTCATTGATGAAGAGGACGGCGCCACTTCACCAGCTATGGCTTCACTGCATCAGGATTCTGCATCAGGCCCCTCTACACCGCCAAACTCCATCGTCGACCCTGCTGCCCCAACATCTTCACCAACACCGCATGGGAACGCTTAGACACTCTATGTCTTCACACCATTTTTGGTCATTCCTGACAAAAGGGGGAGAAGCATATGAGTTGATAGTCTTCAAGCAGGTCTATATGGGTCGAGTGCTTATTTTTTTGTTAAGTTTTGCAACTCTCATTCTTGAACTGTTGGTGTTTGAGTTGTAACACTTAAAACTTGATGGTCGTCTGCCACTTTTGCTGCTATCATTTATTGCGATGATAAATTCCGCATGAAGTCATTCTGCATACGCCCATTTTTCATTGGGCATGTCATTATCTTCATTTCATCCTTGCTTGCACGATGAATTGTCTTCATGAATTGAAGGAGATCTCCACAAAGCAGAACCTGCCATGTGCATTTGCATTCAAAGGAAAAACTACTTATATGCACATCTTTAGGGGGAGCCCTCTCAACTTCATGAAGATAATGACTGCGTTCTTTAACTTACACATAGTTTTATCCCCGTTGAAAACTTCAACCAGTTTGTCATCAATCACCAAAAAGGGGGATATTGTAAGTGCATCTAGTGCCACCCCTAGTTGGTTTTGGAGTATTAACGACAAACGTGGTTGAGAGACTAATGTGTTTGTGAGAATTGCAGGATAACACAGGTAGAAGTCCCTCATTGATTCGGTTTACCTAGCAGAGATGACCCCTAAAAATGTGTGAAGAAATTGAAGACAATGGTGGTTCGTGAAGACATTCACGTCAAAGATAATAACGTGTGAAGACATTCACTTGAGGACAATGAAATGTGAAGACATAGTTTCTTTCGTAGTTTATTTTTCTTCTTACTTGAGTCATAGGAACCACCGTACTGTTAAGTGGGGTCAAAGTGAACAAAGTCAGAAGACTGACGTGATGGTCAACCAAAATCCTATGTCTTCGAGTGAAGACAATGAGAGCAAATCTTATCCAGAGTTGGATAAGTCAGCTTTGCTTGTAGCCCAAGCCAAGCTGCCTCGTGTGTTTGAAATCCGACCGTTGGACACATGTCGGTTCCTTAGTGACCCAGGGTCATTTCAGACATATCATGTTGGGTTGCCTGCTGGCTATAAATAGCCCACCCCCTCCACCATAAATTGGTGGCTGCTCAGAGTTAGTGCACGACTTTTGTCGTTTGAGAGCAACCCACCTCCGAAGCCTTTAAGAGAGAGATCCTTGCGAGGACAAAGCCCAAAACACCTAGAGCCAAAGAGTGTTAGGCATCACTGAAGTCTTTCTGTCCGCGTGACCTGAAGACTTGTTACTACACTTGAGGACTGTGTATCCTCCAGCCGGTTAGGCATCATGTTTTGAGGATCCAAGAGTCATTGTGGATCGCTGGTGAACAGAGTCTGTGAAGGTTTGGAAGTCTACCTTGAAGACTTACAAGAGTGATTGGGCAAGGACTAGGTGTCCTTAGCTTAAGGGGAATAAGGTGAAGACGTGGTCTTCTGAGTTCAATCTCAGCCTCCCTAATCAGACGTACAGTTGTCACAACAACTGGAACTGGTCTACCAAATCCTTGTCTTCACCAAGCATCTGGTTCTATCCCCTACCTCCTTTACATTTCAGTTTGTCTTCGTGAAGTCATTGCTTGTTTGTCTGATTTGTCTGACTTCACAGTGCGAAGACATTTACCTGTTTGGCTTCATACTGTCTTCCATTCCGATCTGTTCTACCTAGCTGCTATTAGTCTTTGTGCCTTCATTGTACTGTTAACTTGACTATGGCCTGTCTAGTGTAGTTTATCTTCCGCTGCATATCGTATAGGTGTTGTTTGGTTGTCTGTCTTCGAAGATATCACATCTTTCAAAGACTTTCATAAAAATTGCCTATTCAGCCCCCCTCTAGTCGATAACTAGCACTTTCAATTGGTATCAGAGCAAGGTGCTCCCTTGTTCTGTGTGATTCAGTTTAACCACCTGGAGTTTTAGCTATGTCGACTACAGGGATAATCAAAGTCTCCGCTGCGTGCCCCGTCTTCGATGGCACTGATTACCCCTACTGGAAGAATAAGATGCGCATGCATCTTGAAGCCATTGACATCGATCTCTGGTATGTCGTCAAGACTGGTGTCCCCAAAGTCGGTGAAGGCGTCACCGCTACTGATGTCAAGAGATTCGCACAACTGGACTCAACCGCCAAGAACATCATCTGTGGTCATTTGACCAAAGGGCAGTATGGCCGTGTGAGTGCGCTGGAAACTGCGAAGCTGGTCTGGGACTGGCTGTCCAAGGTCAACGAAGGCATCTCAACCCAGAGAGACTCAAGAATAGATGTGCTCCACAATCTCTTCAACCGATTCAAGAGGAATGACAATGAGAACGTCCATCTCACTTTCGATCGCCTCACTGATATCACAAATGAGCTTCGCGCACTTGGTTCCACAGAGATCACCAAGCATGAAATAGTGAAGAAGCTATTGAGATCACTTGACAGCTCATTTGACACTTTGGCCTTGATGATCCAAGAACGTCCTGACTTCAGAGATCTTGATCCATCTGACATACTTGAGAGGCTCAACACACATGAATTCCAGCTGTCTGAGAAGAGAGATATCTATGGTCCCAACTACGGCTGATCTCGTGCCTTGAAGGCAAAGGCTGTATCCTCATCTGAAGAAGAATCTGATTGCAGTTCTGAAGATCCTGAAGACATTGGCAAAGAGCTAGCAATGCTTGTGAGAAAGTTCCAAAAGTTCTCCAAGAAGAATCGCTTCGGCAAGTCTTCAAAATCCAGTTCCAAGAATGATGAGGCTTCCTCTCGTGACTACAAGAAGAGAACATGCCACAAATGCAAGAAGCCTGGCCACTACATATCTGAATGTTCTCAATGGGATAAGGAAGCAAAGAAAAAGAAGAAGAGCAAGGAATATGACTCTGACGACAAGAAGAAGAAGAAATCCTCAAAGTCTTCTTCAAAGTCTTCATCATACAAGAAGAGCTCATCTGGCAAGGCTCGTTCATTCATTGGCAAGGAGATGGATTCAGAGGAGTCTGCTTCTGAGGAGGCAGAGGTGGAGTCTGAGGAGGAGCCTGATTCAGGCATGGAAAGCCTGGCTCTAGCTTCAGCATTCGTCACCAAGTCCATCTTCAACACTGAAGACAATGGTCACGCCGCCGACGCTGAAGCCGATGATGAGGACAACTCTGCTCCAACCTACTGCTTCATGGCATGAGGTGCCAAGGTAAACTCACGCGATGCTTACTTTCAAACCTCCGGTGAAGATGACTCTGAAGGTGAATCCAAACCCAACTATAAGACCCTTGCTAAAATTGCAACTAAACAACAAATTGCTATGGAACACATTCAAAAATTGCTAGACAAAAGTGATGACCTGTTGGACGAGGAAATGAATCGAACTCAGTCCTTAATCGAAGACATTAAAAATCTTCGCGTTAAGTATGAAGAACTTGAAAGTCGTCATGAAACCCTCTCAGCCACTCATGAGAAGCTTTCCTACGATTATCTTCAAATGAAGCAAGATCTAGAGAAACTGAGAGTGTCTCATGAAGATCTTCAAAAAGAGAACGATTCACTACTCGCTCAACAGATCAGTTCCGCTTAGGAAGATTTTGTGCCACCTTGTTTAAAATGTCTTGAGCGTGACAATGCTGTCTCTGTTGCTGAATGTTCTACTGCCTCTGATGTTGCAATATCTTCAACTGCTGATGTGGTAACTAACGCCTCTTTTGAGGATACCACTACTATTGCTGATGAGAATGTCAGGTTGAAGACTTTGCTTGAAACAGGCATGTACAAAAGCCTCAAAGGGCATCAGACACTATGTGATGTCCTCAAGAAACAGATTCTGAACCGAAACCCTAGGAAAGAGGGTGTTGGTTTCGAGAGGAAAATGAATGGTGATGGTTCTTACTGGAAGCCTGAGCCGTACCCCAAAACCACATGGGTTGCGGCAAAGGGTCCTTCAGTAGATCCATCTACCTTATCTGGCTTCACTTGTGCTAACCCCATTATCATTGATGAGTCATTTGACTTCAATTATAAGTTGTTTAAGAATCAGAATGGTGAAGTGTTTGCCAGGTTTATTGGTACTAACTACAGGAACGAGCCACCTATGAAGAAGATCTGGGTTCCTAAAAGTTGTCTTGAGAGTTTTCCAGTGAATGTCATCATGACACCACCAGGGAAGAAGACAAACCCCAGACCAAAGGCTTCATATGGTCCAAAGGCTTCATACAGACAGAGGACCTCCTATGCTCACCCTAACGCCAATGTTTTGCAAGGAAATTATCATCAGATTCATGAATATGAGCGTGTTTCATCAAACCGCTATGTTCACAAATAAAAGAATTTTTCCGCATATTCTTTTGAGTACCATTCACCTCCTGCGAAACTATTTGCTAGGGCTCCGAAGCCAAAGTTCTCAGATGCTGCACTTAGACTCATTGCTTCTAAGCCACCCCTTAAGATGTGGGTGGTTAAGAAGGATTAACTTCTCTTGCAGGGAAAGGTCTCCAGCCGAAAATCATTGACTTCTGAAGATAATGCTGGGGACCTAAAACATCTTGTGGGACGCAAGATAAAATGCCAAACTGGTCTTACAATTTATTTCATCCCAGGATTTCTTGATGAGCATCCTATCTTACCATCCAAGAATCTTAATTTTGATAGTATGCTTGTTCGTCAAATGTTTGTGCTTCACAATACTCTTGGTGAAGCCTATCCCGCTAACTGCACTATAGGGTACGACTCCGAAAGCTACTGAATGGATTATGGACAGTGGATGCACCAACCACATGACTGGTGATCGAAGTCTTCTCATGGATTCAACTCTTCGTCCATCTACTAAAAGCCACATCACATTCGCTGACACAGGTAAAAGCAAGGTATTGGGCCTAGGTAGAGTTGCTATCTCAAAGGATCAACACATGGATAAAGTGATGCTTGTTGAATCCCTTGGATACAACTTAATGTCTGTCTCAATGCTTTGTGACCTTGACATGATTGTGATATTTGGAAAATATCGTTGCCTTGTGCTTATGGCTTCTGACAAATCTCTAGTCTTTGAAGGTTATCGAAGAGGTGATCTGTATATGGTAGATTTCTCCGCAGGACCACAGCTTGCCGTATGTCTTCTAGCAAAAGCTTCAGAATGCTGGCTTTGGCATCGAATGCTAGGACATGCGGGCATGAGGAACTTGCACACTCTTGTGAAGAAGAAGCATATCATTGGCATCGAGGGCGTCAAGTTCAAGAAGGATCATCTATGTGGTGATTGTGAAGCCGGAAAGATGACTAGGGAAAAACATCCCTCGAAGACAATCATGGCGACTTCACGTCCCTTCGAGCTTCTACACATGGACTTATTTGGCCCTACTCACTACTCAACCCTTACTACCACTGCACATCTTTATGGCCTCATTATTGTTGATGATTATTCTAGATATACCTGGGTGCACATAATTTTCTATAAGACTGAAGTGCAGGATGTCTTTAGACGCTTCACCAACCGTGCCATGACCAACTATGGCATCAAGATCAAGCACATCAGGAGTGACAATGACAGAGAATTCAAGAACACTGGCCTCGACACTTATCTTGATACATTGGGCATCACTCATGAGCTCTCTGCTCCATACACACCTCAACAGAATGGCGTCGTGGAGCGCAAGAACAGGGCCCATATTGAGATGGCTCGTACGATGCTTGATGAGTACAAGACTCCAAGAAAGTCCTGGCCTGAAGCCATTGACACTGCATGCCATATCATCAACAGAGTTTATCTTCACAAATTCTTCAAGAAGACATCTTATGAACTACTCACTGGTAAGTAGTCAAACGTAAGCTATTTCAAAGTCTTCGGTGCTAGGAGCTGGATCAAGGATCCACATCACACTTCCAAATTTGCACCAAAAGCACATGAAGGTTTTATGCTTGGTTACGGAAAGGATTCGCACACCTACAGAGTCTTCAACCTCTTTCACTATAAAGTAGTTGAAACGGTAGATGTGCGGTTCGATGAGACTAACGGCTCGCAAAGAGAGCACCTACCAAATGTGCTAGATGAAGCTTCTCCTAGTGAATCTATCAAGCTAATGGGTACTGGAGAAATCATACCCACCGAGGAATAGGCTGAAGAAGAAATCGTCATTCCAGCTCCTACTCAACGTGAAGACAATGTTGATCCTGAAGATAATGCTGACAATGGTCAGCAACAGCAAAATCTTCGCCCTGTTCATCCTCGTGTGGCTAATGAAGTTCAGATTGAGAAGATAATTGATAGCATCAATGCACCTGGTCCACTCACTCGATCAAGAGCAACGCAACTAGCAAACTTTTGTGGGCACTTTGCATTCGTGTCCATATCCGAACCCAAGAAAGTCGATGAAGCTTTTATGGAACCAGAATGGATTCAAGCTATGCAAGAAGAGCTTCAACAATTTGAGCTCAACAATGTCTGGGAGCTAGTTAAGCATCCTGATCCTCGCAAGCACAATATTATTGGCACCAAATGGATCTATCGCAATAAACAAGATGAACATGGTCAAGTCATCAGAAACAAAGCTCGTCTCATTGCTCAAGGTTACACACAAGTAGAGGGAATCGACTTTGATGAAACCTTTGCTCCCGTAGCTAGGCTTGAATCCATTCGCATACTGCTAGCCTATGCTAACCACAACAACATTCTTCTGTACCAAATGGATGTGAAGAGTGCCTTTCTCAATGGCAAAATTGAAGAAGAAGTGTATGTAGCTCAACCACCTGATTTTGAAGATCCAAAGCGACTTGATATGGTTTACAAGCTCAACAAGGCACTGTATGGCCTCAAACAAGCTCATCGCGCTTGGTATGACACACTCAAAGACTTCCTGAAGAGCAAAGGCTTCAAACCTGGATCTCTTGATCCCACTCTCTTCATGAAGACATATGATGGAGAACTGTTTGTCTGCCAAATCTATGTGGATGACATTATCTTCGGCTGCACTGACAAAAGATACAGTGATGAGTTTGGGCATATGATGCAAGAGCAATATTAGATGTCCATGATGGGAGAGCTGAAATTCTTTCTTGGTCTTCAAATCTGTCAACAGAGAAATGGCATATTCATATCACAAGAAAAATACCTCAAAGATTGCCTGAAGAAGTTTGGAATGCAAGACTGCAAAGGGTACACGACGCCAATGCCAACCAAAGGTCAATTGGGCTGCAACGACAATGGTAAAGAGTTCGATCAAAAGGTATACCGCTCCATGATTGGTTCTTTATTGTACTTATGTGCATCTAGGCTAGATATAATGCTTAGCGTTTGCATGTGTGCCCGATTCCAAGCGGCACCAAAGGAATCGCATCACCTCGCAGTGGAGCGAATTCTTCGATATTTGGCTCACACCCCAACGCTAGGATTATGGTATCCAAAGGGCTCAGAGTTTGATCTAGTTTGCTGATTATGCTAGTGACAAAGTTGATCGCAAGTCCACATCAGGCACATGTCATTTTCTTGGACGATCTCTTGTCTGTTGGTCTTCAAAGAAGCAGAACTGTGTATCACTATCCACTGTTGAGGCTGAATACATTGCTGCAGGATCTTGCTGCGCTCAGCTTCTCTAGATGAAGCAAACCCTCAAGGATTATGGCGTCAACATGAAGAATGTGCCCCTCTACTGCGACAATGAAAGCGCAATCAAGATTGCTCACAATCCAGTTCAGCACTCGAAGACAAAGCACATACAGATCCGTCATCACTTTCTCAGACACCATGTGTTGAAGGAAGACATTGATATCATTCACGTCAACACTGAAGAGCAATTGGTAGATATCTTCACGAAGCCCTTGGATGAGAAAAGGTTTTGCAAGTTGCGGTGTGAGCTAAATATCTTAGAATCCTCTAATATCCTGTGAAAGGACACACATCCTAACTCTTATGCATATTGGTGACTTAGGTGCGCAACACACAAAGTAACATATGTCTTCAATTCATGAAGACATACTCTCTGAGTGTGAATACATTAATGCGGAATTTGACTTCGGAGCGCCACGATAATTGTGCGCCGTGTTTGGGTCTAATACTTCCTATACGGTGGGTAACGCCACCACCAATATTTCTTGACGATTTTCATTTGGCGTCATGTTGCATTATCTTCATAGTTGGTATGTCTTCAACATTGGTTTATCTTCATGATTTATCTTCAAAGTTGGTTTGTCTTCAACATTGCCTTATTTTCTTGACTAAATCTTCGCAATGTTCTATTTGGTCTTCACTGATATATATATATATATATATATATATATATATGTGTGTGTGTGTGTGTGTGTGTGTGTGTGTGTGTGTGTGTGTGTGTGTGTGTATGTTCTGTCCTCTACAACATTCACGTATAGCTATGTCTTCAAGTCGCCATTTTCTACGCTAAGTGAATGTGATCGGAGCCTAACCCCTTCCGTGCTTATCTCTCTAATTCTCTATGTCTCTTCATATGCATTCTATTGACACGTGTCGATTGTTTTCACTGTGTCCTTGTCAGTTGAAGATATAGAGACAAAACATTAAACTGCTTTTACTATCTCTATCCTTTTTACTTGAATACCGGAGAAGCCGGAACGACCACCCGACAAACCAGGCACGCGTGGGGTCGTGGCATAATACACAAGCTGTTGCATGCTTGCCACGTGTCCTTCAGATGTGAACCGCCAGGGGCACCTAAGTAATTACACTGCGCCGTCCCTCTTCCTTATAAATACTCCACCCCCTGCGGTCATTATTTCCTTACCCCTCTCGCCGTCTCGCTCAAACCCTAGCGCCATCGCTAGCTTCCGTCGTCGCCAGAGACGAAGCGCTTCGCTGCAGCGACTTCTCCGCTGTCGTCGTCACACTGGTCGCGGATCTTCCTCCTTCCGCCGTCGCCGTAGGTCACCCTGGGCATAAAAACCGAACCCGAAAAGACCGAGACCGAACCCGAAAAGACCGAACTAGAAAAGACCGAATAAAATATGGTCGGCACAAACAGAAGACCGAACTAATTACGGTCTGTTTGGTCCTCCTGTATTCAAGACCGAATAGACCGTATAGACCGAACTAAAAAACCCCATACGCAAGAGTGCAAGACCATATTTACCGAATGCCCATCCGGCCAGCCCAAGGTCATGAGCAAGATACATGCATCTCATGATTCACAGGCAACCAGCTACTGCACTCTCGTTATTCTAAAAAAAAAAGCTGTTGTACTCTCATTCCTCCTTTTCTTCACAACCATCCGAGCTGCATTTCATCACCACCTTGTCCTCTTACACGTTGGTCACCGGCCCGCTGTCTACTGTCTTCTTCCTGTGCTCCATCTCGCATCTGAAGGTAAGAAAGCATACAATACAACTACTACTTGTCTGAATTTTCTTATGTATAGATGCATATCTATACACACATTTGTTGTCTCAATACATATGCACCTCTGTACACAAATGCAGTTTGTTACTGGAAATAACATGAATATGAGGTGTAGCAATTAATTTGGTCTGTTTGGTCGGGACCAAAGACCGAATAATAAAGACCGAAGATCGAATAGTGAAGAACCGAAAAGACCGAAATTATTATGGTCTTCAGTTATGGAAGACCGAATTCTTGGAAGACCGAAAAGACCGGACCGAACAAACCGAAAAGACCAAACGCCCAGGCTGAGCCGTAGGTGTCTTCCGCCGCCAAGTTAGGGCACGGAAGATTGGACTGCTCGGCCTCCATCCCGCCTCGTCAAGCAGTTCTTCGTATGCTCGTTTGCGGTAATTAAAAATCGATTTCTTACCGCACGTTTGATCTGTTAAAACTTTCTATATCTTCGGAAAGTTGTTTCTTCACCTTCCAATCTGTATCTTTTGTCTTCTGCATCTCATAACTTCGAAGTACTTTCACTTATGCTTCAAAACTAGTTAGATTCCTCACTTGTACTTATTCATGGATTCGTACAAATCTGGAACCAACTCACATCTATAAGTGAATGTCTTCACGCTATGAGGTCAATGTCTTCAAACTGATTTATCTTCACAATCTTCTGAGAATGCATATGACCTCTTCCCCTTCCCTCGCATCTCTAATGCTGTCACATGTACATGTCCGTGGGAGAGTCCCTTGGTTCTCATAGTCTGCATTCTTTGCAGAATTCTTATAGCATCATATTGAGTCGCCTGAAGCCAGTTCTTGTCTGACCAGCCGACTGAAGCCAAACACATTTGTGAAGCCTTTCAGTTTGAAGCCAATGGCTGGTGGGAAATCTGAAGGAAATATGCCCTAGAGGCAATAATAAAGTTGTTATTTATATTTCCTTATATCATGATAAATGTTTATTATTCATGCTAGAATTGTATTAACCGGAAACTTAGTACATGTGTGAATACATAGACAAATAGAGTGTCCCTAGTATGCCTCTACTTGACTAGCTTGTTTATCAAAGATGGTTATGTTTCCTAACCATAGACATGTGTTGTCATTTGATGAACAGGATCACATCATTAGAGAATGATGTGATGGACGAGACCCATCCGTTAGCTTAGCATAATGATCGTTAAGTTTTATTGCTATTGCTTTCTTCATGACTTATACATATTCCTCTGACTATGAGATTATGCAACTCCCGAATACCGGAGGAACACTTTGTGTGCTATCAAAAGTCACAACGTAACTGGGTGATTATAAAGATGCTCTACAGGTGTCCCCGAAGGTGTTTGTCGGTTTGGCATAGCTCGAGATTAGGATTTGTCACTCCGAGTATGAGAGAGGTATCTCTGGGCCCTCTCGGTAATGCACATCATATGAAGCCTTGCAAGCAATGTGACTAATGAGTTAGTTACGGGATGATGCATTATGGAACGAGTAAAGAGACTTGCCGGTAACGAGATTGAACATCCAGGTAAGTAACATAATCTCGGGCAAGTAACACATGATGATACCGACGATCGGATCTCGGGCAAGTAACATACCGATGACAAAGGGAATGACGTATGTTGTTATGCGATTTGACCGATAAAGATCTTCATAGAATATGTAGGAGCCAATATGAGCATCCAGGTTCCGCTATTGGTTATTGACCGGAGATGTGTCTCGGTCATGTCTACATAGTTCTCGAACCCGTAGGGTCCGCACGCTTAACGTTCGATGACGATTTGTATTATGAGTTATGTGTTTTGGTGACCAAAGTTTGTTCAGAGTCCCGGATGAGATCACGGACATGACAAGGAGTCTCAAAATAGTCGAGAGGTAAAGATTGATATATTGGAAGGTTATGTTCGGACACCGGAATGGTTTCGGAAAGGTTCGGACATTTTTCGGAGTACCGGGAGGTTACCGGAACCCCCTGGGGGACTATTGGGCCTGCATGGGCCTTAGTGGAAGAGAGGAGGCGGCGGCCAGGTGGAGGCGCCCCCTCCCCAGCCCAAACCGAATTGGACTAGGGATGGGGGGCGCCTCCCCCTTTCCTTCTTCTCCTCCACCTCTTTCCCCTTCCCCCCTTCTCCGGAAAAGGAAAGGGGAATCCTACTAGGACTAGGGAGTCCTAGTAGGACTCCCCACACTTGGCGCGCCCCCTAGGCCGGCCTCCTCCTCCCCTCCTCCTTTATATATGGGGGCAGGGGCGCACCCCAAAGGCACATCAGATATTCTCTTAGCCGTGTGCGGTGCCCCCCTCCACAATTTACTCCTCCGGTCATAGTGTCGTAGTGCTTAGGCGAAGGCCTGCGCGGATCACATCACCAACACCGTCGCCACGCCGTCGTGCTGACGGAATTCTCCCTCGACCTTCTGCTGGATAAAGAGTTCGAGGGACGTCATCGAGCTGAACGTGTGCTGAACTCAGAGGTGTCGTACGTTCGGTGCTTGATCGGTTGGATCGCGAAGACGTTCGACTACATAAACCGCGTTAAGCTAACGCTTCCGCTTTCGGTCTATGAGGGTACGTGGACACACTCTCCCCCTCTCGTTGCTATGCATCCCCTAGATAGATCTTGCGTGAGCGTAGGAATTTTTTTGAAATTGCACGTTCCCCAATAGTGGCATCCGAGCTAGGTCTATGCGTAGATGATATGCACGAGTAGAACACAAAGAGTTGTGGGCAATAATAGTCATACTGCTTACCACCAGCATCTTACTTTGATTCGGCGGTATTGTTGGATGAAGCGGCCCGGACCGACATTACATGACCGCGTTCATGAGACTGGTTCTACCGTCGTGCTTTGCACACAGGTGGCTGGCGGGTGTCTGTTTCTCCAACTTTAGTTGAATCGAGTTTGACTACGGCCGGTCCTTGTTGAAGGTTAAAACAACACACTTGACGAAAAATCGTTGTGGTTTTGATGCGTAGGTAAGAACGGTTCTTGCTAGAAGCCCGTAGCAGCCATGTAAAACTTGCAACAACAAAGTAGAGGACGTCTAACTTGTTTTTGCAGGGCATGCTGTGATGTGATATGGTCAAGACATGATGTGATATACGTTATTGTATGAGATGATCATGTTTTGTAAAAGTTATCTGTAACTGGCAGGAGCCTTATGGTTGTCACTTTATTGTATGAAATGCAATCGCCATGTAATTGCTTTACTTTATCACTATGCGGTAGCGATAGTCGTAGAAGCAATAGTTGGCGAGACGACAACGACGCTACAATGGAGGTCAAGGTGTCAAGCCGGTGACGATGGAGATCATGACGGTGCTTTGGAGATGGAGATCAAAGGCACAAGATGATGATGGCCATATCATGTCACATATTTTGATTGCATGTGATGTTTATCTTTTATGCATCTTATTTTGCTTAGTACGGCGGTAGCATTATAAGATGATCTCTCACTAAATTTCAATGTATAAGTGTTCTCCCTGAGTATGCACCATTGCTACAGTTCGTCGTGCCGAGACACCACGTGATGATCGGGTGTGATAAGCTCTACGTTCACATACAACGGGTGCAAGCCAGTTTTGCACGTGCAAAATACTCGGGTTAAACTTGACGAGCCTAGCATATGCAGATATGGCCTCGGAACACTGAGGCCGAAAGGTCGAACATGAATCATATAGTAGATATGATCAACATAGAGATGTTCACCATTGAAAACTACTCCATCTCACGTGATGATCGGACATGGTTTAGTTGATATGGATCACGTGATCATTTAGATGACTAGAGGGATGTCTATCTAAGTGGGAGTTCTTAAGTAATATGATTAATTGAACTTTAATTTATCATGAACTTAGTACCTGATAGTTTTTGCATATCAATGTTGTTGTAGATCAATGGCCCGTGCTACCGTTCCCTTGAATTTTAATGCGTTCCTAGAGAAAGCTAAGTTGAAAGATGATGGTAGCAACTACACGGACTGGGTCCGTAACTTGAGGATTATCCTCATTGCTGCACATAAGAATTACGTCCTGGAAGCACCGCTAGGTGAAAGACCCGCTGCAGGAGCAACTCCGGACGTTATGAATGTCTGGCAGAGCAAAGCTGATGACTACTCGATAGTTCAGTGTGCCATGCTATACGGCTTAGAATCGGGAGTTCAAAGATGCTTTGAACGTCATGGAGCATATGAGATGTTCCAAGAATTGAAGTTAATATTTCAAGCAAATGCCCGAGTTGATAGATATGAAGTCTCCAACAAGTTCTATAGCTGCAAGATGGAGGAGAATAGTTCTGTCAGTGAACATATACTCAGAATGTCTGGGTACCATAACCACTTGACTCAGCTGGGAGTTAATCTTCCTGATGATAGTGTCATTGACAGAGTTCTTCAATCACTGCCACCAAGCTATAAAGGCTTCGTGATGAAATATAATATGCAAGGGATGGAAAAGACAATTCCTGAGCTCTTCGCGATGCTAAAGGCTGCGGAGGTAGAAATCAAGAAGGAGCATCAAGTGTTGATGGTTAACAAGACCACTAGTTTCAAGAAAAAGGGCAAAGGGAAGAAGAGGAACTTCAAGAAGAATAACAAGCAAGTTGCTACTCCCGGGAAGAAGCCCAAGTCTGGACCTAAGCCTGAAACTGAGTGCTTCTACTGCAAAGGGACTGGTAACTGGAAGCGGAACTGCCCCAAGTATTTGGCGGATAAGAAGGATGGCAAAGTGAAAGGTATATTTGATATACATGTTATTGATGTGTACCTTACTAATGCTCGTAGTAGCGCCTGGGTATTTGATACTGGTTCTGTTGCTCATATTTGCAACTCGAAACAGGGGCTACGGATTAAACGAAGATTGGCTAAGGACAAGGTGACGATGCGCGTGGGAAATGGTTCCAAAGTCGATGTGATCGCCGTCGGCACGCTACCTCTACATCTACCTTCGGGATTAGTTTTAGACCTGAATAATTGTTATTTGGTGCCAGCGTTGAGCATGAATATTATATCTGGATCTTGTTTGATGCGAGACAGTTATTCATTTAAATCAGAGAATAATGGTTGTTCTATTTATATGAGTAATATCTTTTATGGTCATGCACCCTTGAGGAGTGGTCTATTTTTGTTGAATCTCGATTGTAGTGATACACATATTCATAATATTGAAGCCAAAAGATGCAAAGTTGATAATGATAGTGCAACTTATTTGTGGCACTACCGTTTAGGCCATATTGGTGTAAAGCGCATGAAGAAACTCCATGTTGATGGGCTTTTGGAATCACTTGATACTTGCGAACCATGCCTCATGGGCAAGATGACTAAGACTCTGTTCTCCGGAACAATGGAGCGAGCAACTGACTTATTGGAAATAATACATACTGATGTATGCGGTCCGATGAGTGTTGAGGCTCGCGGCGGGTATCGTTATTTTCTGACCTTCACAGATGATTTTAGCAGATATGGGTATATCTACTTAATAAAACATAAGTCTGAAACATTTGAAAAGTTCAAAGAATTTCAGAGTGAAGTGGAAAATCATAGTAACAAGAAAATAAAGTTTCTACGATCTGGTCGCGGAGGCGAATATTTGAGTTACGAGTTTGGTCTTCATTTGAAACAATGTGGAATAGTTTCGCAACTCACGCCACCTGGAACACCACAGCGTAATGGTGTGTCCGAACGTCGTAACCGTACTTTATTAGATATGGTGCGATCTATGATGTCTCTTACCGATTTACCACTATCGTTTTGGGGTTATGCTTTAGAGACGGTTGCATTCACGTTAAATAGGGCACCATCTAAATCCGTTGAGACGACACCGTATGAACTGTGGTTTGGCAAGAAACCTAAGCTGTCGTTTCTTAAAGTTTGGGGCTGCGATGCTTATGTGAAAAAAAACTTCAACCTAATAAGCTCGAACCCAAATCGGAGAAATGCGTCTTCATAGGATACCCAAAGGAGACTGTTGGGTACACCTTCTATCACAGATCCGAAGGCAAGATATTCGTTGCTAAGAATGGATCCTTTCTAGAGAAGGAGTTTCTCTCGAAATAAGTGAGTGGGAGGAAAGTAGAACTTGATGAGGTAATTGTACCTTCTCCCGAATTGGAGAGTAGCTCATCACAGAAAATAGTTCCCGTGATGCCTACACCAATTAGTGAGGAAGCTAATGATGATGATCATGAAACTTCAGATCAAGTTACTACCGAACCTCATAGGTCAACCAGAGTACGTTTCGCACCAGAGTGGTACGGTAATCCTGTTCTGGAAGTCATGTTACTAGACCACGACGAACCTACGAACTATGAGGAAGTGATGATGAGCCCAGATTCCACGAAATGGCTTGAGGCCATGAAATCTGAGATGGGATCCATGTATGAAAACAAAGTATGGACTTTGGTTGACTTGCCCGATGATCGGCAAGCCATAGAGAATAAATGGATCTTCAAGAAGAAGACTGACACTGACGGTAATATTACTGTCTACAAAGCTCGACTTGTTGTGAAAGGTTTTCGACAAGTTCAAGGAGTTGACTACGATGAGACCTTCTCACCCGTAGCGATGCTTAAGTCTATCCGAATCATGTTAGCAATTGCCGCATTTTATGATTATGAAATCTGGCAAATGGACGTCAAAACTGCGTTCCTTAATGGATTTCTCAAAGAAGAGTTGTATATGATGCAACCAGAAGGTTTTGTCGATCCTAAAGGTGCTAACAAAGTGTGCATTTTATCCAGAGATCCATTTATGGACTGGTGCAAGCCTCTCGGAGTTGGAATATACGCTTTGATAGTGTGATCAAAGCATATGGTTTTATACATACTTTTGGAGAAGCCTGTATTTACAAGAAAGTGAGTGGGAGCTCTGTAGCATTTCTAATATTATATGTGGATGCCATATTGTTGATTGGAAATGATATAGAATTTCTGGATAGCATAAAAGGATACTTGAATAAGAACTTTTCAATGAAAGACCTCGGTGAAGCTGCTTATATATTGGGCATCAAGATCTATAGGGATAGATCAAGACGCTTAATAGGACTTTCACAAAGCACATACCTTGATAAAGTTTTGAAGAAGTTCAAAATGGATTAGTCAAAGAAAGGGTTCTTGCCTGTGTTGCAAGGTGTGAAGTTGAGTAAGACTCAATGCCCGACCACTGCAGAAGATAGAGAGAAAATGAAAGTCATTCCCTATGCCTCAGCCATAGGTTCTATCATGTATGCAATGCTCTGTACCAGACCTGATGTGTGCCTTGCTATAAGTTTAGCAGGGAGGTACCAAAGTAATCCAGGAGTGGATCACTGGACAGCGGTCAAGAACATCTTGAAATACCTGAAAAGGACTAAGGATATGTTTCTCGTTTATGGAGGTGACAAAGAGCTCGTCGTAAATGGTTACGTTGATGCTAGCTTTGACACTGATCCAGATGACTCTAAGTCACAAACCGGATACGTATTTATATTGAATAGTGGAGCTGTCAGTTGGTGCAGTTCCAAGCAGAGCGTCATGACGGGATCTACGTGTGAAGCGGAGTACATAGCTGCTTCGGAAGCAGCAAATGAAGGAGTCTGGATGAAGGAGTTCATATCCGATATAGGTGTAATACCTAGTGCATCGGGTCCAATGAAAATCTTTTGTGACAATACTGGAGCAATTGCCTTAGCGAAGGAATCCAGATTTCACAAAAGAACTAAACACATCAAGAGACGCTTCAATTCCATCCACGATCAAGTCAAGGAGGGACACATAGAGATTTGCAAAATACATACGGATCTGAATGTTGCAGACCCGTTGACTAAGCCTCTTCCACGAGCAAAACATGATCAGCACCAAGACTCCATGGGTGTTAGAATCATTACTATGTAATCCAGATTATTGACTCTAGTGCAAGTGGGAGACTGAAGGAAATATGCCCTAGAGGCAATAATAAAGTTGTTATTTATATTTCCTTATATCATGATAAATGTTTATTATTCATGCTAGAATTGTATTAACCGGAAACTTAGTACATGTATGAATACATAGACAAACAGAGTGTCCCTAGTATGCCTCTACTTGACTAGCTTGTTTATCAAAGATGGTTATGTTTCCTGACCATAGACATGTGTTGTCATTTGATGAACAGGATCACATCATTTGAGAATGATGTGATGGATGAGACCCATCCGTTAGCTTAGCATAATGATCGTTAAGTTTTATTGCTATTGCTTTCTTCATGACTTATACATATTCCTTTGACTATGAGATTATGCAACTCCCGAATACCGGAGGAACACTTTGTGTGCTATCAAACGTCACAACGTAACTGGGTGATTATAAAGATGCTCTACAGGTGTCCCCAAAGGTGTTTGTTGGGTTGGCATAGATCGAGATTAGGATTTGTCACTCCGAGTATCGGAGAGGTATCTCTGGGCCCTCTCGGTAATGCACATCATATGAAGCCTTGCAAGCAATGTGACTAATGAGTTAGTTACGGGATGATGCATTATGGAACGAGTAAAGAGACTTGCCGGTAACGAGATTGAACTAGGTATGATGATACCGACGATCGAATCTCGGGCAAGTAACATACCGATGACAAAGGGAATGACGTATGTTGTTATGCGGTTTGACCGATAAAGATCTTCGTAGAATATGTAGGAGCCAATATGAGCATCCAGGTTCCGCTATTGGTTATTGACCGGAGATGTGTCTCGGTCATGTCTACATAGTTCTCGAACCCGTAGGGTCCGCACGCTTAACGTTCGATGACGATTTGTATAATGAGTTATGTGTTTTGGTGACCGAAGTTTGTTCGGAGTCCCGGATGAGATCACGGACATGACGAGGAGTCTTGAAACAGTTGAGAGGTAAAGATTGATATATTGGAAGGTTATGTTTGGACACCGGAATGGTTTCGGAAAGGTTCGGACATTTTCCGGAGTACCGGGGGGTTACCGGAACCCCCCGGGGGACTATTGGGCCTGCATGGGCCTTAGTGGAAGAGAGGAGGCGGCGGCCAGGTGGAGGCGCGTGCCCCCCCCCCAGCCCAAACCGAATTGGACTAGGGATGGGGGGCGCGGCCCCCCCTTTCCTTCTTCTCCTCCACCTCTTTCCCCTTCTCCCCTTCTCCGGAAAAGGAAAGGGGAATCCTACTAGGACTAGGGAGTCCTAGGACTCCCCACACTTGGCGCGCCCACTAGGCCGGCCGCCTCCTCCCCTCCTCCTTTATATACGGGGGCGGGGGGGCACCCCAAAGGCACATAAGATATTCTCTTAGCCGTGTGCGGTGCCCCCCTCCACAGTTTACTCCTCCGGTCATAGTGTCGTAGTGCTTAGGCGAAGCCCTGCGCGGATCACATCACCAACACCGTCGCCACGCCATCATGCTGACGGAACTCTCCCTCGACCTTCTGCTGGATCAAGAGTTCGAGGGACGTCATCGAGCTGAACGTGTGCTGAACTCGGAGGTGCCGTACGTTCGGTGCTTGATCGATTGGATCGCGAAGACGTTCGACTACATCAACCGCGTTAAGCTAACGCTTCCGCTTTCGGTCTACGAGGGTACGTGGACACACTCTCCCCCTCTCGTTGCTATGCATCTCCTAGATAGATCTTGCGTGAGCGTAGGAATTTTTTTGAAATTGCACGTTCCCCAACAAAATCTGCAAAGAAGGGCGGCAGACAGCGCCGTGATAACACTGCCTTGGACTTGCCACCGGATCTATATGAGATTGACAAATCTGACCCTGAGGAAACCTATGGCGAGCGCAAGTCTAGAGTCCAATGGATTCGCAGATATTGGGCAGAGCAATGGTTTCTGTATCATTTTGTGACTCCAGAATATGCAGACAAGCATGCGGTGAGGCCCCCATGGGCAAATATCATATACAAGAAGCTGCAACCCAAGACCAAGGCTGAAGCCATTGCTAAAGGCTTCTTTCCTTACATGGTCCGCGGCCCAATGCCTGAAAATGCCGACCCATCAAGTCTTCGATGGTGTCGAGAGGATGATCTGTTTGAAGCCAATATCCAGTTTGCTAGGGCTTCTGCAGCTCAAAACAAGAAGGACCTTGGGATTAACTTCAACCCAGGTCCAGCTGCTCCAAGGCCAGATGCCTGTCGCAAAGCTGAGCCAAATCTCATTGGCCCCTTTGAGGCTTTCGATGCGTTTCTGGCACATTGTGCCGCTCAAAGGGCCAGTGTTGAAGATGCTACTGCTGATGTGGAACATGCTGACGTTCTAGAGCCCCCAAAGCCAGTGAAGAAAGCAAAGGCTTCAAAATCTTCTGCTGCACCAAAAGCTTCGAGAGTGAAGCCACTGAAATCTGCACCTCCTGAATCCAGTGTGCAGTCTGAAGACCTGTCTCGAACCTCCAAGAAGCCCAAGAAAATCTCAGGGCAAGCCCTTACACCTGCAAACATCTTTCGCAATGATGACGATATTATCGATCTATCTAGCGATGAAGACACAGATGATGATGCCCTTGAGATGCTGATCAAGAGCAAACAGGAGGCCGAAATCTTCAATGATCTGCCTCTGTTTGACGTTGATATTCTCAACAACTTCATGGACGAGTGGTTTGAAGATACCTCTCTTACTCTCGATGATCTGCAGCTTCCGATTGGCATCAGTGTGACATTTCAGGGCTATATTGCCAAAGAGCTTGCAGTTGTTCAAAAGGTCATTGAGCACAAGAACAAGATTGACCATGAAAAGGCCCTCTTCAAGAAGCACATGGCCAAGCTCAGTGTCACTGAAGTGAAAAACTTCAAGCAGATGATGATTGATCTCAAGGCTGAGTTTGCCAAGCGCCGTGATGAAGCGAAAGCCTCAAGAGAGCGCCTGAAGCATTACGCTGAAAAATGCATTCAGGATCATAATGAAGCCTTGAAGAGGAAAGCTCTTGGGCGTCCAGGCATTGACCCCAAGTTGGCTGCCAAGAAGAAGAAGCCAGCTGCAGCTGAAACCGAAGCTCCAAGGCAGGAAAGACCAAGCATTGTCTTCCCTGCCAGCATGACTGGCTCAAAGCCAAAGGTCCCATCAGCTGCTTCTGAAAAGAAGACAAAGCAGGCTGAGGCTGAGGCCAAGAAGCGGAAGCATCATGAAGCCTCTGATGCTGCTCCCTCCAAGAAGAAGCTGAAGACTAAGCCTTCAAAGTCTTCAAGAAAGGATGAAACTGCACCACCAGAGCCGCTGGTTGTTGAACCCATCTATGTTGCCTTGCCTGCCTCCTCCAACCGTGAGCGCTGCCTAGTAGTACATGAGCCTGCTACCACAGAGGCTCATGAGTCTGAAGATATTCCAGCTGCTGACACCATCGCAGCTGAAGACATTCACTACTGCAGGATGCTGCTAACGCGACACTACGACCAGAGACCCTTTGACGAAACTGTGTGCGATGTATTAATCGCAAACAGGGATGTAAAAAAACCGTAAAAAAAAGATGCAAAACATTTGCGATGGCGGAGACATCAAACACGGTTCAGATTTCAGTTACATGTGCGATGCAGGGCATACGGTTGATCCAGAAGAACTGTTTGCGATGAGGCAGAACAACAGAAACGGGCAACCATATCAATGTGTGTGCGATATACGGCATACAGTTCGCTCTGATGAACTGTGTGCTATTAGGGAATGCAACAGAAACGGTCAGCCAGATGAAAGTGTGTGTGATATACGGCATACGGTTCACTCGGACGAACTGTTTTCGATTAGGAAAGAGAACAGAAACGGTTCAACTTAACAAGATGTGTGTGATATGCGGCATACAGTTCACATAGATGAACTATTTACGATGAGCCAAAAGAACACAAACGATTCATGTAAACAAGATGTGTGTGATACACAGCAAACAGCCCACTCGGATGAACTGTTTGCGATGAGAAATTATAACACAAACGGTTACTATCGTTAGTTCGTGTGCGATTATGTTCGTACAAAAAACTTTGAAAAATGCAAACTTGTTGCTTGTGGTGCCTAGGAGTATCACACGCGATGCGTCTGCGAGTACTCGTGTGCGATGATTAGTAAGTTACACATACGTTTCCTTATGTTAACACGTGTGTGATAAATAACACGTGGCCCAGAACCATCAATAAATTTTGACCTTGTTTCTCGTCACATTGCAGATTACAACGCAATAAGTAAGTGCAAATCTGTTCACACCTATCAAACTAATATGTGTTCACACTTAGCACCGGGCTATAAAAACTACCCACTCGAAAATTACTTCATAGTTCCTCTCCTCATCACTCACAAAACTGGACTTTCCTGTCAAGTCGTTCCGCCATGACCGGTAGGAGGAGTTTCGGGTGGACATATAACCAGGCAGCAAAGACCAAGGCCGCGGAAGCACTAGACAGGTCCCGCCGCGAAGCGGCAGCCGCAGCAGAGATGTCCCGGCGCGCCGCGGAGCCCTCGAACGAGCTCTCACGGGCACGCGAGGGCTCTCACAAGCGCACTCGCCGCATCGGCGATCACGATGATCTGGCGTTGCTGAAGTCCTTAGCCGGCGATGACGACATTCTCGCTGGCCTCATTAAGCAGCAGGAGCTGGTCGACGGCTTGATGAAGCTGCTCGAGATCAGCGATGCCTCGGTTGACAAGGCGACCGGCCTCGTCGAGCAACTCATGGGTGACAATGCAAAGCTCCTCAAGGCGCTCGCCAAGAAGGAGGAGGAGGCCGCCGGCTGGAAGATGCTGCATGAGCAGAGCAGTGCCTCGGGGATGACGCTGACAGCGGTCATCGAGGAACTGATGGGTGACTTAAGGAAGCTCCGGATCGAGCGCGAGCAGGAGGTGGAAGAATCTGTGGCTGCTTTCAAGCAAAGTCGTGAGGAATTGAAGAAGGAGCTGGAGGATGTCGTCGCCCGGCAATCCATCGACGAGTAGAGACAGTAGCGACCCAGTTCATTGTCTGCGATTTCCTTCTTCTCTTGCCCCCGTGTCTTCCGGGCTTTGCCGCATGTGGCATTTTAAATTATCCAGAATATATAAGACAGTTATTATCCGCGCCATTGTAAATTTGTCATCGTATTATCCGTTGCCATTTTATTTGTCGTCGTATTATCCGTTGCCCTATGTGGCAATTTAAATTAGGCCGGAATACGAGTTGAAAACACGAACAAAGCAAATGCTGCCATGGGATCACAAGCAAACACCCTCCGTCCAGGTGCTTTAATTAACCGCGTGTTAAACAGCAGCTCGGCCGCCATTAATGCAGAAGTTGTGAGCGAGGCGGGCGGCTGGTGGATGGAGGTCAAAGAGCTCGCTTCCCGGTGAGCATGGCTGGCCTTGCTGCTCGCACGTGTCCCGTCGAGCCTGCGAGGTGGACAGGATGCACGTGTCCCGTCGAGTCTGCGCGGCGGACTGCTCGCACGCGTCCCGTCGAGTCTGCACGGCGGACTTCTCGCGCTCATCCCGTCTAATCAAACAGTTGCACGCACGCCATCGAGTATGGTTAAATTTTGGCAGAGGTAGTGGCCGCACTTAAATGGTTACGGGAGCATACGATTCATATAATACAACCGTTTGCAATATTAACGTGTCAGCTATTTGTTTCAAAAGGACTTTGTTGGCTATTAATGTGTACGCCTTGTCTCAAACAGGACGATTTTTTTTACCATGGCATATGTGCCATGTCATGAAACCATGCCAAGTTTCATGTTTTTTGGGTGAGTTTTTGATTTACTGGGATTTAAAAACCGAGATTCTCAGTGTTTCAGGACGACAAGAAGTTTGTAATTCATTCCCATTCCTTAAATGAGACCTAAACATGCACCCAATGACACATGTACGATTTCCCACCCATTTTGCTTCACTGGAGCATGTGCTTGTAGTTCAAATTTGAATTATGGACTACATTAAATGCCTAGAAAACTTAATTAATATATACAATGGCCAAACGAACCCTGAACAGTTTCAAATTTTAGCACGACACTCCTGTTATTCTATGTTGCCTGTAGAAAACAAAGTTCAAGGCGAGAAGAGGCAGCGATTATCGTTTCGCCCACAAGAGGGGCATGTTTCCCTACCGAAACCACGAGGGTTGCGAGAAGCTTCGGTTTGTAAGAGGCTTGTAATATAGCTTGGCCCAAATTGGACAATTATTTTACCATGACATATATGTGCCATGTAGTGACACCATGCCAAGTTCCATGATTTCCTGGTGAGTTTTGGATTTACAGAGATTTAAAAACCGAGATTCGCAATGTTTGTGGCCAAGCCAGGACGCCGAGACGGTTGAATTCATTCCCATTCGTTCCATGGGACCTAAACATGCACCCCAAGGACACATGTACGTTTTTTCTTGCCATTTTGGTGCACTGGAGCATGTATTTGTAGTTCAGATTTGAATTATGGACATTAAATGCCTATAGAACTCAATTAATGAATAAAAAAGGTCAAACGAACCCTGAATAATTTCAAAGTTCAGCGCGAATCTCCCGTTGTTCCGTGTTGCATGTAGAAGAAAATACAAGGCTAGAAGCGGGAGCGATTATCATTTCGCCCACAAGGGAACACGTTTCCCTATCGAAACCACGAGGGTTCTTGTGACAGGCTCCAGTTTGTAAGAGGTTTGTAATAAAGCTTGGCCCAAATTGGATAATGTTTTTACCACAACATATATGTGCCATGACATGACACCATGCCACCTTTGATGACTTTCTGGTGAGTTTTGGATTTATGGGGATTTAAAACCAAGATTCCAAATGTTTGCGAACAAGCCAGGACACCGGTACGGTTGTAATTCATTCCCATTCCTGGCATGGGACCTAAACATGCACCCAAGGACACATGTATAATTTTTCTAGCCATTTTGGTGAACTGGAGCATGTATTTGTAGTTCAGATTTGAATTATGGACATTAAATGCCTAGGAAACTCAATTAGTGTATAAAACAGCCAAACGAACCCTGAATAAGTTTAAATTTCAGCACGGATATCCTGTCATTTCATGTTGCCCGTAGAAGAAAATACAAGGCAAAAAGAGGCAGTGATTATGTTTCGCCCACAAGGGGAACACGTTTCCCTATCGAACCCACGAGGGTTCTTGCGACAGGCTCCAGTTTGTAAGAGGTTTGTAATAAAGCTTGGCCCAAATTGGACAATGTTTTTACCACGACATATATGTGCCATGACGTGACACCATGCCACCTTTGATGACTTTCTGGTGAGTTTTGGATTTATGGGGATTTAAAAACCGAGATTCCAAATGTTTGAGGATGAGCCAGGACGCCGGTACGGTTGTAATTCGTTCCCATTCCTGGCATGGGACCTAAACATGCACCCAAGGACACATGTATAATTTTTCTAGCCATTTTGGTGAACTGGAGCATGTATTTGTAGTTCAGATTTGAATTATGGACATTAAATGCCTAGGAAACTCAATTAGTGTATAAAAAGGCCAAACTAGCCCTGAATAAGTTTAAATTTCAGCACGGATATCAGGTCATTCCATGTTGCCCGTAGAAAAAAATACAAGGCAAAAAGAGGCAATGATTATCGTTTCGCCCACAAGGGGGACACGTTTCCCTATCGAAACCACGAGGCTTCTTTGAAAGAAGCTCCGGTTTGTAAGAGGCTTGTAATAAAACTTGCGCCAAAATGGACAAAAAAATTCCTCGACATATATGTGCCATGTCGTGACACCATGCCAAGTTTCACGATTTTGGGTGAGTTTTGGATTTACGGGGATTTAAAAACCGAGATTCTTCTCACGAAATGTTTTCAAATAGCACACGGTTCACTCACGAAAGCCGTGTGCCTACCAAACCGTGGCTGATGCCCCCCTCCCCCCTGCTACGCGCGCGATCTGAGTCGTGCGTTCTGATTGGCCAGAACCCAAACCCCACGGATCGTACGTCTGCACCGTTGGATGCTCCCAGATTGAACGACAATCCTCAGCCCTTTCGACAGCACATGCAGTATATGGGTAAGCACTGTGCGCATGCGTCGTGCTAGCTCACGCTTCCTTCTCTACTAAGTTTTCTATATTAATGTTCTTATATATCCAAATAGGCTACCGTTTCCCACCACTCCTCTCATCGGTTTCCCGCCTATTCTCCCATCGTTTTCCCGCTACCAGTGTCAGTGCTTATTGAAGGCTAGGCGGCGACACACCGGCCATGTAAATATCGCACACAGTTTCTAAAAGCACAAATGTGTGTGATATGAGGGAGTAGGTCCCATAGGGTGACCAGCGTGAAACACCTTAAAGGCAAGGAGGCAATTCCTATCAGCAAGGTGCGGCCTTCCATCCGCTAGCCTAGTCGAATAGAACACAGAAGTTAAGCGTGCTCGGGCTGGAGTAGTCCAAGGATGGGTGACCCGGTGGGAAGTTGCATATCTCAAGCTTCATTTAAATGCTATGACACGGTCATTATAGAGATAAAGAGATAAATATCTCTATAGTGACCTGTCATGGTGATTATATAAACCTTGGGATCCTTGTTTTGCTAATTTGTAGACTATGTTTTTATTGGTTATTTTTTGCTCTAAAAAATTAAAGAATGATTGACTCTATAGTGACCTGTCATGGTGATTATATAAACCTTTTTCAGGTCGCATGCAGGGTATAGGGGGCAGCGTGTTCTGATCGAGCATGTCTCCCTTGTGCGGTTTATAGATGCTGCACATATCTGTGGGCTCCCCGAGGTATATATATTATCCTTTACCGATAAGGAGGAGGGCCCACACAATCTATCCCTTTGACCCAACAACGAGAAGGGTTTGACCATGATGGTTTCCTATTGCTATGTGTGCTATGTTAGACCAAATAAAGTTTGAGCGCATGCGTTGGACGACACCCCCCCCCCCCGCCTCGAAGTTGGGAAACCGACATCGTACGTATTGAACCAGGCTTGGGGTCGGGTACGGTGTTCGGTTTGTAATGTAGTTGGTGGCCCATCGAAGTTGTGCATTCGGGATTTAAACACATCACACACCACTGTACCCATACATATTTTCGGGCCGCATGCAGTGTATACGGGATCTTCTGATCGACCACGTCTCCCTTGTGTGGTTTTTTGTGACGACGCGCATATCTGTGGGCTCCCCGAGTGTATATATATATATATCATCCCTTTGACCGATAACGAGGGGTATGTGTTGGCCATGAATGGATTCCTCCTAGTTCTTCGTGTTAGGGCCGGTCACCGTCACATGTCGTTCAACCAAAGCTTGAGCTCATGTGTTGTTAGGATTCCCTCCCACATGCTCGGATTGCTGGGTTCGACCTACACCGTACCCTACATATCTCATCCTTAATTACCTGGCCTTCATGGTTGTTGTCTGTATCGAGAGGTAGGCACCACATCTTAATTGTACATTATTCTATATTGAAAACACACATCACCCCTTCCAACGTACATCATTTTGGGCCGCATGCAAGAGGTGCGGGTTTTGTGGTCCCTCTCGTGCGATTTTTATGATGGTTCAATCTATTGGCCCAAGCGGTTTATCGACAACAACAGTTGTCGTTTGACCGAAGGATAGATTCACTGGTCCGTCTTATGGTAGGTCATGGCGACATGCATGTATGACCAAAGTATCATTACGTGCATCCGCCCCGCTGACACGAAGTGGGAGGTGGTGGGTCAAGCACCCTAGCTAGCTACGACATTATGTCATTATAGATATATCCAGGGGTGCTTTCGGGTTTGCGAGGCAGGTGGCACCAAAGTTCTGCATTGTGTATTTAAAGTTTTAAACATCACACCCAATATTCCTACATATATTTGGCCACTTCCACGTGGTTCTTGACTTCTGGCCCCTCTCATCGATCTTCGACGACGCGCCCAACCATGGGCCCGCGCGGTCAAAGTTGTGCAATGGAATTTTGAACATCACAGACCATCCTTTTCACTCATATATATTTAGGCCACATGCTAGTGTGGCTGTCTTCTGACCCTCTCTAACGTTTTTTTTGCTGCAAAGACTCTGATGACGCTCAACGGACACGGGTATAATGTCTTAACCGTGTGCGATGCAAGTGCGCTGTGAATCACCACGACTGCGCAAGCACGAGCAAAGGTGGAGGTACTGGCTCAACCGTGTGTGATGCAAGTGCGCTGTAAAATCGCCACGACTACGCAAGCGCGAGCAAAGGGTGGAGGTACTCGCTTAACTGTGTGCGATGCAAGTGCGCTGTAATTAAAATCACCTCCTGCGCAAGCTAAAGGCGAGTAGTTTATTTAGAAATTAGGACGAACCGTGTGTGATAGACCAGCTAGCTAGAATTCTAAAAACAAACTACTCTCCTTGAGCGTTGCAAAAATCGGCGGTTCCGCCACTTTTCCTTATTATCATACACGCATTTTCTTATTGGACCGTGCGCGATCTTGGGTACTCCCGCCCCACATCAATTTCTTTACCCAAATTTTAGTAGCCGCTGTACTTCAACCGTCGCCCACACTCCTCCAGCACCGACCTTATAGTAAAATTGCAGTAGCCGAGGCATTTGAACCGTCGCCCTCCCTCGTCCACCACCATCTCCACCCACCATTACTAAAAATTTCAGTAGCCGCGGCGTATCCTCAAACACCCCCCCCTCCAAAGTCCCCCCACTCGGCCCCCTCCCCCCCTCGAACCCTAGCTCGCCGCCACCGCCGCCAACCCCTGCCGGTCTGCCCGTTCCTCCTAGCTTAGATAATAAAGTTCAGGTTACCCAGCGATTCCCATACCATCGCCCCACTCCCCTGAGTTTTTAGATGAGGCCTGCGGTGTCCCTCCTGGCCAGATCCACATCCCCTGCTCTAGAATGTCGCAGCCTAAGCTCGACCACGTATCCCAGGGAGCCCGACGAGTGTTCGGCCAAGAAGAGGTTTATCATGGCCTCTCCGGCAGACGTTGGCGAGGTGGTCACCATTCGCCCCGACCTATCGATCCCGGAGGAACACGTCGCCGCGGAAGCCGGCAAAGACGTTGACTATGTTGCCATGCCGAAGGCTTCATGTCAGCGGGCTAGCATATTACTGTATCTCGGGAAAGCTGGCTACGACATCAAGCTCGTCGACAGCGATGGCTTCACGCGGGCCATGTCACAGGTTAAGTGGTCCATCCCGAACCCCTCTGGTTCAACCGCCGTCGATCTCTTCGACGGCCCTGCCGCTGATCTCCTCCGCCAAGCGGTCAAGGATTTGCGATCCTTGTACGCCATCGAGCCCATTTTGTCATTTCTGAAGGACATGTTCTACGGCGGCGGCTTGGGATCCTCAATTGCCAAGTCAGATCTCATCGACCACGACCACGAGGAGGGCACCCACAAAGGTTCTTCCAAGGTGAAACAGCCCATCTGTGACATCAGAGAGCGCACCATGGGTCTGTGCTCTTCCAACTGGAAGGATCCCGTCAATGACATGTGAGGCAACATCCTATCAGCAAATCTTACCTTTTCTAGCTTGCCAACCCGTACCCTTTGTTGTAGTAGCATTTGCCGTGCGGTGCTTTAACTGTGCCGTGTTTAATTATTTCAGTTATGCAAAAAAATGTATTGTTCAATAGGGCTATATGATGTTTAAGTATGAATTGTCCACTTCAGTTTCATGAATGGCTATATTTGGTTGTTTATAGTGAGTAGATGCCTTGTTTATCTCTATTTGGTTGTTAGGTTGGTTGCAGTGAGCATTTTTCTAGTTATCGAGTAGATGCCTTGTTTATATGTATTTGGTTCTTAGGTTGGTTGTAGTGAGCATTTGTCCAGTTATCAAGCAGATGCCTTGTTTATCTGTATTTGCTTGTTAGGTTGGTTGCAGTGAGCATTTGTCCAGTTTTCAAGCATATGCCCTGTTTATCTGTATTTGCTTGTTAGGTTGGTTGCAGTGAGACTCTGTCCAGTTTTCAATGGCTATATTTGGTTGTTATACTGATCATTTATGCCTTGTTTATTTCAGTCATTCACAATGTGATGTTCATTATGTGCAAGTCGGAACTATGCCGCTCGACTGCATCAATACCAGTTTGAACGGCTATATTTGGTTCCAGTTATGCCTGGTGTAGTTAACACATGCCCTTTATTTCAGTTTTACACATGTATCCAGTGTGATGTTTAAGAATTACCTGCGTTCTATTCATTTTCAACAATACCAGTTTGAATTGCAATATTTGATGGCTGTTAAGCCTATTGTCGGTAACATTGCCTTCCATTTTATATTTGCTTTAACAGCATGCTGAAACCAACACATTCAAGCTATCATTTAGAGATGATGTTGTTTACCTTTGCTATATTTGTTTGATGTTAAGGTTGATGTACTTATCATGCCTTTCCACTAATGCAGGACAACATCGGGAGTGGCCACCATTTTCCGCCGAGGTTAGTTTCATCCCTCGGCTTGTACTCCCCCCGTCGTTCCATAATGTAGTGCATATAGATCCAAGCCTGGACACTTGTTAGCTTCTAATATTGACTTGTTGCTTGTAGGTACATATGCCCTTGGCAAGGATCCACGCATCGACCCTTTTGCGTATGCGGCAATGAAATATTCATGAACAAGCATCAAGTGAGGAAACTAATAAGGATTATTAGCAAAAAGATACGAACGATGGCAAGCAAATTATTTGTTTACGCTCTATCCAACACAACAGTGAGTTGTAGGATGGTAACTACAAACTCTGCAGCCTTCTCTTTTTACTGCCCATAATGAGTTGTTAGACAACAATGTCTGAATCTTTTTCATTCGCAGTGGTTCCCGAAGCAGTTCACTCAAGATTACCTCGCAAAGTACATGATTGGTGGACACGCAATGAAGGTTAAAGTATTTCATCCAGACTACAATGAGCATCGAGAAGTCCTAATGAAGACAGTGAAGGATGGACGGGCAGCCATCACAAGGGGTTGGCCTAGAGTCATGCGCGCATTACGCATAGAGGAGGGCACAATATGGGCATTCCGCTTCACCTTCTCCAGCAATCAGAATGTCTTTCACCTCTCTCTTTACAGTCTTTAGTACAACTGTGGTTCATCATTCTTTACTTGGTGCTTCTGTAGTTCTTCAGTATATGTACCTGTGCATCGAATTATGCATTCATGGTTGAACCTATATTTGTAATAAACATGGTTGCATATGAAATAAGTGATTGCCTACTTTCAAATTCAAAACATGTGATTTTTAAATTATGGATTAATTAGGGATTACACTGCACACGGTTTGCGAAAGCGAAACGTCTGCGATAGACGTGGAGATCAGACACGTTTCTAGGATCCACTACGTGTGCGATCAATCTCTACTGCACACACGATCAGCCAAAAAAAACGTGTGCGGTTAACAACAGCATCGCACACAGTTCTTTCTTATTAAATGTTTGCGATAGTCACCTTATCACACACGCTTCACAATTATGGACTGTTTGTGATGTTGTGCGCATCACAAATGTTTGTTCATAGAAGAACGTGTGCGATAGGTCGATCATCCGACGCGGGTGCGACACATGAATCGTGTGGGATGTATTCAAGCTTCGCATACAGTTTTATAGCGACAACTGTGTGCACTCTTACATCGAATCGCACACAGTCGAGGAAAAGTAAATGTGTGTGATTGTCTACTTCTATAATCGTGAACTATTTGTGATGGGTCGCGCATCATAAACGTAGCACCACAGAATACCGACTGCGATGGCAATGCGAGCACAAACGAGTAGGGAGTACTGTATATGCATCGAGGCTCCGTATCCCCGACGGTTTCTGGGTCGTGTGGGAAGGACCCCCCCTATCGCAATCACTCACTTGGCGATGGTTCAGAACGTCGTCGCGGAAAGGGGTTAAAAACCGTTTGTATAGCACCTCGCTGTAGCAGTGATTGGTCGTGAAGACAATGTAGTTGATGATGAAGTCCTTCCTCAGTTCCCCCAGATCATGCCCAAGCGGGTATCATCGCCTGCTCCATCGAGCAGTGAACAGATAAGTATTGGTGGTCCCACGACGCCAACCGCACATGATGATTACTAGGAAGAGCAACACCCCAACACTCCACTCCATGAAGTTATTCCTCGCACTCCACCAGCTCAAGTCACTACTCCTGTGATTGAGACTCCGCAAGACACCCCTGAAGACATAGAGAACACCACTCCCTCACCACAGGCGTCACCTTCTTTCCGAAGGCTTCGCCGAGGCCCAAGGCCAACGACCTCCATGTCAAGCATTCCTGAAGAGGATGTGCAAGCCACAAGCTCAGTAGCACGTCAAGTGTTCCCTGAAGCCATCCCTACAGAAACTGCTCAAGAATCTGAAGCCAAAGAGGCTGAAGATATTCCGGCTGCATCAGCCGAAGAAAAAGAAGAAGATCAAGCTGTTATTCCTCCTACCGTTGAATCAAGAGAGCATGAAGATGTGATTGTGCCAGACCCCCCAATTCCTGAAGCCTCGACAAATGAGGCTGCCGATACAACCACTGCTGAAGCCGATGACATTGTCATGGCTGAAGACAATGAGCAGCCCGAAGCCACTCTTCAGCCTGAAACCCATGATGCCACCGAAGACATTCAGCCATCCACCTCGGATGTTGCTGCTGCTCCTCCTATTCCTCACACCATGGAACGGGCGTTCTATCATGGTGAGCTTATAACTGTCAAGTGGCCAATCATGATACCACCGGCTACTCCTGGTCCTCAGTATGACTATCATGTGGAGCAAAGGCCTCAGACGCAGAAGCCAAAGCCCAGGCTGCCCAGGCTTCCCAGTGCCGTTACCACTCAAGGCTCATTCAATGTGCTCAGCTTCAGAGAGCACAACACATTCTTTGACAAGGCCAATAATCCTTACAAGAAGCCTAAGATTTCATCTGACAGGTTCTGGAGCCACCAGCAAAGGAGCTACTACTCATGTATTCTGTATAACTAGGACAGGATCTTCCCTCACAAGCGCCTGTGCTACGATGCCATTGCTGGTCTCCCGTGCCTTGAAGAAGCTCTTGATTGCTTTCGTGAAGTTGGCTTGCTCCCATTTGTCGTCGACAAGGAGCACTGGAATGAGGAACTCTTGCTGCAATTCTATGCCACTCTTCATATATCAGGCTACAACAGGGATCTGAAGACATGGGTCCTTGAGTGGATGTCAGGTGATGTACATCATGAAGCCAAAGCTCAGGACATTATTGAGCTAACTTCCCTGCCCACTCCTGGTGATCACTATGAGGCCGGTTGTCAGCGCTATGAGCAAGAATTGCAAAGCATCTTTCAGAAGCCAGAACCCAATATGAGCCAGATGCTCAGTATGATGAAGCCTTTGCCTGTTGATGTTGAATACCCCAAGGAATTTCTTGTCAACGACCTCGAGTATCTGCCCCGCACTATTTATCACATATTGAGGCATACTCTCTAGCCAATCAAGGGGCATTCTCCTCATGCTAAGCTTGAAGGCACTATGAAGACATTGGTCTTCTACATCATCAATGGCATCAGGTTCAACACTCAAGACTTCTTCATTCGTCAGTTGGCAGCTTTAGGCATTGATTTGTTCGGCCTCAAGTTCTATGCTCCTTGGGTCATGTGGCTGATTAAGCTTCACTCCAACATTAATTATCAAGCTTTAGCGCGCAACCATGTCATCTTTCTGCCTGAAGTGGATATGTCACATGAAGCCATCTATCCTCAGCCTGCCAAGGAACCTGTTCGTGAAGACAATGCTGCCTTCCAAAGCTTCACTCAACCTCTTGAAGGCGTTCATGTGCCTAATCCTCCTGCTGCTGTTGATCCTCTTGTTGGTCAGCTTCGACTGCCGCATCGTGCCAACACTGATGCTACAGCCAGCATAGTTGCCCAAAGGCCTCAGAAGCATGCTCGTGTGCTGAATGACCGAGAGCTTCTTGTTTCACTTCATCAGAAGCAGGATAGGCATCATGACTGGATGAAGCACCAGATGCAAAGTCTTCTTGTTGATGTCAATCGTATACGCAACCTTGCAACCAAGAACTCATTTGTTGCTCATGAAGCCTGTTGACGTGCCTGGAAGAGCCTCACAATGCTATGTTCTGAAGATGATCTTCAAGCAGATGGCTTCACTGAGAGATTCAAGTTTGACTCCAGGCCTCCACAGTCAGCAAGCTGGCGTCCAACTCCTTCCATTGAAGATTCTGAGTATTCATCTTCGGCTCCAACTATTGTTACGCGAGTCATTGATGAAGAGGACGACGCCACTTCACCAGCTATGGCTTCACTGCATCAGGATTCTACATCAGGCCCCTCTGCACCACCAAACTCCACCGTCGACCCTGCTGCCCCAACATCTTCACCAACACCGCATGGAAACGCTTAGACACTCTATGTCTTCACACCCTTTTTGGTCATTCCTGACAAAAGGGGGAGAAGCATATGAGTTGATAGTCTTCAAGCGGGTCTATATGGGTCGGGTGCTTATTCTTTTGTTAAGTTTTGCAACTCTTGTTCTTGAACTGTTGGTGTTTGAGTTGTAACACTTAAAACTTGATGGTCGTCTGCCACTTTTGCTGCTACCGTTTATTGCGATGATAAATTCCGCATGAAGTCATTCTGCAGACGTCCATTTTTCATTGGGCATGTCATTATCTTCATTTCATCCTTGCTTGCACGATGAATTGTCTTCATGAATTGAAGGAGATCTCCACAAAGCAGAACCTGCCATGTGCATTTGCATTCAAAGGCAAAACTACTTATATGCACATCTTCAGGGGGAGCCCTCTCAACTTCATGAAGATAATGACTGTGTTCTTTAACTTACACATAGTTTTATCCCCGTTGAAATCTTCAACCAGTTTGTCATCAATCACCAAAAAGGGGGATATTGTAAGTGCATCTAGTGCCACCCCTAGTTGGTTTTGAAGTATTGACGACAAACGTGGCTGAGAGACTAATGTGTTTATGAGAATTGCAGGATAACATAGGTAGAAGTCCCTCATTGATTCGGTTTACCTACCAGAGATGACCCCTAAAAATGTGTGAAGAAATTGAAGACAATGGTGGTTTGTGAAGACATTCACGTCAAAGATAATGACGTGTGAAGACATTCACTTGAGGACAATGAAGTGCGAAGACATAGTTTCTTTCGTAGTTTATTTTTCTTCTTACTTGAGTCATAGGAACCACCGTACTGTTAAGTGGGGTCAAAGTGAACAAAGTCAGAAGACTGACGTGATGCTCAACCAAAATCCTATGTCTTCGAGTGAAGACAATGAGAGCAAATCTTATCCAGAGTTGGATAAGTCAGCTTTGCTTGTAGCCCAAGCCAAGCTGCCTTGTGTGTTTGAAATCCGACTGTTGGACACGTGTCGGTTCCTTAGTGACCCAGGGTCATTTCGGACATATCATGTCGGGTTGCCTGCTGGCTATAAATAGCCTACCCCCTCCACCATAAATTGGTAGCGGCTCAGAGTTAGTGCACGACTTTTGTCGTTTGAGAGCAACCCTCCTCCGAAGCCTTTGAGAGAGAGATCCTTGCGAGGACAAAGCCCAAAACACCCAGAGCCAAAGAGTGTTAGGCATCACTGAAGTCTTTCTGTCCGCGTGACCTGAAGACTTGTTACACTTGAGGACTGTGTGTCCTCCAGCCGGTTAGGCGTCATGTTCTGAGGATCCAAGAGTCATTGTGGATCGCCGGTGAACGGAGTCTGTGAAGGTTTGGAAGTATACCTTGAAGACTTACAAGAGTGATTGGGCGAGGACTAAGTGTCCTTAGCTCAAGGGGAATAAGGTGAAGGCGTGGTCTTCTGAGTTCAATCTCAGCCTCCCTAACCAGATGTACAGTTGTCACAGCAACTGGAACTGGTCTACCAAATCCTTGTCTTCACCAAGCATCTGGTTCTATCCCCTAACTCCTTTACATTTCAGTTTGTCTTCGTGAATCATTGCTTGTTTGTCTGATTTGTCTGACTTCACAGTGCGAAGACATTTACCTGTTTGGCTTCATACTGTCTTCCATTCCGATCTGTTCTACCTAGCTGCTATTAGTCTTTGTGCCTTTATTGTACTGTTAACTTGACTATGGCCTGTCTAGTGTAGTTTATCTTCCGCTGCATATCGTATAGGTGTTGTTTGGTTGTCTGTCTTCGAAGATATCACATCTTTCGAAGACTTTCATAAAAATCGCCTATTCACCCCCCTCTAGTCGATAACTAGCACTTTCAGGAGGCAAAACATTTGGTTTTTGATAATGCTTATTCCTAACTAACAAGCAAGGATATCATGATGTTGATACTACAACAACCATTGTTGCCCAGGAGCTTTAGTGCAATGGTCTAGAAAACTATTAGGATGGCATAGAAGCAAAACGGTGACAAGATTACAAGGGTGATATTTATTTTTGCACGTTATTGTGGCCTAATTAGAATGGAATCAGATGGAGTAATTTCAGATAAACTTGTAGTTTATTGCCGTTAATGCTTATGTTCTTGTATGAAGATTTTGTTGGTCCTACTATCTTATCTTATATCATCTATTTGCAAATATCTAGTCCCCACTACTAGATTTCTCTCCACATGTGTGCTTCCACATCATCTCAATTATTGATAGCCGTCGGATCGATTTTTTGACATCCTCAAGTCATGCATGTACTCATAACTTACAATTTGCATTAATATATCCATGTAAACCATGCAACCTCATCAAGTCATGCATGTATTTTTACCAAGAGACTCAATTCATGCATGACATTGGCAAGTTAAAATTTATTATGATTTTTGTATGGTCATGGACGGTATATGTGTTGGACGTTTGGAGCAAAAATATAAAGCTCATGTTGCATATTTTTGTTAATGATTGCATTGTGTTAAGTTCAATCATTTTTTTTCTCTTCCCACCCATTATTTCATCACGTACTTCATAGGTTTTATTGTTTCTAAAACATAAAAGGAGGATGCTCTGACATTTACTTTTCATAAGTTTTAGTTGTTTTAAGCACCTATTTATGCTTTTTTAACACTATTCCACACGGTTCCCCCGTCAACACGCATGGTATCACCTAGTATATGTTCATAAATAGTTTCGACCCATTATCTAATTGTCCTATTCATTTAGTCTTGCCATATCAGCAAGTCACACATATTAGTCGTATGTTATATATTTTTTGGTTTAATCTATCCATGCAACAATGACACATCAATAAATCATGCATGACACTCCTAAGTTTTTTTTCATCAATTGTGTTGTCATGGATGATATATGTGCTGGTTGCTTGGAGCATACCTATGTAGTTCATTCTTCACATTTTTTGTTAAAAGATATCATTTCGTTAACTTAAATATAAATATTATATTTTCTTATACGTCATTTTGTTACATGTGTCGTATGTTCTACTTTTTAAATAAAAATTGAGAATACTCTTATATTTTCTTTTGCATTAGTTTTAATTCTTTTGAGCACCGGTTTATGCATTTCTTTTAGCAAGATTCTCACATCAACATGTGACGTATTATCTAGTTTAGTATGCATTCCTTCTATTCCAAAGAAAGGCATTTCTTAATCCTTCATATAAATTGATTAGTAACACATTGACTAAATGTATTTTGGATTATACATGAAATACGTTGATGGGCAATACCGCAATATGGTGGTCTCATGTGAGAGAATTATTAAGTCCTCCCATGCAGCCTAATATCTAAAAAGTTCATTTTTTTTCTTCCTATTTTCATGATAGCAAGATATTTCGTCCTTCAAGCCATAAGATTGGTTGGCTAGCATGATCAATTCATCCAACTGGGATAGGCATGTTAGATACTCTTTCTCAAGTGAAAATATGTATGCCCTTACTTGAGCTTCCACGATGTGGTACTAAATTACTAATGCTATTTTATTCTCAAATTTTGAACTGATTGAAGGAAATATGCCCCAGAGGCAATAATAAAGTTGTTATTTTATATTTTCTTATTCATGATAAAGTCTTATTATTCATGCTAGAATTGTATTGATCGGAAACTTAAATACATGTGTGAATACATAAACAAATACTGTGTCTCTAGTGAGCCACTACTAGACTAGCTCGTTGATCAAAGATGGTTATGGTTTCCTAACCATAGACATGTGTTGTCATTTGACAACGGGATCACATCATTGGGAGAATGATGTGATGGACAAGACCCATCCGTTAGCTTAGCATATGATCGTTTAGTTTATTGCTATTGCTTTCTTGATGTCAAATACATATTCCTTTGACTATGAGATTATGCAACTCCCGGATACCGGAGGAATACCTTGTGTGCTATCAAACGTCACAACGTAACTGGGTGATTATAAAGATGCTCTATAGGTATCACTGAAGGTGTTTGTTGAGTTGGCATAGATCGAGATTAGGATTTGTCACTCCGTGTATCGGAGAGGTATCTCTGGGCCCTCTCGGTAATACACATCATAAGAAGCCTTGCAAGCAAAGTGACTAAGGAGTTAGTTGCAAGATGATGTATTACGGAACGAGTAAAGAGACTTGCCGGTAACGAGATTGAACTAGGTATGAAGATACCGACGATCGAATCTCAGGCAAGTAACATACCGATGGACAAAGGGAATTACGTATGTTGTCATAACAGTTCGACCGATAAAGATCTTCGTAGAATATGTAGGAACCAATATGGGCATCGAGGTTCCGCTATTGGTTATTGACCGTAAAGGTTTCTCGGTCATGTCTACATAGTTCTCGAACCCGTAGGGTCCGCACGCTTAACGTTCTTTGACGATATAGTGTTATATGAGTTATATCTTTTGGTGACCGAATGTTGTTCGGAGTCCCGGATGAGATCACAGACATGACGAGGAGCTCCGGAATGGTCCGAAGGTAAAGATTGATATATATGACGATGATATTCAGACACCGGAAGAGTTTCGGAGTGCACCGGGTAGTCATCGGATCGCCGGAAGGGGTTTCGGACACCCCCGGGAGCTATATGGGCCTAATGGGCCATGGGGAGAGACACACCAGCCCACAAGGGGGCTGGCGCGCCCCTCTCCCTTGCTGCCGGCCCTAGGGAAGGAAAGGGGGGAGGGCTAGCCCCTCCTGCCTTCCCCTTCTCATGGGAGAAAGGAAGGGGGGCACCCTTCCCTGCCTTTCCCCGCTCACCTAAAAAGGCAAGTTGGGGGGGGGGGCGCGGCAAGGGGCAGGACCCCAAGTGGGATTTGGCCCCACTTGGGGCGCCTCCTAGCTGCCTCCTCCCTCCCCCCCACCTATATATATATATGGGAGGGGGCGCCACACAAAGCCACGACAATCTCTTAGCCGTGTGCGGCGCCCCCCTCCACAGTTTCGTCCCTCGGTCATATTTTCGTAGTGCTTAGGCGAAGCCCTGCGGAGATAGCATCACCACCACCGTCACCACACCCTCATGCTGCCGGAACTCATCCACTACTTCGCCATCTTGCTGGATCAAGAAGGCGAGGACGTCACCGAGCTGAACGTGTGCTGAACGCGGAGGTGCCGTACGTTTGGTACTCGATCGGTTGGATCGCGAAAAAGTTCGACTACATCAACCGCGTTAATAAACGCTTCCACTTACGGTCTACGAGGGTACGTAGACACACTCTCCCCTCTCGTTGCTATGCATCTCCATGGATAGATCTTGCGTGTGTGTAGAATTTTTTTTGTTTTCCATGCAACGTTTCCCAACACTGATCACATTATTAATCAATATATGCACGTCTTATATACTCCCTCCGTCCGGTGAAGAGTGTACATTTGGCTTTAAAATTTGTCCACAAAAGAGTGTACTTCTATTTTTCCAATGCATTTTAAAGGAGAAAAAAATGTTTCTCTCTCATCACACGGTAAGCAAGACCAATAACATTATACGCATGCACTTAGCTCATCGAAGGTTTGGTAATTAAAGAGGAGAGAGATGGTGGTTTGCACCTTTCCAATGATTTTTTTACTCTACTCCATAATTTGTGCAAAAAAATTATATGTACACTTTTCACCGGACGGAGGGAGTATTTGATAAAAGAAAAACTACTGCAATTTCATTCGACCAATATGTCTTGCACTTTTTAGTTTTTAATGTAGCAACTGCATAGTACATTTATTTGTCCCACTGTCTTTGAGTTTTGAGTGATGTACTCTTGTTATAAGATGCACACATAGTGCGAAATTGAACTTTGCACTTGATTATTTTGTACTAAATCCACGCAACGAGTGAACCCACTGGATAAATTTTTGCAATGAGTCAATGAGGGTGCTTGCTAGGCGTCATCCGCCTGATTATAGGGGAAACATAAGCCGCCTCCCGCACCGTTAGATAGCGCCGCATCTGCCGTTGGATAAAATAGCTCATCCCGCTCCCTGCGTTATGGTTCCTCCTGCCCTACTTTCCATTGCAGAAATAAGCCAACGCGGGTCGACGTCGCTCCGGTTGTTAGCTCTCTCCACAGGAAAGAAATGCAGCAGCGTCTGCATCCCTGTAAGCTACGCAGCTGCTGAAGACGCACATGGGACAAGCTTTGCGTCTCTAGCGAGTTGCTTTGCGAAGACACTTCCGACGTTGCAGAATTGTGCGGACACTCTTGCGCCGTGGGGGCACGGCCGGACAATTAGCAGCGACTCCGCATGCTGCAATGTAGGACTCGCGCGTCCTTGCTAGAGCACCGACATTTGCAGCTGCTCAAGCGGCAATGTAGTAGTACTCGCGTGTCGTCGTCGTCATTTTCCAGGAGCACATCCTCTACAATGAATCCATATGCTGCAACGCTCCGACGGCCGATGATGCTCAGCACTCGCGAGGTTCCGGCGATGCTCCATTCAAGCGCCGGCGATGCTCCGACGGCCCGGCGGCGATGCTCCATTGCAGCAGCCGCGATGCTCCGACGGCCTGGTGGGGATGCTCCATTGCAGCACCCGTGAGGTTCCTGCAGCCCGACGACGCTCCAACGGCGATGCTCCATTGCAGCACCCGTGAGGTTCCGGCAGCCTCGCGGCGATGCTCCATTGCACCACTCAGTGAGGTTCCAGCGGCCTGGCGATGCTCCATTGCAGCACCCGTGAGGTTCCGGCGGCCTCGTGGCGATGCTCCATTGCAGCACTCAGTGAGGTTCCGGCGGGCCGCCGACGATGCTCCATTGCAGCACCCGTGAGGTTCCGCGCGACCCGATAATACTCCGACACCCCAGCGATGCTCCATTGCAGCAGCCGTGAGGTTCCGGCAGCCTGGCGATGCTCCATTGCAGCACCCATGAGGCTCCAGCGGCCCGGCAATGGTCCATTGCAGCACCCGTGAGGTTCTGGCGGCCTGGCGTCGATGCTCTATTATAGCACCCGTGAGGTTTCGACGGCCCGACAATGCTTCGACGCCGCGGTGATGATCCATTGCAGCACCCGTGAGGTTTCGACGGCCCGGTGAAGCTTCATTGCGGTACCCATGACGTTCTGGCGGCCGGTGATGCTCCACTGCAGCACCCGTGAGGTTCCGAAGGCCGACGATGCTTCGGCGGTTTGGCGATGCTCCATTGCAGCACCCGTGAGGTTCCGGAGGTCGACGATGCTCCGGCGGTTTGGCGATGCTCCATTGCAGCATCCGCGAGGTTTCGGAGGCCGACGATGCTCCATTGCAGCACCCGCAAGGTTCTGGCAATTCAATGAACCTCGGTGCAAAACACTCACTAGTACTAGTAACAGTTAACGGTGGTGTCAATTTCTCCAAATACTCCTGTTGAGTACTACTATATGGCAGCAAGAACGGTGCTGGAAGTCAAAACGAGCACATGCATGAAAAAAGGGGCAGCAGGGGACCACACCTGTGCAAAAAGTCGGACAAGAAAAGATGTGCAAGTGAAACCATGGGACCAGCGCGCCCACGACAAATCATGATTAGGCAACCTAGCGGCCCAGCGAGCGCCGACGCATCCAGTGAAATCGGACGGCTCTCGACGAGGTTTAGCAAGCCAGAAAATCAGTCGGTTGAAATAAAGTCTTTCCCGTCAATGAGTGAATCCGTTGGCTAAAGTTTCTGGCTCCACCCTAAGACTCCGCATCCATAGTAGTAGTAGATAGTTCACAAAAATGAATTTTATCACAGATAAATAGTACTACGATTCATCATAGATAGAGTTTGCACGTTGTACCAATATCACAGCTAAGCCAAACCAGCCGTACCGGAACTTACCAAAGTCCAGGCTTGTGCTCGGTCCACCGCTACAATGTAAACCCTCTTCATTTCGAACTCGGACTTGAATCCTCTCCGGCGCGTCTTCTTGCGGCTACTTCCGCCCTAAACTTGACCCCCGCGCTATCTCTTTCTTGCTCCTCCCGGTCTCCCGATCGATCGGTTCCCTTCCATGATCTCGTCTCGTGCACCCCGTTCTGCTCTGGCCATGGACGCGACCGTCCATCCCCACTCCCTGGCCTCGGGCGGACCCGCCGCCGCCCTCCCCGGAGCCTGCGCGTCCTCCCGCGTCCGGATCAACCCCGCCTGCGTCGCCAAGCCCGCCGCCGCCAAGAAGCCGAAGCGACCTGCAGGATCGCTCGAGCACGGGGATCCGCCGGCGAAGAGCGCGCGTGGTGCTTCCGGCGAGGTCGCGTCCGCTGCCGCTGCCGCCGCCAGGAACAAGAATCGCCCGGGTCCCAGTCCAATCAGCGGCGTCGAAGCCCTCCGCGTGACCAAGAACCAGACCAGCGCCTCGCCGACTGAGCCTCCCGAGACCACGGCGCCACCCAAGCCGCCAGCTTCCAGCATGCGCGAGCTCCTCGAGAAGGCTCGCCTTGCCAAGAACCAGACCAGCGCCTCGTCGCTGAGGCCCCTGGCCTGCTGCAGCATGCGCGAGCTCCTCGAGAAGGCCCGTCTCGCCAAGGCTCGTATTGCCGCTGCGGATGCCGAGGCCGAGGCCGAGGCCATCCACCGGCGCGAGATCGAGCGGCGGAGGGCTGAGGCCCGCCGGGAGCGGGAGCAGATGGTTCAGACGGTGGAGTTCAACGACCCTTTCATTGATTTCCGGGACGTGTTCAAGTGAGGCCATGGATCCATCTCGGTGCAGAGGATCGATTCGGTCCAAGAAGTGAAGTTAAGCTTGATTAATTAGTCTGACCATACAGGTGTGGATGATTAGAGGCTCGGTTAGCCCTAATCTACTGAATCGCTGGCAGGTTTTTTGTTAGTGCGAGTGCGATTCCCCCTTCTGATTATGCAATTAGTGATTTAATACAGCAGTTATTAATCACTCGATTAAACATCATGGATGTCTCATATCAACAGAGGAGACTTGTCTAATTTACAGATACATTTGATCGATGATGTCCTTTTCGTTTTTACGGGGTGTCTTCAGTCCACGTTTCCGCGGCTACAACAGTCAACAATAGTCAAGTGAAGTACACGATGGCGCAGCGTGTTTTCTTACTGAACAGAATGAATTTTATTTTGGACCCAGGTAAATTTCCAGCATGATCAGTTTAGTTGTTTTTATGAGTGGACTGCAATTCTTCTTAAGCAACAATCTAACTAATACTCCCTCCGTCTCGACTCAAGTAATTTGAAAAGGAGGGAGTGGTTGCCTAACATATAAAAACCAGATACGAGGATTGGCGGTTCGTGCTGCGTCCGGTGGTCTGGCTCTCGGTCGACGGTTGGCAGATCTAGCGGCTAGTGTTGATCGGCGGCCTCCGCAAGGTGCGGCTGGTTGCTCCGACGATTGGCTTCTTCGACTACGAGTTGGCTCGGTGGTGGTGCTAGGTGGTCACTGTTGTAAGATGATGTGCGGATGAGGTGGTCTCGGGAGCTTGGGTGAAAATCCTGTCTCGGTTGTGACTGTGACCAACTATGGCGTCGGCCGTGGCCGTCGCTTATCTTCTTGGAGACATCGTTGTTCTGCCGTTGCACCCCTCCCGTGCGGATCGCTGCAGCTCCAGGGGAAACCCTTGATCTTGTTTGATCGGACGATGACGACGCCTTGGTGTCGTACTCCCCCCTTGGGGCTTCGTCTTTGGAGCTGGATGTTGGCCAGCGAGACCAGGGGAAGTTGGCGGCGTTGGCGTCGAGGCTTCTGTGGAAGCGATGATGGGGCGAGCAATGTCGGAGACGGGGCTATGGTTGCGGTAGTCGGCTCTTCTCCGGCGTGTCCGCGGGATCGCCTCTGCTGGTTTGTTGCTGTGAAGTCGAAGCTGCGGTGGCGGGGCCCTCGTGGTATACGATGACTGGCAGCAGGTGGTTCGTTCGATGATCTTCTGCGGTGTCAGCCGTGCCTAGTTCTACTTCGTGGTTCTCCGTCAGAGTCGGAGCTGCGCTGTCTGGTCGCCGGTGGCTGGGTCTGGCGCGGACCTTCGTGCATCTCCACATGGCCTCTTCAGTGTGGGTTGAGTCGACGATCGCCTATGGCGAAGTCGGAGTCGTTTGCTCAGAGTTTAGGGATGGCGATGACGCCTCTAGGGGAGGAGTGATGATGATGACGCCTGTGTGCTGTCTCGGCGAGACCGTCTTTGGAGTGGCGTGCATGGGGTACCTTATGTGTGCTGCTCAGCGGTTGTAATGGTTTTTGCCCGGTTCTCCATAATGAATTGGGCAATCTGGTTTTCGCTCGGTTTTCCTAAATTAACTGAGCAACTCTTTTCTTTTTAATGAATATAGGATAACTGCCATTTCAAAAAGAAAAAAACAGATACGAGCCATTGGCGGTGAATGAATATCAAAGAGTGCAAGTGAAGTGAGTCAACCTCCCATGCCAGGAGGAGCTCCGCATTATCCCATCAAATAAGAACATCTACAGCCGGACTTAGTAAATTTGCCCCCCCCCCCCCCCCCCCCCCCCCCCAAATGCCCGTGGACGTGCCCGGACGTGTCCGTTCGTGCAACCATACTCCTTATTTTCCCCCTTATATGTCCGGTCACTTGTATGTGATTGGTGGAGATGAAGAGAGAGAAAGAAAAGAATGAATAAAGAAAGAGAAATGGTGGTCCGCATCCTACGTGGCGGACTGGTCGGACTGACCGGGTGCGTCCGTGGGCCCTCATATCCTCACTACATTTTGTCTCAGTATGAGGGTTGGCGGACAGCCCAGACGTATAGGGATGATACAAGGGGTCCGGTTGGGTTACTTTTTCCTTCTCTCCAGTCACTGATCGAGCACGTCCGCAGACGTTTGAGGAAGATTTGAGAAGGCCGGCTGTAGATGCTCTAAACTGGACGAATTGCCCTCTCCATAGAAAAGGAAAAAATAGATGAATTCCCGGGGCCTAACTATGGTACATTTGATAATAACAAGCTTATTGGTCCTTGTGTGCCTGTTAATTTGATCATTAAAATGCTTCACGATTTGCTCATCTTGCAGAGAGACCCAGTAAGACAAAACATAATGAGGGAGGGCATAAAAAAAGTTGAGACGATTGCTGGTGAAGTCTTTAGAGCTATGCTGGGATGAAAGATGACTCAGGATTACTGTCGGCTGATGGAGATGGTAGATGCAATCCTCCACCACAAAGCTGAAGCTCTCTTGGGCTTTCATCTGATCTCATTTTGGCCTGGCTTTTACCCCTCCTGTATATTACTTTTGCTCATATTTTCTGCTGTTTGAATTACCTAAACGGTATAGATACTTAACATCCATCCTCGAGATCAAGCAGGAGAATGGTGTTGGAGTCTTTAGAACTTTGCTCTAGGGTTAATCGGCATATAGGCTGATATGGCCCCGGTTCCTTGCGATCTTGATAGACATATGGGTCTAGCTCATGTTGTTTTATCTAGATCGCGCATCGTGTCTTTGTTGCTCTTGTGTGGCTGCTTGTTCTGGTCCTCGTAGTCTATAAGACAAGTGGTTTCTATCTAATAATAGAAATCGGAGAAGGAGCTCTCTTTATCAAAAGAAATTTTGCTCGCGACAACATTTTTTTGAAAAGATGGCAAAAGTGCCAAATTTCATTACTTAAGAGGGAATTTACTATGCGCAGAAACAAAACTCGAGCCCTATGGGCTTGTATGACTTAGGGACTTAGGGTTGTGTTTTTGCTGCCATTGGATGTGCGTCAACCCCATTGGCGGCCACTCCTTAATCCTATATATATGGATAGATCAACCTCATAGTGTTTTCTTTGTATTTTGTTTATCCAAATGTTAGTCATTGTTGTAATTTCCTGTATTTTGTTTGTGACCAATTACCAAACGAAGACTGCTTTCAGAACCCCCACTTTTATCGTCTCTTGGAGATAATCAATATTTCATCTATACTTGCAATATTTAGATTCCTTCTACCATATTCTTGATCGTTTTCTATTGCTTGCAGGTAGACCTTCTTGGTCAGGCTAACCATGCATCCGACATTGACGGTAACATTCATGAGATTGTTTAGCAGTTGCATTAGTGCAACATCGTCGCACATTATAGTTGGATCATCAAAGTCGTTCTCCGTCCAAATCGACGAAATCTTTCTCATTGAAAGATTGGGACACACTTGCCCCTATCAGAGAGCGTACAAAATGGGGATTTATGCCCCGAAACACCTCAAGGAAAACCACGTAGTGATTGAGCTCGTGCTTTGTTGACCGAGACTAAAACGATGGGCGAGACTTTGAGGTCGTGAGGTGCATTGGTTAACCTCCGCCTCTCGAACAGAGATTAGCACCTCTTCCAAGGATGTGAATTTTTGGGGAAAATCGTCATCTCCAACTTGTGGTTATTTCGTTTTTGAGCTTTACTTCCGTACTTGAACACATCGGTCGAGTATGCTTTTTTTTAAGGAACATCGGTCGAGTATGCAGAAGCCTAAGACTAGCCACAATGGGGAGTAACTTAGACCAGTAACATGCCTTTGTTACTAGTCTATGTTACTACCTCTATAGTGGGAAGTAACATATGTGTGGTAACATGTAACACTTCATTTATTAGACTATAGACTCATCTTGCCTTGATATATGTGATGTTACTCATACTACTAGTAACAAGCTATGTTATCATATGCATCTATTTCTTCATTTATTGCTTGACACATCATCTATTTTATCTAGATATGTGTGATGTTACTACCTATGTTACTCCCACTGTGGGTAGTCTAAAGATAAGACTAGCCACAGTGGGAGTAACTTCAGCAGTAACATCGAGTCCAACTCAGCAAATTTGCTTACGTGGCAATGAGTTAATGAGGAGAGAGGTAGTTTAAGTAATTTAGCTAGTTACTGTAACATCACATGTCCCAATGCAATATGAGTCTATAACCTAATAAATGAAGCTTTGCATGACACCACACTTATGTTACTACCCACTATGAAGGTAGTAACATAGTCTAGGGATATGTGTATATTACTAGTGTAGCGTATGTTACTCTTCACTGCGGCTAGTCTAACACTATAGCACACACTCCGTTAATTGCAACGAGATTTAGATTTATTGGGTTATAAAGATTACAAGGACGGCGCATGCATGGTGCCACACGCATTATTTTTGGTTCCCAAACGCTAATCATGCATGCGTGCATGCATGATGGGAACGATTGTAAAGACGAAGAAAACGCAAACTAGCCGGTGAAGAAGACGTGGCAACGATCGACATTGCCACAACTCATCTCCTCACCTGATCTCGTCGCAACACTAGTAGCCATGTGCACGTAGTTCAAGGATTACTCGTGCCCTATGGAGTTGATGAGCGGCAGGGCGGCGGCGCCAACGGCGTCATGGCAAGCGCCGCTCTGGCAGCCCTGGCCGCAGAACTCGACGCCGAGCCCGCAGTATCCGTACTGGCTGCAGCAGAAGTTGCTCAGGCACGGCTTGTCGGCGCTGCACTTGATGTTGGCGCGGCATGGCCCGTTCTGGCAGCCGTCGCCGCAGTACTCCTGACCGTAGCCGCAGTACCCGTCGCCGCTGCAGCAGTGGTTGTTGGGGCACGTCACGGCGTTGCCCCCGGCCTGGGCGCCGCAGCGTTTGGGCTCGTAGCAGGCGCCGCTCTGGCAGCCGTCCCCGCAGTAGTTGGCGTCCATGCCGCAGTACCCCCACGCGCTGCAGCAGAGGTTGTTGGGGCACTCCATGCCGTCGGCCGCGTGGCCGCACTGCTCGGCGTGCGCGCCCGCCATGGCGATGGCGAGGACGACGACCGCGCCGAGTGTGAGGGCCTTGGTGCTCGTCATCTTCTTCCTTTCTGCTGGCTTGTGGATCTAGTACTGGTTGTGTGTGTGAGTAAACAGGTGGTGCTCTCCTCCCTTTATATAGGCGTTCTCGTTCAGTTATTGTGGCGCCTCTTGCCAAAAAAAAATATATATAAATGCAAGTCCCCTGAGCTATCTTAGCTCTCCATACGGCTTTGAGATTTGTGTTTTTTTTTCGGAATACAACCCCTCAACTTTAGCTAATTCCTTATGGTGGGTTTGTATCACTTATTTTTTAGCCAAATTGGGTTTGTATCACCTGCTAGACAAAACTCAGTGTTCCGAGTCTCAAGGGCCCACACACCACACACCGTCTTGGTGGAGTTTGTGGCGTTGCGCGGCTCTTCGGAGCACGGGAAGTGCAGCCGTAGCCAGGCATCTAAGAGCATCTCGAACAGATCCTGTAAAAGGCCCTTAGCCCGGAAAATTCCGGCCGATATGCGGGTTTGGGCATTTTTATGGGCGAACAGGTCCCGCATATCTGCCCGGCCTGGAAATCCTCCCCCCCACCACCCTAACTTCCCCCTTGGTCACTATAGGAAGGGTGTCGGGTGCATTTAGGGTTAGCACCCCTGCGCTATCCCCTTCGCCGCTTCGGTGGTCCCACTCCTGCGAGCAATTAGAGCGAAATGGAGGGCGGTTTCAGCGGTGCACCTCCTCCGGGTGGTGCGCGCATCGGTGATGCACCTCCTCCGAGCAATGCGGGTGGGGCCGGCCTTGGTGGTGCACCTCCTCCGGGCGGTGCTAGCCTCGGCGATGCGGCGGGGCAGTCCCTGGCGCCATTGAAGGACTCCGCCTCTGACGAGGAGTACTCCGACTCCGACGGCTCGATCTCCTCCTTCACCGAGCCCACCACTGATGAGGACGTGGATGAGCCTGCCGCAATCACCGGCAGGCTGAGTTTCTGCTAAATAATTTATTCAGTAACAATCTAGTGTATTTGTTTTGTACGAGGTGTTTCCTAACTGCATAATCGTTTTCGGGGGCACCAGAAACTGGTTTTGCGGGACGAGTTTTTCCAGAATCTGTTAGAGATGTTCTAAGATCGGGACTGGGCAGAAAGGGGAGGAGGGGGAGCAAATGAGTGAAACTTTTGATACCGGAGGTCAAATTATACTGGTAAATGTAATTTCTCTAAAATCTTACAGTTTTAGGTTAAAATAGCAAGCATGTATTGGACTAGAGGGTGACGCACGCTTTGCTGTGACGTCCTTCAATCATGCGTTAAGCATTTGTTTTTTACATGAGTTGTTATAGTCGGTTGCTTCATTGTGGTTTTCACCTGAGTTGGGCTAACCTTTAATTTCACCAGTCTTGTTTTTTTGCTGGTTTCACTCTTATCCGGTGGAGGCGGTATCTTATATGACAGGTGGACTAAGTTGTTATGTGCATGGTTACGATGTTTTTACTCCTAACACACAAAACAACATATGTGTGCCACCTTCACCCGGGAGTGGGTCCAAACACAAACACATAAAATGATTCACTCCCTTACAGATATGCCCACCAGCGACCCCCGGAGCCCCGAGGAACCAGGAGCCAGCATTCCTAGGGAGCTTAGAATCATAGAAGATTATGGGGCGTCCATGGCTCTTGCGAGTCCCCTGCCTCCGCCCGTGGGGAGGCGCGGCGCGATGCTGACCTTCGGCAATTGTTTGGGTGTGTGCGACAGTTGAAGGTGGTGGTGCGAAGGAGCCTTCCGGCGAGCCAACCCACACGGATCTGGTGATCTCTGGTCCGGTAGCACGGAAACCCCCTCCATGGTTTATTGGTCCCATTGTGATGTCCATGTTAGGGCCATACGCAAGAGTAGCAGTCGTCGGGGTATGTAGGCCATGGATAGTGTTTGACATTCCTTGCCATGAGTTCATGGTTCGTCGGGGTATCAACGAGTTCTTCCAAATGCCACATATATATTCCTCATTCTTGAATTGTTTCCATCCTAAATTTCTCTCTTCATTCCGAGTTAGGAATTTTCAAAACCACATGGGACTAATATTTTCATTCTAAGTTTTTTTGCGAAAAGGACCTCAGATCAAGTAAACATCCAGCCAAAGATACAAGGCACCCTCCACAAACAAGAAATTACAAATAGGCCCCTGGAATGGAATGCCTCACAACCCCAATCGTCGGAGCGAGCCGAAGGCGCGCCGCCACCATCGCCGCTCTGCATGTTCGCCGGCCTTCTCGAGCTAACGGGAAGTCTCCGGGCTTCGGTCCAACGGACCAGCATCCCAGCAAAGAGGTCGTTGCCGGCAAGACGTCGCATCGATCTGAAGTCCCCCATCTTCTCCTGCAACCGCTCTCCGGACGCACGCCAGCAGAGCACAGCCTAACCTCACCGCTCGCAAGGAGCGGTAGGAATCTACGCCACCAATTCCAATCCAACCTCGATGGCGCCGACAAGGAAGAAGGAACTCCGGCAGACCCAATCCACCCGCAATCAACAATGTATTTGGCGCCGGACGTGCCACCACAGCCAGAGTAGATACCGAAGGAAGCTTATTCAACCCCCCTCCCCCCAACAGCAACAACACGAGGAGGAGAAGCCTCACCGGAGTTGGATCAGAGGGAGACAAACCATTCCGCCGCCGCTGCCACGCCCCAAGGACGAACTGCCAGACGCCGGAACCCTAGCTAAAACCTAACTACGGCTATACAGAAGTCCAGCCGGTAGATCAGGCCCTACCCACACTCTAGTGACGGCGAGGCCGTCGTACGAGGTAGGGGGCATCGATCCGCAGGCGGAAGACGGGGACCCGATGGGGTCGCTCAGAAATTGCCCCTCTCCCCTTGTAGTTCCTTTCGGGACGGAGGGACTGGTAACCAAATATCTAACTTCTTCTTCTCTAAGTTTTTTTAACACGGTACAATCGAAGTCGATCATACACACGAGCATACACTCACCCTATGAACGCACACACGCACACTCTACCCCTATGAGCACGTCCTAGTGACTCAACCTACATAGCATCTTGAGATTGACGAAGTCACCATAGTCGCCTCAAAGTCGACGGGAATGTCTTCTCCCATTGAATGAACATCGCCTGTCGTGGTCTTGTCACGGCAGATGTCCTAGAGAAAGGACTTAGTCGTGGAGCCATCGCGACGGGTTAGCTTAAAGGGGTTAAAGCGGACAAGGGACGCAGAGAGTTTATACTGGTTCGGCCCCTTGCGGTGAAGGTAAAGGCCTAATCCAGTTGTTGTGGAATTGCTAGGGTTTCGATGACCAGGGAGCGAATCCGCTATGCCTGGCTCTCGAATTGTTGTCCGTCCCCCCAAACCGCCGCCGGGTCGTCCCTTTATATACACAGGTTGACGCCCGGCGGTTTACAGAATCCCGAGGACGGCTCATAAACGTGTCCGGCTCGGTCTCTACTCTTTTCTTATCTTACAAGACAAGTTACATATAATATGGCGGTTTACACCTACAAGCCCTTAATCCGCCTTTGGGCCCTGGGCCTTCATAAAGCGCCATACTCCTTGTCTTCATGGGCTTCAAATATAAATAACTCATTATGGGGATAACCCGGCCTCTCCTGGCCGGTTTACACCCAGTAATAATATCCCCAACATTAGGCCCCAGATTGATTTGAACTTGTTCATGTCGATCTCCAACACTTAAGAAAATTTCTTCTTCAAAACCTTCGCCTAAGTCTTGTAGACCGCCATGACATCATCTTCCAGGATCATAATAAATCGCCATGACGTCACCTGTTATTTAAAATGAGCCTTCGAGAATCGAGGCGACAGCTCTGTCACATATCCAACCTTTGGGCTCCTCGATTCTCGCGTCTGTCACTTATCTCTTCACCTTTATAAATAAGGCCGGGGGCCCTTTTCATTTTTTTCCCCTTGCCTCTTCGTCTTTCTCCTTCTTCCTCGCGCCGACCTGACCGTCACACGCAGCCGCCGTCATCAAGCTCCGCCTTCTTCCTCAACTCCGGCCGCTGCATCAACCTGAACGGACCAGAAAAAACGCGGTGCTCCTTCGCTGCTCCATCAGCATCTGTAAGTCCCTTTTCTCTTTCTCCAGATTCACCATTAGGGTTTCGGTGTTCGTCGGAGTTCATTAAAGCTCCGACGCTGTTCGTCCTTGTTCTTCTTAGTACCATAAATGGCTAATTTAGATCTGATATTTCTTGTGCGGTCGTAGTCATAGCCCCTTTTTCCTCATTAGAGCATCCTCACTCATCTGAATCCGATGAACTGTTGAAGCACCTGTATTTTAGGTCTGAATATATTTCTGTTTTCTGCCACGCCGCAGATCTGAATTTATCTTACCAGTCTGTGAAATCTATTTTCCCCTCACTTAGGTACCAATATAGGCGGTTTAGCTTTGTCAAAGAACAATAATCTGGTATGCATCATTAGTCCCCTCTTAAACCGCTGATTCATTGATCTTTGCACCTTCTCCATTGTCAGACTCCGGTTTAGTAATATCAAACTCCGGTTTAACAATATGCATATACCTCTGCTTCTGCTTATCTTGCATTGCTTTATGCTCGCCCGTCATAAATCTTAAACCGGCAATAAATATGTTTCAGCTTCCCATTGAAATGGCCAAACAAGTTTACGAATGCAACTGGGTTCCTTCCCGGGTTACTGAAGAGCAATTAAACAGATGTGTCACAACTGGCGCTTTAGCCAAGAAAGAAGTCATCCACTGGAGGGCCCCTGGTCCGGAAAATCCTCCTGAACCCAAGGACGGAGAAGTAGTTGTATTTACTGACCATCTAGGTCGAGGCTTTAGCCCTCCCGGTTCAAAAAAATTCCGGGATGTGCTGGCCAGCTTCCAACTCCACCCTCAAGATATAACTCTGTGTCCAATATTTGCAATTTCCAAGTATTTTGTGAGGCCTATCTTCAAGAGGAGCCCACAGTTGAACTGTTCAGTGATTTCTTTTATTTAAACCGTCGCACAGAGTTCACAGACGGACCCAACACTGAGCTTGGTGGAATGGAAATTCAAAAGAGGAAGGATGTCAGCTTCCCTCATGCCAAGCTTCATAGTCACCCCAAGGACTGGAATCAGACTTGGTTTTACTGCAAAGACACATCTACAACTGATGAAAATCCTCTGCCGGGTTACCGTCCCCACCGGCTTAGCAACACTCATCCCTTCCCTCAAAGGCTGACTGTCAAGGAACGGTCCAACTATGCACCACAACTGTCAAAGCTCAGAGCCTTTATGGCAAACGGTTTGACAGGTGTCGACTTTGTTCGCTGTTGGATATCTTGGAGCGTTCTGCCCTTAAGCCGGCGCCCCAGTTTAATGTGTGAGTACACAGGGGATTTGAAAGACCCTCAACGACACATCGACATTCAGCTAACAGAAGCCGAAGTTACTGAGGCTGTCAAGAAAATACTGAATGAACCGGAAGCTGTCTGTAGCCAGACCGAGTTAAGCCCTTTCTGCGTCTCCAATAAACCGCCAACTGTAAGAATCACAACTTTCTTGTTTTAGTTTACCCCTTTTCAGATAGTCTCAAAATTTTGTCCATCTTTCACAGGGCGATGACCCATTCTGGAAGAAAAAACCACAGGATAAACCGGCCAAACCACAGGATAAACCGGCAAAACCACTTCGCCCGAAGACCAAGGTCACCAAGAAACCTGCCAAGAAGAGGACCACTGAATCTTCTGAACCAAATGCTGATGCGGATCTGGCTAATCCGGACTCAGAGATAGAACTTGACTCTCTTGGTTCTTTTTTCATACACCTTATTGACAATGACTGTTATCAGGACGACACTGAAGGCAGCCAGGCTGACGATGCAAAGGTAATTATCCTTTCTTCTGGTTCAGACCCTATGCCAACACAGAAAATCCGTCAAGCAAACCGGAAAATAAAATTTTCTCACCCCTTAGCTTACTTGGACCCAAACTTTCTTTTGAAGAAGCAGCAACACGAAGCCCGCCGCACAACCCGGCACAGTGGCCAGGTAGTTACCTCTGCCGGTTTGCCGAACACTCCGGTCCGGAAACGTCGATCAGAGGTCTCTTATACTCCTGATATTTCTTGCCCCAAGGCGGGTTGTTTTCAATAGCCTCTTAATCCGTCTGATTCAAATTATCAGGGAACACCTAATTCGTCCTCTGGCGAGTCAACGGCCACACAACTTCCAACCCTCAAGACGGTCCCTGGGTAGGTTATGCTTTAATCTTATCCTTAATGTGTTATGTTTGCATACTGTACTGATCTTTATGTTTGTTCTTCTCAGTGCCAAGCCTAGACCCAGTAAGAAGGCCCGGTTAAATAAACCGTCTGATGACAATGTGGATATTGAACCGGAGAAGACTCCAGATCTGGAAAGAACAAATACTGATGTTACACATGATGATCCACCGCCTCAAGATTATAACTTCATAGTTGAACAAACAGAAGTTGACACCACAGGCCACACTGATAAACCGACTAGCCCGGCTCGCGCGGATGATAAGTCGGCCAGCCCAGCTAAGGCTGCTGATAAACCGTCAACTCCCGTGAAGGCTGCTGATGATAAAGAAGATGATATTATGATTACTGGCATCGGCCACACCGCTCCTGGCAATCCTGTTGCTTTATCGAAGCATAGTGCCAAGGACGAGGTTTCTGCTATGGGCAAAGGCAAATGGAACACAGATTTGTCAACATATGCTCACCTCAACACCCAAGACATCCATTCTGGTTTTTTAAACCGCCTGTACACAAGCCACGACTTTGAAGCCGGTTTAGTGAATTTAATGAAGGAGCAATATGAGGTAACTGCATAACTGCTTCTCTCTTGTGTTCAATTCCAAATACTAACTCCAGTAGCCCCCAAGTGCCGGTTTATGATAGTCATCTAAACTGGGACTTTGTAATATCTCATCTTTGCATGCTTAGCCTCCAAGGGCCGGGTTATCTTTCTAAGATGAAACGGTACCTTAGAATTGCAATATTACAACTTTCGCCGGTATAGTCCCCAAGGGCCGGTTTAACTGATGAAGATGAACCAGGACTTTTAGAAGAATACTCATAATGTCACTTTGAGCAAGCATACATTAGCCCCCAAGTGCCAAGAGTAATACTTGTATTGCACTTGGGACTTGCAGAAATTTCTGATTACGAGAAAATATGCATTAGCCCCCAAGTATCAGGTGCATAACTTGTTATGTGCTTGGTACTTCAAATATGCACTGCCAATTCATGATATGTTTGTCTCTTATAGGCTGAGCTGAGCAAAAAGGAAACTCAAACCGCTGATCTGCAAGAAAACATCAAGTCCCAGCAGGCAGAAACCTCCAAAACCAAAGATGAGCTTACCAGTGCCTTAGCCGCTATGGAAAAGCTGAAGGAGAGTTTCAACAAGGAGCGGGCGGATTGGGACACAGAAAAATCCGCATTGCAAAAAAGAGCCAAGGACGCAGAAGCAGCTCTTAAACCGGTGGTAGACGAGCTAACTGGTGTAAAGCGGCAAATACATGCCATGACTGCTGCTGTGTTTGGTAAATATCCTGGCTTTAAATTTTCAACATATCATCCCATACATTGCCGGTTTACTGATGTTTGTAATGGCGCAGGAACTCGCATTAGTCATCTGGGCTCTGACGTACAGAAGAAGCTGAAGGCTGCCTATACTCTTATAGAGCAGTTATATACCGGTGTGCAACGGATCATCTGCACTGCTTCTCACAACAAGCCGCCCCCAACTTTAATCAAGGAGACCTTAGAAAGGCTGTCAATGCTGCCTGTCCGGGTAGAAGAGCTAAAGAGATTTGCTGCCAGGGCTGGTGCTCTGACCGCACTAACCCGGGCAAAAGCATGGGTGCCTGATCTTGACCCGGTGGATGTGGCTAAAGGCTATCCAAGCTTAAAAGAAGACGGATCAGAATTTGGCCATGAGGACCTCCGAGCAATAAACCGGGAAGTACGTCCACTGGCTTGCCAACTGGCTGAAGAAACTGATCTTTCATATTACCAGGCGAGTTATGATGTCAACAACAAACGGGTTGCTGCACCAACCCCTGAGGCTCAAAATCTTATCCCACCAATCCGTAAGCACACCTATGCCCCTGACGTTGAACCGTCCACACTTATAAGCGATGAAGCTGTGTTCCAAGCCTTAACTGGGATCGATTGGGCCACCATTGACTTCCAGCCGCTGGGTAGAGAGGAAGAGGATGAACCGGCGCAAGGCGATCCACAACCGTCAGGGCAGCCCGGTGACGAATCATGATCCGGAGGCCGATTTAACCTTCCGCGTGCTGCAATACTTGCCAAAAAACAATTACTCTTTTGGGCACTGAAACGCCTTGTAATAGGCTAGTTTAAACACTTGGTCAGCTATGCCATCGTGCATATTTACTTTGCTTGATATCATTAATTCACCGTGCTTATGATATATAATGTTCATAATCCAGAGCGATTTATTCAGGCTGTTCCTGCATACAAAAAGTTGAACTTGTCCTGGCGGTTTACCACCGGACGGGTCATGATGCCCAAACATATAGCCTGGGTTTATAAACAAGGCTGTTAAAAATAATCAAATATGAAAATCAATGATACCTGTGACATTGAATCACATCGTAGGTTGACCAACTTTTGTAGTAAGGGTGATACCCCTAATCATGAGTATTGATAACTCCTTCCATATTGTGCCGGTTTATGATAAACCCGTACCGGGTTGTGAAAAAACACCGGATTATTCATATATAAACCTGGCGACTTATAGTCAAAACCAGACCGGGTTAATAAGCACCGGATTATGACTAATCATGTACTGACAACTTGTAGTTGAAAGCCGAGCCGGGTTAATTAACGCCGGTTTACCAAAATCATCATAAATCTCATCAAAGGAGAAAAAAACTTGGCAAATAAAAGCATATGAAAACTTGCAGTCGAGGCTTTTCACGGGCTGCCAGGCCCCAAATTCGAGGCTTTTCATGGGCTGCCAGGCCGCTGAGTTAAACCATTTTACAAAGCCTTTTAAGATGGACCTCAATCTTTAACCAATCGTCGTTTTAACTTTGACAAGTTCAGGGTCTTATGAGATTGACTTGTCGAAGTTCGACGGGTCATACCAGGTTTACCTGGACGGAGCGACTTACTTAAAAAAGGTAGGCTAATCCGGGGTTTTAGGTGTATACACCAGGCTTCCAAGCCGTGGCTTGATAGCCTATTACAAGTGTAGATTCTTTGTTCATTGCGATAGCAAAGAATCCCCAAGCAATATTCTGAGCTGTGCTCAGTGGGTGCCTATGTTTGAGTTGTTCTTTTGGAACACTCTCTTTGGCCCCTAAGTAATTTTTCTTTTTGGCTCTGAGCCAATCAAGAGGTGTAGCTATGGTTCGAATATGACCAAGCCCCCAAGTGATTTTTCTGGTGGCCTTGCGCCTATCAAGAGGTGTAGCTAAGGTTCGAATACGACCAAGCCCCCAAGTGATATATATATATGGCTTGATAAGCCGAATCAAGGGGTAAACCGGACGCCGCTTTATAAGCAGAAACCTCCATGTAACCACACCTGATGTAAGAAAAAACAACAGATACCCCGCTTTAGCTGAGGCTCCAGTTTATTATATCGATCATAATATATACATTGTCATAACTATGTACATAGCAGAGCCTAGGGCTCAGGTATAGTAAGGCCGTAGATGAGCGATATTCCACGGCCGGTGGGTCTCCTCCTCCGATTTACGTGAGTCTTTGTGCTCTCGAACATCGATTAGGTAGTATGACCCGTTGTGCAGGTTCTTGCTGACCACAAAGGGTCCTTCCCAAGGCGGGAATAACTTGTGCATATCCGTCTGATCCTGGATGAGTCGGAGCACCAGATCGCCTTCTTGAAAAGTTCTGGTTCTAACCCGGCGGCTGTGATAATGACGCAGATCTTGCTGATAAATCGCCGAACGGGCTGCTGCAATGTCACGCTCCTCATCTAACAAGTCAAGTGCTTCCTGCCGTGCCTTTTCATTATCAGCTTCAACATAAGCCGCCACACGAGGCGAGTCATGACGGATGTCACTCGGGAGAACCGCCTCTGCTCCGTAGACCATGAAGAATGGTGTGTAACCCGTAGACCTGTTGGGCGTGGTATTGATGCTCCATAACACAGAAGGTAACTCCTCCACCCAACAACCCGGCGTCCGTTGCAAAGGAACCATAAGCCGGGGCTTGATGCCTCTCAAGATCTCCTGATTGGCTCTCTCCGCTTGACCATTAGATTGGGGGTGAGCCACTGAAGATACGTCAAGTCGGATGTGCTCACGCTGACAGAACTCTTTCATAGCACCTTTGGACAGATTAGTACCATTATCAGTTATAATGCTGTGTGGAAAGCCAAACCGGAAAATCACCTTCTTGATGAATTGAACCGCCGTAGCTGCATCACACTTACTGACTGGCTCTGCCTCCACCCACTTAGTAAACTTATCAACCGCCACCAAAAGGTGGGTCTTCTTGTCCTTGGATCTCTTAAAGGGCCCAACCATATCCAGCCCCCAAGTTGCAAATGGCCAAGTGATTGGAATCATCCTCAATTCCTGGGCCGGAACATGAGCTCGGCGTGAAAACTTCTGACAACCATCGCACTTTTTCACCAAGTCTTCCGCATCAGCATGAGCCGTCAGCCAATAAAAACCGTGACGAAAAGCTTTAGCTACCAGGGACTTTGAACCGGCATGGTGACCACAATCCCCTTCGTGGATCTCACGCAGGATCTCACAGCCCTCTTCCGGAGATACACAACGTTGAAACGCCCCTGTTACACTGCAGTGATGTAATTCGCCATTGACAATAGTCATTGACTTGGATCGCCGAATTATCTGTCTGGCCAAAGTCTCATCCTCTAGTAACTCGCCCCGGTTCATGTACGCCAGATACGGGACGGTCCAATCCGGAATAACATGAAGTGCTGCCACCAATTGAGCCTCCGGATCAGGAACAGCCAGATCCTCCTCTGAGGGAAGTTTAACCGACGGATTATGCAGCACATCCAAAAAGACGTTGGGTGGAACCGGCTTACGCTGGGAACCCAAACGGCTTAAAGCGTCCGCCGCTTCATTCTTCCGCCGGTCCACATGATCAACCTGATAGCCTTTGAAGTGACCTGCAACAATATCCACCTCTCGACGGTATGCAGCCATGAGCGGATCCTTAGAATCCCAAGTACCAGACACTTGTTGAGCCACCAGGTCTGAGCCACCGAAGCACTTAACCCGGCTCAAATTCATCTCCTTAGCCATCCGAAGACCGTGGAGTAAGGCCTCATATTCAGCTGCATTGTTAGTGCAAGGGAACATTAAACGGAGAACATAACAAAACTTATCACCTCGTGGGGAAGTTAATATGACTCCAGCCCCCGAGCCCTCCAATTGCCTGGACCCATCCAAATGAATAGTTCAATAAGTATGATCCGGCTTCTCTTCTGGCGCCTGTAACTCTGTCCAATCATTGATGAAATCCACCAATGCTTGTGATTTGATTGCCGTCCGAGGCACATAATTTAACCCGTGAGGTCCAAGCTCAATGGCCCACTTGGCAATCCGGCCAGTCGCTTCCCTGTTCTGGATTATTTCCCCCAAAGGAGCAAAGCTGACCACAGTGAAGGGATGACCCTGGAAATATTGCTTAAGCTTCCGGCTCGCCATAAAAACTCCATACACCAGCTTCTGCCAATGTGGGTACCTTTGCTTAGACTCAATAAGTACCTCACTGACATAATAAACCGGCCGTTGAACCGGATACTCCTTTCCGGTCTCCTTGCGCTCCACCACAATAGCCACGCTAACTGCCCGGGCATTGGCAGCCACATATAACAGCAAAGGCTCTTTATCAACAGGAGCAGCAAGGACAGGCGGCTCGGCTAGCTGCCGCTTTAAATCCTCAAACGCTTCATTGGCGGCGTCGCTCCAGACGAAATTATCCGTCTTCTTCAGCATCTGATATAAAGGGATAGCCTTCTCCCCGAGGCGACTGATAAACCGGCTCAAGGCTGCAATCCGGCCTGCCAAGCGTTGAACATCATTGATGCACTTCGGTTTAGCCAAAGAAGTAATGGCCTTGATTTTCTTCGGATTAGCTTCAATGCCCCTGTCAGACACCAGAAAGCCCAAAAGCTTGCCTGCCGGTACACCAAAGACACATTTGGCCGGATTAAGCATCATCTTATAAACCCGAAGGTTATCAAAGGTCTCCTTCAAGTCATCTATCAATGTCTTCTTCTCTCTGGATTTCACCACAATATCATCCACATAAGCATGAACATTGCGGCCGATCTGATCATGAAGACAGTTCTGCACACAGCGCTGATAAGTCGCCTGGGCACTCTTTAGCCCAAAGGGCATAGACACATAGCAGAAGGCTCCAAAGGGAGTTATGAAAGCTATCTTCTCCTGGTCCTTAACTGCCATTTTGATCTGATGGTAGCCAGAATAAGCATCCAGAAAACTCAAACGCTCGCAACCCGCCGTAGCATCAATGATTTGATCAATACGAGGGAGGGCAAAAGGATCCGCTGGACAAGCCTTGTTCAAATCTGTGTAGTCCACACACATACGCCAAGTGTCGTTCTTCTTAAGTACTAGCACCGGATTAGCCAACCACTCAGGATGAAATACCTCAACAATAAAGCTAGCTACCAAGAGCCTGGCCACTTCCTCACCAATAGCCTTGCGTCTTTCTTCATTGAACCGGCGGAGAAACTGCTTGACCGATTTAAACTTGGGATCAACATTAAGAGTGTGCTCACCGAGTTCCCTCGGTACACCTGGCATGTCAGAATGCTTCCACGCAAAGATGTCCCGGTTCTCACGGATGAACTCGATGAGTGCGCTTTCCTATTTCGGATCCAAGGTAGCGCTGATGCTGAACTGCTGGGATGAATCGCCAGGAACGAAATCAACCAGCTTAGTCTCATGAGCCGACTTAAACTTCAAGGCCGTATCATGCTCTGTAGTTGGCTTCTTCAAGGAAGTCATATCTGCCAGATCAACATTGTCTTTGTAAAACTTCAACTCCTGTGTTGCACAAACCGACTCAGCATAAGCCGCATCACCTTCTTCACATTCCAAAGCGATCTTACGACTCCCATGTACCGTGATGGTCCCCTTATGACCCGGCATCTTGAGCTGCAGATAGACATAACAGGGCCTCGCCATGAATTTAGCACAAGCCGGCCGCCCAAACAGGGCATGATACGGGCTCTTGATTTTCACCACTTCAAAGGTCAATGTTTCTGATCTTGAATCATGCTCATCACCAAAAGCAACCTCCAGAGCTATCTTACCGACCGGATACGCCGATTTACCAGGTACCACACCATGGAAGACCGTGCTGGACGATTTAAGATTTTTATCTGTTAACCCCATGCGATGGAAGGTTTCATAATAAAGGATATTGATACTACTCCCCCCATCCATGAGTACTTTAGTGAACTTGTAACCTCCCACCTGAGGTGCCACCACCAACGCCAGATGACCCGGATTATCAACCCGAGGTGGATGATCCTCTCGACTCCACACAATGGGTTGTTCAGACCAGCGTAAGTAACGGGGCACCGCCGGTTCAACGGAGTTCACTGCCCTTTTATGAAGCTTCTGATCGCGCTTGCACAGGCTGGTGGTGAAGACATGGTACTGTCCACTGTTTAACTGCTTCGGGTTGCTCTGGTAACCCGACTGCTGCCGCTGCTGTTGGTTCCCCTGATGATTATAACCACCTTGGTTGCCTTGATTGCCTTGATTGCCATGTCCGCTTTGATTACCATGGAATCCTGAACCGGAACTGCCTCCACCATAACCCGGCCCATGAGACCCGGCGCCTGAACCGCCAGCCGGTCCATTATCATTCTGGAAAAAATCTGAATCTTTGAATTCTCGCATAATATAACAATCCTTCCAGAGGTGCGTGGCCGACTTGTCCCGCGATCCGTGCTTTGGGCAGGGCTGGTTCAACAGGTAATTCAGGCGCTCCGGATTGGGACTTGGTTCTCTTCCATGCGGGGGCGGTTTACCCTTCCGACGCTGACCATTACCCTGCGCGTTGGTATTAGCTACAAAATCTGAACTGTTATCCGCTTTACGCTTACCGCTGTTTCCATGCCCCGCCGAGTTATGATGCTGCCCTTTGGTGCTGCCACCCTTCTTTCCCTTTCCTGTCTTGTCATCATCACATTCAGGGTCCTTGGTACTATCAGAGTCGGCATATTTCACCAGAGCTGCCATAAGCGTCCCCATGTCATTGCAATGGCGTTTGAGTCGTCCCAGCTTCAACTTAAGAGGCGTAAACCGGCAATTGCCTTCCAACGTCAAAACGGCCGTATCAGCGTTGATGCGGTCCGATGAATGCAAAATCTCTGAAATCCGGCGCACCCAATGGGTTGTTGATTCTCCTTCCTCCTGGACACAGGCAGCTAAATCCACAACTGACATGGGCTGTTTGCACGTGTCTTTGAAATTCTGAATAAACCGGGCTCTTAGCTCGGCCCATGACCCAATGGAGTTAGCTGGTAGGTTTTTCAACCAAGTGCGAGCTGTCCCTTCCAACATCATGGTGAAGTACTTAGCACATGTCGCGTCATCTACGTCCAGCATCTCCATCGCCATCTCATAACTCTCCACCCACGACTCGGGTGATAAATCGGCAGTGTAATTCGGCACTTTACGTGGGTCCTTGAAGTCCTTGGGCAGCCGTACATTGCGTAATGCTGGGACGAGACACGGCACCCCCAAAGAACTGGAGGTAACCCCTGGTTCCACCGAAGTTGTTGGACGAACCGGAGTAAGCTGACGGGCCGCGTTCTGTGCTGCTAACTCAGCCTCTCGACGTGCCCTAGCACGGTCCACCACATCCTGAGCATCAACACCGCCACCCGCCGGGTTATGGCCTCGTGGCGGATTACGGTTGCGGGCACTGCTAGACACAGCCGGTTCATCAACATGCCTGCTGTAACTCCGGCTTGGGCGGGGGGTGGAATGAATCCTCTCGCGACTATACGAATAAGCCTGTTGCTGAGTCAAAGCTGTCTGAAGGAGCTCCCTAGCCCGTCGCGTCTCCACCGCTACAGGGGACTCACCATCGACTGGAAGGGCTGCCAATCGTGAAGCGGCCGCGACTATGTTATCCAAGGGGTTGGAGTAATGACCCGGAGGCGCGGGCAGATGCTGGGATGGGATATTCTGAAGAGGCGGATCCATTGCACGTGGCTGAACCGGCGTCCCCGTTCCAGGCGCTTCTACCCGGTTTACCACTGGCTGGTTGCTGGTTCCGGCCCCTGGCGTATTGAAGAGATTCCTGGCTTCGTAAACCGGAGGCAGGTGAGATCGGTACCTTCTCCTCATTACATCATTTGACGCGTTCTGATCCAACGTAAGCCGATAGGCCTGTGTATCTAACTCGGCCCGCTCTGCAGCCATCCTGGTGTTTTCAGCTGCCAAATCCACCCTGGCTTGGGCTATCTGATCCTTCACCTTCGCCACTTCTGCGTTGTGCCGCTCCTGATCCGCCGGGCTGACTTCGGCCGCTAACAGTGCTGCCAAGGTGTCGAATAAATCGGACAGAGCCTGAGCCGGTGGTGGCGCAGGGCCTCCTGCCCCAGCTGCCGTCGCCGCTGCTGAACCGGAGATCATCGCCGCAGCGGTCGAAGATTGTGGCGCTGACTGTGTACCGGCCATGAAGATCGCAACCCGGCTTGGCGGGTCAAGAGAGTCCGGAATACTGTCGCCATCAGAACAACCACCAAACCGGCCATCCTGCAGCTGGTACAATGACTCGGTCTCTCCAGTAGATGACTCGTCACCGGAATAAACAATGGTTTCGCCATCATATTCCGATCCATCTTCAGATTCCACTCCGTGGATGACTCCCACGAAGGCACGCTTCATGACAGGCTTAACCCGGGCAGATCTCGCACGCTGAGCCGTTTCGACGATGTCGGTGCAGATGTCCGGCTCAGGGCCCGGTTCGCCAATCTTGCCAATGAACACGTGAATGCCGCCGAAGGGGACCCGGTACCCGTACTCAATCGAACCGGCCTCGGGGCCCCAGCCTGCGTCGTCGATGTAGAGCTTGCCGCGACGCCTTTTGGTCATCCGGCCCACAGCGTATCCCTTGAGTCCTTCGAAGCTGCCCTCTAAGAACTCGAAACCATCGTGCGATAGCCCCACGGTGGGCGCCAACTGTCGTGGTCTTGTCACGGCAGATGTCCTAGAGAAAGGACTTAGTCGTGGAGCCATCGCGACGGGTTAGCTTAAAGGGGTTAAAGCGGACAAGGGACGCAGAGAGTTTATACTGGTTCGGCCCCTTGCGGTGAAGGTAAAGGCCTAATCCAGTTGTTGTGGAATTGCTAGGGTTTCGCTGACCAGGAAGCGAATCCGCTATGCCTGGCTCTCGAATTGTTGTCCGTCCCCCCAAACCGCCGCTGGGTCGTCCCTTTATATACATAGGTTGACGCCCGGCGGTTTACAGAATCCCGAGGCCGGCTCATAAACGTGTCCGGCTCGGTCTCTACTCTTTTCTTATCTTACAAGACAAGTTACATATAATATGGCGGTTTACACCTACAAGCCATTAATCCGCCTTTGGGCCCTGGGCCTTCATAAAGCGCCATACTCCTTGTCTTCATGGGCTTCAAATATAAATAACTCATTATGGGGATAACCCGGCCTCTCCTGACTGGTTTACACCCAGTAATAATATCCCCAACATCGCCAAAAAGTCTAAAATAAATTCAGAAAAATGCGAACACCAATGCCAAGTCTATGGTTTGAATCCTAGTTCTTGTTTTCATTCTAAGTTGATAGGGAAAAATTGTTGAATCCTTTTCCTTTTTCCTTTTTATTGAATCCTTTTCATTTTTCATTCTAAAAATCTGCCATGCGTGTGCGAACACATAGGGGACATTAGTTAACCTGATCCAAGAGATTGTTTTAATGCATGCATGGATGCATGCGCGCGCACATGTTTTTGCTATGATTCCAAAAAATTCCGTTCTTGATTGATGCGGCAGTACGTACGATCTGCACTGCTGATAAATTGTTTAGGCTAGCATGAGCCATGCACGTATGGAGCGCGAGGCATTACTGCAGAGTACTTGGGACTGTACGCATATGCTTGTGATAACGTATACGTGTCCATCGACCGCGTCGGTGGATCGTTCTCATCCACAGAGCCGGCGCGCAGTTGCATGCATGGCATGTGATCGATCCGAATTCTGAGCACGTTGTGCTTTGCGTCAACGTACGTACGATACGATCGGAGATCTTGTCATTTCTTTTTCTCAGTGCACGTACCTGTTATGCGAGATGTAGTTTTGAGACTTGTGACCGGTTTGTTTTTGCGTGTGCGTGGCATGCATGCAACGGTAGCTAGCTAGCTAAGCTACTTGGGAGGTGTAATCAGTGGGGTCTGGGGCATCTCGCGTGCATCGTGTATCACGGCCACGATGGTAATACAGGTACTACGAGCTGGGTGCGCGTGGCGCGACTCCAGCCGGAGTTGTAAATCCGAACCTCTGTATGTCCGCAGATGCACCGGGCATGCTTGTGGATGGAGCCGGACAACCCTTCATATGTCGTGTTCGAGAGCCATATACCTCAAATCCAAACTCTCAAATTCACCAAAATCATACCCGTCAACATCGCACGTAAATAACAGTTGGTAGCGGGATACTTAAATACATAGTTTGAACATCAAATTTATTTTAAGAGCACAACTCAAATATTAGCTCTTTGTGGGTCCACATATGCTCCATGAAATCATTGAGTAGTTGTGCATCTGATAATCTCGAAGATTCTGATGCATATGTAGAAAATTCATAAGCTGATCTGCATCTTGGTCTTTCAAGGTGTGGACTTGTTCCCCGGGCGCTTCAAAGTCATTGGTTTGAGCTACCCATCATCTTCGTCCTCGACAATCATATTGTGCAAAATGACACAACATGTCATCAGCTGCCACAAAGTCTCGGATTCCCACATTATTGCAGCTCCAACAAACAATTCCCCGACGAGCTTGAAGCACTCCAAATGCCCTCTCCACATCCTTCCTACTGCTTCCTGCATTGTTGTAAGGTGGCTTTGTTTGCTGCCTTGGGGATCAAATATGGTCCACAAATACCGCCCACTGAGGATAGATATCATCCGCAAGGTAGTACCCCATGTTGTAGTTGTGGCCATTGACAGTGTAGTTGCACGACGGTGATTCTCCATTGTAAAGTCTCCTGAACACGGGAGATCGCTGAAGCATATTGATGTCGTTGTGAGAACCAGACATTCCAAAGAAAGCATGTCAAATCCATAAGTCATGTGATGCCACTGCTTTCAGTACGATTGTGGTCTCTTTGGTGTGACCATGATATATTTCGCGCAAACCTTTGGGACAATTTTCCATTTCCAATGCATGCAATCAATTGAACCGAGCATACCTGGAAAACCTCTTGCCTCTTCAATAGCCAATAACTTTTATGTATCCTGCACATTTCGCTCTCTCAGATATTTTGCTCCAAACACCTGCACCACGGTGTGGGCAAACCTTACAGTGGTCTTCAGACATGTGCTCCCCTCCCCCCCCCCCCCCCCCCCCCATCCTGACCATCTAACCAACGGCGTCGGCGGCAGTACCAAGTGCAAGCATCCTTAGAGCAGCAGTACATTTCTGCTTAGTAGAGAATGATAGTCGACCGCAACAATCCTGGTTTGTTTGAAGTAGTCATTGTGTGCCTTAACCTCCTCCACAATGCGCAAGAACAATGGTTTGCGCATACGGAAACAACGACGAAACCATGGCTCATCAGGGAAAGTTGGGTCAGGAGCAAAGTAGTCATTGTAGAGCAGACGTGCTCCAGATACCCTATCCCGGTTCAGATTTCTTCTCCCTTTGACCGAGCCCTTGAAATTGAGAATGTGCTCCACCTCCCGGTCAATTTCTTGTTGGATGTTCATGAGCATCATCATCCCATCTTCTTCATCTGAATCCGACAATCAAAGAACTCGTTTTGAATCATTTTATCAAGCTCTGTCGGTCCATACTCCTCATCCGATGATCCATCTGAATCCATTATTTTGTCTATGAATAAATAAATATATTGGTGGAAACAATGTGTCGAACACATAGCAGGCAAGGTGCAATCCGAGGGTTACCGGACGTACCGCATTGGTGTCCTGGCTGGCAACGATGTCCGCGGCGGAGAGAACAGACTGGAGGACCATTGTGGTGGTGCTAGTGGCACTGAGGGCTCAGAACGGCAACGGAGCAAGGGTGTAGGAGCTAGGAGAAGGCTGACGTGAAGGAGGAAGAGGAGAGGAGTGGAGCAAATGGAATCGGCTAGGTCGGGGTGGATTTGGTTTTGTGGTGGGCTCGGGCTGTCTGGTCCGACGCGCCCGGGCACACCCGGGCCTCCCATATCTGCCCCAGATTTGCGCTGGATGTGAGAGGTGCCGGTCAGCCTGATCGTTTGGGCCGGTTTGAGGTGTAGGGTAACGCCGCTGAAAACAAAACAAAAATCCGTCCTACACACAAGCCCAGAACCACTATGAAGATTCGTACAAGGTTTGATCTGATCGTTACCAACTTGTAGCGCAATGGAAGAAGAGTTGGTGAAGATCATTGGGACTTGTAAATCCTAGTTGTGGGAACCGCGAGAATTTTCATCATCGAACAGTCCCTTGGACAGTCCCTCGAACAGAACCTCGGACAGTCCCTCGAACATAAGATCGAACGTACGATCTCTCTACCAGGTTGTACACATACGGTGTCACCTATCCAACAACACTTTGACGTCGTTTGACTCCGACGTTCCCTTGTCGTCTTGCCAGACTATGGATGGCTTAAAGAGCCATTCGAGGAAGGTGTTATCGGGGACCTTATCCCGCTTGGCGCCCATTCGGGCCAGGATATCTGCGTCCTGGTTACTATCTCAAGGTATATGATGGAATTCGAGCCCCTCAAACCTGGCCGAGATTTTTAAGATTGCATTCCGGTAAGCTGTCATCTTCGGGTCCTTTGCGTCAAATTCTCCATTGACCTGTGAGATGGCAAGGTTGGAATCTTGTTGTAGGGTGAAACCCTAGGTGAGATCTTTTCACACTTGGAGGGGGGAGTGATGAACACACAAAAACACAAGAGGGGAATCACTCAAACAAACTCAAATCACACATCCACTAGAGTAGCATACATGAGATCCACAAGCATACAAGAACAATTCAAGGAAAATAGCACTAGGGTAAAGTTCTTCCCACTCCCTAGAGAGATGAGGTCTTGGTGTTGATATTCTCCAAGAGGAGGCCTTGATAATCCACTAGGATTCTTCCCAAGAGGGGTCTTGATCTCCAAGAGGAGGGGGAGATGAGCAAATCTCTCTCAATGTCTATCCAATACTTTGCTAACCCTAAAAATGAGCTAGATGAGGAGTACTTATAGCCTAGGGGCGAAATAAGAGGAAAACGGGGGTACAAGGGTCTTTTTAACCCTAAATGCGCGCAGGCAAAACAACAGAGTCCGGGCACCCGGTGAAAAGGGGTCCGGGCACCCGGGGAAGAGGGACCGGGCACCCGGGGCGGTCAGGGAGCCGGGCGGCTGATGGGGCCGGGCACCCGGGGCCATTTGGTCGGGCGCCTGGGGCGGTCAGGGAGCCGGCCACCGGGCGGCTGAAGGGGCCGGGCACCCGGGCGGCCACAGCCAGCGCCAGGCAGAGGGGCTGGGCACCCGGGCCTCCAGGCCGGGCACCCGGGGTGTCCAAGGGCGTCTCCCAGCCGGCGGTCGGGCACCCGGGGCCAGGGGTGGCCGGGCACCCGGAGTGTCCAGGACCTCCGCGTCCTCATTCTTCGCGTCCCCTTCCTTCTTCTTCTCCTTCCCGGATGCTTGGGTCTCCCTCCTAGCTTCTTCATGGGCTTCTTTGTACCTAAGAATGCACAACATTTCCGTTCGAGGTAGAACCCAATTCTCATGTGAAACCGAATGAAACTCGAAGAAGAAAGAGTTAACCTCGGTTTCGATGGCACGTGCACGTGCTCTTGTCATTGGTCCTCTTTGTGCTTGTGGTGGTGACAGAATTTCCATGGGGATGGTCGAGGGATGCTCCGCATCATCTCCCCCCCCCCCCCCCGTTGGGAGAGATCCATCTGCGGATCGTGATCTTTATCACCATGGTATTTGGCCAAGTCCTTGACGTTGAAGATGTATCTTATGTTGTACCTATCGCGTGGGATGTCGATCTTGTAGGCGTTGTCATTTGTAGCGTGCTAGCACCTTGAAGGGTCCATCAGCTCGTGGTAGAAGTTTGGACTTGCGTTCGTTGGGGAAGCGGTCCTTGCGAAGATGGAGCCATACGAGATCGCCCGGTTGGAACACCATCGGTGTCTTGTTGATGTTGAGCTTGGTGGCGAGGCGGTGTACTTGACACTCGATCATGGACCTTGTTTCTTCATGCATCTTCTTGAGGTAAGTAGCTCTTGCGCTAGCGTCCATGTTTGCCCGTAATTGGAGCGGTAGAGGAAGAATGTCCAAAGGTGACAAAGGGTTGAATCCGTAGACGACCTCGAAGGGGGATTTGCCGGTAGTAGAGTGTCTTGCGCGGTTGTAGGCGTACTCGGCGATGGGTAAGCACTCCTCCCACTCCTTGATGTTCTTCTTGATCAACACGCATAGGAGAGTGGATAGTGTCCGGTTGGTGACTTCCGTTTGGCCATCGGTTTGAGGATGATAGGCCGTCGAGAATAGTAGCTTGATGCCGAGCTTGGCGCATAGCGTCTTCCAAAAGTAGCTTAGGAACTTGACGTCTCGGTCCGACACAATTGTCTTCGGCACTCCATGTAACCTCAAGATTTCCCTACAAAAAAGATTTGCAACATTTGAAGCATCGTCTATCTTATTGCATGGGATGAAATGTCCCATTTTAGAGAATCGGTCCACAACAACAAATACGGAATCCTTGCCATTTTGAGTCCTAGGTAATCCAAGCACAAAATCCATGCTAATATCTTCCCATGGTTGATATGGAATAGAAAGTGGCATATGTAAACCATGAGATTGAGCTTGGGACTTAGCTTTGTGACATGTAGAGCATCGGTTGGTGAAGCGTGAGGCATCGTGGAACATCTTGGGCCAAAAGTAGTTCTTGGAGAGCGTGGCAAAAGTCTTGTCGCGTCCAAAGTGTCCCATAAGTCCTCCTCCATGGGCCTCTTGCAAAAGTAACAAACGAAGAGAAGACTCGGGGATGCATAGTTTTTTAGCTCTCATTAGATAACTATTCATGATGTGATAATGCTCCCAAGATGTATGCGTCAAACACTTAGCATAAGGAATAGCAAAAGTAGCATCATTCTCATATAAGTCTCTGATATGCTCGAATCCAACAACATTCAATTCAAGTTGAGTGACTAACATGCACTTGCGGGAAAGAGCATCCGCCACTACATTTTCTTTGCCCTTAATATACTTGATCACATAAGGGAAAGATTCAATAAATTCACTCCATTTAGCATGCCGTTTATTCAACTTAGTTTGACCTTTAAGGTACTTAAGTGTCTCATGATCGGTATGGATGACAAATTCATGTGGGCAAAGGTAATGCTCCCAAACATGCAATACTCTCACTAAAGCATATAATTCTTTGTCATAGATGGGATAGTTAAGTTGAGCACCGGAAAGTTTTTCACTAAAGTATGCGATAGGTCGCTTTTCTTGCATCAAAACTCCACCAATTCCATTACCACTAGCATCACAATGGACCTCAAAAGTTTTGTCAAAATTAGGTAATGCAAGAATTGGGGCATGTGTAAGCAAAGATTTGAGCTCATCAACTGTGGTAGATTGAGAGGGTCCCCAAACAAAGGGTGCATTTTTCTTACTCAAGGCATGCAACGGTGCGGCAATAGTGCTAAAGTCTTTCACAAAGCGACGATAAAAACCCGCTAGACCAAGGAAACTATGCACTTGTTGCAAATTAGTGGGTTGTGGTCAAGTTTTAATTGCTTCAATTTTAGACTCATCAACATGAACACCCTTGGAAGAAACAACGAAACCCAAGAAAACAAGCTCGTCAACACCAAAAGTGCATTTTTCCATATTGGCATCAAGACGTTCTTTTCGAAGAGTTTGCAAAACGGCCCTAAGATGAATTACATGATCTTTGAGGGACTTGCTAAACACAAGTATATCATCAAAGTAGACCACAACAAACACTCCAATGTATGGGCGAAGCACATAATGCATAACACGCATGAAAGTACCAGGAGCTTCCGATAAACCCATAGGCATAACTAACCACTCGTGCAAGCCAAATTTAGTTTTAAAAGTGGTTTTCCATTCATCACCTTCTTGTATGCGGATTTGATAATAGCCACTTTTAAGATCAATTTTTGAGAAAATGGTGGCACCGCTAAGCTCATCTAGCATATCGTCAACGCGTGGTATGGGATGCCTATAGCAAATGGTGATAGCATTGATGGGTCTATAATCGGAACACATGCGAAAACTACCATCTTTCTTAGGCACAAGAATAACCGAAACGGCACAAGGGCTCAAGCTTTCACATACGTGTCCATTGTCGATTAGTTGTTGTACTTGCTGTTGGATCTCCTTAGTTTCTTCGGGGTTGACGCGGTATGGAGCCTTGTTCGGAAGAGGTGCGTTGGGGATGAGGTCGATCCGGTGTTCGATGCCACGTAGAGGAGGAAGATCCGGAGGTAACTCATCGGGGAAGACATCCGCGAATTCCTGCAACAAGTTAGAGAACACTAGAGGAAGATGGTTAGAAGGGTTAGTCTTTGCCACCTCATCTTTGCACACTAGGACGTAGTGTATGACACTCGATGGGTTCTCACATACTTCTCTCATCTTTTTTTGGTGGCTAGGAGGACTAAGTTTTTCTCTCTCGGTGAAGATTCACTCATTTTGGGCTTGTGGCGCTCACTCTCTCTGTGGTGATTCACTCTCTCACTAGTCTCTCCACGATGGGTGGATGCTTGCTTGTCGGCGATCACTTGACTTGGTGACATAGGTCATAGCACGTACTCCTGTCCCTTCATCTTGAAGCTATAGTGGTTTGTTCTTCCATTGTGGATGACGCCGCAGTCGAATTGCCAAGGTCTTCCAAAGAGGAGATGGCACACGGACATGGGAACCACATCATACTCCAAGGTGTCCTCGTAGGCGCCGATCTTGAAGGAAACTTGCATGGTGTGCTCCACTTGAATGGTGCCGGAGTCGCTAAGCCATTGGACCTTGTAGGGGTGAGGGTGCTTCTTCTTGACCAATCGCAGCTTGGAACATAGCTCTTCACTTGTCAAATTGTGGCAACTTCCTCCGTCGATGATGACCTTCACGGAATGACCATTGATGCCGGCCTTGGTGTGGAAGATGTGGCAACGTTGGTCTTCGTCTTGTTGGTGTTGAAGCGTCAAGACCTTGGAGACCACGAGAGCGGGACTTGAATCCTTGTCGCAAAAGACTTGATCATCTTCTTCTTCATTCATGTGACACCCCTGGCTTAATCGTGCACTAATCATACACGCAAATGCACACGATCAAGCCTAAGGACTCACTTGAAGATATCACAACACAACTCTAAAACATAAATAAAGGCATACAAGCATTATATTACAAGCCAGGGCCTCGAGGGCTCGAATACATAAGCTTGATGCCAAAAAAGCATCAGCGGAAGCGTTAGATATCTGAGTACAGACATAAGACAGAGAGATAAGCCTTTAACAAGGCGGGACAAAACAAAAGCTACGATCGAAAGGCGCAGGCCTCCTGCCTGGGACCCTCCGAACCTACTCCTGGTCGTCGACCAGCTCGTAGTAGTAACCACCCTCGGGGTAGTAGTAGTGCTCGCCGACGGGGCTGCTGTCTCAGGGGCTCCGTCATCTAGTTGCATCAAATGGATATGGGGGAAAAAGAAAGCAAAGCAACCGTGAGTACTCATCCGAAGTACTCAGCAAGCAAGGATCTACACAACATATGCAACATTATCAAAGAAGGGTTGTATATGTGGACTGGGCTGCAGAAATGCCAGAATAGAGGGAAGGCTTAGTCCTATCGAAGACTAGCATCTTGCAGCATTTAGAAGAGTATAGAATAGCATAGTATAAAGTAGTAATAGTCATCATCCTCACCCAGAGATCCTTTCTCGACTCCTTGCGAGAAAGCAATCCCAGAGCCATATAGTCATCAACCTCGCCCAGAGATCCTTCCTCGACTCCCTGCGAGAAAGCGATCCCGGAGCCACATATCCAGGTATCATCTCAGGTATCCAGTTCTAGTTGTATTGATCAGGATACAACTCCGAGTGTCCTTTACCGTAGTACCGGCTGTCGATAGATGTTTTCTTCCCTGCAGGGGTGCACCAACTTACCCACCACGCTCGCTTAACTCCGGCCGAACACACTTTCTGGGTCATGCCCGACCTCGGCCAAACGACACACCGCAACCCTACCTAGAGCTCAGCAGAGAGGTCCCCGTCGGTCTACATCCTAAGCGCTCAGAGGTCTTGGGCCATCGCCCTATGCACTCCGAGTCGTTGCGTGTAGGGGGAAGCCAGGCACCAGGGGGGCGCCGGTCCGTCCCGGCCGCAATGCTGAACTGGACGCCTGACAGAGCTTTCGGCTGATGCCACGATGCAGAGTACCCATATTTATTCCCGCGTGATGGTTAGTGCTATCGGGCCAGAGGCCCACTCGAATCAAATATCCAAATCGTTAGTACATTGGGGGTGCGGTAACGAGCAGAGACTCATGATCGATGTGACCCGTCGCCCCGTCTCGAGGACTTGCGACAAGGGCTAAGAATGCTCGGCCACGCCTCGTATTCATCTCTCGGGTACCGTCCAGGTCAACCCGTCTCCACATCACTCGCGGGTACCCCTCAGGGTCGACCCGCCTTTCCAAGTAACAGTTGTGAAGTCCAAGTATCCGTATGTCCATAACATCAGGGGAATCCGAGGTATCACCCTTGTTGGATTCCTACTCGATGTATCCGTCAAGGTGAACTCGGAGGAATCACCCTCGATGGGTTCACACTTGAGGTGTTGCACGACAGCGTCGTTATCGGAAGTGGTGAAGGAGGAATCACCCTCGAGGACAACGACCGAATAGCTACTCTACAGAGTTAACATCAGAAGTGCTACACGAGGTATCACCCTCGGCACTCGATAGTAACGCTGCAGTGTTGTGCAACTAAGGGGGGTGATGTGCGGTGCCGGGGCCTGGCTGTCGATCATGTTGATCGGGTCATCTGATAATCTAGCGGGGCAGTTGGGTCAAAGTGGGGTCTCTGATGGGTCACTAACCAGCCTATACTAAGCAGTTTGGATATCAGGCAGGTATCAACAGTAGTTACAAAAACAGGCTATGCAACAGAATAGGAGCAATCAATTACAGTAGCAAAATCTAATGCAAGCATGAGAAAATAGAATGGGCAATATCGAGATGATCAAAAGGGGGGGGGCTTGCCTGGTTGCTCGGCGGCAAAGGCAGGGTCGTCAGGGGTCATCGATCTCCGGAGCTGCGTCGGTACCGGGCTCTATCGAGAGAGAAGAGGGGGAGGAAACAATAAATACACGGAAATAAAAGCAATCACAAAGCAAGACATGACACTAAGCGGTGTTAGGGGTGACCTAACGCAGTGCTACTCGATACCGGGAAGGGGGGAAACATCCGGGAAAGTTTTCCCGAAGTTTGGCATTTTCTGACAAATGAAACGGAGGGGGGCGGTTGCATGTTCTCTATGCTAGGGACATGTGGCGGACGAACGGACCGCTTATTCGGATTCGTCTCATCGTTCTGAGCAACTTTCATATATAAAGTTTTTCGATCCGAGCTACGGTTTAAAAGATACGATTTTCTAGAGTTTTAGTCATTTTCTGGAATTATCTTATTTAATTAATTCCGAAATATCCAGAATAGTAAATGATGATGTCAGCATGACATCACAGTGACGTCAGCAGTCAACTCTGGCTGACCAGAGTCAATCCTGACCAGTGGGCCCCACTGGTCAGTGACTGTTTAGTCCTAACAGTAGTTAATTTAGTTAAATAGATTAATTAGCGGGTGGGACCCGTTAGTCAGTGACAGTTAGCAGTAAACAGAATTAACTAATCTAATTAGATAATTAGTGGGGGTGGGGCCCGGTAGTCAGTGTCTCAGATTAGCAGTTAGTTAGTTAGTTAACTTAATTAATTAGCTACAGTTGGGGCCCCACATGTCAGTGGGTGCTTAGGCGCGGGTTAGTGGGCTAATGACCTGACGGTGGGCCCCGCCGGTGTTTATACTGCGCGCACGCCGGCGGCTTAACGCCGGTGACCCAACGGACGGCGGCGCGGCACGGGAGGTCGTCGGGTTTCTCCTACAGGGCACGGGGAAGGGCGTGGTTTGTCCCGTTCGAACGGGCGTGGAGCGCTGCGTCCATCTGTGGCAACCAACGGAGCTGGGGGGGTCTCAAGCGTCGCCGGCGGCGAGTTGGGCGGCCGCCGGATTCGGGTGAGGATGGCATCGAGCCTAGGGAGTGCGAGGGGAGGAGCTGGCGGTGTCACCGGGCTGCCGAAGATGTGCTAAGCACGGCGGCGGCATCGGTTCAACACGAGGGGTTCAGCAGTGACGGCTATGAGCTCACGGCGGCGCCATGGCCACAACCAGCTATCGGCCTCGGTTACGGCTTGCTAGGCAGCGCGTGAGAGGAAGGAAAGAGAGGGGAAGAAGGGCGGCGCTCACAGTGAGGCCGGGGAGAAGCTCCGGGGAGGTGCCGGAGTTGCGGCGTTCGAGGCAGATCGACGGCGGTCGTGGCGGTGGGGAGCGGCTCGATGGCGGCGACTTGACGGCTTCCCGGCTCGGGCTTGAGGGCGGAGACGACATTGAGGTGCGCGGTGGAGCTCCTGGACTTGCCTGCGCGGCTCGGGGAGGCCTCTGGCCGGTGGCGGCATGGGCGACGGTGATGCGCACATGGAGGTGCTCGGGCGTGTGGGAAAGAAGAGAGGAGAGGAGAGAGACCAGGTGGTTCAGTGGGGAGCCAGGGAGGCTCTTATCCACCCACGGCGAGCGGCGAGGTGCGGTGTCGAGTAGCAGAGGGGGGGCCAGGGGTGAGCGCGCACGCGGGGGCGCTGTGGAGACGACAGAGAGGAGAAAGGTAGGAGGAGAGCGGAAGATGGGCCGGGCCTGGCACTGTTGCAAGAGGCCAAGGTAAGTGCACAGTTCCTCCCTAACCTCTTTCTATTTTTCTATTTTTGTTTACAGTTTCAGATTTGCAAATTGTTAGGCCACCAAATAACTTTTGAAAAAATGTGTAGCTTTGTCCATAAATATCATTGCAATATTTGGCACTGCTACAAAATGGTTGGGGTAATAATTGAAATCATTCGATTTTTTGATTAAACGCAAATGGAATACAGTGGTTGTTTTAGTCACTGCTTCATGTTGTTAGAGTCACTTTAATAATCCCATTAATGTTGATCTTAATTTTAGAATTGCCTCTGGATTATTTGTTATTTAATGAACATTTTTCCAACAGTGTTTGAGCAACTTAATATTTCACTTGAATTTGAATAGAACTCAGAGAAGAAGTTTGAAATGAGTTGCTTATCCACTGTGATCAAGAGTTGCAATGATGATGACTTGGCATGTTTAAGAGGTGATCACTGTAGTTGATACATGGGGGTGTTACAATTCACTTGACGGTGCATGGCAACGTGCTCGAGGGCGTCCATCTCGTCTTCGCTCATGGAGTCGTAAGTGCCATCATCATTGAGAATCATGTTTCGCCGGTTGGTGCATTGGAAAGACTTGTGTCCTCGGCCGCCACATGTGAAACACTTGATAGAACTTGTCTTTTCGCCGGTTCTTGTTGGTGCTCTAGTTGAGGTAGGAGGTGTCGTAGTTGAGGAAGCTTGAGTGTATGAGCCGTAGGTCTTGGAAGAGTACTTGGCGTATTTGAAATCTTCTTGTACTTGTCGCTCCGCCTTGGTCGCTTGATGAACTAGCTCGAGAAGGTTGGAGTAGGGTTGGAAATCGGCAATCTTCCTTATTGGGTGGTTGAGGCCGTTCAAGAAGTGTGCCATAGTTTGCTCATCATCTTCCTTGACATTGGCTCGTATCATGCCAATCTCCGTCTCTTGATAGTATTCTTCCACCATCTTCATGCCTTGCTTGAGAAGTTGTAACTTCTTGAATAGATCACGGGTGTAGTGTGTAGGCACGAAGCGAGCTCTCATGACATCCTTCATTTGTGTCCAAGTCATGATGGGTGGTTCGCCTCGCTCTTGGCGTCGCTCGATCACTTGTTCCCACCAAATGAGGACGTAGTCTTGAAACTCGAGGGAGGCCATGGCGATCTTCTTTTCCTCATCGTAGTTGTGAAGACGGAATATCTTGTCAACTTTTAATGCCCACGAGAGATATTCTTCGGGATCATTGCTTCCGGAGAACTTGGGCATGGTGAACTTGAGCTTGCCATAGCGGAGTTCTTCATCATAGTGGCGGTTTGATGTCGCTCTTGGCATGGGGGAGGGTCTTCAAGTACTCATTCCGCTTGATGTCGCTCTTGACGTGGAGGAGGGTGAGGCATATGAGCTTGGTTTCGTCTTTCTTGTTGCTCTTCACGTCGAGCGGCTTCTTCTTGTCGTGCTTGGCGAAGCTCTTCCTCTTGCTCACGAACGAGGCGACTGCGAGCGGCAACGGCTCTAGTGGACTCGCGGAGTGTGTCTTGAGCCACTTGAGCTTGAGCTTCATGACTTTGTTGCTCTTGCCGAAATGTAGCGCCGTCTTGAGATTCTTGACGTGGACGTTGTGGAGGTAGTTGCTCTTGCTCCACAGCTTCTTGTTCTTGGCGTCGCGCCCTTTCACGTGCTCGAACTCGGTCTTGTAAGCCATTGCCATGGAAAGGATTGTCTTGAGCTTAGCGATCTTGAGTGTCGTCGCGGCAATGAGGACGAGGTCGAGGAGGACTCGCATCGGAAGAAGAGTATGACGATGAGTGGCGACTTGAGTGGCGTCGTCTTGGTGACGAGGTTGAGGAAGACGCGTGGCTCACAATCATGTTGCGGAATTCGTCCATTTGTTTGGAGAGCTTGGCGTCGAGGTAGTCCCGGTTCCTTGCTTCCGATTGACATAGGTCGGTGGCGAGTTGCTCGATGCAATCACCCAAAGCTTCACTTTCTTGATGAAGAGCTCGTTGGGCGGCGAAAAAGTGAGGTTTGGTGACGTAGTCGCTTCCATCATCTTGACCCTCGAAGAGTGGGTTCGCCGAATAAGTTGGCCTATCCATCATAACCAAGAGGGGGTGAGTAGGAAAATGAGAGAACAATACCAAAGGTACCTTTTCCGAAGATTGTGGATGTATCGAGTATCGCTCAATGTAATGCTACAATAGTAGAATTGGTACCGGGTTTGTTTCTCACACCTACACAAGTAAGGCTTATGGAGGAGCTTGGTTAGGATGAGTGGCACAAAATTTCAAGAAAATGTTAGTCAAGATATCGATAAGGTTGAGAAGGTTCACAAAATTGCAAATAAAGCAAATAAATCAAGCCCAAGAAGATCACTAGGAACACACACACACGGAAGATAGATGGGATCCGCACAACCAAGGAGTGAGCTCAAAATGTGTAACCCGGAAAATGCTCTTGTTGTACGGATACACGAGAGACGCTAGCTCGATTGCTCAATTGGGCTAGATACGCTCTAGTGCCCCAACCTATAAGAGTAACCGTGCCATCTTCAATCCCAAATATGCTATGTATGTGGTGTCCAATATGATGCTACTATGCAAATGGCACGATGCTAATGCTTACAAGCTCTTTGTTTCTTCTCTTTTGCTTAAAAGCTTTTTCTCTTTTTTTGCACTAAGCTTGACGCTCGAGCCAAGTATGATATGAGACAAGTATGTAAGCTATGCACGAGAGAGACTTATGGCACAATGATGATAGGAAAATGATTTGCACGCTAAATGTAGCTATGCAGAGCAAGCGTATCACTAAGGTGCACAAAGAGCTTGGCCCGGCAATTCTCAACTTGCTAGTCTCGATAGGTAACTGACGCAAAATTGAAAGTGCGTTATATCGACTAGAGGGGGGGTGAATAGGCGATTTTTACAAATTCGTCACTGAGGAATTTCAAGGTGAAGAAATTCCTAAGCGACGAACTACTTAGCAGCGGAATGAGTACTCAGATGCAAGCATAACAGAGCAGTAGCACAGTCATCATGGTGAAATGAAAACAAGCACAGAGTACGAGTAGCGTAAACACAAGATAAGCAGGCTGAAGACAAACTGACTGAAGAATTTGAACTGAGGAAATTGAGAAAGTCTTCAGACAAAGTCTTCAAACAGTAATGATCAAATACATAGCAAGTATGCGAGGAAATGAAAGGGTTGAGGAAATAGAACCAGTAGCTCGGTGAAGACACTGATTTGGTAGACCAGTTCCAACTGCTGTGACAGTTGTACGTCTGGTTGGAGCGGCTAGGTATTTAAACCTGAGGACACACAGTCCCGGACACCCAGTCCTGAACACACAGTCCAGGACACCTAGTCCTCACCGTATTCTCCTTGAGCTAAGGTCACACAGACCTCGCCCAACCACTCCGTGTAAGTCTTCAGGTGACTTCCAAACCTTCACATACTCGGTACTCGGCAATCCACAATTCCTCTTGGATGCTCTAGCCATGACGCCTAACCGTCTGGAGGATGCACAGTCCTCAAAGTAACAGCGTCGGTTCCACACGGAACAATCTCTTCAGTGATGCTCAATCACTTTGGGTTTGTAGTGTTTGGGTTTTTCCTCACTTGATGATTTTCGCTCAAAGTCCTCGGAGGATGGGATGCTCTAAATGACAAGTGTCAATCTATCTCTCGGAGCAGCCAACCAGCTAGTGGTTGTAGAGGGCGGCTATTTATAGCCTAGGGAGCAGCCCGACATGATAAGACATAAATGCCCTTCAATGATATGACCGTTAGGTGGGTAGATATTTTGGGACAGCTGGCACGTAGCACAGCAACGGTCGGAAATTTGAGTATCAAATTCCTCAGGGCTATCATAATCCTCACTTGTAGGCAATCCGCACTGGCGAATTTTTAACTCCTCAGTCAGAACAAATTCCTCAGAGAACAGAAGAACTTCGTCTCTGTCACTGAAGAACTTGACTAAACTGTATGAGATTTCCAATGGCTTCACTTGAAAGGATTGGGTAGGTGTAGGATTTTGAGTTGAGCATCACTTGGAAATTTTTCCTTAGTTTTACCTCGACCCCCTTTAACAGTACGGTGTTTCCTATGACTCAAGAAGAAGAAAATGAAACTACGAAAACAAAAGTCTTCACGCTTCATAATCCTCGCATGAATATCAAGTCTTCAGGGTCACACCAATTTCTTCACTTTCAAAGTCTTCAAGAAAACCAAAGTCTTCAGTTGAAGACATTCATTTTTAGGGGTCGACATTCATCGTAATTAACAAACTCCTCATAGACTTATAGACCTGTGTACACTCACAAACACATTAGACCCTTAACCTATAAGTCTTCAATACACCAAAATCACTAAGGGGCACTAGATGCACTTACAATCTCCCCCTTTTTGGTGATTGATGACAATATAGGTTAAGTTTTCAACGGGGATAAACATATGAAGTGCAAATACTAATATTGAGGAATTTGATTGCAAGATATAGAGGAACTCCCCCTGAAGATGTGCATATTTGAAGAATTTGCTTTGAAATAGCAAATGCACATTGTTGAGTAATATCATGGAGATCTCCTCCTATATCTTGAAATTCATACACGCATTTATCATATGATATGAAGAATTTGAAATGCATGATGAAATATGGTGTCTGACGGAATTTAGCATGCGTGCATTAAGGTACTTGAGGAAATAAGCATGCAGAAAGCAGTTCAAAAGTATCAGACCACCATAGGACTTAAGTTTACAACTCATCAGAGCAAACACCTCAGAAGAGCAAGAGTTGAAACTTAACACAAATATAGCCCATATATAAGACCCGCTTGAAGACTAAACTCAAATTTCTCCCCCTTTGTCATCGAATGACCAAAAGGGACGAAAAATAAGGACTAACGCCCCTGAAGAATATCATCATCATGTCGATGGAGGAGCGCCAGCATTGTTGTGGTCGACTGTTGAGGTAGGGCCTGCCGCAGTGTCGTTCAAGTCTTCAGCTTCATCCGTCTCGCGCGATGAAGAATATGAACTGGCAACAAGCTGAGGAACTTTGACTTTCTTGAATTTCTTCGAAGGTGGCTGGGACCAGTCAAAGTCCTGTTGGAAGCCCATCTCCTTGAGTTCTTCAGCACTATGAAGATTAGACAGAATCGCCCAAGTGCGGTCAAAGACTTCATGCAAGTAGTAGTGATTCTTCTTCACAGTATTTTGAGTGACTGTCATGTTCTGAAGAATTGCACCAAACTGACGCTTGACCCACTTGTGATTTCGATCAACTTTCTGATGAAGACTAAGGAGAAGTTCACGATCAGTCATCACACGCGGAGCTGTGGCTTGAGGATGATGTTCTGAAGCTTTGGCGGCAGAATCTTGAGTTGCAGAGTCATCATTGGTGGAATAGGAAGTAGCTTTGCGAAACTGTCCATCCAATGGACGAGTACCTTCATCAATAACAGCAGCTTTGCCCTTCTCGTCCGCTGAGGAAATAGTCCGTTTGAGGACTTCAATAGGGGGCAAATAGCTGAGATGATTTTGAAAGTCAGCCATGTAATGAATTGAAGACCTTGATCTGATGAATCTCATGATCCAGGGAGCATAAGGCTTCAACTCAAAAGGTGACAGTGCAGCATTGGCCAAAGTCCTCATGAAGAAATCGTGGTAGTTGATAGGAATACCGTGAATGATATTGAACAGCAGATTCTTCATAATGCCAACAACTTCTTCATCATCAGAGTTGTGGCCCTTGATTGGACTGAGGGTTTTGGTCAATATGCGATAGACTGTCCTTGGCACATAGAGCAATTCCTTGACGAGGAATTTGGTCCTTGGAGCTTGGCCTGGCTTCATCAGCACTTGCATCAGATGATCAGACAATTCAGGTTCAACATAGAGAAGCCTAGCACCTTCAGTGGGAGGACTGACTGGGACGGCATGAAGCAATTCAGAGGCCGGTGCTTTGAAATGAGTATTATCGGTCATCCAGTCCAATACCCATGAATTGACATCATCAACATTTCCAGTAATGTGCAGCGTGGCGAAGAATTGAAGAATGAGTTCTTCATTCCAATCGCAGATGTCGGTGCAGAAATTGAGTAACCCGGCGTCATGAAGAACACTGAGGACTGGTGTGAAGCAGGGCAGCGATTCCATATCTACATGAGGAATTTGCTCATGTTCAAAGATCTTATCCTTATCAACCAACAATGAGGGGTAGAAGTTCATCTGGCTTGCAGTCCAGAAACGCTTGCGACGAAGACGAGCAGAGTCATAGGGATTGTAGTCAGTGAAGAATATGTGCTCGTTGAAGAAATCCTCAGCATTAAACTTCTGCTTCTTGGAGTGAGGGTTCTGTGGCTTGGGCTGAAGATTAACAGTTGAAGAATTTACAGCCTCTTGAGGTGTAGCCACTGGAGCCACTGGCTGAGGAATTTCAGCAGCAGCCTTGGCCTTCATTTCTTCAGACATATGTACATCAGCGCTAGTGACTGGAACTTCTTCAGGTATAGAGTGAAGTGAAGCTTGACGTTCATCAGAGCCCGTATGAATTTCTTCAGTTTGCACAGGAGACTGAGGAACATGATGTAGAGGGGTTGTCAGAGGTGAATTGGGGTGATGACTTTCCCAAAAGTCATCATTCAGAATAGGTGTTGTAGACCCAATATCCACATCCTCATCTTCTTCAGTTCCTTCGACGCCTGCCTCTTCAGCTGTGAACTGAGGCATGGGCGATGATACCAGTGGGGTTGAAGGGAAAGTATCCACTTCAATTTCTTCATCCATCTGCTCCGTCGAAGCAGCAGAAGGAATTTCTTCATCAGATTTACTTGGAATTTCATATTCCTCACCAAAGGGAATGATCTCCTTTGATGGCATGCTTGATATTGGAATAGCATCAATTGGGTTTTCAGATGAACTCCTCAAAGTCTTCAATTTCTTGGGGGCTGAAGACTCTGAAGATGCAGATGCTTTCCTTTTCTTCACAGCTGCTCGCTCCGCAGCCTTGGTTTTCTTCGCTTCTGATGCAGAAGGAAGGTTGATGCTTGTCATCGGTGCAGGAGGAGCAGAGGAAATTGGTTGAATTTCTTCAGGCACAACTGATGCAGTTGCCCTGGCTTGTTCAGATTCCTCAGGCACAGTAGCAGATGCTTCAACTGGCCTGGATTGCTCTTCAGGCGCAATATTGGAGGTTGCCCTGGCATTTTCTTCAGAGACTGGAATTTCTTCATCAGCTCTGGCGCTTTCATTTTCTTCAGCAGACTGAACAGATGTTCCAGTCTGAGGAAATTTGGGTTGCGATGAAGCTGCAACACTTGGAGTAAATCCTTTTGCCATTCTGACGAATCTAACTTTGGCACCTAGCCAATCTGCATGGAATGCATGAAATTCATCACTGTGTGCTTTGATCTCAGCCTGCATAGTCACAAGTTCTTCAGGAGACATTTTCACAACATTGTTCTTCAGAAAACGCTCCTTCTTGTACTGAGCCTTCTTCACCTGCCTGGCCTTTTCAAATTTCCATTTTTCTTCATTTATGAAGGCCGTCAACATGTGACTTTGACCAGGAGTGAGGTTTAATTCAGGCAAAGGTGTGTTAGGGTTCTTGTGCCATAGATTAATAAAATCAAGGATCTTCCTTGGATCCAGCATGAGGGGCACAGCACTGCCTTTGGCTCTAGCGGCCCTTTGTTGTCGATCTCTGATGAGCTCAGCTAATTCTTCATCATCAGCTTCGTCTTCGCTTGACGGAACCTGAAAGGCGACTTGCTTCTTGTGAGGACTTGGCCTTGTGCCTCGTCCAGCAGTGGCCTTTTTCTTCAGCAAGGTCGGAGTTGTTGAAGACTGAGGTGGAGCTGAAGAACTTGCAGAGACTCCTGAAGCAATTGAGATTCCAGTAGTCCTTTGGCATGTGGCAAGATGCACAGGTGCTGAGGACTTTGCAGGAGCAGCTGAGGATTTTGCAACCGAGGGAGTTGGAGCTGCTTTTGAGGAATTTGCTTGAGGAACAGGCCGTGAGGGCATTGCAGCTGAGGAACTTGTCTTAACAGCTGATTTCTTCAGCATAGCCTTCTTAGGCTTGATAGCAGAGGCCTCAGCGGTGGCAGCAACAGAATCTTCATTGAATTTCTTTACTGCCTCTTTAGCCACTTTGGCCAGCTTGGCTTGACGCTTAGCCCACTCCTGAGGAAATTCCTCACCTCTTCTGATGCTAGTGGGATCAGCTTCTTGGCCAGGAGCCAATGGAGGTCTTGGACATGGAGGGTTAACAGCAAATTTCTTCATGTACTTGGGAGTGACATAGCGATATTCCCTCCATTCTCTTGCCCATCTCCTCTCAATCTTCTGAATGCGCACTTTGCGCTGATTTTTGTTCTCCTTGCCATGAGTTGCTTCATCAGGAGTACAATATTCATCATAGATGTCATCAGGGATCTCAAAAGCAGTATTTGTTTCTGGCCTCTTTCCTCCCTTCTGAGGTCTTTTACCATCATCCATTTTCTTCACTTGAGGGTTTTGAACAATCGAATTTTCTGATGAGGTATGCAATTTTTCTTCAAGGAACGCTGCAAATGAGTTAAGTTGATGAGAACCTAGAGATTCAGCAGCGGACATGTGTACCTGTGAACAGAATATAGGTGCGAAGAGTTTTGGAGAGGTCATATGCGTTCTCAGAAGATTTTCAAAAGTATCAAGTTTGAGGAAGATGACCAGGGGTGTCTTGAGGAATTTCACTAAGCATTTTTGACTTAGGTTCCAGAGTTGTGTAGATTGAAAATCCACACAATTGAGGAATCTTGAAGAAAAACGTTGCTTAGAGAAACTGATCAAGGACAGAAGCAAGTTGGTGTTTAAGAACATGAAAGTTGAAGAATAAACACCTTTTGAAGATTTTGTGGAAATCATCAGAATCAACAAGGGCAGTAAAAATAAATTTTATTTACCCTTGACGAAGAACATGATGAACTGAGAGTGGCAGTGGAGATGTTCGTCCGTTCAGATCTTCCACGCCCTAACTTGGCGATGGAAAACAGCTACGGCGGCGGCGGAGTGAGGATTTCCGCGGCCGGCGTGAGTACGACGGCGATGAGGTCGAGGCAGTGAAGCTCTTCCTCACCGGCGACGATGGAGTGTAGTGGCGGCGCTAGGTCTGAGAGCTCGAGCGAGGGAGTAAGATCGAGCGGGGTAAATGAGCTCTGAGGAGGGTGAGGGGTATTTATAGCAGAGGTGAAAAAACCGCTCGTTCGAAGAAAATGGACAAACGTGCCCCTGACCCTTCTCATCCTAGCGACATGTGTCACCCACGAACTGTGAAGTGGAGATCGTGTTAGATCGAGGGTGAATAGATAAATCTTATCGAGGGATAAGGAACGGTTTGAACGGCAAAAGCCGAAAATTTAGATAAGAATATTTTAATGTTTCGTTCGCAAATTCTTCAGCTGTCAAGGACACAGTGAAGACTTTGAACGGGTTTCAAATAGAACGCACATGAAGAATTTGTGAACGGACTGGATTGAGTTTAGCATTGAGGGGGAACAGGTCCGATCACATTCACTTAGAAGAAACACAACTTGAAGAATTAGCAATAAGTGAATGCTGTAGAGGACAGAAAACTCAAATATATATATATAGTCAATGAAGAACATAGACGGAAAGAGTGAAGATTTTGCAAAGTTGAAGAATTTGAAAATTTGAAGAATTTGCACAATGATGAAAAACTCAAATTTTGAAGATTTTCAACTTTTTGTGGTGGCGTGACCCACCGTGTAAGAATGATGATTTCAGACACCGCGTACAATTGTCATAGGGCTCTGAGAATCAAATTCTTCATTAATTTCTTCACACTTAGAGGGTTAGTCTTCATTGATTGAAGAAAAACGTTTCTTCGTGTGTTGCACATCTAAGTCACCAATTTGCATAAGTGTTAGGATGTGTGTCCTTTTCAAAGGACATTCGAAGATTCTAAGATATTTAGCTCACGCCGCAACTTGCTAAATCTCTTCTCATCCAAGGGCTTTGTGAAGATATCCGCTAGCTGTTCTTCAGACTTCACGGGATCAATAGAGATGTCACCCTTCAACACATGATCTCGAAGAAAATGATGACGAATCTCGATGTGCTTTGTCTTCGAGTGCTGAACTGGGTTATGAGCAATTTTGATGGCACTCTCATTGTCGCAGTAGAGTGGCACATTCTTCACATTGATGCCGTAGTCCTTGAGGGTTTGCTTCATCCATAGCAATTGAGCACAGCAAGAACCAGCAGCAATATACTCAGCTTCAGCAGTAGAGAGTGATACGCAGTTCTGCCTCTTCGAGGACCAACATACTAAGGATCGTCCGAGGAAATGGCATGTGCCTGAAGTTGACTTGCGGTCCACACGATCACCGGCATAGTCAGAGTCAGAATATCCAATGAGATCAAAAACCGAGCCCTTGGGATACCATAATCCAAGTGTTGGAGTGTGAGCTAGATATCGAAGAATATGTTTCACAGCCTTATAGTGTGATTCCTTCGGTGTAGCTTGAAAACGGGCACACATGCAAACACTAAGCATAATATCTGGCCTAGATGCACATAGGTACAATAAAGAACCAATCATGGAGCGGTATACCTTTTGATCGAAGTCTATTCCATTTTCATCAGTGCATAGATGGCCATTTGTGGGCATAGGGATTTTGACGCCTCTGCATTCTTGCATACCGAATTTTCTCAGAACGTCCTTGAGGTATTTCTCTTGAGAAATGAAAATGCCATTATGTTGTTGACGAATTTGAAGACCTAAGAAGAATTTCAATTCTCCCATCATGGACATTTGATATTCCTCACTCATCATGTAAGCAAATTCGTCACTGTAATGTTGGTTAGTACAGCCAAAGATAATATCATCAACATATATTTGGCACACGAATAATTCATCATCATAGGTTTTGGTGAAAAGAGTTGGGTCGAGTGAACCGGGTTTGAAGCCTTTCTTCATGAGGAATTCCTTCAGAGTATCATACCACGCCCGAGGGGCCTGCTTGAGGCCATAGAGGGCCATATTGAGTCTGAAGACTTTGTCAGGATGTTTAGGATCTTCAAAACCTGGGGGTTGAGCAACATATACTTCTTCCTCAAGCTTACCATTGAGGAATGCACTTTTCACATCCATTTGATATAAGATGATATTATGATGGTTAGCATAAGCAAGCAATATGCGAATAGCCTCAAGTCTAGCAACAGGTGCAAAAGTCTCATCGAAATCAATTCCTTCAACCTGTGTGTAGCCTTGAGCTACAAGGCGAGCCTTGTTCCTCACCACTAGGCCATTTTCATCTTGCTTGTTGCGGTAGATCCATTTGGTACCGATGATATTGTGCTTGCATGGGTCCGGTCGCTTGACAAGCTCCCACACATTGTTCAGCTTGAATTGATGTAATTCCTCTTGCATTGCTTGAATCCATTCAGGCTCCAGAAATGCCTCATCAACTTTGGTGGGCTCTGTGATAGAGACGAAAGCAAAATGCCCACAAAAGTTAGATAAATGTGAAGCTTTTGAGCGAGTCAAAGGACCTGGTGCGTTGATGTCGTTGATGATTCTCTCAATCTGTACTTCATTTGCAACGCGGGGATGAGCAGGTTGACGACTTTGATTTGGCTCAGCATTTTCTTCAGAGCCATTTTCTTCAGATGCGCCAGCATGCTGTTCTTCATGTTCTGGAATGATTTCTTCAGCAGATTCTTCGGTAGGAATGACATCCTCAGTAGCTTTGAACTTGATGGTTTCCTCAGGCGTCTTTTCATCTAGCACAGGAGGTAGGTGCTCTCTTTGCGAGCCATTAGTTTCATCGAACCGCACATCTACAGTTTCAACAACCTTGTTGTGATAGGCATTGAAGACCCTGTAGGTGTGCGAGTCCTTTCCGTAACCAAGCATAAAACCTTCATGTGCTTTCGGTGCAAATTTAGAATTGTGACGTGGATCTCTAATCCAGCATTTAGCACCGAAGACTTTGAAATATCTCACATTGGGTTTCTTGTCAGTGAGGAGTTCATATGAGGTCTTCTTGAAGAATTTGTGAAGATATACCCTGTTGATGATGTGGCATGCAGTATCAATTGCCTCAGGCCAGAAGTGACGAGGTGTCTTGTATTCATCAAGCATGGTGCGAGCCATCTCAACAAGAGTCCTGTTCTTGCGCTCCACAACGCCATTCTGCTGAGGAGTGTATGGGGCAGATAGCTCATGAGTAATACCAAGTTCATCGAGATAGTCATCAAGACCAGTATTCTTGAACTCAGTCCCATTGTCACTACGTATATGCTTGATCTTCACGCCGAAATTCGTCGAAGCCCTTGAGGAAAATCGTCTGAAGACTTCCTGCACTTCAGTCTTGTAAGTAATGACATGCACCCATGTGTAACGAGAATAGTCATCAACAATGACAAAGCCATATAGAGATGCTGCATTTGTTAGTGTGGCATAATGAGTAGGGCCAAAGAGATCCATATGAAGCAATTCAAAAGGACGAGAAGTAGTCATGATAGTCTTAGAGGGGTGCTTGGCTCTGGTCATCTTTCCAGCCTCACAAGCCCCACAAAGATGATCTTTGAGGAATTTGACACCCTCGATGCCAATGACGTGCTTTTTCTTCACGAGTGTGTGTAAGTTCCTCATGCCAGCATGACCCAGTCGTCGATGCCATAGCCAGCCTTCTGAAGCTTTAGCAAGTAGACAAGTGGCAGGCTGTGGTCCTGCAGAGAAATCAACAATATACAAGTCTCCTCTCCTAAAGCCTTCGAAGACTTTGGAATTGTCAGATTCCATGAGCACTAAGCAACGATATTTGCCAAAGACAACAACCATATCAAGATCACAAAGCATTGAGACAGACATGAGGTTGAATCCGAGGGACTCGACAAGCATGACTTTATCCATGTGTTGATCCTTTGAGATTGCAACCCTACCTAGACCCAATACCTTGCTTTTGCCTTTGTCAGCGTAGGTGATATGCTTCAAGTGTGATGGAGATAAAGGAGTGTTCATCAGTAAGCTCTTGTCACCGGTCATGTGATTTGTACATCCACTATCGAGGACCCACTCAGTAGCTTTGGGTAAATCATCCTGCAGATGAATTAGTGCATCTTACGAACTCATATACTTCAGAGTGAAGAATATGACATCAAATTCATCAGACATATTTCATCAATTAAAGCAACATATGTATATATATAGCAATGTGAGGACGTGAGAAATGAATAAATCATTTCTTCATGATTAGCTTGCGTCCTTTCAAGCATTTCAGGTCTCCAGCAAATTCTTCAGACGATTTAGTTCATCTGGAGACCTGACCCTGCATAAGAGATTAGTTCCTTTTCTTCACCACCCACATCTGGAGGGGTGGCAAAGAGTTCATCATTCTGCGAGCTCCATAAGAGAAAGGTGGCATAGACGCCAGACCACTTCGTTTCACATAAGAGGGGTTAGGGTAAGCATATGAATAAGCAGAGAAATTCTTCGAGGACTTATGAACATAATGATTTGAAGAATAATGCATATATTCATAGCCCTTAGGCTTTCCCTGCGAAACAGAAGTGTTAGCACGATGATGTTCATGTGAGGACTTGGATCCATGTGAGGAATTTGATCCATAAGAGGACTTGGATCCATATGAAGACCTTGGTTCATATGAAGAATTTGATCTGGGGTTCTTATTCTTCACAGGTGGTGTCATGGGGACATTCACCTGAAGACTTTCAAGGCACCTTTTGGGAACCCAGATTTTCTTCATAGGGGGACCATTCCTGCAGTTAGATCCAACGTATCTAGCAAATACCTCACCATTCTGATTTTTGAACAGTTTATAGTTGGAGTCAAATGACTCATCAGATGAATATGAGGATTCACAAGTAAAGCCAGATAAAGTGGATGGATCTACGGGAGGTCCCTTCGCAGCAACCCATGAGGTTTTGGGATACTGCTCCGGTTTCCAGTAGGTTCCATCAGCATTGAGTTTCCTCTCAAAGGCAATACCCTCTTTCCTAGGGTTCCTGTTCAAGATCTGCTTTTTGAGCACATCACAAAGAGTCTGATGCCCTTTGAGGCTTTTGTACATGCCTGTCACATACAATTCCTTCAACCCTGCATTTTCGTCAGTGATACTAGTAGTATCCTCAGATGAGGAATTTGTGACCACAGAGATAGTTGAAGAATTTGCAGCAATGGAAGCATTTGAACATTCAGGTGAAGAATTAGCAGTTTCACGTTCAATGCATTTCAAGCATGGTGGAATAAATTCTTCCTGAGCGGAACTAATCTGTTGAGCAAGCAAAGAATCATTTTCCTTCTGAAGATCTTCATGACTCACCCTTAGCTTCTCAAGATCTTGCTTTCTTTGAAGAAATTCATAAGAAAGCTTCTCATGATCGGCTAGGAGAGTTTCATGACGACCTTGAAGGTTGTCAAACTTAGACTGTAGTTGCTGAAGATTATCAGTCAGTGTTTGAGTTTGATCCATTTCCTCACCTAACAGATCATCGCTTTTGTCTAGCATATTTTGAACCTTTTCCAAAGCCTTTTGTTGTTTAACAGCAATATTAGCAAGTTTGGAATAGCTGGGTTTGAGGTTATCATCAGATTCATCCTCACTTGATTCAGAGGAGGGATATTTGAGTACCTTGGCACCTTTTGCCATGAAGCAATAGGTGGGAGCATAGTCATCGTTGCCGTCATCAGCAGTGTTGGGGAAGCCATTTTCCTCAGTGTTGAAGATGGACTTGCTAACGTAAGCAGTAGCGAGGGCTAGGCTCGCCACACCAGAGTCTGACTCCTCAGATGCCTCCTCTTCCTCATGTTCCTCAGATTCAGCTTCAGAGTCCATTTCCTTGCCAATGAATGCTCGAGCTTTCTTGGAGCTGCTCTTCTTGTGAGATGAAGACTTTGAAGATCTTGACGATGAGGACTTTGAAGATTTATTCTTCCTCTTAGAGTCATCTGAACTATCATCCTTGTATTTCTTCTTCTTTGATTCCTTCTCCCACTGAGGACAATCAGTAATGTAGTGACCAGGTTTCTTGCATTTATGACAAGTTCTCTTCTTGTAATCACGGGATGAGGAATCTGATTTCATGTCATCACCTCTTGAGGATTTTCCAAATCGTCCACGTCTAGAGAACTTCTGGAATTTCCTCACGAGCATTGCTAGCTCCTGACTCAGTTCTTCAGGATCACCAAGGCTGCTACCAGAATCTTCATCTTCAGATTCAGAGACTGCCTTGGCTTTCAGTGCACGAGATCTACCATAGCTCGGTCCGTAGAGATCTCTCTTCTCAGCTAGTTGGAATTCATGAGTATTTAGCCTCTCGAGGATATCAGCAGGATCAAGTGACTTGTAGTCACCACGTTCTTGAATCATCAGTGCCAGTGTATCGAATGAAGAATCGAGTGACCTCAGCAATTTCTTCACCACCTCATGGTCGGTGATGTCAGTGGCACCCAGTGCTTGAAGCTCGTTTGAAATGTCAGTGAGGCGATCAAAGGTTTGCTGAACATTTTCGTTGTCGAGTCTTTTGAAGCGGTTGAAGAGATTGCGAAGAACGTCAACTCGAGAGTCACGTTGAGTTGAGACTCCTTCGTTGACCTTGGACAGCCTATCCCAGATAAGCTTAGCTATCTCCAAAGCACTCACTCTGCCATACTGCCCTTTGCTCAGATGGCCACATATGATATTCTTCGCTTGAGAGTCGAGTTGCTTGAATCTCTTCACATCAGCAGCGTTTACGGAAGGAGTGACAGAGGGAACACCCTTTTCCACAACATACCAGAGGTCGTTGTCAATTGCCTCAAGATGCATGCGCATCTTGTTCTTCCAGTAGGGGTAGTCCGTCCCATCGAAGGTAGGACACCCAGCTGAGACCTTGATCATGCCTGCAGTCGACATAACTAAAACTCCAGGTGGTTAAACCAAAATCACACAGAACAAGGGAGTACCTTGCTCTGATACCAATTGAAAGTGCGTTATATCGACTAGAGGGGGGGTGAATAGGCGATTTTTACAAATTCGTCACTGAGGAATTTCAAGGTGAGGAAATTCCTAAGCGACGAACTACTTAGCAGCGGAATGAGTACTCAGATGCAAGCATAACAGAGCAGTAGCATAGTCATCATGATGAAATAAAAACAAGCACAGAGTACGAGTAGCGTAAACACAAGATAAGCAGGCTGAAGACAAACTGACTGAAGAATTTGAACTGAGGAAATTGAGAAAGTCTTCAGACAAAGTCTTCAAACAGTAATGATCAAATACATAGCAAGTATGCGAGGAAATGAAAGGGTTGAGGAAATAGAACCAGTAGCTCGGTGAAGACACTGATTTGGTAGACCAGTTCCAACTGCTGTGACAGTTGTACGTCTGGTTGGAGCGGCTAGGTATTTAAACCTGAGGACACACAGTCCCGGACACCCAGTCCTGAACACACAGTCCAGGACACCTAGTCCTCACCGTATTCTCCTTGAGCTAAGGTCACACAGACCTCGCCCAACCACTCGTGGTAAGTCTTCAGGTGACTTCCAAACCTTCACATACTCGGTCACTCGGCAATCCACAATTTCCTCTTGGATGCTCTAGACCATGACGCCTAACCATCTGGAGGATGCACAGTCCTCAAAGGTAACAAGCGTCGGTTCCACACAGGAACAATCTCTTCAGTGATGCTCAATCACTTTGGGTTTGTAGGTGTTTGGGTTTTTGGGTTTTTCCTCACTTGATGATTTTCGCTCAAAGTCCTTGGAGGATGGGATGCTCTAAATGACAAGTGTTAATCTATCTCTCGGAGCAGCCAACCAGCTAGTGGTTGTAGAGGGCGGCTATTTATAGCCTAGGGAGCAGCCCGACATGATAAGACATAAATGCCCTTCAATGATATGACCGTTAGGTGGGTAGATATTTTGGGACAGCTCGCACGTAGCACAGCAACGGTAGGAAATTTGAGTATCAAATTCCTCAGGGCTATCATAATCCTCACTTGTAGGCAATCCGCACTGGCGAATTTTTAACTCCTCAGTCAGAAAAAATTCCTCAGAGAACAGAAGAACTTCATCTCTGTCACTGAAGAACTTGACTAAACTGTATGAGATTTCCAATGGCTTCACTCGAAAGGATTGGGTAGGTGTAGGATTTTGAGTTGAGCATCACTTGGAAAATTTTCCTTAGTTTTACCTCGACCCCCTTTAACAGTACGGTGTTTCCTATGACTCAAGAAGAAGAAAATGAAACTACGAAAACAAAAGTCTTCACGCTTCATAATCCTCGCATGAATATCAAGTCTTCAGGGTCACACCAATTTCTTCACTTTCAAAGTCTTCAAGAAAACCAAAGTCTTCAGTTGAAGACATTCATTTTTAGGGGTCGACATTCATCGTAATTAACAAGCTCCTCATAGACTTATAGACCTGTGTACACTCACAAACACATTAGACCCTTAACATATAAGTCTTCAATACACCAAAATCACTAAGGGGCACTAGATGCACTTACAAAAATGGCTCGAGTTATCAATGCAGTGGCAAGGAAATGTACTAGGTGTCGTCGAGGTTACCATCATTGCTTATGGTTGGTATGAGGATGAAGTGCTCATTGTCGATGTCGAGGTCGAAGCGACGATGAAGAGTGGTGTCGTCGATGTCAAACCGTTCCTAAGTAGTCGAAACACCTTAGGAAACGGAAACCGCAACTCAAAATCGGTCAAATGCGGAAGGTGGGTGCGTTTATGACGAAAAATTTGATGGAGGCAAATGGTGGTGGTAATGATCTAAGTGGATGAGGGATGTCAATAGCTACAAAACAAGCCAAAGAACACGAAAAACGGACCTCGGAGGTGAAAGTTATGGCCGAAATGGTGTTGGTGGTGGGTTGATTCCGGGGGGTGCGGGCACCCGGGGGTATGGGGTGCGGGTACCCGGGGTAGTCAGGGAAAACTTGCCCGGGCGGTGCGGGTGCCCGAGGGTCTCGGATTTGGGCGAATTTTTTTGAGAAGAGGTCAAATTCGGTGGATTTCGTGGTGGGAAGGGCGAGGATGGTTGGGGAGGGGCTAGATCCACTTGCCAAACAACAAATCCATGGACCAAAACAACAGAATCTCACAAGAACCAACAAATTGCAAGAAAAAATTTTGGGGCTATTTTTGTGGGGATTTTCAAATTGGGACCAAAAAGCAACAAAATTAGGCTAGCAAATGGGGGGTAGGGACTCCAAGATGGGAATCAACCTTGCTCATGATACCAAGATGTTGTAGGGTGAAACCCTAGGTGAGATCTTTTCACACTTGGAGGGGGGGCAGTGATGAACACACAAAAACACAAGAGGAGAATCACTCAAACAAACCCAAATCACACATCCACTAGAGTAGCATACATGAGATCCACAAGCATACAAGAACAATTCAAGGAAAATAGCACTAGGGTAAAGTTCTTCCCACTCCCTAGAGAGATGAGGTCTTGGTGTTGATATTCTCCAAGAGAAGGCCTTGATAATCCACTAAGATTCTTCCCAAGAGGGGTCTTGATCTCCAAGAGGAGGGGGAAGATGAGCAAAGCTCTCTCAATGTCTATCCAATACTTTGCTAACCCTAAAAACGAGCTAGATGAGGAGTACTTATAGCCTAGGGGCGAAATAAGAGGAAAACGGGGGTACAAGGGTCTTTTTTACCCTAAATGCGCGCGGGCAAAACGGCAGAGTCCGGGCACCCGATGAAAAGGGGTCCGGGCACCTGGGGAAGAGGGGCCGGGCACCCGAGGCGGTCAGGGAGCAGGCCACCGGTCGGCTGAAGGGGCCGGGCACCCGGGGCCATTTGGCCGGGCACCCGGGCGGCCACAGCGAGCGCCAAGCAGAGAGGCCGGGCACCCGGGGCCTCCAGGCCGGGCACCTGGGGTGTCCAGGGGCGTCTCCCAGCCAGCGGCCGGGCACCCGAGGCCAGGGGTGGTCGGGCACCCGGAGTGTCCAGGACCTCCGCGTCCTCATTCTTCGCGTCCCCTTCCTCTTCTCCTTCCCGGATGCTTGGGTCTCCCTCCTAGCTTCTTCATGGGCTTCTTCTTTGTACCTAAGAATGCACAACATTTCCGTTTGAGGTAGAACCCAATTCTCATGTGAAACCGAACGAAACTCAAAGAGGAAAGAGTTAACCTCGGTTTTGATGGCACGTGCGCGTGCTCTTGTCATTGGTCCTCTTTGTGCTTGTGGTGGTGACGGAATTCCATGGGGATGGTCGAGGGATGCTCCGCATCAAATCTCCTCAGACCTCGAGGCATTTAACGCCCATTGAGACTGCTATCCGGAGTCCGTGTAAAAGGGCTTCGCATTCGGCCGCATTGTTGGAGTCAGTGTACATGATTTGTAGCACATACCAAATGCCGTCGCCTGTGGGCGACGTAAGTACTATGTCAGCCCCTAGTGCAGCGAGCATTTTTGAACCATCAAAATACATGGTCCAATGTGAATATGTGATGTACTCTCGAGGGAGTTCGGCCTCCGTCCATTCGGCTACGAAGTCGGCCAGCACCTGAGATTTAATAGCTCGACGCCGTTGGTATGTTCGAAAGTCTTTGTTTGTTTCAACAGCCTATACAGAGATAAGGCCTTTTCCCCGAGTCTTGAGATAAAGCGACTTAATGCCGCCATGCAACCCGCTAGTTTTTGTACATGCTTGGGCTCGGTTGGCACCTCTAATCGGTCCAAGGCTCATTTTTTTGCCGGCTTGGCTACGATTCCTCGGCTAGATATGATGAAACCGAGGAGCTTGCCGGCTGGTACTCCGAAGATACATTTCTCCGGGTTGAGCTTAATTTGATACTCCCGCAGGCTGGCAAATGTATCACGGAGGTTATCTACCAACTGTCCGACGTGTTTGGTTTTGACAACCACATCATCGACGTATGCCTCTACTGTTTTTCCGATGTGTTTTTCCAAACATGATTGAATCATGCGTTGATATGTAGTGCCGGCGTTCTTTAGCCCAAAGGGCATTGTGTTAAAGCAGAACAGACCGTAAGCTGTGATAAATGTTGTTGCGGCCTGGTCAGATTCTTTCATCTTTATTTGATGATATCCTAAATAGGCATCCAGAAAGCACAGCGAATCGTGTCCAGCTGTTGCATCCACGATCTGGTCAATTTGTGGTAATGGGAAGGGGTCCTTAGGGCAAGCCTTATTAAGGTCTTTAAAGTCGACACACAGGTGCCATGACATGTCCTTCTTTGGTACCATGACCAGATTGGCAAGCCAGTCGGGGTGTTTAATGTCTCAGATGAACCCAGCCTCCAAGAGCTTGGCCAGTTCCTTGCCCATTGCGTGACGCTTGGGTTCAGAAAAGCGCCGAAGTGCTTGCTTGACGGGCTTGCCCTTTAAAACATTTAAGCTGTGCTCCGCGAGCCTGCGAGGTATTCCTAGCATATCCGAAGGATGCCAGGCAAATATATCCCAACTTTCCTTAAGGCGAAGGGCCTCGTCAACCTCCGGTTTGAGGTTTGCCCCTATGGACGTCGTTTTGGATGGGTCCATGGGGTGTACTTGAAATTTGACTATTTCATCGGCTGGTTTGAATGAGGTCGACTTCGACCGTTTGTCGAGGATGACGTCATCCCGATCGACTTCGGCTCGTAATGTGGTTAGTTCCTCGGCTGCGAGGGCCTCGGACAAGGATTCTAGGGCGAGTGACGTCGTTTTGTTTTCGACCTTGAGTGCTTTGTCGGGGTCGCTTGAGATGGTAATGATCCCATTTGGGCCCGACATTTTAAGCTTCATCTAGCCGTAGTGTGGCACTGCTTGGAATTTGGAAAAGGCGTCTCGCCCCAGGAGGGCGTGATATCCGCTCTTAAAAGGGGCGATGTGGAACGTAACTTCTTCGGATCAGTAATTATCGGGCGTTCCGAAGACCACATCCAAGGTGATTTTTCCGCTGCAGCGTGCTTCTCATCCAGGTATTATACCTTTGAAGGTGGTGCAACTATGTTCTATGCGCGATTTATCAATTTGCATTCTATTTAGAGTGTCTACATATATTAGGTTTAAGCTGCTGCCTTCGTCCATGAGTACTTTTCGAAGACGACAGCTGCCCACAATTGGGTCGAGGACCATTGCAGCGGGGCACCTATTTAGGGTCGACCTCGGCTGATCCTTATGATCCAAGGTGATCAGCATATCTATCCACGCGCCCCGGGCTGGCACTTGCCGGATAGAATTTACTTCCCGGAGAGCCCGCTTGCGCTGGTTGTTGGATGTAAAGGTTTCGTAAATCATCGTGACTTCGTCCTTGCTTGAGGACTCTTCTGCATGACTGGGTGTGCCTGCGAGGTGGGCGGGGCCACCTTTAGCCACTTGCCTCACCACCCAACAGTCGCGAAGGCTGTGAGTCGGGCAAGAATTTAGTACCGGAATCACCAAATCTAAAAATACTCCAACAGAACTTTGATTCTCCTATCTAGCAGTCATTCCCTATCCTAAGCATGCCACGATTTAGCAAAAAAACAGCGAACACAACATGCATTGCCCTAGAACCTAGATTCAAAAGAGAGAACCATAGGAGCAAGAAACGGGGGCAATACCGGCGTCCATGGCAAGAGGAGAGGGCGGGGATCGATCCCACCGGACGGAATCGAGGAAGACAACACGGATGCGGCGTGCCGGGGACGGCGGCCGCGACGGTTCTTGTCGTTGTTGGAGGAGTTCGTGGGGAGGGAGAGAAGTGAATGGGTATGGGATTTAGAACTCCCCCTACTCGACACTTAACCCCCCCCCCAACGGACTCCTTAGAGGTAGTACCGCTCCAAGGAGCGGTAGTACCACCTCGGTACTACTCAACGGTAGGAGGACCAGTAGTACCGCCCCAAGCGGTAGTATCGTAGGCTGAAGCGGTACTACCGTCCAGACCTCGCGGTATTGCCGCTGGCAGCTCAGAAAACTACCAAGATCAAAGACTTGGAATGAAGGCTTATGCAAATATGAGGTGCATGTTTGTAGATGAGATTGGCTTGGAAGTACAAAGCACCTCAAACATAATAAAAATTACATTCAGGTCCCTGAGTGACCGAACAACCATTGTTGCGCCAGGACGAGCTGCCGACGCGCCGCTGTCGCCGCTCCCATTCCAAAGTCGGCTTGACCATGTCGATGATAGCCGAGAAGTCTTCATGAACGTGTCTCAAAGGACTAGCATTTTGAAGCCGCAGTCGTCGCCGTTGAAATATTAAATCGATCTGAAGAACCTGACACCAAATCTCGTCATTGTCTACACACGGTGATAAACCTAACCTCACTACCCGAGGAGCTGGCGGGAAGCTATGCCAGAGCTCCCTCTAATCCATCCCGACGGACGAACTGGGGGAGGATCGGAGCCTAGAAGACTGACTCAAAGAATAAGCGTCGCCATCCGTCCGAGCATTGCCCTTGCGAGGACTAAAACCCTACCTATCTACTGCCGGGGTCGAGGCACTAGGAATCCCCTCCCCGCCACTGGCCGCCGGAGTGGCAGGCGAAAGGGAGGCGAATCCACGGGCTCGTCAAAGGAGACGAGGAGAGAAAGACTTTCCCTAGTTGCCTTGCGAGAAGAAAAAGAAAAAGCTCTCCCTGAGAGCTGGTGATCTCGTACGGTCATGTCGCGGTCATACGTTTGTCTTGTATGTTTAGTACAAGTAAAATTCTTCTGTCACTGAGGCCATCTTCAACGCAAGACGCTTATATCTGCACTAGAAAAAAAATTAAAAAATCGTAAAACAAAAAATCATTCAAGCCCTTGTTTGCTTCAACGCTGGATGCTAGCATATAGGTCCTAATAAAATCGGCCCGTGCAGCAGTGTTTTATCCCTTACGGCAAAAAAGGCCCAAGTGTTTGATTCTGTTTTTGCGTCGACCCTTCACCTCACCCCAGGAGGAACGAGACCTCCTCTTCAACGCCTTAGGCGCCGGTTTGCTTAGCGGGCGCTCGCAGCAGCCTCGTGTGGGCTGGCCCAGCTATCGCGCTCGCTCTCTCCCTTCGTTCGACGTAGGTGCGTTCGTTCGTCCTTTTTTTTCTTGTGTGTTCGTCCCTTCGTTCACAAACCTGAAAAACACATGAATCAAAAAATATGTGAATTTCAAAACAGTTCATGAATTTGAAAAGTTCATCAATTTTGAAACAAATTTCACAAAAATTCGAAAAATTTCATCGATTTTGAAAAAAATTCATCGAATTGGGAAAAAGTTCATCGAATTTGAAAAAAAGTTCATCAAATTTGAAAAAAGTTCATCAAAGTTGAAAAAAGTTCATTGAATTTGGAAAAGGTTCATCGGATTTGAAAAAAGTTCATCGAATTTGAAAAAAAGGTCATCACAAATGGAAAAAAAAGTTCATCGGATTTGAAAAAAGTTCAATGAAATTAAAAAAAGGTTCATAAAAAAAATCGCCAACTTTGAAAAAAGTTCACCAAAATTAAACAAAGTTAATTGATTTTAAAAAATTAAATTTGAAAAAAAATCATCGATTTTGCAGAAAAAATCATGAACAAAAATATCCTGAATTTGATAAAAGAAAGGAAAAAGCGACCAAAAAGGGAAAAAAAGAAGAAGAAAGGAGAAAAGTCAAAAAGCATGTGAGTAATCACAAAAGAGGTGTAATGGTCAATTGGTTGTCGTGTCATACCATAAACCCGCTCGTCACGGGATCGACTCCCAACTCGCGTGCTCTTTTTGCGTTTTAGAGACTGAAAAAAGAAGTCAAAATGGGCCGGCCCAAACGTGACAAGGCGGTGTGCCCGTTAGGAAAATGAATAGTATCGGGCGCTAAAGGCGCCGAATTGGATTTGGCAGGAGGAACCCACCAATGAATCCAGAGCTCCTATTTGACGCACGTAGGCGTCAAACATTCGTGTCTTCGCCTAAAGGAAGGTGGTAACGGGTTGGCCATTCGCAGAAGCTCACTTGAACTGGGTTTTTTATGCGTTTTCTTGGAACTTGCTGGATGTTGTTTATGCGTTTTAGAGACTGAAAAAAAGTCAAAATGGGTCGGTCCAAACGTGACGAGGGGGTGTGCGCCCGTTAGGAAAATGAACAGTATCAGGCGCTAAAGGCGCCGAATAGGATATGGCAGGAGGAACCCACCAATGAATCCAGAGCTCCTATTTGACGCGCGTAGGCGTCAAACAGTTGTGCCTTCGCCTGAAGGAAGGTGGTAATGGGTTGGCCCATTCGCAGAAACTCACTTGAACTGGGTTTTTTGTGCGTTTTCTTCGAACTTGCTGGATGTTGTTTATGGAGTTAAAATACAGTATATATCCTATATGAAAAATAAAACATATTTTTTTATTTTGCATATTTTTACAAAATATGAATATATATGCTGAACAGTTTTGAATATGCACTGAACATGTTTGCAATATACATTGAACAAATTTCAGAAACACATTGAAATTTTTTGTAATATACGTTGAACAAATTTTGGATACACATTGAACATTTGGCCATATTTGTTGAACAAATTTTTTATACACATTCAACATAATATATTGAAAATTCTTAAGTATACGATGAACATTTTTTATAATGCATGGTGCACTTTTCTGTAATATACAGTGAAGAATTTCTTAACATGCGATGAACATTAGAGAAATATTCACCGAATATTGTGAAAACTATAAAAATAAAATAAATTTAAAAACATAGAAAAAGAATACAATCAACGGAAAAAGGAGAACCGATGAAAAATGAAACCAGAAAGCGCAACTTAGGAAAAAAACGAAAAAGAAAAACGCGCGGACTAGTCAAATGGGCTGGCCCAACTTGCCTGACGATTCTGCGAAAGGTCGCCTGTTTGACACTCGCAGATGTCATATAGAGTTTGCCCCAGGAATCGATGGCCCTGCCCGCGATGGGCAGGCGCTGCTATGGGTCGCTTATAGCGAGCAATCTTGCTCCCCTCGCTAAAGCGCCCGCTAACTAGGCCTGACCCAACGACTGAGGGCACAGCTTGAGCACGTTTAGTTTTTTTCGTTTTATTATACCAGCTGGTTTAATTCTAAGTAAAATTAGGAATAACTAAAAGTTGTTGAATTAAAAAATTATTCCTGGATTTGTTTCTTCGTCAATAAATTCAAAAATTATTCATGTATTCAAGATTGTTTGTGGATTTTTAAAAATCATGAATTCAAAAAATGTTCACAAAATCAAAAAAATCGCAAATTTTAAAATGTTATTGAATCCAAAAAAATTCAAGGATTCAAAGAAATGTCCGCAAACAATTTTTGTAAAATGTGACAATTTTTTAATTCCAAAAATCTGAATATTCCAAACATTTTTCGTTAAACACTTTTTTATACATTGTGTACATTTAAAAAAACATGAACAGTTTTTGAAATACCGACCATGTTTTGAAACTGTAATCTAATTTTGAAATTTCAAACATTTCTTGAAAAAACATAAATATTATTTAAAAACTCAAATAATTTTTTAAATCCAGAATATTTTTTGAAATCCTGAACTTTTCTGGAAAAGTTAACATCTTTTGAAATCTCAAACAATTTTTGAAAATTTGGAACAATTATGGATTGTGAATATTTGAAACATATATAATTAAAAAAGAGGAAGAAAAAACCAGAACAAAATCCAAAAACCGATAAATAAATCAAAAACCGGCCAGAAACCTTCTAGAACATTCCCTAATCCGTTCCAGGGAATCCCTCAGTGTGCTTCTAATTTGAAATTTCAATCATTTCTTGAAAAACACAATTATCATTTGCTGCTGATGGCACGGTGTCGCAGTGCCTAACCAATCATTTGTTTCCTTTTACGCCCTGTTCGGTTCATAGAAAATGAGCAGAAATTCCAGAGGAACACTGTTCCTATAGTAAACTTTTCCTTTGCAGCATTCGGAATGAAGGAATCACCGCGAGACCATCCTCTGGAAATCCACCCACAGTTTTCAAAGGAAAAATAACATCTGTCCGGAGCTCTTGTTCTTGGACAGGCAGGCCCGAGGCATGGAGAAGGAAAAGGGTGCTTCAACCTCTACCTCAGACCCACATCATGGTCAGAGGTGATTTGTGCAAGCTGCAAGCACCAGGTTGTACCTTTTTCACATATAAAAATTGTTAGTTGGGGCAAATCTGTGTAGATTCCTCCTGCTAATTTTCCTATGTTTCGAACATCAATTCTTTTCTTACTCCTCTGTTGTGGGGAACTGCAAGATTGAACTGTACAGCCAACGCTATTCATGTGCGGTTTTATATTCCTTTGTTTTACTAACCTGCATACCAAACTAGGCCTTAGTGACGCGTCCCGTAATTCTTGATGTCCATACCTATACAAGACAAAAAAAATTACAATCCAGGGCACGACGATTTGTCTCAGATCTGAAAAAAAAATCATACCTTATCCTTGATGAGGCGCATGAATTTCATTGTTGTGTGCGTGACTCTTAACAAAATGAAGACCCTGTTTAGTTTTCTCATCGGGAAGTGCGCCCCATGATGGCCGCCTGGGGCCTCCTCAACTGTCTTTCTTAATGGCGGCCTATAAAAGGCCGCCACTACCTCCCCTCTCTCCCATTGCCCTCCCCGACATCTCCAAAATTTCTCCGACCCACATCCATTCTACCTCTTCCTCTCGAAAACATGTTTTGAAAACCGCCTTTTGGTCTCCTGGACCCCTTCTGGGAGCAGCTGAAAGAGGGTGTTGCCGAACTCATGAGGGAAGAGGCAACTGCACCGAAGCCATCTTCTGGGAATCGTGGCTCGCAATGTCGTTGCCGTGGCGGAAGCATGGTCGCCCTGGAGCATGGTTGTCGAGGCGGTTTTTGCGGGCATCGAGGCCCGCATTCCCGCTTGACCCCACCATGTCGATGTGGTCATGGGCGGGGTGGTGATCGCCATGGAGATGCTGGCCTTGATGGTCGTAGCTGTGGCCGGAAGTAGGCCCCACCAGCGAATCCATCTATTATTGCCGCAACTATTAGCTAATTAATTAGCCTAATATTTTAACTAAGTATTCTACGTTTCATCAATATAAGTCACAATGCAAATAATTTTACGTCAAATTGAACATGTGTTGCGAATTTGAGATTATTTGGAAAGAACCCTTACAGCCAATGACGGTCGGGTTCCACATGTAAGAAAAATATATGAAGCTGTTTTTTGGGGTGGCAGCCTCCATATCCATATGGAGCACTTCATATGCGATATGGAGCCTGCCAATGCGGGGACTCTGCTAGAGGTTCTCTAACATTTCTCTAGAGGTTATGTATCACACGCATGTAACTAACTCACTGGTTGGTTCAAGTGGACCAAAAATAAAAAATAGTCCAAATGGAGGATTATTTCATTATCACCACCACTCTATAATTGTCCTACCACAAAAATTTAGACGACTATAACTCCCACGAACACGAATACCAACTATTTTGGAGACATTTCTTGTAAAAAAAAGGCATAAAGGTTTTGGTAAGTGGTAACTAGAGCCCATAGACTAAACTTTGAGAGAAGGTCAAGTATTGCATTTTCCTCAAATTTTAGTTATCCATACTCGGTTATCCCTATGCTCCTATATTATTTGTTATTTCACAAAAATGAAATTTAATCATAGATGGATTTTTTTTGGAAACTATCATAGATTTTCTTTTTGAGGGATTGAAACTATCATAGATGGATATTGTCTTATTGCACTTCATCCATAGACGGGGAATTTACACACGTTGTACAAATATCGCAGGCCTTACGAAGCCCAGGCCCGTCTCACCGACAGCTGAGCCCCACCTCTAGTACTAGTACATTGCAATTTGCAAACCCAAATACCCCAATCCCTCCCTCAAAAATAAAATCCCTCGCGCGGTCATTTGGATTTCGGAGTTGAATCCGCTCGCGCGTCTTCTTACCGCCCGCCCGCGACTCTCCCCTCTTTCCCCGCCCGCGCTTCCTTCTTCTTGCTCCCGATCGGTTTCCGTGGTCTCGTCTCGCGTGCCCCGATCTGCTCCGGCCATGGGCGCCACCGTCTTTCCCCACTCCCTGGCCTCGCGCGGACCCGCCGCAGCCCTCCCCCGAGCCTGCGCGTCCTCCACCATCCGCATCAACCCCGCCTGCGTCGCCAACCCCACCGCCATCGCCGCCAAGAAACTGAAGCGGCCAGGGTCGTTCGACTGCGGGGATCCGCCGGCGAAGCGCGTGCCCGGTGTTTCCGGCGAGGTCGAGCCCGATGCCAGGACGAAGAAGAGTCCGCGTCCCTGTTCCGTGGGCGACGAGGATCCGCGGAGCTCGCTGCCCCACGGCACCCAGGCCTCCCGCGTGACCAAGAACCAGAGCAGCGCCTCGCCGACTCGTCCTTCCGAGCTCACGGCGCCACCGAAGCCCCAGGCCTGCAGCATGCGCGAGCTCCTCGAGAAGGCCCGGCTTGCCAAGAACCAGACCAGCGCCTCGCCGCCGAAGCCACCGGCCTGCAGTGTGGGTGAGCTCCTCGAGAAGACCGGTCTCGCCAAGGTTAGTCCTACTGCTGCCGATGCTGAGGCTCAGGCCGAGGCCATCCACCGGCGCGAGATCGAGCGGCGGAGGGCCGAGGCCCGCCGGGAGCTGGAGCAGATGGTTCGGACGGTGGAGTTCAACGACCCATTCATCGATCCCCAGGACGTGCTCAAGTGAAGCCAGGGATCCATCCATCTCGGAGCAGAGCGATGAACAGAGCAGGGTTGATCCCGTCCAACAAGTGAAGAATTCAGGCTTGATTATTTAGCCTGAGCATGCAAGTGCCATATGTATGTGTAGTGTAGGTGTATGCAGGTTCAGTTAGTCCGGCAGTTTCACTGTTAGTGCGAGTGTGATTCCCCATTGTAAATAAGTAAAATGGTAAGTACTAGTATAATACATCAGTTGATCACTTGATTAATTTAGAGACAAAGTTTGATGATGTTGTTCAAATTATTATTTCGTTTGTCTTCAGTCCATGCTACTGACACTAAAGCAGTCAGCACTAAAAGTTTGAGTGTTTTACTGGAAAAGAAATCTAACACTTGTGAAGAACAGGTACATCAGCCTAGTGCCCCTCCCCACCCCCCACCATCCGTTCCCCCCCGTAAGATACAGTGAGCAATTCCTTAACTGCACTCAATAGCAGAGTGATAGTGCAGCCATGTTTGTGGCTTTTCTGCTCCCTTTTTTTCTGCTTTGGACTGGTAATCAAGTGGCAACTGATCTTGTGTGGCCTTGCGTAACAGCATCTCCAAGGACAAGTGTCTAATTTGAGCCCCCATATATCTATGAACATGTTCGGACATGTCCATGGACAACACGGGGTCGAGCCCCATTTGGCCTCTTCTCCAACGGCGCCCTCCATTTATCCCATCCCCATATGTCAGGCCCTTTTTTTGCATTTTTTATTTCTTTAACCAAACTCGTTGCATACTAGAAAGATGTAGATTGTACACAAAAATACTTTAATTTTAAAATTACATTATTAAAACATAAATATTATTCGAAGTACATAGTTCAGACATAAAATTCAAATGACATCACAAATCTAAAGGTTGCCATGATGTATCCAAAAATGCTCCAGGAGATCATTGAGTAGTTGTACATGCACTTTGATCTTGAAGTTGCCAATGTATCTCTAGTAAATGTGCAACATGCTCCACATCTTATTCTAAGAGGTGGACATGTACTCCAGGCTTCTCAAAATCAACATTAGATATACCGTCAACCTCATCCCCCACAATCATGTTTTGCAAGATCACACTACAAGTCATCACCTCCCACTAGCGCAGAAATACTTATACACAATCTTAATTACTGGTGCGCCACTTTGAATCCAGCATATTACATCACACCAATAACCTATTACTGGTGGTGTGTCTGCATTTTCACACGCCACTAGTGTGTGGGACCCAGTGTTCTGACTACCGCTAGCTTGACACCTAATTATGCAATGAACCTAGCTTATGAGTTTTCTTCATGTTTGATTGAAAATGTGTTTTGTTCATGTTTCTCTAGCATCTTTGGTTCATCTTTTTTTATTCTGATCGATGTCTGTTTAATTTTTTGTCAACATGAATGCATAAAATGGATCACCTATGCGCCAACTGTGGCCAAGTCAGATGCCAGAAGGACAAGAGGTTCTTCATAGATCTTTCAGATGACTTCCTAACTAGGATGGTATATTTTAATTCAACATGTTGTGAATGAGTTTCATAGTTGCGGCCAAAAATGTTTAATTGATGTTTTCTTTTAATTTTGCTCAGGTCATCACTTGCAGCACAAGGCATGACTTCCTACAAAAAAATAAAGTTCAACATTGGGATTGATGTGAACATCAGGTTTCAGGTCACCCTCATGAAGATGTCAACGACCGTGAACTTCACTTGTCTCATCACCAACAAGGCACACCGAACCTATCTCGGTTGCCCTGGTTGGACATCCCTTGCACAAGCCTATGGGATGGAAGCTCGGGAGAGGGCCACGTAGGGTAAGAAGGGTAAGAAGTTAAATGTTATTCACGATGCTAGTCATAGTTGTTGAAGTGTATATGTGGATTGCCTAACCCTTTCCAGTAGTTGGACTTCGGGTTGTGTTGGCTAGTGCATGAAGCTTAATATGGTATTGGAGCCTAAGGTCTTAAGTTCAAGTCCTGACTTTCGTAATTTATCCAAATAATGTTGTTGCCCCCTGTGTCCATGTAGTTCAGACTTCTGGTTGCGTTGGCTCTCAAAATAACTATAAAGAGAGAATTTTATGCTATTGCATTTGCTTGTGGAAAGTTTAGCCCTTATATTACTGACTTACTAAAAGTGGATGTATATAGAAATCATCACTTATCGGGCCTTGAAAAGTTTTCTAACTAAGAAAGACGCAAAGCCTCGTTTGATTCAATGGGTCTTGCTATTACAAGAATTTCACTTGCATATAGTTGATATAAGTGATGTGACGATATGAAAATATGAAAGTGCAAGTTATCGACCAGAGGGGGTGAATGGGAAAATTTTACAAATTCGTCAAATGGATGGGTTTTTTACGAATATCAAGGTGACGAAATGTAAGACGGAATGAAAAGCTACACCATGTATGTAGTTTAGGATAAAGACAAAGTCGTCAGAGTGAAACTAAACAGGCATACAAGATAGCGACAGGTGAAGAACATGCAAACATACAGACAATCAAACTTAGGCATGATGAACTGAAGAAATAAAAATCATCAGAATGAAAGTCTTCATAATGAGAGACACAAACTCTTTAAGGCAGAAATAAAAATACTAAAGGGTCGAGGAATTTGGACCAGGTTGACTCGGTGAAGACAATAGATTTGTTTGACCAGTTTCAGTTGATGTGTCAACTATATGTCCTGTTAGGGAGGCTCAAGATTTAACTCAGAAGACACTAAGTCTTCACATTATTCCCCTTGAGTTAAGGTCACTTAGACCTCGCACAATCACTCGTAAGGTAGACTCCGAAACCTTCAAAATCTCGTTCTATGGCACTCCACAATTTTTTCTTGGGTGCTCAGAACATGACGCCTAACCGTCTGGAAGAATCACACTCTTCAAAGGTAACAAGCATTGGATCACACAAGACAATCTCTTGAGTGATGCTCAATCACTTTTGGCTTTGGATGTTTGGATTTTTTTTCCTCACTTAGGATTCTCTCAAGTTCTTCGGAGGGTGGGTTGCTCTAGATGACACTTCAATCAATCACTCAGAGCAACCAATCAACAAATGGTTGGGGGGCTATTTATAGCGACAACCTGACATGATTTGACCGTCATGCCCTTCGGACAAGACCGTTGTCAGGATAAGGATCCACTCAACAGTTGGCACTAGCTCGGCAACGGTTAAAATATTTGAACTCTCGGATTCCTTCCTGTAGGAGAGTCGCACAGGCGAAATCCTAACTCTTCAGTCAGACCAATTTCGTCAACGACCAGAGGAACTTTGTCTCCGTCACTGAGGAACTCGACTGCACTGAAAGAGATTTTGAAAATCTTCACTCAAAGAAATAGATAGGTTTTGGAGCTACGGACGATGCGCACTACTACATACTCCCTCCGTCTCAAATTAGTTGTTTTAGATTTGTTTAGACACGGATGTAATCTAAGACAACTAATTTGGGACGGGGGTAATATTAAAATAGCCAAGCCGATTCTAGAGTCACCAACATTGCGTAATACATGTTCATCATGTAGTGAGCCGATGGTGCTACTAGAACACCGAACCACTAGACTGAGCAACGCAGTAAAAGCATTTGTGAAAGCGAAGAAGTCAATACGGAGTGGATGGGTATCACGTCCAATATGTGATCCTATCCAAGAGGAACTCAAAGGTCCCATCAAGGATAGAGCCGCATATTGAAGACGCTTTACAAAGTAGATATCATTACATCGTACCATTACATAATAGATGGGGATACATACAAAGACATACAATTGCCACATGAATACATCAAACAGCATACAGAAGAGCAGCATCCGACTACGGATGAAATCAAACGAAAAACACAACAACATCCACCCTGCTAGCCCAGGTTGCCGACCAGGAACCTATCCCCTGATCGAAGAAGAAGAACTCCAAAACAAGCAAACATCGCTCTCACGTCAGATCATCGCATTCAAGACTAGCAAAGCTTAATGGGTATGGAATGGATAAGTGATGAGGTTGCAGCAGCACTAAGCATTTATATGATGGCTAACTTACGAGTACAAGAATAAGAAGAGAAACTACGCATAACGGTCACAAACTAGTAATGATCAATAAGTGATCCTGAACTACTTACGAATCAAATATGACCCCACCGTGTTCTCTTCTCGAACTCACTCAAAAAGAGACGGTCACGGTTACGCACGCGGTTGGTGTATTTTATTTCGGATCTGGTGTCAAGTTCTCTATAACCGGATATTAAAAATTCTCATCTGCCACATAACCGCGGGCACGGCTTTCGAAAGATCAAACCCTGCAGGGGTGTCCCAACTTAGTCCATCACAAACTCTCATGATCAACGGAGGAAAATCCTCCTCCCGGAACAACCCGATCAAGCTCGGAATCCCGGTTCAGAAGACATTTCGACAATGGTAAAACAAAACCAGCAAGACCTCCCGACGTGCCGACACCCTGATAGGAGCCGCGCGTATCTCGTTCTCAGGCCACGATCGGATAAGCGACGCGTACAGGTGCCAAAATAACCCAGGTTGCCCCGGGACGGCCCCGCACCAACACTCATGAGGAGCACTGGCCCGGATTGTTGATTAATAATCCTCGGGTACCGGTAAGTCCCTATGTAAGTTTTAGTTGTTATTAGACAAATGGTAAAACCAAAGTTGAGCCTTGCTGGAAGAGTTTTATTCAAAGCGAACTGTCAAGGGGGACCCATAAACCCCGACCGTGTTAGAAACGCAAAAATCAAGGAACATAACACCGGTATGACGAAAATTAGGGCGGCAAGAGTGGAACAAAACACCAGGTAAAAGGCCGAGTCTTCCACCTTTTACCAAGTATATAGATGCATTAATTAAATAAGAGATATTGTGATATCCTATGATATCCATGTCCCAACATGAAACAACCTGCACTGCACCTGTAACTAGCAACGCTATAAAAGGGGCTGAGCAAAGCGGTAACATAGTCAAACAACGATTTGCTGGGAGGGTGAAAAGATTAGAGGCTTATCATGGCAATTTGGGAGGCTTGATAAACAAATGGTAGGTAGCGCGACATAGCGATAGCATCGAGACAACTAGCAAAGCAAAGATAATAGTGGTATCCAAGGTAATGACCATATTGCCTGAAATCCCGCTAGGAAGAAGACTGAATCCATGAAGTAGACGAACCAACGTAGTCGAACGAATCCTCACAATCGCAACGAAACCGAAACTATCGAGAAGAAGCACAACCGGAAAGAAGCAAACAACATGGTAAACCAACAAGCTTAAACATGACATGATGCACAATCAAGTATGATGCATGTCCGGTTTAATGATTCATGGCATGACAAAGTGCATATTGACAAAATACCACAACAATTATTTAGTTCATTCTCGTTTAGCTATTCATCAATATTAAATGTTGGTTAACATGGCAAGAGGTGAAGCATAATAAAACTACCTATCTAAACAAGTTTAAATGAGGCCGAAAACAACGAACAACAATTCCGGAAAATCCTCATATGCATATTTCGAATTTGGTACTGTTCTGCCCTAAATCATATTTTAGAGTTGTTAAACATGCAAAGTAATGCCACCATGTTAATCTATGCATTTCTCTAGACAATTTATATATAAAGTTTATTTAATTCGAAGCTACGGTTAATTAGTTATGAAATAAACCATTTTAGCAAATCATTTATGCAAACTAAATGCAAACAGCATTTTAAACATTTTTAACATGGATGAAAGTTGCGTATTGTGAAAGTATATGAAAAACTGAGCAAGTTACATATATAGTTTGTTTAATTATGATGAACGGTTTGTGAGATATGATATGCATGAACACTAGGGACTTTTCTATAAAACAGTAAATCCTGGGATAATTTGGAAAATCGCTGGACAGAAAAAAAAACAGGTTATGGGCCGAAACTGGCTGGCCCAACAGTGTACAGGGTGAGAGCACTGGATTTGATGCTCACCATGGGCTTGGCCCGTTCGGTGGAGGACGAAGCAGCAAGCCGGCGTGGCTACTGCTCCTTGCAGGGGAAGCAGAGGACGAAGGCGGACTTGGCGGCAGCAGGGGCGCGCGACGGCCGGTCCACGCAGAAGCAGGGGAGGTCAACGCGGCCACGGGAAGGAGGCGACGCGGTGGAGCAGCGGCGGGGTCCAGCGAAGAAGGCGGCGGGCGGCAAACGCCGAGGGCGGCGGCGCGATCTGGTCGAAGCAGCGCATGGGGTCTCGTTCAAGGCGTCTTGCGGGAGTTCCTGGTGAAGAAAAGAGAGAGAGGGATGAGAGAGATCGAGAGGAACGCGGGGGGGGGGGGGGTGGGGCACCGGGACGGGGGGGAGAAGAGAAAGTGGGCGGCGGTGCTCATCTCGGATGAAGCTCGTCGGCGGCGACGCGAGGTGGTTGAGGAGGGCGGCTGGCGTCCTCGGGGTCCCCTGCTCGCGAGCACAGGGGTGCGCGGGGCTGGTCCTCGAGCAGAACGCCGGCGAGGAGGAAGGACGCGAGGGAGATGGCTGCGGCTAGCGCTGGGGTTCTCGAAGTGAAGCAGAGGAGGCCGGTGGTGCTGGTGGTCTGCTCCAGCGAGCTGGCCGGTGCTCGGGCGGTTGGAGCCTCGGGCGCGAGCGTTCCCGCTCGGGAGGAGCTACTGTGGTCGTGGACGAAGGCGGCTGCGCTGCTAGACACGTCCAGGAGACAGGGGAGGTGGTTGGATCTGGAACGGGGAGATCGCCGCTGGTTGGCTGTGAAGCTCGGGGATCGAGGGGAGATAGGTGAGAGGTGGAGTGCGGCGGCGGCTGGATCGATTGGATGGATCGGACAGGACCCGAGGAAGGGGGAGACCAGGGGCGGCGCACTGATTTGGTCGAGGGGGAAATCGAGGAGGGAGGCGGCTGCATCGGTGGATCTGGGGCAATCCCAAGGAAGAAGGTGAGAGGGTGTGGGGGGCGGCGGCTGAGGGGAGGCCTAGGTTTTAGGGATTGGTCCAGGGTCGTCGACTGTCGATAGCAAGTGGGATAGGCTTAGGGTGATCGTAATCGGACGGTCCGATATAAATAGGTTAGGAGAGTCTAACAAGGAACCGAAGATATTTTAGGGATATTTGGGGATGATCTGGACGCATCGGTCACGACTGCCCTGGTCGGGTCCGGGGGAGTTTCGGACGCGCACTCGAGGGGTTTGAGAGAGATAGACAAAGGGCCTGACAAAAGATCACCGGAGACAAAGAGAGAAGCGGCAACTACGAACGACTACGAGTTTTAAGAAAACATGCGGATGCAATGCGCATGATGCAATGATGAAATGCAACAAGCCAAATAAATAACACGGCGACAACGAAATAACTGGAAGGCTTCTGGAGCGTCGGTCTCGGATCGTCACAACGGGGATGACTGGGCTGCAACGCAAAGCAGACATGGGTAACATATTAGCACACTTCTAAAGCACCTCTACGTCTAAGTCATCTCAGTTCTAGTCATCTTCGTCCTCTTTGAGATCCTCCTCACTCATCTCGCAGTCATTTCCGTCTTCTTCAAGATCCTCGTTCATCTCGAAGTCATCTCCGTCCCCTTCAAGATCCTCACTCATCTCAGAATCATCTTCGTCTTCTTCAAGTTTCTCCAGACCCACACACCAGCATAATGCTCTGTCTTCTTCGAGCTCCTTCTCTACACATAGAAATAATGCTCCATGATTTGGATAACAATCATTTTTGTTATGAACTTTCTTTAGCCCAACGATTTCAATAAATTAATAAACATTCCCCACCCCAAGACATTGGAATAAAACAACCGGAGATTAGATCTCCTACATACCCATGTCATGCAATTCGGGACACCACCTGAATCAATTGAAACAAGATCGCACTCATTAGGTTCTGGAACAATAAAGACTCATATAATGCAACAAGTTGATGTTTCTAGAGTAAGGCAACATGTACTGCAACAACAATCAATAACATGGGTGAAGAACAAGTTCACCTGTTCGTGGCAGCGATCATTTCATCATGGAAATCCTCCACCGAGTTGTATTGATTCATGAAATAAACCCCCGTGGCATCAGACTCGTCGGTTACTTCAGCATGCAAGTTGGGCACCAAAGAATCCTGATATGCACTGTTTTTTTTTCCAAAGGACCGTATAATAACATCATCTATGAGCCATATCAAGGTAAAAAGACAAAGATTTAATGAAGCCGGACAACGATCTCATAAATAAGACGGTGTCATATGAAGCTGGACAACAATCTCATAAATAAGAGCCTGCCAGTAAATAAAGTTCCAAATTGTATTCTAGACTGAACTTTCTTTTCTGTATTGCTTCACTCTGCATGTATTGGTTGAATCGAAAGAGAGATACTCCTCTTGGTTTCATGAATCAGGATAAGTGTGAAGTATTTAATTAGTTTTATGGTTGCAGGGTAGAGAAGATTATCAATATTTTTTTATGGTTGAATGTGTGAAGTGCATACATGTGGGATCTGGGACAGTGTGCGCAGCTAAAAAGACTATGTTGCTTGCCAAAATGCTGGTACCAGCAGCATGTTGCACATGTTTGCATGGAATGGAACTCTGATGAATGAAGCTATGCCTTGAAAACAATTTATCATATTTACACGCAAATCTGCAAACACTTAAGACAGAGTGGGCACGAGATGGTTACCAGGCAAGGGACGATACTCGGCGAGCTCCGGCGGAAACTGGCAAGCATGGACCAGGCGGGAGGAGAGGTCCGGCATCCCCAAACCTTCGAACTTGTCCCACTGCACCACGCTCCCGTTCTGCAGGTCGACAGAGAAGATGTGCGCGTCCAGGAAGAAGTAGACCTCGTGTGCCTTCATCAGGTCGACGAGCGCCACCGTGGGCACCACCCCCGGCCGCAGCGGAGTCCTTCTGTAGCTCTCGTGGCTCCAGATCTTAGCCAATGGCACCTCGTGCATCGGCTCCCATTTCGCCTCCGACGGATCGTTGGAGGACAGCGTCCACATGCTGACCACCAGTTCGTCGGGGGAGGTCGAGGAGCCATGGATCTGCACGTACCGCAGGCGGCCCTCGCTCACCTTCAAGCAGCGGTGCGTGTCGCCGTTGATCGTGGACGGCGCGAACCGCGAAGGGCAGCGGGTGAAGCACACGCGGGAACTTGATCTGGCGAAGCACCGGCTTCTCGTCGAAAGGGTCGCAGGCGAGGATACAGAAAGAGAAGTCGAACCACCAGAGGAGCCCGTCGTGGGCGAGGACGCCGTCGCCGCGCCACCGCTGCCTGTCCGAGATGCTGGAGCAGTCGGGCTCCTTCTCGACCCACGAGTACAGGTCCACCGTGCAGAAGAGCGTGAAGCAGGTTTCCGGTTCGAAGAAGCACGGGTTGAGCTCGGCCACCATGAGGCGCTTGCCGGTGCGGTGGCGGATGAGGCCGACGCAGTGGCGGCAGCCGATGCCGCCGTCGTGGGGGAAGACTCCCAGCGTCCTGCGGAAGCACGGGTCGCAGATGTAGAGGGTGAGGCCGACCGAGGTGTGGCCGCAGAGCAGAAGGAAGCCGCTGCGGTTGGCGGCCGCGATGTAGGGGTATTCGACGGTGCCGGTGGGGCTGGTGACGGCGCAAGCGACGGAGAGGTGGGACGGCAGCGGAACCTTGTTGAAGGCGAAGTCCGCGTTGGGGAATTTCTGGGGCTCCATCACATCTTTCCCCGCGTCTGGAACGGCGTACAGGATGTACCACTGCTCCTGCGCCGCCGCAGCCATTGCTGGATGGGGATGGGAGGAATTCGATCGATTAGGGCTCAGTAAGATGTAAAAATATTTATTTATTTTTGTAATCCTGTGACCTTACAAATATTGTTTTTTTGACACGGCCTTTGTCACACTTCTTAGCAGCTCCAGATTGCACAAATCACATAAAAATCCTAGCTTCAAATCAAGCATTTGTGAATTACCTTGGATTTTTTTAAAAATGAATCCCCATATTTCCAGCAATATTCTTTTGGAATGTCTCTATTATTTATTTCTTGCTATTTGAAATTGGGGATTGATAGGCGTCGGTTGGCCGGCCAAAATTTTCGCTGGTCACCGCGCGGGCGTTCGATTCGATCCCATGTGGTCGTCAGATCATGGTCTCCTGAATTGTTTTCTTCCCCAAAAACGCATCAATCAAAAAACAGAGGAAAAAAATAGCGAGCCGCCGCCAACAATCGCCATGGATGCCCGAGGCAACAAACCTCGAAGCACCACCGGCAACGCCGCCCACGCCGCCGGTCGCCGTTGCGTTTCTCATCGGCTGCACGCATGCAACAACGTGCGCCCGTGGTTGCAGCTCCGGGGAAGATGGCTGCAGCTCCGTGAAGATGGTTGTAGCTCGGGTGGAGATGACCCCATGGTAGCAACTCTGGTGGTGTCATGTGGCCGTTCGGCGCTCGTGTTGGTTCCAGCAAAAACAATTACCAGTTGTAACATTTTTTGCCATGGATGCAGCTCTGCCGCACAGACGCTTGACTGGTTCCAGCAAAAAAGAATGTCGGCCGTAGCATTTTTTCGCCGTGGTTGCAGCTCCGCCGTGCCGATGCTCGTCTGGTTCCAGCAAAAATCGTTGCCGGATGTAGCAATTTATGTCGCTGGACGCAGCTGTGGCGACCGGTTCCCAGCACGTGGTCTCCGCGATGTAGCATTTTTGCCTCAGGGTTGCAGCACGCCCCATAGCCCGTTCCAACACTACCAGTCGCCGGTTGTAGCACCGCGACGTGGTGGTTGTAGCAGTGCACAACGCTGGCCACAACACTGCCTCGCCATGGTTGTAGGCTTGTAGCACGCAAACGCCCATCGCGGGCGACGAGGACGTGGTTGCAGCAACGACGAGTGGCTGCCATCGGCGGTCACGGCAAGGAGGAGATTGGGCGAGCGCCCATGAAATCTCATGATGGAGAGGGAGTAGCTAGGGGAGGAAGAAGAACGGTCGAGGGGTGGATAAGGAGCGAACTACACGTGGGTGGGGCCGTGTGACGTGGGCAATAAAGAGCCCTCAATTGAAAGGGAACCGCACGTCCCGCACGTGACTGGCCCAACACTCGGCCGGTCGGTCGGGTACAAACGTTTTCCTTTGGAATTTGAGTGTTAGAACAATCGTAGGTTATATCATTTCCTAATTGAAAATGATTCTGATGATGATGTGGTGGCGGTTCCGCTCGCTTGTTAGTCCGGCAAAACACAAAATACAAAAACTTTCAAACTTTACCACGTAACCAAATATTAGTAGCAAACCAATCATGTTCTATATGCTATAGGTAAATATGGAGCTCACCGCACACGATGGTGCCAAGTTTGGAGAATCTGCTAGAGTGGTTTTTACACCCTAGCCTTCATATGGCGGTAATTATGGGAGCGGTACGGGTGCTCGTGCTTCTGTCGAATCTGCTTGAGTTGTTGTTATACTTCCTCAATTACTGGACTCAATATCTAAGGCATATGGCATTTTCATTTTGCAAGCTTTTTTTTCCAACTGCTACCCCCTCCTCTCGTGGATAGTATTTCTAGTCAGATGGCGACTAATCATAGTGATGCCGATTAATGAGGTACCAATGAGAAATATAAAAATCGGACAAGAAGCACAGATTAAAGAACATCAAAAAAAATATGACAACAATGTGGTCATTTTCTTTTCTGGCCCGCGAAAAGTACATACACTCAGACACTACACTTTCCATTTATTCTGGGACTCTACAACGGTAACAGAAATTTGTACACCTTGTCGAAAATTTGTACACTCAAAGAATAGAAAACCCAGAAAGAGAACAAAAAAACAGCAGAAAGAATGAACTTGGAATACATGTAATTTGCAAATAGTTCTGTATACAGATTTGAAAACCAGTTTGTCAGGTTCCACGCCACTGCGCCGATCTACCGTCCAGCTGCCTTCAAGAACTTGTCGTACGGGCTTGCAGGTGGCAACCTGAAGGAGCGGTCGTCGCTGGATGTCGAATCGTTGCGCCGCATGTAGTCCTTTCTTGTCAAATGCGACTCAGGTTCAGATTGAGCAGATGACTGCAAAATGCAACGAGACGTCAGTCATGATTTCAGAAATTTCAAGGTTAAGAAACTGACAAGATGCCTGGATTTAGCTTAAAGTTAAGAACGTCTGACAGGAGGACACATGCCTCATTTGTTTCTGGTCCGTTTTCCCCGATTGAGCTATGTGAATCAGTCCTCGAGTGCTTGAAGCTCATGAGAACAGACATCTTCTGCTGCTTTTCCATTACTAGGGATTCACATTGGCTCTTCATTTGGTCATATGACACAGGATTGGTGGAGACTGGAATGTTAGCAACTTGCCTTGCTGTCTCATGAACCTGAGAGCAAGTAGTTGAAGTACAAACATATGAGAAAGGCTGCCCATTTTATAAGAGAACAGAGGGGTTTTCAGGTGCCATTGTTTTAGAGATTCATACGTACAGATTCCATCAGTTGATTCACGTTTAGAACATCGGATGAAGCCATAGATCCTGATGTTTTCCTGTCAGACTGCGATCCACTATGTTCAAAGACGATGTCATCGTCATCATCCATCTCACAAGGAATAACATCCTGAAGTCAGAAGACATGTAGCCAAAAAGTTAGGAAATAACAGCACTACCTAATCATAATAACTCAGAATCAAGTATTTGTAAACGATCAGTACGGACCTCATCAAAACAGTGATCGTCCTTTTCAGCGTACATTGAACAAGAGTGTGGCGTCTCCATGAATAGTGGAGCACCAAGAGGAAATGAATCATCTAGGGAGAACTCTTGAAGAAGCTGTTCTTCTATCCCGTCAAACTTCTGCAATCCGTAAGATTATCAGTTATGTTCTTGATTCTGTACAGCTAGCTAAATCACAGAAATAGAGCGGTCAAGTAAATCTAAATCTACACACCTCTGGTGAATTTTCAAATTTTCTCTTGAAGTGGGATATCACAATGTCTTTTAACTGTGTATCATCCTTATTTACAGCTGAAAGAAAAACGTGTGCATCACTTTCATCTTCCTCAGAACCGTAAAGCATTTCACTGTTCGAAGATTGTGCAGAAGTAACAGTGAGTCTGCAGTCATCAATCAGGCAAAGATGAGGATCAACCTGCAAAATTAAGAAAGCACATTATAGCTCATACTAATTATATAGAGCCTATGTATGATTGCGGGTAGACCATCCAAATGAAATATTCACATGGTGGATATCAACAAACCATTTCCTCTGGCACTGCGGCTTTGACAAGATGGGTTATCTGAGGAATATCAGCAACTTTTGCTGAAAAAATAAGCATTGCTGATGCCATTGTATACAAACACCTTCTCCGAGATGGTTGCGCAACATCTTCATTTACAGTGGAAAAAGAAAAATATGAGATCAAGCCGTGAATTCAACTGCTATACTGTTATAAATATGTTGCATACGAATATGGAGGACATTATCTTTTGTTTTTTAATAGACAAATAAAAAGGGAACAACTCTTTGGTTTGAGAGGCAATGTTGCAGCAACTTACTATCTTGGTTCAGAGACAACCTCCTGAGCGAAAAAGCCAACTGGAAACATCGAACTAGTGCCACATGACTGGAGGTCTGTCATAAAACTTAACTGGTCAATTAAACAGTACATAACATGATGGTATCTCTGGTTCAATATTCTAAGAATTTAAAGTAAGTTTCATGCTTCCAACATCAATAAAATATACAAAAGTTATATCTTGTAGATAAATTCAAATGGTGTGCAAAATACTGGTTGAAATGACTCGATGGATTCCAACTGTGTGCCGCGATCATTCCAGTGCCTTCAGAACAAATTCAAATGGTGTGCAAAATACTGGTTAAAGTGACTCAATGGATTCCAACTGTGTGATGTGATCATTCCAGCGGTTTCAGAACAAAGCAATAGCCTTATAAATCTGAAATCATTTCAAGGTCATCATAAGTAGCCTCGGACGGGCTGTAACCCGACTATCTATCTTGAAGATTCACATATTTTATGTCTCTACAATATGCAGCATTGTGCTCTCTGTGATGGACCAATCCATATTTACCTACTAATGCATTGGAATGTATGTTAATTGTTATGCCTTAGAAATGAACTAATATAGACCACATTGACCCTGTTTTAGACATGGCGACATTGTACAATTGATATTACTGAGGTTTCAAATGAGGATCTCAAAGCCCTAACTGACAACAAGGGGGTAGGAACAAATTCCTCTATTTGAGATACGGTCTTCTTGAATAGTGGGTAGCAAGAATATATTGTACAAAGCTCGACTTACTTTTGCTTTTGAACACAATAAAGCAACATTGTAAGTATGGCCCATTGTCTCAAAATTTGAAGGTGAGTTATCTTCCAGGGATGCTTGACTCCAAATAGATGAAAGAAGAAGAACAAGTTGGCCATTGTTCAACTTCATTAACTTTGAGTTCTGCTCACAGATGCAAGGAAAATAAGATGTATCAGTTGTATGGTCAAAAACTCCAATGTAAAAAATAGTAAAATACTAATAATACTAGCTGGACTTCATACATCTTTAAAAGTGGAAAGACGATCGTTGAAATATGGGTTCCCTGAAGACTGCCTTGTATTTGGTTCTGTATGTGCATATCCATTCTCAGCACTTACCACAGCTTCTGGTTTCTCGTTTTCCTGCAAGGATTCTTTGATCCTACTTTTAGACTGCAATTCATCCATTATGGTCTCAGAAGAGAAAGCTGACAATGCCAACAAAAGCACACTCTGCGACCCATTGACCTTCATTGGGACAGGAAAACCTATGGCTGACCATGGGCATAACAATGAAGGCGCGACAATGGTGGATAAAACACGGTGTGAGCCAATCCTTGTCTTATTGTCTGGGTGCATCATTGCTAAGAGAAGCTGGTGATACAAAGCTTCTGGAAATGCCTGAGACATGTACAAGGAAATGCCAATTAATATTGATGTCCTACTTCTAAATCATTTCTCTACAGTAGTGGAAATATCAAAAACTTACTTTCTGGTTGTATGATGACTTGTACACATAAGCTGCTATTTGCGCTGTGCGGTAAACAGATGACACTGTTGTCCTGGCAATGTTGGCAGTGTACGAGAGATTCTCGAGCATTACACTGACCATGTCAAGAATAGGACCAACATCCCCAACCTAATCAGCACAACAAAAAACTTTTCTTACAGATTTATACGCTAAAGCAGGAAAATAGTTATGTAATGAAGTGCCGAAAGATTACAACAACCTTCTCTGTCAATTGCACCAGACACTCCTCCAAGGCCACATAAAGTTCACTGTTCCACTTGTCAATATCAGCTTGAGCATTTGATGCTTCAACAGCACGGTACATACATTTTCGCAAGTGTTTTACTAAATCGCTGATTGCACTCGCTATTGTTACCGATGCATGCGACTTTGCCTGCTTTGCAAGATGAGAAGCAACTTTTACAATGCTGATTTGCTTGGCGGGCATCTTGGCAACACTTTTATGATCAATGTGCTTTATAGTAAAAGATAGCAGCAAATGGCCATTTTGCCCTGCAATTATAAAAACAAGATTTAACAGAGTATTCAAAATCTCTCAATGCTTCCAACTGAAAAGCAACACTGAAAGGGAAAAACAAGCGAAGAAATTACATGGGAGAAAATTGCTGCACCTGATTTGTCCATCAGTGTTTGCATTTCTTGTAGAACAGAAAGGGCAACCCCACTTTCAGGAGACCAGTAATTGTGGCTATCGAAAAGGCGAAACAGAGGATCAAGAATACGCCGCACTGTTGTTGCCTCCTTTGCAATATTGGCCATGTTACGCAAGCAAACCCTTGCCCAGTGTGCTGGATTCTCAGATGCAGCCCTGCTATCACATAAAATTATTGAAGAGATAAAAAAAAGGCGCATTACTATCTAAAAATGTTAATGAGCAGAAGATCTCACATTGTATCAGCTGCCACTTTGGCATTATTTTGCCCAGATACTGCCAACATTGTCAAATCATCATCATCTTGAAATCTGACGACCTCTTTTATTGAGAGAGTTTGATTAGCCTCATAACAGCTTATTATCACTGAGACAACCTGGGTTCAAGAATGAATTGGAAATTAATTAGATAGCCAGTCTGAGATGCTATTTGAGCTGAAACATCTATGCTAACATTTTGCTTCATGAATGGTTGTTTCTGGTTCACTTCGAATTAAAATTAGTGTACTTTTACTGTATTAAGTATGGTAGACATGCTATTTCAGAATTCGCTGAACTTTGATTATACTTATATCTCTTTCCACTAATCGATGATCCTATTTCTACTACATAAGAAATCCATACAGGAAATAAAAATAACAAAGAAAGTATCCAGCATGCATAAAATAAAAAGCAATAAGGACTTACTTCATCAAGTTCCATTGAGATATGCGAGTGGTCACCCATGTATTCGACCTGATTACAGGTGGTCAAACAGTCAAAATGCAATAGAAAATATATTTTCTACCCTTAATCACTTCTACTCCTATGATATTACTTCCTGGGAAGAATCAGTAATGCAGAGAAAGTAAAGATTACAAGTGGTCGAACAGTCAGACTGTGATATAAAATAAATTTTCCCAGTTTAATCACTCTTACTCCTATGACAGTACTTGCTGGGAAGAACCGGTAATGCAGAGAACGTAACCATGAATTATTATTTTATCTTTACATATTATTACAAAGTACAGTACTATGACAGAACATAGCATTGCACAATATCAGCACGATGCACAAAAATTGTATTTGTTCCACCGAAAGTGAAAGATGGATATAGAGCCTATATAATAATGTCTCGTTATCTGTTGAAAACCTTGAAAACATATGGTCGAGGTAAAAAGTTAATATTTATGAAGCATGTGAAATTGTATAATAGATGGAATTGGTAATTAGTTCATTTGTTCTACATGATTGTTCCTGATTTAACACAATTGTAAAATATAAACCCTTAAATGACTGGCAACCATACAACAGTCTTGCCTTTCTCATCAGAACAATTAAGCAATAGATTGTCTTACCATTGAAGCAAGAGCTTGGAGTGCAGCAGATCGAAGGCGGATCCCTTTGTCATCTTCCCTTAGTTCTTGAGCAATTTTGCATAGTTTTGGTATCATGCCTTCTAAACTGAACATATGCGTGCTGTCAACCTATATAAACATTCAATTTAAAAATAAGCAGATGGCAAGTACCTAGAAAATAAATTAAATCTAAGTTGGTATGTGCTACGCTAATAACCTGTCCATCGAGAAAGTCAACAAGCAATAGACAACCCAGGATCTGCAAATCATCACTTGATTTCTGATCTAGAAGAGTGCGAACAATACACAATGTGCTTGTGGCCAGCAATGGTCTGAATAAGAAATCGGTCTGTTAGCCAAGATTAGTCATGAATGCGTCAATGAATAAACAATATTTGCACTTACGTATGCTCCTTGCATGAACGCAGAAGTTTCCTATATATGCATGGGACAACTTTGGCCAGGGTGAAATTATCATGTCTCAGTTCTTTATAGCATCTCTGCTCAAGATACTCTGTGATCTGTTCAGGAAAATAAGAGTAAAATTAATTCCGCTTTTACGAAGTCTGTCCATTCACTCAGTTCCATCTTCTAATCTTAGCTATTAAATCCTTAACAGGCAACTAGCTAAGCATCATTTCAATGTGTAGTGATCCAGTGACAATTATTAGAGGCCACACGATATAGTAAGAAAAACAGGGAGGATGCCGAATGTGTTACCTTTGGTATGCGAGTTGGATTTCTCGAGACATAATCGCAGAGTTTCCCGATCCTTCTGTCATTTGGTTCTCCATCCTAAGGCAGCATCACAAGTTCAATTAGCAAACTCCCACACATTTGAATGCAGCACACCCATCATGCAGAACTACACTACCATGACTAGAAAATTGGAAAGCTAGCAGGCAGGATTGGCCATACCGCGGGCAGCTGGTAGATCTCCGAGATGATCTTCTTGTAGCGCTTGACGGGCTGCCGTGACCTCGCCCGCAGCGAGGGGCAGAAGTAGCAGAGGCTGCTGCACGCGGGGAGCACCCGCCGCGACATCACCCCCATCCCTCTCCTCCTCCCTCAGAAGGCCCCCGAAACTTTTTGATCCAAATGTGGTGAGACGGCACAACTGCAACTCCAACTGTCCGCCCTCTTTGCTACGACGGCAATTCCAAGAACTGAACTCCCTTGGACTTCGACCTGGTTGTAGTAAGGGAGCGGTAGAGTAGAGGACCCACTCGCCTTCCTCACGTTCCCGTAGCCAATTGGAGACTCGGTTGAGATCAAGAAACGGCAAGAATTCCCCTCGCGTCAGAGTCGCCTCTGACCAAATCTAATCCAGCCCGGGACTGGGACTTTTAAAAAGCAGCAAATTCCGGGGGGTCAAATCCGGCAAAGAACGCGCCGTTCCCCTCTGGCGAACTCCGAGCCGCGGCGCGACGGCGCCAAGAACAGCCGCCGACGCCCGGCTGAATCCAGCCCCTGCCAAAGATCAACTCTTTTTTAGTCAAGAACCAGCGTCCTGCGCAACTCAGATCGCGGCCAGACGCAAATGAGGCAAGGAGCAAGCCCGGAGGAGAGGAGGGGAACACAAGAGAGAATAACGAACCACGGACGGCGGATCCAACCACCCGAGAGAAGGAGAGGGGGCGAATCCGGCCGCCGCCGGCTGCGTGGCTTGCGGGCGGGCGGGTGGGTGGGGGTAGCTGGAGGCGACAACGGGGCAACGGTCGCCTCGTCGGCTCCTTGTCGCCTTCGCCGCGGCTGGAAGAAGGGGGAGGGGTTGGAGGAGGACTAGTAAAATGCGGGCAGCTGGAGGTGCGGCGGAACATTCATAGCGGCGGCACGGGCACAGCTCAGGGCAAGCGCGTTGCGGTTTCTCCACCGTGCGTGCGAACGGGGGAATTCTTCGAGGGGCTTTTCGGCAAAAAGGAAAGAAGGTGGCTGCTCGTTGCTCTTTTCTGGAATCTGACAGGTGGGCACGTTGCGCGAGGCTGCCGGCCCGTTTGGGTCCTGCGCTGCCGGCAGGCCTTGCCTGGTCAGCGGAAGTTACGAATCCGCCCCCCGCCGGTTTGATTTTTGTATTTTTTGGTTGACAGGTGACGTTGGCCCGACGTGGATTAGGGCACTGCCATATATTCCTCCGCTCCATTGATTTCTAAATAGAAGTCAACCATGGCTACATTTGACAAAGTTTTAAGAAGAAGAAAATCAACATTTATAATGCAAGATTAGTAATGCTACTAGTAAGATGTCCGTACGTTGCACGGAACACCAAAATGCATTGATCCGGGAGTTGTTTATTTGACAAAGTGTGTGGGGGTCATCCCATGTGTAACAAATATCGATAGGTTTCTTCAGATATTCATTCTTCTCTAGAGCTCACAAGCATCCGGATGAATAGTAAATGTAGGCAAAATAGATTAAAAAAATATCTTTTGCAAATAAAAGCGTTCAAGTGTTCAACTTGCATCCAAAACTTCATGAAGAAATAACACTTATTGTGCTTTGCAGAAAATGATCTTTAAAAAATATTTTTTGAGTATCAATTTTGTTTATTTTTTCTAGACCACCATGAATGTAACTCAGGATGACTTGGAAGGGGGCGGAGGAGATGGTGAGGAGGAGGGGGTCGTAGTGGTGGTCGGCACTGCGGCCTGAGAGAAGGGATGAGAGGCGCTGGGGTAAACGGGGCCGATAGCAGCGACCTCTCCAGATCCTTCTTATATTTTCCTGAGATGGCTAGATGAGGTGAGAGGGAGAGATGATTGAACGTGAGAGACAGGAGGTTATCTGCAAAACTGGCATACTTTATCTCAGATGCGTTGGATGTAAATCGAACGGTTGTAAATGAAGGATGACAGGCACACCATCATCACCAACTCGGCTTTTTATAGGAGTAGAGATAAGAGCACCTACAACCACGATTGGCTAATATCAATCCTCAAACGGCCGCGGTCATGTCTAGTCGGTGTCCAGGCATGTCCCTTCCAAGGCTCTAGTTACGCAATGCATGCAACCATGTCCCCCACATCCCCCTCAAATTGTCCGACCAAATGCATGTGATTGGTGGAGATGGAGAGAGAAAGAGAAAGAGAAAATAGACTAAAGAAAGAGAAAAAATGGTCTGGGATGGGCTGCATCCTACGTGGAGGGCTGCCCGGACACGACCGGACATCCTCATATCCTCCTCATATTTGGTATGGATATGGAGATTTGCGGACAGCCCGGTCATATGGAGACAAAGTGGGAGTCCGGTTGGGTGGCTTTTTTTTCTTCTCTCTCGTGCCGAGACAGTGTCCGGACAGTCCAATGGGACATTTGGGATGTCCGATTCTAGATGCTCTAAGATTCATCATGAACTATACTTTTATATTTTATTTATTTAGAATTTTAGTTGTTGATAATTTATTCAATAGACCTGGTCAAAGATAGTCATGTTTGACTTGTGAAAAACCTAATACGCACTACATTGTGAAACAGAGGGAGTATCTTTACGGGGAGAACAACTTAGCCCGTGTTTCGTATTCTTCGCCGCATGAAAATTCCAGTGCGTTCATCTAAAAAAATGGTGTGTTCGGTTGTTTCCATGTTGCCTCGGGGTTGAGTGGGGGACGTCGTTGCCGGTCGCGACATCGTCTGTGAGACTGAGCCAGGAACAAGCAAGGAGCGTGTCGTCAATGGCATGAGTGAGTCTGAGTGGAGGACCCATGTTGAACCGATAGGCCCCCAGTCAGCTTCTATTTTCCTGCATTGAAGCTCAATATTTTACTAGTTGGGGGCCAGGTAGGCAAATATTGTGTGCTCCCACTCACTTGGGCTCCCAACGAAAAGGGAGGGGGGAGGGAAAAAAAAAAAAAAACAAAACAGAAAGACAAGGATAAAAAAAAAAAACAAAAAGAAAAAAAAAAAAAAAAAAAAAAAAAAAAAAAAAAAAAAAACAAAAAAAAAAAAACAAAAAAAAAAAACAAAAAAAAAAAAAACAAAAAAAACAAGCAATAAAAAATAAAACAAAAAAAAAAGAAACCCTCGCGACCCCCGTCTCCCCCCCCCCACCCCCCCCCCCCCCCCCCCCCCCCCCCCAAGTTCGAGGCTTGACGGGCTCATGTGCGATGAAATGTGAGATTCAGCATAGCCCGAATGACGTCGGGGTTAGAGGGATGTCAAGGGAGGCGACATACTAACAAATATGGTGGCTTGTGCAGGCTAGGACAACGAGGCACATGCAGCAGCGCTGTCGGGCACAGGTGGCAGGGGCACAGATCAGGATAGATGTAGAGGAAGAATAAAGGAAGGGGAGAAAATGGTTGAGACTTTGGATAATGATCTGCCAGTTGCAAGAAAATTGACTTAGACAAAAAAATTATAGGCGATTGACTGATAGTCCGTCCCAAAACTTAGCGGTTTCACGAATGGAATGTGATTCCATTTGTACCTCCAAATAACCTTGTCGTTGAGCTTTGAGAGCTCAATTATAAGGACCATCGAGCTTAAGACAATTGGGGCTGACGTGAATCATGGATTTAGTTTGTGAACCGTTAAGTTTCCTCCACGCTAATATGTATGACGCTGATCAAGCCAACTTCTGCATAATTCGGCCCTACACCTGATGATGTCCAACAACTGGTCATGTTCCTTGTTTTCTAAAAAATAAGTATAAAATATGAGGTCAACGAGAAAAAAGAGTGCCAAAATGCACAACCTTTACATGAAGGAAGATGAAATCAACCTGACAAGACTAGAAACTACAATAGTGCGAGGACGGGGCAAGAATATAAGGTGAACTTATTTGTCGATGCTTATATCTACAGAATTAATTTATCATGTTCGCTTAGACTATGCAATTTTCTTGGAGAATGCCTGAAATGTAGAAGTTTAGTGCACTTTGAGAGGTGCGCGGAAATCTATGTTATTGTTGCTTAATGCCCTATTATACCGATCTAGCTTATAGTTGGGATTTCTAGAAAGATGGTGCAAAAACTAACGAATGTGCCGTCCACTATCTCCACATGACTGAGATTATTCACATTTAAATATGATCTCCCACTATGACGGGTTGGGAAAAGTAAACACCGATGCAGTTTTTGACCCTCCTTTCTCCTTCGGATTTGTGGATGTGAGCGACAAGAGACTCGTTTGAGGGGTTACTAGACCGGCTTGGGATGTTTTGCTTATCCATTAATCTGTAGAGTAAGGTGAACCTGGAAGGCCTCATAGTGCCCCAGGATGTCCGGAATGCACATTGTTCTTGAGACTGGCCGAATGTGTGTCAAGCGTTTGCTCTCGCCGCCTCACACGAGTAGATCTGCTATTGTTGACACGAAGAGAAGAAGCCATGGGCATGATGGATAGCCTCCAGGATGTACATGGTTGAGATTATTCACATATCAAATATGATCGCCCCTTCCGGTAGGTTGGGTAAAAATAAAGGTCGACACAAGTTTCGACCCTCATTTCTCCTACTGCTCCGTGGGTGGCAATAGACTCGTGTGGAATGGTTATTTGATTGGCTTGGGATATTTTGCCTAACTATTTGTCCATTGAGTAAGTATGCCGACTGTTTTGCTCTCGCCTCATCACATGTACAAAGCCACTATTTGTTTTTTTTTGTGAAGACGTACACCCATAGGCATACGTTACTTGCATTCATATGAGTAAGGAAACATTACATACACACATACAAGTGCGGAAACATAAGAAGGATACATGCAATAGCACCGTCGCACCCAAACCACACAGAATTCCCTCACAAAAATGAAATCATAGAAAAGCCCACGAAGGTCTTCCGTTTCCTCATGGACATGGAGCACCCATGTCCTCCGTTGTTTCCATAGAAGGAGAGTGTCGTTGGTCGAGACGAACCATGGAGCTGAAGAAACCCCTTGCCAAGAGGCATTGATGAATCGCAGCAGCCGCCAGCTCCGCTGGACTGGATCTAGATCGATTTGAACCATCGGCCAGAGGCAAAGTCCCTCCTAGACTTGCTTCCCGAGCTTCTTTAGCGTCGGATCCGATGATAAAACCTAACCACCTCCGAAGAGGCTGCCCGATCCTCTTGCCTCTTCTGCAAGCCCTTGATAGCACCCACCGCCATCCTTCACGAGCAGCTCGCCGCTGCCGCTGCACCATGTCGAAGCGCCAGACCACCATTGCTCCAAAAGGACGAACTCCACAAAGCCCCTCGTCGGTGCCGATGAAGCCTTCGACGAGAAAGAGTAAGGCCGGTGACACTTATTCCAAACACCACATCCCGCTCCTTACAGACTGAGGTACCATGGACACTGCCGTACAAGGACGCCGTTGGTACCAGTAGAGCCGAACTGACCAGCCACCACAACCTATCTACACACCGCACCTGGATCCAGGGTTCCCTCAACCTCCAGCCCCCGCAGGGGCCACCGGAGGCAAGGGAAACCATTGGAGGAGCCGTCGTAAGCACACGTAAGAAGGGGACGCCTAGGATTCGCCTTTATCTACTGTTGAGAAGAGACGCGGATGACCGAAAAGTGAATGATCTTCTTAATTAGACTTACAAAGCCACTATTGTTGACTTGTAAAAAAAGAAGTTGTAGCGTGAAGGAGAGCCTTCGGGTTACAAAATAGTAGAGATGGTAATTCGGTAGCTCATGGAACCGTCATGTTGTGTGAGCGTGTTATGTATTATTAGCATGATTGAGTATGTGTTTTTTAAACACGAGTTTGTCGCGCGGTTCTAGTCTCCTACATGTCGAGAACCATTGTAAGAATTTTGTGTAATCAGTAATTATGTACTACTCACTCCGTTCATAATTATAAGATGTTTTGAATATTTTAATATTAACTACATATGAACTAAAATGAATGAACAAACACTCTAAAATGGACCTATATACATCTGAATCAGAAAAATTAGAATATTTTTTATAATAGTGAGCAAAAGAGTAGCAGATTTTAGTTTTTTTAAAATGCTTGGATTTTGCCGAGCACTACGAGAGATAATTGCATCTATAGTCCTCGTACTCGCTGGCTACGTCCACTTCAGTCCTGGAACTTGCGTATTGCACCGATACGGTTCCGGTACATGAAAATACGTCGTCAATACGGTCCCTGAGCTTGAAACGCCAGTCCTGACTCTACACGTGCACTACGTACAGCGTACTCCGCTGTATGCCACGTCAGCCCGGGACCCGCACGTCAGGTTGGACCCACCAGTCAGCTCTAGCCCCACCCATGGGAGTGGATAAGGCGCTGTAGCCGTTTCGTCCTGTGGCAAAAAATCCCCAATTCCGCTCCCGCAATCCCTAGCTTCTCGTCACCCAACTCCTCTGATGGGCGGCGCGAGCGTCACCTCCACCACCCTGTCCGCCGGCTCGGAGAGCGAAGACGGCGGCACCTTCTCTGCGGCGCTCGTCCCCGGAGATGGATCGAGTCGCAGCTTGCTGGCGCGGGCTTATCCGCAGGAGGTTTGGCGTCGGGGCGAGCCGTGTCTCCGGCCGGAGAGGAGCCATGTCATGCTAACGCGCACTCCATCCATGGATGCATTTGAGGCTCGCTACCGCGGGCTCGTCCTATTGGCCACTGCTGTAGGAGACGGCGAGGAGGCTGTGACGCCGGCCGCTCTGCTGGCCGCCATCCAGGAGCGCTTTGGCGTGCTGCCGTCGGAGGTGAGCATCGAGGTTGCCTGCCCCCCTCATGACCTGTGGTTGTTGTTCTCAACGGAGGAGAAGTGCACGGTGGTGCTCCAATCGTCGATGAAGTTGAGGTGGTGCCGCCGGTGGATCAAGTTTGAGCGCTGGGTAAGAGAGATTCGCGGCACTCCGGCTGCTCTGGAGTACAAGTGCAAGCTGAGTTTCGAAGGCCTTCCCGATCAGGCGTGGTCGATGCAGTCAGTGAAAGGCCTGCTGAAGGACTTGGGCGGAGAGCTGATAGAGATCATACCGCCGAAGAATCGGCGCGAGCTGGAGGTAATGGCATGGCTGCGTGACCCGTCTAAAGTTGGCAAAGTGGTGGACGTGGAGATACCCGAGCCTAAGCTGGCATTGTGCACAGATCCTCCTCCACAGTCGCTTGAAGAGTTCGTCGAGCGTGAAATGGCGTCGTCCTACGGTCCTTCGTCGCCGAGGAAGAAGAAAACGCTGGTGTATCCTGTGATCTGTCACATGAAGGAGGTGACTGATCGTGGTCCGCTGCTCGTCGAAGGCCTGCCGGATGCATGGCTGCCGAACGAAGGGGAGGACCTGACTCGCAAGCACCGATTCAGCACTGTGCTTGGCCAAATCGATGGCACTATCTTTGATTTCTGAGGTGTAAAGGAGTCTGAACCACTATCTATGTCTCAAATGTAGTATGTGAACCACTATCTATTTTAAGTGTGTCTTTTGTGAACTTGGTATCTAATATTCAGTAATTGTGAGACTATGTAATATTGAGTAATTGCTAGACTATGTAAGACTATCTATGTATGGTTGAGATGATCTTCTAATATGGTTGTACCTGTTGTGTCATTATGTCTTGTGTGAATTATGAGATGATCTGGAGTACACAATGTGTTGTATCTTACAAGTACATTACATACTAAAAGCTACTGATCTGGAGCATGATCATGAACACAATCGGCATACATGATCTGGAGTACACAATCTGTTGTATCTTACAAGTACATGATCTGGAGCATGATCATGAACAGAACATGTTCTTTAACATGTTCCACATCTGATCATAAGCAGAACACAAAATAAAACCATCTACTTTCCTCCAGCTTGACCTGCATGTCTCCTGTCCTACCTTAGTTCATCGAACATGTTCACTTTTCTAGGTTTTTTAAATCCTCTCATGTTGTTACTTGAAGTTGGTGCACTTGAAGTTCCACTTCTCTTCATTTGTGTAGGTTTGGAGTGACATGCAATCATCCTCTGTTCCTCTGCCATTGCTTCTCTTATTTGTTGGGCTTCCTTCTTGTTTCTCTCATGCAAACATGCCTCAGCTCTTGTTTCTTCCTCTTGATTTCTGTTGTGCTCCCAAGCTTCCTGTCTTGATGCCTCCTGTGTTTGGAGAAATAATTGCCTTCTTTCCAACTCTTCAGCTTGATTTATAAGGAACATTGCCTCCTCTGCATCATATGCAGTCCTGCAAAGTCTCTTCTTCTCCTCAGCTATCCTCTTCTTCTCTTCTGCTCTTTTTCTTTTTGCCTCTTCTGCTATTCTTTTCTTTTCCTCCATAGCTTCTCTTCTTTTGTCTGCCATGGCTAGTTTTTCCTCTAGGGCCTTCCTTTTCTTTTCCTCACTAGCTTTTTTCTTCATTTCAGCAGCAAGTCTTTTCTGTTCTAGTACAGCTTTCTTTCTCTCCTCAGCAGCATTTTTCTTGGCAAGCAGTTCATCTTTCCTTCTTTGAGCAGATAAATTAATTTTCTCTTCCTCCTCCTTTAATTTTGCCATTGCTGCATCATACTTGGCCTGATCTGCTATTTCCCTTCTCTCTGCTGCAGCCCTAAGTCTGGCAAGTGCTATCACTTCTCTTTTCCTGTGAACATCTCCTCCTTTGGTTGTTGTGCTATGTTGAACTGGAGGCTGTGAGAGGGATTGCTCCTGTATGAAAGCACTCTGAGGCAGTGGCCCTTGCACAACTTCTTGTACCAGCCTAGACTCTCTCTGCATTAGTGTTAAGGTAGTTGTTAGTGTGTGCAAATTATGTCTACAGAGTATTAGCTTGTCCAAACAGTTCAACATACCTCCTGTGTCAGTGTAGCTATTATCTCTGGCTCATACAATGGTGGGACTTGGTTTGTCACACCAGCTGTTTGAAGATTAATCTCCTGCTGACAAGTAACACATTAGTATATACAAATAATTCAATGCTATGAGAAGTACACACATTACTATTTGGAAATCATGCAATGCTTGGAGAAGTACACACATTACCTGAGTAAGGCCCACAGTTTCTTCATCAGAAGATGACACATCTGGCTCTGCTCTAACTCTATGTTTTTTTTCTCTTTTCTTTGGTTTAAGTCCCAACTTCCAGTCGAAACAGCCATTTATGTTATGGCCAGGACCACCACAATAGCCACAGTGTATGACAGCACCTGCCCTTGTGATTTGCACTCCTCTTTTTCCTTGCTTCTCTTCTGGTTGTTGTCTTCTGTTTTTTGCCCTTCTTCCTTTCTTCTTCTGAATTGGTGGTGGTAAGATTTTTCTGCCTTTCATCTTTGCCCACTCACTGACATCTTTACAAGGCATAATTATGTGCTCATATGCTTTGCAATAAGTTGCAATGGAGTAACATGAGTTGACCCTAGACTCAGGTGGAATTTTGTCATACCTAAGAGCAGAAACCCCATGACAGCAAGGTATACCTGACAAATCCCATCTTTTACAACTGCACATTTCCCTCCTTGTGTCCACACTGAAATCAACTCCTCTATCATTCACTACAAACAGTCCTTTGCCAGCTGGTGCAGCTTGACAAGTTCTAGAAAATTCTACACTCTTCTCCAGTTTCTTTCTTATCTTTGGACATATAGCACCATGCCACTTCAAACTCTCCTGCTGCTTTGCAAAATTCCTTCCCATATTCTGCCCTTTGATCCTTTGGATCATGCTTATGATTGGCATTTCCCTAGCCTCCAAAATATATCTGTTGAACACCTCACAGTTGTTATTTAACAACACATCACACTTGGGGAAATCAGTCTGGTAAGCCCTAACCCAGGTTTTTGGGTCCAACTCTGCAAGCCAATCATGGGCCTCCTGGCTGAGCACTAACATCTGGTTCATATTTTCCCTAAATCTACCCTCTGTAGTACTCCTAGCACACTTCCATAGTTGATTTTTCAAAGCTTCTCCTTTGAAGTTCTTGTTGAAATTCTGCCACAAATGCCTCACACAAAATCTGTGAGGTGATAGAGGAAACAACTCTTTAACTGCCTTCATTAAACCCTGCATTAAACAGAAATATATCACAGAATTATAGGAACAAATTTATTTGACAGAAATATAGCACACAATAATTTGACAGAAATATATCACAGAATTATAGGAACAAATTTATTTGACAGAAATATAGCACACAATAATTTGACAGAAATATATCACAGAATTATAGGAACAAATTTATTTGATAGAAATATAGCACACAATAATTTGACAGAAATACATCACAGAATTAAAGACATACTTTTTGCTTGTCTGACATGATTGTCCATAACTCAGTGTTCACAATTCCTAAATCTTGCTTCAATGCAGTTAGAAACCACCTCCAAGCTTTGGTGTCCTCACTCTGCACCATTGCATGAGCAATAGGAATAATGCAATCATTGGGGTCCATTCCTACTGCACTTAATAGAACACCTCCATACTGTGTCTTTAAGTGGCAACCATCAAGGAAAATGATTGGCCTGCAAGCAGATAAGAACCCCCTCTTGCATGCATCAAAAGAAAAGTAGCACTTCTGAAATTGTCCCTCTTCTAACAGTCCAAGAAGGAAAGTACTTCCAGGGTTTGATCTCCTCAGCTCATTTGCATAGTCCCACAGCAAGTTGTATTGTGCAATCTCATCTCCATATATGATATCATATGCAATCTTCCTAGCTCTCCCCAGCTTGCCCCTTTTAATTGTCATGTTCCAATCATCTTGCACATAAGCTGCAAAAGCCTTCAATGATAATTTCTCACATGCCCTGATTTTGTCCACATATTTGTGAGCAATGTACCTAGCTGTAAAGGCTGTAACTTGCCACTTTTTCTCACAAGTGTGTTCCCCATTAAATGTTTTCACCATTACAGAATTTGTTCTATTATCCCAAGATGCATACAGATACCAGGGGCAACCCTTTTCACACTTTGCAGCAAGCCTGATTTTGTCATTCTTTGGAAATGTGATGTTAACTCTCTCTTTGCAACTATACTCTCTCACAGCTTTCCTCAAGAGCTCCACAGAAGAGAACAATTGCCCTGCATGGAACTTAGGTTCATGCATGTCTGCTGCTGTGAAAGACTTGAAATTGAATTTCATGTCATCCTCATCTGAATCTGGAGCATTTAATTCCTCATCTTCTGAGTTGCAATCCTCAACCACCTTCTTCCCTTTCTTGTCATGCATTGGTTGCAACTGCTCCTGCAACAGATCATCATCTCCATCCTCCAAGTCATAGTCACTATCCACAATCTCAGGTACATAATCACTGTCTGAGGAATCTGAGTCTGCATATTGTTCTTCCTCCTCTTCTGTTTTCTTTCCCCTTGGTCTCAACTTCATAAAGAACTGCTGAGTGCTCTCAATTTCAACACTTTCATCCACAACACCACAAGAAACATTGCTCTCACAGGGATCTTTGTTCTCACTTGCATTCATTTCCTTCTTCCTTGGGCTGAAAACAGGAGGGATTTGTACTACTGGATTAGCCACAACATCATCCCATTCTGCTCCTCCTCCAGAAATGTGGCTATCTAAATGATCCAGGTATATCATTTGAAAGTGGTGCCCTAGATTTAGCTTTAGATACATACAGTCCACATCAGTATCATTAGCCAAAAGCCTAGCACCACCTTCATTAAGCTGACAACCAGGGGGCAACCAATAGATATCAATTCTACCTGACATTTCATAACCCAATTCCTCAACTATTTCTTCAAACATTCTGAAATAGGCGCTGTCCTTATGACAGTAATCAAAGCAAACCTTATGGCCATTCAGATAGCACCTATTATGCCCACTCCCAAAGAAAAAACCTCCATGGATCACCTCAACAGTGAAAAATCCACTTTCTTTCTCTGAAAAACATTAAGAACATCAATAATTTCAGATAACTGAACATTAAGAACATCAATAACTGAAACCCTAGAATAATTTCGGCAATTTTGCATCCAGTCGACATATTCATAGAAATAGCATGGGCAAAACGGCCTAATCACAGCAAAGAAACATTTTTTCACCCCAAATGTACATCAAATCGACCTACGGACACTGGGTACTGACGTACCGTACGCCGGAGCCGCCTCGCCATCGGGCCGCCGTCGCGGGCCCTGCATCGCCACCAAATAGCACCGACTCCTTTCAGTGGCCGTCCAACTAGCTTCAGCCGCCGCACGCACTACGAACAGAGGGCGCCCGATACGCCGATCATCCGCTGCCGCACCCCATCGCCGCTAGGTTTCGCTCTGTGTTCGCACTTCTCTGTTTAGCGGTGGGGGAGAACAAGGGGGATCGAGACGAGAAGACAGAAATATAGGGGGCAATTTGCGAAATAACGGGTGGGGCTAGAGCTGACTGGTGGGTCCAATCTGACGTGCGGGTCCCGGGCTGACGTGGCATACAGCGGAGTACGCTGTACGTAGTGCACGTGTAGAGCCAGGACTGGCGTTTCAAGCTCAGGGACCGTATTGACGACGTATTTTCATGTATCGGGACCGTATCGGTGCAATACGCAAGTTCCAGGACTGAAGTGGACGTAGCCAGCGAGTACGAGGACTATAGATGCAATTATCTCAGCACTACGATAGGGACACAGAAAGACGAGAGTGAAGGGTAGAACGGGGAACGCCATCCCATTCCCTCCTTGCGAGGTTGGAATCGGATCGAGTCGCGGCTTCCAAAACTGCGGTGCGAGCGATCCGAGAGAGAGGGAGACAGCGCCATCATGAAAGGAACAGGTCTGGCGCGTCGTACGGCTGGGAGCCTGGGACGGGGCCCCACGTGCCCCCTCTTCCCGTAGACCGCTGGTGCCATGGAGTAGTACGACCGATTAGGTGTTGCCATGTTGGCTAGCCGTCTAGATCCTTTGCTTTATGGCTAACCTACAGAGTACAGTACGTACGTATACTTGTACAGAAAACGTTTATGTCAGTCAGGGTGTCACTTTAAGTCTTAAACTGTAGCGAACTGTTGCTTGTGGGTTGCGGCGGGCGACAGCTGAACATGCATTGCATTGCAGTGCTCTGAATCGAACCCCCTTGCATTGCTTTTTGACGCGCCGCGAGGCGTCGGAAGGGGAAGACCCGAGCTGCGCCACGCGATTTGAACGGGCACGAGTGTGTGATGTGCCGGCCAACACGGCGTCAGCGAATTGATTAGTCCAAGCGCGCGCTGGCCTGGCCTTGGTGAAACCGTCAAACGGCAGCGGCAATGTGGTACGCACGCACGGGCAGCTTGAGCATGGGAATGCAACGGACACCGTACCCGACCCAACCACCATATGGTGGCAAACAAGCAAGCAAGCATTCTTGAAAACCCGACCTCCCGGATGGAGATAATTGCATCTATCATCCTCGTAGTCGCTGGCGAGGTCCAACTTGATCCTGGTGGTTGCAATGTGTTTCAAGACGGTCTCGGAGGTCAAAACAGCAGTCCTGGCTCTACACGTTGCATATGTATCTCGTATTTCTATAGCTGACGGGCCCATTTGCATCTGGGCCGAGAAATAAAAAGAAAAAAGTGGGCCGAGAAAATACGTGTTCAACTTGGTCTTGGCTCTACACGTCCCGGTACAAGAAAATACGTGTTCAATACGGTCCTTGAGGTTGAAACAGCAGTCCTGGCTCTACACGTTGCATACGTATCTCGTATTTCTATAGTTGACGGGCCCATTTGTATCACAACATCTTCCCCATCGATGAGCGAGCTAGCCACCAGGCCAAGAAAAACATTAATCGATTAAAAAATGTTCATGATTCAAAAATAAAAGTCCGTGTCTACAAAAAATGTCCATGAATTTTATAAAATAATTCATAACAATGTTTGGGAATTTTTAAAAAATATTAACGAATTCATAAAATGTTCGTCATAAACAAAAAATGTTTCTGAATTTCAAAAGTTGTTCCCCAATTTTAAGAAATGTTCGCCTATGCAACAAAAACTTGTTGACGAGTTCCAGAAAACTTTATTGGTCCAACGTTATTGGGAATTTTTTTATCAAACTATGCAAACTTTTCTTTTACAATGTATAAACATTTGAAATTTTCACATACATTATTTGCAAACTATGCAAACTTTTTTTTACATTGTATAAACATTTTGGAAAATTTCACATACATTATTTGGAAATATGTGAGTATTTCCTTTAAATGTCACGTTTTTTTTGGAATGGGAATAAACATTTTCTGAACCTTGTTGGGAATTTTATAAAACTATGCAAACTATGTACAGTATATGCTGCCGTATGAGACGTCAGCCCAGCCCGCTTGTCCGAATGGACCCATATGTCAGCGGGATATATGAGAAAGAAAAGATAAAAGCATGGGGGTGGTTCGACCGCGCAACCTGTGCGCAGGTAAAGAGCGTGCTAACCACCAGACCAAGCGTGTGTGTGCTATATGTGTGGAAATGCACTTCTTATATATGTAGTCATTTATATAGGAAATCTATTTAGGTTTATTTTTGAGTGAAAAGAAATCTATTTCTTTTTTTTAAGAAATCTATTTAGGTATACATAGTCTTTTCTTTTGGGCTGGACGGGCCTGTATTTTTTGTTTTAAAGCTACGGCCCAGCTGTCTTCTGTGTGTTCTGGTTTTTTGTTCGTGTCCATTTTTGTGGCGGTCTCTTATTTGGCGTGAGCGACCTGGTGCGTACCCGCCCTGCACTCACTACGTACAATTTTTATGAAATTGCGAATATTATTAGTTCATGAACATTTTTTTCAAATCGGTAAACATTTTTACAAATTGGGGTGAACATTTTTCGAATTTAGAATTTGTTCACCGATTTGAAAAATTGTTCACCATAATTTTGAAGTTGCGAGCATTTTCTAAATTCATGAACTATTTTACAAATTTGTGAATCTTTCTTGAATTCAAGAACAGTTTTTGAAATTGCATACATGTTTTTTGGAACTCGTCAACAGGTTTGTTTTGCATAGGAGAACATTTCTTGTAGTTCGGAAACATTTTTTGTTTGCGACGAACATTGTTTGAATTCATGAATATTTTTTGAATCGATGAACATTTAAAAAAAAATTGAAATCTTTTTTTAGTTCCCAAACATTGTTTTTAATATTTAAAAAAAATCATGGATATTTTTTGTAGACACGAAATTTTATTTTTGAATCATGAACATTCTTTGAATCGATGAACGTTTTTTTTAACTATTGAACATTTTATAAATTCATGATTTTTTTTAAAGACAGCGATATGCATATAATAGACAATGCATCCTGACATTAAACAACACCACGGACTTGGCATGGTGGCTAGCTCGCTTAGCGATGACGCAGAGCATTCGGCCTCAGGGAACATATTGAACACGTATTTTCTTGTAGCGGGACCGTCTTTAGACCTCGCCAGCGACTACGAGGACGATAGATGCAATTATCTCTCCCAGATGTGATCGATCGACGTGCCTGCCTATCTGTGTTCCTTGCACGTGACAACAACTTCAAAGGCCAACTAGGCGAGTTGTTACATGAGATGCAATTATCTCTCCAGATGTGATCAATCGACGTGCCTGCCCATCTGTCTTCCTTGCACCTGACAACAACCTCAAAGGCCAACTAGGCGAGTTGTTACATGAGAGCGCTTAGCGTGCTAGCCAAGGAATTGCCGTCAAGACATAGTGGCATCCTTTGGATGGGCTTTTCCGAAACGAAAAACACCAAAGAGTAAAATCCGAAATAATATTTTTTTACAGGAATAGCAGGAGCTCTGCCTTTGCATTATAGTAGATAAGAGTTGTTACAAAAAATATTCATGGCCATTCACATATGACCAGCTCACTCCCTCACCTAAGACAACATTCTACTGGAACTCTCATTGCTGCCCACCCATAACTAGTGTCCTCATGGCCATGTTAAAAATGTTGACCTTGTCAGTAATCAACGCCACAAGCTCCATCGGCAGCAATTCTTTGTGTTCAAACACCCTTCTGTTCCTCTCTTTCCACAGATTCCAAACGATGTACGCGGACAGCGTCGTTTCCTCCTTGTTTCTGTCCTTTGAGCCTCTACCGCAGCCAGTGCTCTCCCACCATTCAGAGATGGATGTCGCCACAGCAGCATCGTTGCACAACCCATCTGTTGATCGGTGAAAATGGTCCCAGATCACCTTGGCATAGGTGCAGTGTATTGCAATGTGATCCGCTGTTTCCATCACCTGGTCACATAAGCTGCAACATGCATTGTGCGGCCACCCCCTTGCCTGCAATCGGTCAGCCGTCCAGTTCCGATTTTGCAACAACAACCAGAGGTAGAATCTCACTTTTCATTCCATCTTCCCTCTCTAGATCCGTGCTAGCTCTGGCTTCTCGATCCGGGCCACGAACTGCGCCTCATAGGCAGAAACAGCTGAGTATACTCCATTTGCCGTCAGATTCCATACCATTGTGTCCTTGCTCCGTGCCAAAAACATAGACTGCACATTTTCCCAAATCTGGAAGAATTGTATCAATTGCTCTTCACTGTTCATTCTTTGCAATCCCTGCATCCATTTGCCATTCTGGAGCCCCTCTCTGACCGTCAGCTTTTTAAACCTCGCCAGCTTGAACAATTCAGGGGCCACCACAGAAAAGGCCTCGCCATCAAGCCATCTGTCCGTCCAAAAGAGCGCCGTGTTTCCATCTCCTAATTGAATCTTGGTGCAGCTAGTGAACAATTGTTTGTCCATCGAATCACAGGGCGTCTCTGAGCCCTTCCACGGTCTGTCCTCTTCCCCCCATCTAAACCACTCCCAACGAAGCCTCAAAGCCCTGCTAAAACATTCTATATTCTTCACTCCAAGGCCACCATACCTCTTGGGAGTGCAAACCTGCTTCCAATTAACCAAACTCTTCCCACCAATGTTCCCATCCTCAGCCTCCCAAAGAAAGTTCTTCCTCAGTTTATCCACCTTTTTTATCAGCCACTTATCCGGTTGGAAAGTCGTTAGGTAGTAGGTAGCCATGGTCGTGACCACAGAATTGATATACACCAGTCTACCCATCCGGTTCATCATCCTCCCCTTTCTATTGGATAACCTGTTTGCAATTTTATCGAGCATAGGTTGTACTTCCACCCTCCTTGGCTTCCGGATTCCCAGGGGCAGCCCGAGGTACTGACATGGGAAGGCTCCCAGCACCCCTCCGAAATTAGCAAGCAAAGGATGCAAATCAAAATCTGCACAGGCTATTGGGTAGGCCACTGACTTGGTCACATTCGTCCTTAAACCGGATGCGTTACCAAACAGTGCAAGAATGGCCTGTACAGCATTAAACTCCTCTGCCACTGGGTTAATGAACAGCGCCGCATCATCGGCATAGAAACTAGACTGGAATCGCGCAACTCTCGGTCGCAGCCTCGATAGAATGTTTCCCTCTGTTGCTAGCTGAAACAACCTCTGCAATGGTTCCATAACCAGTATGAATAGCAGCGGCGACAATGGATCTCCTTGCCTTAAACCACTCCTATGCAGGAAGGGCACTCCCGGCACCCCGTTTAGCAGTATACGTGAAGATGAGGTCGATAGCACTAGGGATATCATGTCACGCCATCTCTGTCCAAATCCCATTGCTTCCATCACCTCCAGCAGAAAACTCCAATTCACAGAATCGAAAGCCTTCGCAATATCTAATTTCAGAAACACCATGGGGGACTTGGCAGAGAGTGCAACCTTTATCACATTTCGAACATAAAGAAAGTTATCTTGGATGGATCGACCTCTGATGAAGGCACTCTGATTGTGCGTGACAAGTTTGTGGATGACCGGTGCTAGCCTGGATGCAAGCATCTTGCTCACCAGCTTTGGGATGCTGTGTATCAAGCTCACGGGTCTGAAGTCAGCCACCTCCTGCGCCCCATCTCTCTTCGGTAGTAACACCACATTAGCCATATTCAGAAGCTTCCAATTCTGTCCTCTCAAGCTTTGCACACAGTTGGCTGCAGCCAAGAGATCTCCCTTTATAGTTGACCAGCAGTGCTTGAAAAAAGCGCCTGTAAATCCATCCGGACCAGGTGCCTTTTCCCCATGTGATTCGTTTACCGCCGCCTGCAGTTCATGTTCAGTGAATGCCCCCTCTAGATGTCCTAAATCTTCTCTTCGCAGACCCAAATTCTCCCAGTTTAGCCCAGCCGGTCGCCCATGAGTTGCCTGAATCTGTCAAACAGCAGTTTCGCCTTGCCGGCATTATCAGATACCGGCCCTTCCCTCCCATTAAGCTTCGGGATGTAGTTTTTGCTTCTTCTTCCGCTTGCTCTAAGATGGAAGAAACGAGTGCTGGCGTCTCCTTCCTTGATCTTGATTATCCGTGATTTCTGGCGCCATCTCACTCTATCCACAGCCGCAAAACCCAACAATTTTGCCTTTAGCAGAGCACGCAAATTCCTCTCCTCCTCCGAAAGGTCTCTCTCTTCCTGTGCCAGATCAAGCATAAAAATCACCTCGTTTGCCACCCCGGATAGGAAAACCATGTCCCTCTTTTTGTGCTTGTTCCATTCCTTCAGCGCCCTAGCAGTCCTGGATAGTTTTGCGTGCAGCACCCGGATCGGATCACCGGATTTGACCTCCTTGTTCCATGCTTGAGCTGCAATACCATCAAACTCTGGGTATTTTAACCAGTGGTTCTTGAAGCGAAAAGCCTTATAGTAATAATGGTGATCCAGGAGAGCACCTCGTTGCGGAAGACTGTGGAGTTCTGAGCATCCCACAGCTTCCAAAGGATGGTGAGTGTGACAAAAAGGAGACCCGTCGATTAAGGATTTTGTGTTGTCTTTTTTGCAGGATTTTACTTCAAATATCGCCAACGATGACATGTTTTTGTTTTATTGATTAATAAGCTCTAGGGATGAGTTTTTTGAACGGAATTTTAGAGACCAGTTAGAGTTGTTGTTAGTTGTAACCATTTTTTGTTGCTTGCTGGCGAGAGCTGAAAAGCTGGACAAGCACCGAGACACTCTCTGGTGGTGGGAGTACTAACTAGATCATGATGGCGCATGTTGTCGCGCCAATCAATTTTAACAATAGAAGGGCAGGATTATGTAAAAATGCATGGAGGTATGGAAGGTGAAGTTAATTTTTACTAAAGATATCTATTTTGGTTAGAAATGGCAAAGAAGGATATTTGTTGGTAATGACAAAACATAACCAGTTTTTACGCTCAGTTTGAGAGGAAAAATGTTTTCATTGCATGAGTTTAAAAAATGAGAAGATAGAACATCGTCTAGAAAAATTGATACGATGACCAAAATTTTAGGACTGAATCTAGGAGTTTTGTAGATATGTGCTTTTTAGGACTGAATTTTGGTCATCGTATCAATTTGCATGATAGGTGTACTTCAGCGAGCATACAGTTTGGGCACAATTCAAGAGATATGTCACTTTGAAGAAAAGGATGTACAAAAAAAAAGCAAAAACAAATCCACTAATCCTTCCTACCAGCGAGAAGAAAACGTCACCAAAACTCCTTGATACATCTCCGTCGTATCTACTTTTCCTAAGGCTTTTGCTCTTGTTTTGGACTCTAATTCGCATGGTTTGAATGAAACTAATCCGGACTGACGCTGTTTTCAGCAGAACTACCATGGTGTTGTTTTTGTGCAGAAATAAAAGTTCTCGGAATGGAATGAAACTTTTTGGAGAATTATTTTACAATAAAAGAAAAATACTGGAGCCAAGAACCACCGGAGGGGCCCCCCTGGTTGAGCACAACCCACCAGGGCGCGCCTCCCCCTATAGGCGCGCCCAGGTGGGTTGTGTCCACCTGGTGGCCCTGCAGACCCTAATTCCAATTCCTTAAATACCTATTTTCGGAGAGAAAAATCAGGGAGGAAGAATTATCACGTTTCACGAGACGGAGCCGCCGCCACCTCCTGTTCTTCATCGGGAGGCCAGATCTGGAGTCCGTTTGGGGCGCCGGAGATGGGAATCTTTGATCTTCGTCATCACCAACCCTCCTTCATCGCCAATTCCATGATGCTCCCCACCGGGAGTGAGTAATTCCTTCGTAGGCTCGCTGGTCGGTGAGTAGTTGGATGAGATTCATCATGTAATCGAGTTAGTTTTGTTAGGGCTTGATCCCTAGTATCCACTATGTTCTGAGATTGATGTTGCTATGACTTTGCCATGCTTAATGCTTGTCACTAGGGCCCGAGTGCCATGATTTCATATCTGAACCGTTTATGTTTTCACCATTATATCTATGTTCTAGATCCGATCTTGCTAGTCATATGTACTTGCTGCGCGTTATGATCCGTAAACCCCAGGATGACAGTAATTGGGATACTTTCCGGTGATGACCGTAGTTCGAGGAGTTCATGTATTCACTATGTGTTAATGCTTTGTTTTGGTTCTCTATTAAAAGGAGGTATTAATATCCCTTAGTTTTCTTATGGACCCCGCTGCCACGGGAGGGTAGGACAAAAGATGTCATGCAAGTTCTTTTCATAAGAACGTATGACTATTTACGGAATACATGCCTACATTATATTTATGAACTGGAGCTAGTTTTGTATCGCCCAAGGTTATGATTGTTATCTGATGAATATCATCCAACAAATTCACCGATCCAATGCCTACAAGTTTTTCACATATTGCTCTTGCTAAGTTACTATTGCTATTGCTACTGTTGCACTTGCTACAAAACTATTGCTATCACTATTACTGTTACTACTACTATTACCACTGCCATCAAAACTGTCATACTACTATGCTACTGATCACCTTGCTGCAGATATTTAATCTCCAGGTGTGGTTGAATTGACAACTCAACTGCTAATACTTGCAAATATTCTTTGGCTCCCCTTGTGTCGAATCTATAAATTTGGGTTGAATACTCTATCCTCGAAAACTGTTGCAATCCCCTATACTTGTGGGTTATCAAGACTCTTTTCTGGCGCCGTTGCTGGGGAGTATAGCTATATTTGTTGAGTCACTTGGGATTATTATCTATTTATCACTATGAAGAATCTGAAGGATACCAAAACCAAGATCATTCCCTCTAAGACGAGGGGAGGTAAGGAACTGCCATCACACTCTGCACTTGATTCACCTTCTGTTTTGAGTAGACTTGCAACACCACCACACGCTATTAATCCTGATATGTCGCAAGTTATTGATGATGCTACTTCTGCTATGAATGCTACTCATGATGATGCTAGTACCTAGCTTGCTGATAATGTGCCACTAGGTGAATTTCTTGATGAACAAATTGCTAGAGCTAAAGATATTGAGAATGCTGAAACTGATGAAGTACTTGAAACTGAAAATCTTGAAACACCTGTTAGACCTAGCGCTCCTAGATATGAATTGTCTAAGATACCTGAAGGTTATGTTATGGATGAGGAGACAGCTAGAGACTTTCTTGCTTGCAATGATAGAGATGATCTTAAGAAATTATTATGCAAACTGGAAGAAAAATCTTTGAATGCTAGAATGAAATGTGATCCTCAGTTTGCTACCTCACCTATCTTTGTTACTGATAAGGATTATGAATTCTCTGTTGACCCAGAGTTAATTACTCTGGTTGAATCTGATCCTTTTCATGGTTATGAAACTGAAACTATTGTGGCACATCTTACTAAGTTAAATGATATAGCCACCCTTTTTGCTCATGATGAGAAAATTCGCTACTATTATATTCTAAAGTTATTTCCGTTCTCATTAAAGGGTGATGCTAAGATATGGTACAATACTCTCACTCCTGGTTGTGTGCGTAGTCCCTAGGATATGATTTACTACTTCTCTAAAAAATATTTTCCTACTCATAAGAAACAAGCTGCCTTACAGGAAATATTTAACTTTGTGCAAATTGAAGAAGAGAGTCTCCCACAAGCTTGGGGGAGGCTTCTCCAATTACTTAATGCTTTGTCTGATCATCCACTTAAGAAAAATAAAATACTTGATATCTTCTATAATGGACTAACCGATGCTTCTAGGGACTTCCTAGATAGTTGTGCTGGTTGTGTTTTCAGGGAACGAACTGTTGAACAAGCTGAGGAATTATTGAATAATATATTGAAAAATTATGATGATTGGACTCTTCCTGAACCACCGCCTAAACCCACTCCGAAGAAGAGGGGTATCTTATATCTCAGTCTTGAAGATATGCAAGAGGCAAAGAAATGTATGAAGGAAAAAGGTATTAAAGCAGAGGATGTTAAGAATTTACCACCTATTGAAGAAATACATGGACTTGATACACCACCCCCACGGGTGGTAGAGGTAAACTCTTTAATGTAATTTGATGAAAGTGACATCCCTTACAATAAACATCCTAGTCAATGCCTTTATGAATTTGATAACTACATTAGAAAGCAAGATCACTTCAATGCCAATGTTATGAAACAATTGAGATATAATTCTGATATGATTGCCCGCTTGAGTGACTTGCTATTTAGAATCTCCAATGATGTTAGAGGTGTAGGAAAACATGCCTCTATGGTTCAAACCCAGTTAGAACAAGTTGCTAAATCTCAAAGAGAATTGCTTGATGAAATGAATAATAATATGAATGATCATGCTATTAGAGTAGTAACTAGAGGAGGTAGAATGACTCAGGAACAACTTTATCCTGAGGGACACTCTAAAAGAATTGAACAAGACTCTCAAAGGATTAACACTGATGCACCTAGTTCTTCTAAAAAGAAAAAGAAGAAGAAAAATGATAGAACTTTGCATACCTCTAGCGATCTTGAGAAAGAAAAACTTACTAAAGACAACAATGATGTCTCTATTTTTTATGCTGAAACTCAATCTGGTAATGAACGTCCACCTAGTGATAATGAAAAATAAAATGATGATGTTGATACGTCCATTTTGCATCATGTTTTCCTACTGTTATTTGTAATGTTTTTATGTATAATAATGCTTTTGGAGTAATTCTAATGCCTTTTCTTTCATAATATGCAAGGTTTACACAAAGAGGGAGAATGCCGGCAGCTGAAATTCTGGACCTGAAAAAGCTACGTCAGAGTCACCTATTCTGCACATCTCCAAATGAGCTGAAAATTTACGGAGAATTGTTTTGGAATATATGAAAAATACTGGAGCAAAAAACTACCGGAGAAGGCCCACCAGGTGGGCACAACCCACCTGGTGCGCCCTGGTGGGTTGTGCCCTCCTCGGCCCACCTCTGGTGCCTATCTTCTGGTATATAGGTCATTTTGACCTAGAAAAAATAAGGAGAGGACTTTCGGGACGAAGCACCGCTGTCTAGAGGCGGAACTTGGGCAGGAGCACTTTTGCCCTCCGGCGGAGCGATTCCGCCGGGGGAACTTCCCTCCCGGAGGGGGAAATCATCGCCATCGTCATCACCAACAACTCTCCCATCTTTAAGAGGGCCATCTCCATCAACATCTTCAACAGCATCATCTCCTCTCAAACCCTAGTTCATCTCTTATGTTCAATCTTTGTACCGGAACCTTAGATTGGTACTTGTGGGTGACTAGTAGTGTTGATTACATCTTGTAGTTGATTACTATATGGTTTATTTGGTGGAAGATTATATGTTCAGATCCATTATGCTATTTAATACCCCTCTGATCTTGAGCATGATTATCATTTGTGAGTAGTTACTTTTGTTCTTGAGGTCACGGGAGAAGTCATGTTGCAAGTAATCATGTGAACTTGATATGTGTTCGATATTTTGATGATATGTATGTTATGATTCCCTTAGTGGTGTCATGTGAACGTCGACTACATGGAACTTCACCATATTTGGGCCTAAGGGAATGCATTGTGGAGTAGTTATTAGATGATGGGTTGCTAGAGTGACAGAAGCTTAAACCCTAGTTTATGCGCTACTTCGTAAGGGACCGATTTGGATCCAAAAGTTTAATGCTATGGTTAGATTTTATCTTAATACTTTTCTCGTAGTTGCGGATGCTTGCAAGGGGGTTAATCATAAGTAGGAGGTTTGTTCAAGTCAGAACAACACCTAAGCACCGGCCCACCCACATATCAAATTATCAAAGTAGCAAACACAAATCGAACCAACATGACGAAAGTGATATGGTGAAATTCCCGTGTACCCTCAAGAACGCTTTGCTTATCATAAGAGACTGTTTTGGCCTGTCCTTTGCCACAAAAGGATTGGACTACCTTGCTGCACTTTATTTACCGTTATCGTTACTTGCTCATTACAAATTATCTTGCTATCGAAATATCTGTTACCGACAATTTCAGTGCTTGCAGAAAATACCTTGCTGAAAACCACTTGTCATTTCCTTCTGCTCTTCATTGGGTTCGACACTTTTACTTATCAAAAGGACTACGATTGATCCCCTATACTTGTGGGTCATCAGATGTTCATGAAGATACTCAACTAGAAAATGATAAACAATCGGATAATGATGTTGAAATAGAACCAGCTATTGATCTTGATAACCCATAACCTAAAAATAAAAGATATGATAAAAGAGACTTTGTTTCTAGGAAACATAGTAAAGAAAGAGAGCCATGGGTTCAGAAACCCATGCCCTTTCCACCTAAACCAACTAAGAAAAAAGATGATGAAGAATTTGAACGCTTTGCTGAAATGATTAGGCCAGTCTTTTTGCGCACTCACTTGACTGATATTTTAAAGATGGCCCCTTATGCAAAGTACATGAAAGACATCATCACTAATAAAAGAAAAATACCTGAAGTTGAAATCTCCACCATGCTTGCTAATTATTGTTTTAAGGATGGAGTACCTAAAAAACTTGGAGATCCGGGAATACCAACTATACCTTGCTCCATCAAACGAAATTATGTCAAAACTGCTTTATGTGATTTAGGAGCTGGTGTTAGTGTTATGCCTTTCTCCTTATATAAAAGACTTGATTTGAATAAGCTCACACCTACTGAAATATCTTTGCAAATGGCTGACAAATCAACTGCCATACCTATTGGTATTTGTGAGGATGTGCCCATTGTTGTTGCAAATGTTACTATCTTAACTGACTTTGTTATACTTGAGATGCCCGAGGACGACAACATGTCGATTATCCTTGGTAGACCCTTCTTGAATACTGCAGGGGCTATTATTGATTGCAATAAAAGCAAGGTCACTTTTCATATCAATGGCAATGAGCATACGGTGCACTTTCCGAAGAAACAATTCCAAGTGAATGGTATAAATGTTATTGAAAGATCTCCGACAGTCACTATTGGAAGTTTTCAACTACCTCTACCTACTGCCAAAAAGAAATATGAAGTGCTTATTTTTGGGGATATGCATATCCCCGTTGAGGTAACTTAGTGTTTTACGAAAGTTCTTCGGTTTCATGCTAATCGAAGGTGGTTGTTAATAAGACTTGATCAACCTTATTAATGGATCATTTTTGAGAGGTATGAAGTTGATGAATTTAGTAGGCACAACCTTCTGCTCTCAACTTTTGCTTTCTGTTTTTCTTAGTTAAATAAACTAAAATGCCATGTTTTGTCTGTTTTCTGAATTTCCCGTGCAATAAAAAAATGACCCCAAAATAAAAGTTCTTAGAATGCCCTGAAAATTTAATACGATTTTTTTCTGAATACTATTGAATCTTTAGTGCAAATAACATCAGAGGTGGGTGCACCTGGTGACCACAAGACACTAGGGCGCGCCAGCAACCCCAGGCGCGGCCTGGTGGGTTGTGGTCCCCACGTGGGTCCCCTCACTTATCTCTTCAGCCCATTCCTTCTCCTACCTCCAGAAAAAAATCACCATAGCTCTCTCTCTCGTGTTCTTGCTCTCAAACCCGCATATTTCGATCTCTTTGCTCGAAGCTCCATTTACGAAACTGTTTTGGGGGATTGCTACTTGGTATGTAACTCCTTCATTGATCCAATTAGTTTTTGCTTTAGTGGATTATATTTTGAATAATTAGCTACTCTTGGTGCTGCTGTAGATGAGCTTGCATGTTGAATTCTTAGAGTTCTAAGTAGTTTAAATGCTTAATATGGCCTCTAGGCATCCTTATGAGTAGTTGCTATCAATATTGTGAAGTTGTGTTAACAAAATTTTGTGTCCCAAAATTTTTCAGAAATTGTACACAAATAAAAATGCAATTCTTTAGGAGTTCTTCGAGGAGGAGGTCTACCGAGGCATCATCTAGTAGTGGCTCGATACGTCGGTCTTATATTGAACCAAGCGCAAGCGAAATGCGGGATGCGGCTATCAAGTCATGCTTATGGCCGTGTAACAATTTCATGGTGAGTGTAGGTATTAAGGAAGAATTTGAGGGATATATTCAAAACACCGAGCTCGGTCCCTACATCGAAGATAAGTGCATTCAGCATCTCAACCTCACTGAAACTTTCACTAAGAAATTTAAATTTCATCCACGTGAGTCTAGAGTTTCATTTAGTCTTTATAATCGTCCTTGTACCATGCCTCTAGAGATGTTTTGTAATGCCTGCAAAATTCCATATTGGGGTTCGCTGGACGAGCCGCCAAGATCTGAATATGAGTCAAATTTGATTAGTCTTTGCTACGGTGAGGATAGGGGAGTGATGTCTACTACACAACTTGTTCTTGTAGACTCGTGTTGGGCCTCCAAGCGCAGAGTTTTGTAGGACAGTAGCAAATTTCCCTTAAGTGGATGACCTAAGGTTTATCAATCCGTGGGAGGCGTAGGATGAAGATGGTCTCTCTCAGACAACCCTGCAACCAAATAATAAAAAGTCTCTTGTGTCCCCAACACACCAAATACAATGGTAAATTGTATAGGTGCACTAGTTCGGCGAAGAGATGGTGATACAAGTGTAGTAATGATAGTAGATATTGATTTTTGTAATAGTAACAATAAAAAACAGCAAGGTAGCAAGTAACAAAAGTGAGCACAAACGGTATTGCAATGCTTGAAAATGAGGCCTAGGGTCCGTACTTTCGCTAGTGCAATCTCTCAACAATGCTAATCTAGTTGGATCATATAACCATCCCTCAACGTGCGATGAAGAATCACTCCAAAGTTCTTATTTAGCGGAGAACATAAGAAGAAATTGTTTGTAGGGTACGAAACCACCTTAAAGTTATTCTTTCTGTTCGATCTATTCAAGAGTTCATACTAAAATAACACAAAGCTATTCTTTCCGTTCGATCTATCCAAGAGTTCGTACTAAAATAACACCATATGATACGCATCAACCAACTCTAATGTCACCTAGATACTCCAATGTCACCACAAGTATCCATGAGTTAATTATACGATACGCATCAAACAATTTCAGATTCATAATACTCAATCCAACACAAAGAACCTCAAAGAGTGCCCCAATATTTCTACCGGAGAAAGTAGGACAAAAACGTGCATCAACCCCTATGCATAGATTACCCCAATGTCACCTCGGGAATCCGTGAGTTGAGTGCCAAAACATATATCAAGTGAATCAATATAATACCCCATTGTCACCACGGGTATTCATATGCAAGACATATCAAGTGCTCTCAAATCCATAAAAATATTCAATCCGATAAAACGAAATCTCAAAGGGAAAACTCAATTCATCACAACAAGATAGAGAGGGGAAAACACCATATGATCCAACTATATTAACAAAGCCCGCGATACATCAAGATCGTGCCATCTCAAGAACACGAGAGAGAGAGATTAAACACATAGCTACTGATACAAACCGTCAGCCCCGAGGGTGGACTACTCCCTCCTCATCATGGTGGCCGCCGGGATGATGAAGATGGCCACCGATGATGATTTCCCCCTCCGACGGAGTGCCGGAACGGGGTCTAGATTGGTTTTTCGTGGCTACAGAGGCTTGCAGCGGCGGAACTTCTGATCTAGGGTTACCCCTGATGGTTTATCTATTTATAGGAATTTTTGGCGTTGGTTTCACGCTAAGATGGGCCTCGAGGTGAGCACAACCCACCGGGGCACGGGCAAGGGCCCAGGCATGCCCCGGTGTCTTGTGCCCTACTCCTTCACCTTCTGGTCCTTCCACGAAGCTTTGGGGGTCTCTTTTGTTCAAAAAAAAATCGTAAAAAAGTTTCAGCTCATTTGGAGAACTTTCATTTCTGCACAAAAAACAACACCACGGTAGTTCTGCTGAAAACAGCGTCAGTCTGGGTTAGTTCCATGCCAATCATACCAAAACCATATAAAATTGTTGTAAACATGGCATGAATACTTCATAAATTATAGATACGTTGGAGACGTATCAGGGAGTGACACAAAGGTAGAATAAAAAGTATTCATTTCCCATCAAGTCAATACTTTGCACTGTTTAATGGCAAATGCATCGTCGGCAAGCAGGATTGTAGCACACTATGTGCCCCTGACATGAGCCTCATACACACTGCTCTGACTGGAATTAAACGCTATAATCTTGGAGCGATTGTCGCACGAAGGTTGCAGCACAACGCCAGTAGTGGTTATTTTTATGGTGGGATTTATGCTTCTCGTTTAGCTAGAGAGGTTGGTGTAACACCTCTGCCTGATGACCCCATCTTACCTACTTAGTATTTAGACTTTGATGCCATGAAACGTCATAAGTTCCTTACAGGCACGCCCACTGTCGGTGTCAAAACTGGCAGACCTCAGGGTAGGGGGTCCCGAACTGTGGATCTAGGATCGATGGGGAACAAGGGACGACGAACACAGTGTTTACCCAGGTTCAGGCCCTCTCGAAGAGGTAATACCCTACATCCTACTTGATTGTATTGAATGTATAATGTGGGTTATAGAGTAGGTCTACCTCGAGGTCAGTATGAGCTAAACCCTAAGGTGATGAGGTGATGAATATGTATCTCTAAAGACTACAACCCTCGGTTTATATAGACATCGATAGGGTTAGGGTTACCAAAGATAGATTACAATAAGGGATAAAAAGATCCTGTCTATCCTTAACTTGGAGGACACACCACGGCTCCATAGATCTTCCGTCGTTATACGGCTTCACCAGTCCGGCCCATATTCAATGGGCCGGCGTCCCGAGGACCCCTTAATCCATAACTCCCTCAGTAGCCCCCGAACTTGCCTCCAACGCCGAGGCTTATATTCGGCATCCGCGCACTCAACAGTATTCGATAGGGCGAGTTCTTCCATTCCTCTATTCAGTTTGGAGCCGTGTCAATCCTGCCAGACCCTATCCGGAAACCGGACTAATGTGCTCAGGCCCGGACAGGTTCAAGACTTTGGGCTCCTAAGATATTGTGAGATCGAGGTGGGACCATCAGAGTTTAATGCCACTCCTCGGGACAAGAGCATCGCGCATCCTTTCAGAAGGCGTGCGGCCCAATGCTGACTTTCCATGAGCCCGTCCTTCCAGCTTCAAGGCAAGATGCCCATTTATAGATCCAAAGGTGCGGGGGACAATTTACTTCTCCCCTCACAAAGAACATCACCGAAGAAATTCCTCGGCGCCATGGCTGACCTTCCAGGTTCATCCTCGTGCCCGCACGGCCCACTCTCAGGCGATTGGTCGAGCTGCTCCATCTCACACCTTCATCTGAGGTGCTTGCAGACATAGTGTTTCCTCCCTCCAGCAGATTTGGTTCCCGTTCGTGCCGGTCTCATCTCCATTGATGGCTGCGCCCTTGCCGAGAACTCTCCCGCTCCGAGTAAGGAGGAGAGGGTATGCCTCGTGCCCTTCCTTCTAAGAGGTTTGGGCTTTCCTATCCATCCCTTTTTATGGGGTTTGTTGGAGTTCTACGGGATCCAGCTCCACAACCTCACCCCGGGATCCATATTGCACATCTCTGGCTTTGTAGCCTTGTGCGAGATATTTTTGAGTTGCGAGGCCCACTTTGACTTGTGGAGGAAGTATTTCTGTCTTGTCCCCCACCTCCGAGAGGGATCCATACTCGAGGTGGGCGGTGCCGAAGTATGGCAAATAGCTGGGACAGGGTACCCAATTGGGACCCCACAAAAAGACCCCGAAGGATGGACCTCGGAGTGGTTTTATATTGAAGACGTTCCACTCACCGATCCAATTCGGTGAGGGTTACCCGAATACTCAAACGACCCACCTATAAAACGGTTCAACTGGCGGCCCCGAGGCCCTTCCCAACAGGACAGTGAAGAGGTGCGTGCGCTGGCGGCCAAGATCAGGCTACTAGCTAGTAGTAAGCTGACCATAATCGAAGTAATGGCCATCGCTGTCACCCGATGTGTGCAACCCCTGCAGCAAAGGGGTCATCCTTTATGGTGCTACAACGGGACCAACGACGTAACCCGCTACCAGCGACAAGGGCTGGACAATAAGGCAGCTCTGGCCAAAATATTGGCCGAGCTCTTCAAGGGAGAGGAGGCAGATTTTGCTCAAATGAGCATTCGGGAGGGTTGCGCCGGATATAATCCGGCGGAATGGGTAAGCCACGATCCACTGTATTGAGCTCACGGGCTACACCCGAACTCTGACTGGTTGCATTTGAACAGGATTGGAGGCGTCAGGTTGCATCCATTAATTGCCCTCCTCCTCAACCGAAGGATCATTCCCGTGACGACGATCCGGGGTACCATGATGACCCAGAGACATTGATTGATTTTGAAGACGGGGTGTTTTATCAGGAGAGCCTTGACGGCGTCAAGGTTGCTGTGACAGCCGATCACCCCGGGGCTCTTCCTTCTTCCACAGTAAGCGAAAAGAAAACCCTCTCCCGAACAGGGCGCTCATCTTGCACTATTCCCCACGTGCTGACTTCTGCTCCCAAGGGTCACCGCACTACGCGTAAGACCGTCTTGGGAGGAGCGCGAACCACGCCATCTTCGGCCCTTAATGGGAGATCAAAGTGGAAAGCCTCCGTCGAAGCGGAAGCACCCACCTCCTCGGCCCAGAGGTAACGTATTTAGGAATTACAGCGAGGGTTGCTTTGAGCACCCTTTTATTAAAGTTTGCCCCATTTTGCAGAAGGCGCATGCCTCTGCGCCAGTCCGAAGATTCCCTGGGTGCGCCGAATCACAGCTCCGGTCCTAAGTCTTCGGCACAAGTAAGAGCTTCCTCCGAACACGCGGCGGCCGGCGCTCCTCCGGCGGGCTCCGATGATGTTTCGGTCACCAACTCTGAAGTCGAGAGCATAATGAATCATCGCCGCTGGAGGGAAACTTTGCGCCATACTGCCTTTGTCGAACAGGAATTTAGTGCTTTTAATTCGGTGGATGCGTACCTTGGAGCGGCTCGGACAGGTCTTGAAGGGATCGCCAGTCTTTTTGCCGCCAAGGTGCAGGTATATAACCAAAATATCTTGGAAGCAGATCATGTTCCCTAACCAACTAGCCCCCAAGGCTAAATTTGGGCGGGACGGCCGAGTTAAGGGTGTCTAATGATATTAGTTTTGTAGGCCACAAGGGATCAGAGCAAAAAGCTGTCCGAGGACCTTGAGGTGAGCCGGACACAGTTGGTCGAAACCAAGGCTGAACTGGATGCGGCTCGAAAAGCCAGCAGCGGGTTGTCTAGTAAGTAGAAAAAACTGTTTCACAGGCATACGGTGTATTCTATGCGTTAACACCGTTTTCTCCGTATAGCCGCGGAAGCTGTAAGCGAGTTGCAGAGGGAGCTGGAGGCTGGAAAACGAGTGCTAACGCGAAGTCAGGAGGAGAAAAATGAGCTCAAGGCGGGGAATCAGCGGAAGGCCGAGGAAATTAAGAGTTTGAAAGCCGAGCTGTCACAAACTTTGGAGGAAAACCAGAAGCTGAAAGGTGGCATATTTGGTGAGCACTGATCTTACCATTTCATTGGCAGGTATCGTTGGTGTGTTAATGACGATGTGCAACACCTGCTTGTTAGGTCTCTTGACTGGGCGGCCCGAGGAAGAAGCAAACACTTATGACGGGAACCTTTTAAAGGAGCTGTCGAAGACTTACGAGAGGGCCCGGAAAGCCATGAAGAGCATGGCGAAGGCGTTATGGCCGTCAGATATGCCGCCAAAAGGTATGGCCGAACTAGCCAGTCACTTTAAGGGAGCTCGGCAAAGGTTTGAATTATGGAAGATTTCGTCCTGCCGAGAAGGGGCGCGTGAGGCGTGGGCTATGGTGAAGACCCGCTTCACCAAGCTAGATCCGGGGCATATGGCCCGGGTCGGTCCCGTAGGCCCTGACGGCCAAGAGATACCTCTGAGCTTGGTGTACGATGATGTGATGCTAGCTGCTCGCTATTCTTAGAAGGATTGTGCTTTAGAGCAGTTGATAGACAATGTCGATCAAGAGTAGTTTTGTCAATTCTATGTATCTATGTACTTTACGTTGACCGGGCTCAATCCGTGTTCTTATTGTTATTTTAAAGAATGTTGTGTTAACCAGCCATCGGCTTCTACCTCCCTGATCAGTGATCGGGAAGTGTTCCGTACTATGTGCCTTGGGGAACAAGGCAATACTTCGGGAACCAGGCAATCCGGCCATCTCTGGTTCGAACGGATGAAACATGTGCGGAGAGTTATGTTATATTACTGTTTGACATAAGAAACATCTTCCGATGAAAATAGTTCCTCCAAGGGTTCCTTTCTTCGAGTAAAATTATAATCCGGATATGTAGGATCAACGGAAACCAATGGCTGCGAAAAAACCCTGGTTAGAAGCACGAGGCTATATTCACTTCCCTTAGGCCGACTTATTATATTCTGTAAGAACGCTAGCTTTCGGCTTCACCCATCTGAGGGACGGTCCCGGATGACCCGGTCGTAACAATCATAGAGGTGCTCCCTTTACTCCCTAGCCGAACAATCGGGAACGTAGGGGTAAACACAGGAGCCAGGCAACCCAGCTTGGCAAAGATCTTAAGTCAAATAAGTGCATGTGTTGGCTTAACATGTGTGAGAAGGATGCAATCGGTACGAATGCGATTTATACATTATTCGGCTCTTCTGAGGGAGCCCCCAGGCGAGGCTAGGTGTTACATTCAATGATGTATATAATACGAGCTTGGTATGGTTCGGTTTAACCAGACTCTCACCATGTCAAAAAGAAAGAAAGGAAAAATAAAAAGAAGGAAAAGGTATGGATGTATGTCAAACTCAGGCGTAAAAACGCCACAGCCGGGCTGCGTTCCATGGGTTCGGCTCGAGGCAGTCGTCGGACGGACAGCGAAGGCGATATGCTCCTCCTATGAGTACTTCGTCGATGATGTACGGTCCCTCCCATTTGGGTGATAGTTTATTCTTCTGTTTTTCGGGGAGTCGGAGGACCAGGTCTCCTACGTTGTATGTCTTCGCCCTGACTTCACGGTTGTGGTAACGTCGCGCTTGCTATTGATAGAACGCGGATCGAGCTCGAGCTATATCCCGTTCTTCTTCCAGAGCATCCAGATCATCCTGCCGATCCAACTCGGCTTCCTTTTCTTCGTACATGCACACTCTAGGCGCGTCATGGATAAGGTCGCATGGGAGGACAGCTTCCGCACCGTATACCATAAAAAATGGCGTGTATCCGGTTGACCGGTTAGGAGTAGTGCGCAGCCCCCATAGTACGGAATCGAGTTCCTTGACCCAATGGCAGTCTGATTGTTTAAGGGATCGGACTAGGCGAGGCTTAATGCCGCTCATAATGAGCTCGTTGGCTCGCTCGACCTGTCCGTTAGTCTGTGGGTGGTACACCGAGGCATAATCGAGCTTAATGCCCATTTTGCCGCACCAGTCTTTAACTTCCTGGGCGGTGAAGTTGGTACCATTATCGGTAATTATGTTGTTGGGGACACCATAACAGTGTACGACGTCGGATAAGAAATCGACGACCGGTCCAGATTCTGCCGAAGTGACGGGCCTTGCCTCGATCCACTGTGTGAATTTGTCGACCATGACCAATAGGTACTTCTTTTTGTTTGTCCCCCCTTTGAGTGGCCCGACCATGTCGAGACCCCAGACCGCGAAAGGCCATGTTATCGGTATCGTTCGAAGAGCTGTGGGGGGCATGTGGCTTTGATTTACGAACAGATGGCATCCGACGCAATGTTGGACTAATGTCCGGGCATCTTCACGGGCGGTAGGCCAGAAAAAACCTGCTCGGAAAGCCTTGCTGACCAAAGCCTGAGCTGCCGCGCGGTGTCTGCTCATGCCCGCGTGTATCTTTGTCAAGAGCTGCCGCCCCTCTTCTTCGGAGATGCACCTTTGTAAGACTCCTGTGGTACTCTTCTTATAGAGTTCACCCTCATGGACCTTGTATGCTTTAGAGCACCAAACTATACGTCGTGCTTCGGTTTGATCCTCCGGAAGCTGATGTTGTGTGAGGTAGGCTAGCAGGGGTTCTGTCCAGGTGGGATTACGGCCATGACTTCATGGGCGGAAGGTGTTTCCTCGAGTGCGGAGCCGCCAATGACATGATCGTCCGGTTCTTTTTCAGGCGAGACATTGTGAGCGGGCTCATTGGATGGTGCGCCGGTGACATCGTCCTGCCACACCATGGAGGGCTTAAAGAGCCGCTCGAGGAAGGTGTTTTGGGGAACTGGGTCGTGCTTGGTGCCCATGCAGGAGAGGACGTCCGCTGCTTGATTGTTGTCTCTAGCGACATGGTGAAATTCTAGGCCCTCCAACCGGGCCGATATCCGGAGGACCGCGTCTCTGTATGCCGCCATCTTGGGGTCCTTGGCGTCGAATTCGCCATTGACTTGAGAGATCGCCAGGTTTGAATCTCCCCTTACCTCCAGGCGCTGCACGCCCATTGACGTGGCCATACGAAGACCATGTAGTAGAGCTTCGTACTCGGCTGCGTTGTTGGAGTCCGTGTACATTATTTGGAGGACATACCGAACAGTGCCGCCCGTAGGGGAAATTAGGATGACCCTAGCCCCTAGTCCGGCTAACATCTTTGAGCCGTCGAAGTACATTGTCCAGTGTAAATATGTACTGTACTCCCGGGGTAGTTCGGCCTCGGTCCATTCGGCTATGAAATTGGCCAGTACCTGAGATTTAGTGGCTCGGCGTGGCTTGTATGTTATCTCAAAGGGGAGGAGCTTGATGGCCCATTTGGCGATGCGGCCCGTGGCGTCCCTGTTATTGATTATATCATTCAAGGGGACCTCTGATGCCACTATGACCGAACATTCTTGAAAGTAGTGTCGTAGCTTTCGGGACGCCATAAGAACTGTGTAGGCTATCTTTTGGTAGTGCGGGTATCGTGATTTGCATGGTGTAAGTACCTCGGACACATAATAGACCGGCTTCTGGACTTGGAACTTGTGGCCCTCAGACTCCCGCTCTACGACGAGCACCGCGCTGACCACCTGATTGGTGGCTGAAATGTATAGTAGCATGGGCTCGCCGATGCTGGGTGCGGCCAGGATAGGGTTGCCGGTGAGAAGTGTTTCGATCTCCTCAAGTGTTGCAGTTGCTTCATCTGTCAACTGGAAGTTCTTGGTCTTTTTGAGCAGCTTGTAGAGTGGCAATGCCTTTTCTCCGAGGCGGGATATGAAGTGGCTCAAGGCTGCCACGCATCCTGGTAGCTTCTGGACATGCTTGAGCTCTGTTGGTATTGCGAGCTGAGACAGTGCTCTGATTTTGGCTGGATTAGCCTCGATTCCTCTATGGGAAACGATGAATCCAAGTAGCTTTCCGGCAGGGACCCCGAAGACGCATTTCTCCGGGTTGAGCCGTATGTCGTAAGCCCGCAGGTTGTCAAAGGTTTGGCGTAGGTCGTCTACCAGTTGGTCTACGTGTTTGGTTTTGACAACCACGTCGTCCACGTATGCCTCAACCGTTCGGCCAATTTGGTTTTTGAGGCATGCTTGAATCATGCGCTGGTATGTGGCTCCTGCATTTTTTAGTCCGAACGGCATGGTGTTGAAGCAGAAAGGCCCGTAAGGGGTGATGAATGTGGTTGCTGCCTAGTCGGACTCCTTCATCTTAATCTGGTGGTATCCGAACTATGCGTCAAGGAAGTATAACTAGTCGTGTCCAGTGATGGCGTCGATGATCTGGTCTATTCTTGGGAGGGGGAAAGGATCCTTAGGGCAGGCCTTGTTAAGGTCTTTAAAGTCGACACAGAGCCGCCAGGACTTATCCTTCTTAGGAACCATAACCAGATTTGCTAACCACTCGGGGTGCTTGATCTCGCGGATGAATCCGGCCTCCAGCAATTTTGCGAGCTCTTCACCCATGGCTTGCCGTTTGGGTTCGGAAAATCGGCGCAGAGTCTGTTTCACTAGCTTGAAGCCTTTTAGAATGTTGAGGTTGTGTTCTGCTAGCCTGCGTGGGATTCCTGGCATATCTGAGGGGTGCCAGGGAATATGTCCTAGTTTTCTCACAGGAATGTCCTTAGCGCCTCGTCGATTGCGGGGTCCAGCTGTGCTCCTATAGATGTCGTTTTATTGGGATCTGTTGGGTGCACTTGAAATTTTACTATTTCATCTGCTGGCTTGAATGATGTGGATTTTTGTCTTTTACTGAGAACCACATCGTCCCTGTCGACTGTAGTGCATAGCAATGTCAATTCTTCGGCCGCGAGGGCTTCGGATAGTGTCTTTAGGGCGAGGGATGCCGTCTTGTTTTCGGCTCGTAGGGCTTTGCTCGAGTTGCTTTTTAGTGAGATTACCCCGTTGGGCCCTGGCATTTTGAGTTTCATCTACCCGTAATGTGGTATGGCCTGAAATATTGAAAATGCCTCACGTCCTAGAAGGGCGTGGTATCTGCTACGGAAGGGCACAATGTGAAATAGCAAGGGTTCGGATCTGTAGTTATCGGGTGTGCCGAACACAACGTCCAGGGTTACGCGTCCCGAGCACTGTGCCTCCCTACCGGGTATTATACCTCAGAATGTGGTATGACTGCGCTCGATGCGAGACCTGTTGAACTGCATCTTGTCGAGAGTATCCTCATAAATGAGGTTGAGGCCGCTGCCTCCGTCCATGAGCACTTTAGTCAGCCGGAAACCGTCGACGATGGGGTCGAGAACCAGTGCGACCGGTGCGTGGCTGGTACGGGTGCTTGGCTCGTCCTTCTCGTCGAAGGTGATAGGAGTGGTTGCCCATGGCTGTGCGGCCGTTACTTGATATATCTGGCTGAGCTCTCTAAGAGCCTTTTTTCCTTTTATTGTTTGAGGCGAACGTCTCGTAGACCGTAAGGGCATTGTGGTCCTGTGGTGAAGTTGCGAGCTGTTTATCTGGAGGTGTAAGGCCCAAGATTGACTCGCCATATTTGGCTACTTGTCTCACCACCCAACAGGCTCGAAGTCTGTGGGTTGGGTTTGCGTCTAGCAGGACCGAGTGTATTGGGCATGGTTTATCCAGCAACTCGTCCAGCACTGACCTAGGCCTGGTTTTCTTTTCATCAGGCTCGCGCTCTGGTGATCGATGTGTGTATGCCCGTTTGGTACGAGATTTCCTGTGCTGCGCGGTGGGCGGCAGCCCCATGTTCATCTGTTATGCCCTCCACGTGTTTTCCATGGCGCAATACTTGCGTACCATGTCTGATAGTTCGGTGAAGTTTTGAATTCGGCGACGTGCGAGGGCGTTTAAGAGGCCCTCATCCTTGCAGTTGAACTGGAAGGCCTTAATTATCTCTTTGTCACAGCAAGGCGGCATCCTGTTCTTTACCAGGAGAAATCTAGCCCAATAATGATGGACTGTCTCGTTTGGCAGCTGTCTGACGTACATGAGGTCCCATATGTCCGGGTTTCCCGAATCTGGGGAGTATTCAGTGTGGTGGGTGGGTGGGAAAACTTCAAGGATTCCCTCCTGCAGCAGACCCGGACTATCCTTAATGGGCGGTTGAGTCGTGTCCGGTTCTGATCGTGTAGGGCTCGGATCCGGACTGGTATGCGGCAGGATCGGTGCTACCTCTTGAGCATGCGTTGGTTTTCCCTTGAAGAGGAAAGGGTGATGCAGCAAAGTAGTGTAAGTATTTCCCTCAGTTTTTGAGAACCAAGGTATCAATCCAGTAGGAGACAATGCACAAGTCACCTAGTACCTGCACAAACAATCAAGAACCTTGCAACCAGCGCGATAAGGGGGTTGTCAATCCCTTCACGGTCACTCACAAAAGTGAGATCTAATAAAGATAGTAAAGTAAATATTTTTGGTATTTTTGTTGTATAGATTGGAAAGTAAAATTGCAAAATAGTAAACGAGATGCGATGTAAATAAAAGAGATGCAATATAATAGAAAAGAGACCCGGGGGCCATAGGTTTCACTAGTGGAATCTCTCAAGATAGCATGTATTACGGTGGGTGAACAAATTATTGCCGAGCAATTGATAGAAAAGCGCATAGTTATGAAGATATCTAAGGCAATGATCATGAATATAGGCATCACGTCCGTGTCAAGTAGACCGAAACGATTTTGCATCTACTACTATTACTCCACACATCGACCGCTATCCAGCATGCATCTAGAGTATTAAGTTCATAAGAACGGAGTAACGCATTAAGCGAGATGACATGATGTAGAGGGATAAACTCAAGCAATATGATATAAACCCCATCTTTTTATCCTCGATGGCAACAATACAATACGTGCCTTGCTGCCCCTACTGTCACTCGGAAAGGACACCGCAAGATTGAACCCAAAGCTAAGCACTTCTCCCATTGCAAGAAAGATCAATCTAGTAGGCCAAACTAAACCGATAATTCGAAGAGACTTGCAAAGATATCAAATCGTGCATATAAGAATTCAGAGAAGAACCAAATAATATTCATAGATAATCTTGTTCATAAATCCACAATTCATCGGATCTCGGCAAACACACCGCAAAAGAGTATTACATCGAATAGATCTCCAAGAACATCGAGGAGAACTTTGTATTGAGAATCAAAGAGAGAGAAGAAGCCATCTAGCTAATAACTATGGACCCGAAGGTCTGTGGTAAACTACTCACGCTTCATCGGAGAGGCAATGGTGTTGATGTAGAAGCCCCCCGTGATCGATTCCCCCTCCGGTAGATCGCCGGAAAAGGCCCCAAGATGGGATCTCACGGGTACAGAAGGTTGCGGCGGTGGAAAAGTGGTTTCGTGGCTCCCCCTGGTGTTTCTAGGGTATAAGAGTATATATAGGCGAAAGAAGTACGTCGATGGAGCTACGAGGGGCCCACGAGGGTGGGGGGCGCGCCTACCCCCCTGGGCGCGCCCTCCTGCCTCGTGGCCTCCTCGAGGAGTTCCAGACTTCAACTCCAAGTCTTCTGGATTGCTTTCGGTCCAAGAAAGATCATCGCGAAGGTTTCATTCCATTTGGACTCCATTTGGTATTCCTTTTCTGCGAAATTCTAAAATAGGCAAAAAAAAACAGAAACTGGCACTGGGCCTCCGGTTAATAGGTTAGTCCCAAAAATAATATAAAAGAGCATATTAAAGCCCATTAAACATCCAAAACAGATAATATAATAGCATGGAACAATCAAAAATTATAGATACGTTGGAGACGTATCAATCGGCTCAAGGCCAAATCTTGCATTGGGGATCGAGTCCGAACGTACATTTGGGCTGGTGTCTGACTCTGAGCTGGAGACTCGAGTGTACACCGTCTTTAGTTTGTAAGGCTGTGGCCCTTCCTGGGCCTCTTCGACGGTGGCAATGAGGTGGGTGACCGGAGGGGTGTTGATTTCTCGGTCATCGGGTTTAAGCCCGATCCGATCATAGGCCGTAGGCCTGATAACGGAGATTCCCATTGCGCGGAATAGACTCACCAAGTGGTCTACCGGCTGGGCACATGGGGGTGCCGGACACTCCGGTGACTCGGCAGGAGATCTGGTGGGCGGTCTATCGGGGTCGGGCTTCAAGGCCGGACTCTGAGAGATACCTGATTCTTGTGAGTCTGCTAGTCCCGGGGTCGATGCCCCTGAACCCGTGAGTTCCTCTATGGGGGTGAGGCCTCCGATATGGTTAAGGCGACCGGTGGGATCGGCGCGCACTAATATGCCGCCGAAGACGAGGAGATGACTCGGGGCGGGGAAATCCTCGGCGTGGGTGTGGTCTCCAACGACCAGTTGAGCCATCGATTCTTCTTGCGATCCAACAGCGGAACTCTCAATGAAAGCACTAATGTCGGTGTCAAAACCGGCAAACCTCGGGGTAGGGGGTCCCGAACTGTGGATCTAGGATCGATGGGGAACAACGGATGACGAACACAGTGTTTACCCAGGTTCAGGCCCTCTCGAAGAGGTAATACCCTACGTCCTGCTTGATTGTATTGAATGTATAATGTGGGTTACAGAGTAGGTCTACCTCGAGGTCAGTATGAGCTAAACCCTAAGGTGATGAGGTGATGAATATGTATCTCTAAAGACTACAACCCTCGGTTTATATAGACATCGATAGGGTTAGGGTTACCGGAGATAGATTACAATAAGGGATAAAAAGATCCTATCTATCCTTAACTTGGAGGACACACCACGGCTCCATAGATCTTCCGTCGCTATGCGGCTTCACTAGTTCGGCCCATATTCAATGGGCCGGCGTCCCGAGGACCCCTTAATCCATAACTCCCTCACCCACTAATTATACATATAACTTGAGATTTAATAAAAAAAACATTGTACATGTTGTCTTGCCTACACCTGCTCTTTTGAGTATAACAGTAAGAGAAGACACTACGTTCTTGAGAGCAAGGTCCGCGCGTACAATGCAGAAGTCGAGGCCGCCAGTCGGGCTGAGGTGGTCGCACCAAGAGCTTCCATGAGCTATCACTCAGATTATTACCCAGGCCGCGGGTGGTGATTACCAAGCTAGGCCAAAAGCCTAAGCTTGGGGAGTACGTATTTCCACCGACATTACATTCATGTTCACACATTTCAGTTGTCGGTGTCCACACTTTTTCATTGTATTATCCATTCTAGATTTGTTTTCTCGCTTTCTTCTTGTGTGTTTGAAAAACTTTGAGAAAATCCAAAAATGTTTCTTGCTTCTTTCCAGTTTTTCTTTCTAGTTTAGTTAATTGTAGTGTTAAAAAGAAAACCCAAAAAAAATCTCGATTCTTGTTTTTGCTTGTTGGGAGCTTTCCTGTGTAAATAGTTTTTTCTCATTTTTGCTTTTCTTTTTATTTAATTTGCTTTCTTCAAGAAAAAAATAAAAACCTCAAAAATATTTCAGTGTGTTTCTCTGAAATTCTTTTCTTCTTATTGAGTCGTACCAAGGAGAAGACCACGATGAAAATGTTGAGTGGCTCTCATATGCATTTGCTATTGATCTAACAAAGAGCCCAAATTACCTTGTCTTCCCCTTTTGAATAAAATATTTGCAGACTCCATCTTAGTCCACGACACTCTTGCACTATTATCATTTTTATATCATTTGGTCGTGCAAGTGAAATGCAATAATGACGATATTTGATGAAGTGACTGTGGCAGAGAGAAACGGGTATGAACTCAAGTTGTTCTGTTTTTGTAAATATGTTTATGTTGGGGAACGTAGCAGAATTTTAAAATTTTCTACGCATCACCAAGATCAATCTATGGAGTCATCTAGCAACGAGTGAGAGGGGAGTGTATCTACATACCCTTGTAGATCGCGAGCGGAAGCGTTCAAGAGAACGGGGTTGATGGAGTCGTACTCGTCGTGATCCAAATCACCGATGACCGAGCGCCGAACGGACGGCACCTCCGCGTTCAACACACGTACGGAGCAGAGACGTCTCCTCCTTCTTGATCCAGTAAGGGGGGAGGAGAGGTTGATGGAGATCCAGCAGCACGACGGTGTGGTGGTGGAAGCAGCGGGATTTCAGCAGGGCTTCGCCAAGCGCTACTGGAGGAGGAAGAGGTGTCACGGGAGGGAGAGGGAGGCGCCAGGGGCTGAGCTGTTTCTCCCATGCACCTCCCCACTATATATAGGGGTGGAGGGGGTTGGTTTCTTGCCCTCCAAGTCCATTGGGGCGTTGGCAAAGGTGGAAGGAAAGAAATCCCATCCTTTCCCTTCCCCACCGATTGTTATCCCCCTTTTTTAGGGATCTTGATCTTATCCCTTCGGGATATTATCTTATTCCTTCTAAGGGGGAATCTTGGTGCGCCTTGACTAGGGGTGTGGGGCCTTGCCCCCACTACCCACGTTCATGTGGGTCCCCCCATGCAGGTGGGCCCCACTCCGGAACCTTCTAGAACCTTCTCGGTACAATACCGAAAAATCCCGAACATTTTCCGGTGGCCAAAATAGGACTTCCCATATATAAATCTTTACCTCCGGACCATTCCGGAACTCCTCGTGACATCCAGGATCTCATCCGAGACTCCGAACAACCTTCGGGTTACCGCATACTAATATCTCTATAACCCTAGCGTCACCGAACCTTAAGTGTGTAGACCCTACGGGTTCGGGAGACACGCAGACATGACCGAGACGACTCTCCGGTCAATAACCAACAGCGGGATCTGGATACCCATGTTGGCTCCCACATGCTCCTCGATGATCTCATCGGATGAACCACGATGTCGAGGATTCAATCAATCCCGTACGCAATTCCCTTTGTCTATCGGTACGATACTTGCCCGAGATTCGATCGTCGGTATCTCGATACCTTGTTCAATCTCGTTACCGGCAAGTCTCTTTACTCGTTTCCGTAACACATCATCCCGTGAACAACTCCTTGATCACATTGAGCTCATTATGATGATGTCCTATCGAGTGGGCCCAGAGGTACCTCTCCATTACATGGAGTGACAAATCCCAGTCTCGATTCGTGCCAACCCAACAGATACTTTCGGAGATACCCGTAGTGCACCTTTATAGCCACCCAGTTACGTTGTGACGTTTGGTGCACCCAAAGCACTCCTACGGTATCCGGGAGTTGCACAATCTCATGGTCTAAGGAAAAGTTACTTGACATTGGAAAAGCTTTAGCAAATGAACTACACGATCTAGTGCTAGGCTTAGGATTGGGTCTTGTCCATCACATCATTCTCCTAATGATGTGATCCCGTTATCAATGACATCCAATGTCCATGGTCAGGAAACCGTAACCATCTATTGATCAACGAGCTAGTCAACTAGAGGCTTACTAGGGACATGTTGTGGTCTATGTATTCACACATGTATTACGATTTCCGGATAACACAATTATAGCATGAATAACAGACAATTATCATGAACAAGGAAATATAATAATAACCATTTTATTATTGCCTCTAGGGCATATTTCCAACAGTCTCCCACTTGCACTAGAGTCAATAATCTAGTTACATTGTGATGAATCGAACACCCATAGAGTACTGGTGTTGATCATGTTTTGCTCGTGAAAGAGGTTTAGTCAACGGATCTGCGACATTCAGATCCGTATGCACTTTACAAATATCTATGTCTCCATCTTGAACATGTTCACGTATGGAGTTGAAGCGACGCTTGATATGCCTGGTCCTTTTGTGAAACCTGGGCTCCTTGGCAAGGGCAATAGCTCCAGTGTTGTCACAGAAGAGAGCCATTGGACCCGACGCATTTGGAATGACTCCTAGGTCGGTGATGAACTCCTTCATCCATACTGCTTCATGTGCTGCCTCTGAGGCTGCTATGTACTCCGCTTCGCATGTAGAACCCGCCACGACGCTTTGCTTGCAACTGCACCAGCTTACCGCTCCACCATTCAAAATATACACGTATCCGGTTTGTGACTTGGAGTCATCCAGATCTGTGTCGAAGCTAGCGTCGACGTAACCCTTTACGACGAGCTCTTCGTCACCTCCATATACGAGAAACATATCCTTAGTCCTTTTCAGGTACTTCAGGATGTTCTTGACCGCTGTCCAGTGTTCCTTGCCGGGATTACTTTGGTACCTACCTACCAAACTTACAGCAAGGTTTACATCAGGTCTGGTACACAGCATGGCATACATAATAGACCCTATGGCTGAGGCATAGGGGATGACACTCATCTCTTCTATATCTTTTGCCGTGGTCGGGCATTGAGCCGAGCTCAATTTCACACCTTGCAATACAGGCAAGAACCCCTTCTTGGACTGATCCATATTGAACTTCTTCAATATCTTATCAATGTATGTGCTTTGCGAAAGACCTATGAGGCGTCTCGATCTATCTCTATAGATCTTGATGCCTAATATATAAGCAGCTTCTCCAAGGTCCTTCATTGAAAAACACTTATTCAAGTAGGCCTTTATACTTTCCAAGAATTCTATATCATTTCCCATCAGCAGTATGTCATCCACATATAATATGAGAAATGCTACAGAGCTCCCACTCACTTTCTTGTAAACACAGGCTTCTCCATAAGTCTGTGTGAACCCAAACGCTTTGATCATCTCGTCAAAGCGAATGTTCCAACTCCGAGATGCTTGCACCAGCCCATAGATTGAGCGCTGGAGCTTGCATACCTTGTCAGCATTCTCAGGGTCGACAAAACCTTTCGGTTGTATCATATACAACTCTTCCTTAAGAAAACCATTAAGGAATGCCGTTTTGACGTCCATTTGCCATATCTCATAATCATAGTATGCGGCAATTGCTAACATGATTCTGACGGATTTCAGCTTCGCTACGGGTGAGAAAGTCTCATCGTAGTCAACCCCTTGAACTTGTCGATAACCCTTAGCGACAAGCCGAGCCTTATAGATGGTCACATTACCATCCGCGTCAGTCTTCTTCTTAAAGATCCATTTATTTTCTATGGCTTGCCGATCATCGGGCAAGTCAGTCAAAGTCCATACTTCGTTTTCATACATGGATCCTATCTCGGATTTCATGGCTTCAAGCCATTTGTCGGAATCCGGGCCCGCCATCGCTTCTTCATAGTTCGAAGGTTCACTGTTGTCTAACAACATGATTTCCAGGACAGGATTGCCATACCACTCTGGTGCGGAACGTGTCCTCGTGGACCTTCGAAGTTCAGTGGTAGCTTGATCATGATCATTATCAATAACTTCCTCTCTAGCCGGTGTAGGCTCCACAGAAACATTTTCCTGTGCTGCGCTACTCTCCGATTCGAGGGTCATCTCATCAAGCTCCACTTTCCTCCCACTTACTTCTTTCGAGAGAAACTCTTTCTCTAGAAAGGATCCATTCCTGGCAACAAAGATCTTGCCCTCGGATCTTAGGTAGAAGGTATACCCAATAGTTTCCTTAGGGTATCCTATGAATACGCATTTTTCCGACTTGGGTTCGAGCTTCTCTGGTTGAAGTTTCTTCACATAAGCATCGCATCCCCAAACTTTCAGAAACGACAGCTTAGGTTTCTTCCCAAACCATAATTCATACGGTGTCGTCTCAACGGATTTTGACGGTGCCCTATTTAAAGTGAATGCGGCAGTCTCTAAAGCATAACCCCAAAAGGATAGCGGTAAATCGGTAAGAGATATCATAGATCGCACCATATCCAATAGAGTGCGATTACGACGTTCGGACACACCATTACGCTGAGGTGTTCCAGGCGGCGTGAGTTGTGAAACAATTCCACATTTCCTTAAGTGCGTGCCAAATTCATGACTCAAATATTCTCCTCCACGATCTGATCGTAAGAACTTTATTTTCTTGTCACGTTGATTCTCAACCTCACTCTGAAATTCCTTGAACTTTTCAAAGGTCTCAGACTTGTGCTTCATCAAGTAGACATACCCATATCTACTCAAATCATCGGTGAGGGTGAGAACATAACGATAACCACCGCGAGCCTCAACACTCATCGGACCACACACATCAGTATGTATGATCTCCAATAAGTTGGTTGCTCGCTCCATTGTTCCGGAGAACGGAGTCTTGGTCATCTTGCCCAAGAGGCATGGTTCGCATCTGTCAAATGATTCATAATCAAGAGACTCCAAAAGTCCATCTGCATGGAGTTTCTTCATGCGTTTAACACCGATATGACCAAGGCGGCAGTGCCACAAGTATGTGGGACTATCGTTATCAACCTTGCATTTCTTGGCATTCACATTATAAACATGTGTAACATCACGTTCGAGATTCAATAAAAATAAACCATTCACCAGCGGGGCATGACCATAAAACATATCTCTCATATAAATAGAACAACCATTATCCTCAGATTTAAATGAGTAGCCATCTCGCATTAAGCGAGATCCAGATACAATGTTCATGCTCAAAGCTGGTACTAAATAACAATTATTGAGGTTTAAAACTAATCCCGTAGGTAGATGCAGAGGTAGCGTGCCGACGGCGATCACATCGACCTTGGAACCATTCCCGACGCGCATCGTCACCTCGTCCTTTGCCAGTCTACGCTGATTCCGCAGTTCCTGCTTTGAGCTACAAATATGAGCAACCGCACCGGTATCAAATACCCAGGAACTACTACGAGTGCTGGTAAGGTACACATCAATTACATGTATATCATATACACCTTTGGTATTGCCGGCCTTCTTGTCCGCCAAGTACTTGGGGCAGTTTCGCTTCCAGTGACCGTTTCCCTTGCAATAAAAGCACTCAGTCTCAGGCTTGGGTCCATTCTTCGACTTCTTCCCGGCAGCTGGCTTACCGGGCGCGGCAACTCCCTTGCCGTCCTTCTTGAAGTTCTTCTTACCCTTGCCCTTCTTGAACTTAGTGGTTTTATTCACCATCAACACTTGATGTTCCTTTCTGATCTCTGCCTCCGCTGACTTCAGCATCGCATATACCTCAGGAATGGTCTTTTCCATCCCCTGCATGTTGAAGTTCATCACGAAGCTCTTGTAGCTAGGTGGAGGCGACTGAAGGATTCTGTCAACGACCGCGTCATCCGGGAGATTAACTCCCAGCTGAGACAAGCGGCTGTGCAACCCAGACATTTTGAGTATGTGCTCGCTGACAGAACTATTTTCCTCCATCTTACAGCTGTAGAACTTATCGGAGACTTCATATCTCTCGATCCGGGCATGAGCTTGGAAAACCATTTTCAGCTCTTCGAACATCTCATATGCTCCGTGATGCTCAAAACGCTTTTGGAGCCCCGGTTCTAAGCTGAAGAGCATGCCGCACTGAATGAAGGAGTAATCATCGGTGCGTGTCTGCCAAACGTTCAAATCGTCTGGCAGTGCTGGGAGAGCAGGTGGGTCACCTAACGGTGCTTCAAGGACATATGATTTCTTGGCAGCTATGAGGATAATCCTCAGGTTACGGACCCAGCCCGCATAGTTGCTACCATCGTCTTTCAGCTTGTTTTTCTCTAGGAACGCGTTGAAGTTGAGGGTAACATTAGCGTTGGCCATTTGATCTACAAGATAGATATGTAACATTTAGACTAAGTTCATGAAAATTAAGTTCATCTAATCAAATTATGTAATGAACTCCCACTCAGATAGACATCCCTCTCGTCATCTAAGTGATTACATGATCCGAATCGACTAGGCCGTGTCCGATCATCACGTGAGACGGACTAGTCATCAACGGTGAACATCCCCATGTTGATCGTATCTTCTATACGACTCATGCTCGACCTTTCGGTCTCTTGTGTTCCGAGGCCATGTCTGTACATGCTAGGCTCGTCAAGTCAACCTAAGTGTATTGCTGTGTAAATCTGGCTTACACCCGTTGTATTCGAACGTTAGAATCTATCACACCCGATCAACACGTAGTGCTTCGAAACAACGAACCTTCGCAACGGTGCACAGTTAGGGGGAACACTTTCTTGAAATTTTAGTAAGGGATCATCTTATATATGCTACCGTCGTTCTAAGCAAATAAGATGCAAAAACATGATAAACATCTCATGCAATCAAAATAGTGACATGATATGGCCATTATCACTTTGCTCCTTTTGATCTCCATCTTCGGGGCTCCATGATCATCATCGTCACTGGCATGACACCATGATCTCCATCATCATGATCTCCATCATCGTGTCTTCATGAAGTTGTCTCGCCAACTATTACTTCTACTACTACGGCTAACGGTTAGCAATAAAGTAAAGTAATTACATGGCGAATTTCAATGACACGTAGGTCATATAATAAATTAAGACAACTCCTATGGCTCCTGCCGGTTGTCATACTCATCGACATGCAAGTCGTGATTCCTATTACAAGAACATGATCATCTCATACATCACATATATCATTCATCACATCCTTTGGCCATATCACATCACAAAGCACTTGCTGCAAAAACAAGTTAGACGTCCTCTAATTGTTGTTGCAAGTTTTTTACGTGGCTGCTATAGGTTTCTAGCAAGAACGTTTCTTACCTACGCCAAAAACCACAACGTGATATGCCAATTTCTATTTACCCTTCATAAGGACCCTGTTCATCGAATCCGATCCGACTAAAGTGGGAGAGACAGACACCCGCTAGCCACCTTATGCAACTAGTGCATGTCAGTCGGTGGAACCTGTCTCACGTAAGCGTACGTGTAAGGTCGGTCCGGGCCGCTTCATCCCACAGTGCCGCCGAATCAAGATAAGACTAGTAACGGCAAGAAGATTGACAAATCGACGCCCACAACTACTTTGTGTTCTACTCGTGCAAGATACTACGCATAGACCTAGCTCTGATACCACTGTTGGGGAACGTAGCAGAATTTTAAAATTTTCTACGCATCACCAAGATCAATCTATGGAGTCATCTAGCAACGAGTGAGAGGGGAGTGTATCTACATACCCTTGTAGATCGCGAGCGGAAGCGTTCAAGAGAACGGGGTTGATGGAGTCGTACTCGTCGTGATCCAAATCACTGATGACCGAGCGCCGAACGGACGGCACCTCCGCGTTCAACACACGTACGGAGCAGAGACGTCTCCTCCTTCTTGATCCAGCAAGGGGGGAGGAGAGGTTGATGGAGATCCAGCAGCACGACGGTGTGGTGGTGGAAGCAGCGGGATTTCAGCAGGGCTTCACCAAGCGCTACTGGAGGAGGAAGAGGTGTCACGGGAGGGAGAGGGAGGCGCCAGGGGCTGAGCTCTTTCTCCCATGCACCTCCCCACTATATATAGGGGTGGAGGGGGCTGGTTTCTTGCCCTCCAAGTCCATTGGGGCGTTGGCAAAGGTGGAAGGAAAGAAATCCCATCCTTTCCCTTCCCCACCGATTGTTATCCCCCTTTTTTAGGGATCTTGATCTTATCCCTTCGGGATATGATCTTATTCCTTCTAAGGGGGAATCTTGGTGCGCCTTGACTAGGGGTGTGGGGCCTTGCCCCCACTACCCACGTTCATGTGGGTCCCCCCATGCAGGTGGGCCCCACTCCGGAACCTTCTAGAACCTTCTCGGTACAATACCGAAAAATCCCGAACATTTTCCGGTGGCCAAAATAGGACTTCCCATATATAAATCTTTACCTCCGGACCATTCCGAAACTCCTCGTGACGTCCAGGATCTCATCCGAGACTCCGAACAACCTTCGGGTTACCGCATACTAAATTCTCTATAACCCTAGCGTCACCGAACCTTAAGTGTGTAGACCCTACGGGTTCGGGAGACACGCAGACATGACCGAGACGACTCTCCGGTCAATAACCAACAGCGGGATCTGGATACCCATGTTGGCTCCCACATGCTCCTCGATGATCTCATCGGATGAACCACGATGTCGAGGATTCAATCAATCCCGTACGCAATTCCCTTTGTCTATCGGTACGATACTTGCCCGAGATTCGATCGTCGGTATCTCGATACCTTGTTCAATCTCGTTACCGGCAAGTCTCTTTACTCGTTTCCGTAACACATCATCCCGTGAACAACTCCTTGATCACATTGAGCTCATTATGATGATGTCCTACCGAGTGGGCCCAGAGGTACCTCTCCGTTACATGGAGTGCCAAATCCCAGTCTCGATTCGTGCCAACCCAACAGATACTTTCGGAGATACCCGTAGTGCACCTTTATAGCCACCCAGTTACGTTGTGACGTTTGGTGCACCCAAAGCACTCCTACGGTATCCGGGAGTTGCACAATCTCATGGTCTAAGGAAAAGTTACTTGACATTGGAAAAGCTTTAGCAAATGAACTACACGATCTAGTGCTAGGCTTAGGATTGGGTCTTGTCCATCACATCATTCTCCTAATGATGTGATCCCGTTATCAATGACATCCAATGTCCATGGTCAGGAAACCGTAACCATCTATTGATCAACGAGCTAGTCAACTAGAGGCTTACTAGGGACATGTTGTGGTCTATGTATTCACACATGTATTACGATTTCCGGATAACACAATTATAGCATGAATAACAGACAATTATCATGAACAAGGAAATATAATAATAACCATTTTATTATTGCCTCTAGGGCATATTTCCAACAGTTTAACCTAGTATCCATGATTCAGCATATTATGAACAAACATGTTTGCAATGACAATTAGAGATTATAGTTTCTCATGCCATGCTTAAGTAGCTAGGAGTCGATAATGATTTATCTTGGATGTCAACATGCATCAAAATGATTGTGATGTAGTATGATGATATGGTATCTCATGTCGCTTGAACTACGTCGGTATTTCCCCAAAGAGGAAGGGATGATGCAGCACAGCTACGGTAGGTATTTCCCTCAGTTATGAAACCAAGGTATCAATCCAGTAGGAGAACCAAGCAACACTATGTAAACGGTACCTGCACACAAAGAACAAATACTTGCAACCCGACGTGTTAAAGGGGTTGTCAATCCCTTTCGGGTAACGGTGCCAGAAATTGTCACGTGGACGGGAGAAAAATTATGATAGATTGGATAAATAGATCTCGATAAAACACGAAATAAGAGAAGTAAATAAAAAGTGCAGCAAGGTATTTTGGGGTTTTTGGAAATATAGATCTGAAAATAAAAGTGGCAAATAATAGATCGGAAAGCAAATATGAAGAAGAATAGACCCGGGGGCCGTAGATTTCACTAGTGGCTCCTCTCAAGAAAGATAGCATGCGGTGGATAAACAAATTACTGTTGGGCAATTGATAGAACTTCAAATAATTATGACGATATCCAGGCAATTATCATTATATAGGCATCACGTCCAAGATTAGTAGACCGACTCCTGCCTGCATCTACTACTATTACTCCACACATCGACCGCTATCCAGCATGCATCTAGTGTATTAAGTTCTGGAGAAATAGAGTAATGCAATAAAACGATGACATGATGTAGACAAGATCTATTCATGTAGGAATAGACCCCATCTTGTTATCCTTATTGGCAACGATCAATACGTGTCTTGCTGCCCCTTTTGTCACTGGGAAAGAACACCGCACGACCGAACCCATCACAAAGCACCTCTTCCCATGGCAAGAAAAATCGATCTAGTCGGCCTAACTAAACCAAAGATTCTAAGAAGAAATACGAGGCTATAAGTAATCATGCATATAAGAGATCAAAAAAAGACTCAAATAACTTTCATGGATAAAATAGATCTGATCATAAACTCAAAGTTCATCGGATCCCAACAAACACACCGCAAAAAGAGTTACATCAAATAGATCTCCAAGAGACCATTGTATTGAGAATCAAAAGAGAGAGAGAGAGAGAGAGGAAGCTATCTAGGTACTAACTACGGACCCGAAGGTCTATAATGAACTACTCACGCATCATCGGAGAGGCACCAATGAGGATGATGAACCCCTCCGTGATGGTGTCTAGATTGGATCTGGTGGTTCTCGAACTTGCGGTGGCTGGAATTGTGTTTCGTCGACTCCCCTAGGGTTTTTGGATTTTTGGGGTATTTATAGAGCAAAGAGGCAGTGCGGGAGGCGGCCGAGGTGGGCACAACCCACCAAGGCGCGCCTGGGCCCCCAGGCGTGCCCAGGTGGGTTGTGCTCCCCTCGGAGCTCCCCTCTGGTACTTCTTTGGCCCAACAGGTGTCTTCTGGTCTAGAAAAAATCTCCAAAAAGTTTCGCTGCGTTTGGACTCCGTTTGTTATTGATTTTCTGTGAAGTAAAAAAACAAGCAAAAAACAGCAACTGGAAATGGGCACTATGTCAATAGGTTAGTCCCAAAAACTGATATAAAGTTGCTATAAAATGATTGTAAAACATCCAAGAATGATAATATAACAGGATGGAACAATAAAAAATTATAGATACGTTGGAGACGTATCAGCATCCCCAAGCTTAATTCCTACTCGTCCTCGAGTAGGTAAATGATAAAAATAGAATTTTTGATGTGGAATGCTGCCTAACATGTTCATCACATTCTTTTCTTTTGTAGCGTGGACATTTGGACTTTTATATGGTTCAAAGCAATAGTCTAGTTTTCACATGAAGATTTCAATACTCAAGCATATCAACAAGCAACCATGTCTTTCAAAATATCAACACTGAAGCAAGTTATCCCTAGCCCATTATGCTCAATCATTGATCCATTTATGAAACACACTCGCATATTAGCCACACCCAATGCTCAAGTATAATCATAGTGCCTCTTAGTTGGTGCTTTGTAAGAGAAGATGGAGACTCAAATAAAAATAAAAAATTGCATAAAGTAAATAGAAAGGCCCTTCGCAGAGGGAAGTAGGGATTTGTAGAGGTGCCAGAGCTCAAAGCGAAAAAAATGAGAGATAAAACATTTTGGGTGGCATGCTTTTCCTGTCAACGAAAATGATCGAGTAGTTCCCAATACTTTCCATGCTAGATATATCATAGGCGGTTCCCAAACAGAAAATAAAGTTTATTCCTTTTTCCATCATACTTTCACATTCCACGGCTAGCCGTATCCACGGGTGCCGTCCATACCAACACTTTCCAAGGAATTTATTATTTGACTACATAAAGTAAATTCATTTTTCATTTCGGGAAGGGGCATCCCTAATACCTTTGCCGTACTCTCGTGCAATGACAAGTGAATAAACACTCATCTTGAGAATACCACATCTAGCATGGAAAAATATCAGCCACCCCCTACCGTTTGACGAGTGGTACGAGCACACAAAAAGGAAATTTATTTTGAAGATTAGAGATGGCACATACAAATTTGCTTAGAACGGCACGAAAATACCGCATATAGGTAGGTATAGTGGACTCATATGGCAAAACTGGGTTTAAGGATTTTGGATGCACAAGTAGTATTCCTACTTAGTACAAGTGAAGGCTAGCAAAAAGATTGAGAAGCATCCAACCAAGAAACGAAAAATCTCATAAGCGAGCATTAAGCATAACTAACACCGAATAATGCACCACAAGTAGGATGTAATTTCATTGCATAACTATTGACTTCCGTGCTTGCATAGGGAATCACAAACCTTAACACCAATATTCTTACTAAAGCACAATTACTCATCAACATGGCTCACATATCACTATCATCATATCGCAAAACTATTACAAAGAATCAAGTTTAATTTGTCCAATGATCTTCATGAAAGTTTTTATTATATCCCTCTTGAATATCTACCACTTTGGGACTAGTTTCACATGTTGCTTTTGATAGCTCAAACAAATCTAAGTGAAGAACATGAGCATAAATTTTTTTGTCTCTCAAAATAATATAAGTGAAGCATGAGAGATTTTTTTTCAAAAATTACTAACTCTCAAATAGATCTAAGTGAAGCATGAGAGCATTAGAGCATTTCTTCAAAAATATTAAAGCACACCGTGCTCAAAAAGATATAAGTGAAGCACTAGAGCAATTCCATAGCTCAAAAAATTTAAGTGAAGCACATAGAGCAATTCTAACAAATCATAGCATAATTTTGGCTCTCCCAAATAGGTGTGTTCAGCAAGGATACTTGACAAAAAACAAAAAGCAAAACAAGCAAAGACTCATATAATACAAGACGCTCCAAGCAAAACTCATGATATGTGACGAATAAAAATATAGCTCCAAGTAAAATACCGATGGTCGTTAGAAGAAAGAGGGGATGCCACTCGGGGCATCCCCAAGCTTAGTTGCTTGTTCATACTTGAATATTATCTTGGGGTGCCATGGGGCATCTCCAAGCTTAGGCTCTTGCTTCTCCTTATTCCTTCATCCATCGCGATCTCACCCAAAACTTGAAAACTTCAATCACACAAAACTTAACAAAACCTTCGTGAGATCCGTTAGTATAAGAAGACCAATCTTTACTTTAGATACTATTGCAAACCCATTCATATTTTATTTTTGCATTATATCTACTGTATTCCAACTTTACCATGGCTTATACCTGTAACACCCCCTGTCATTAGCTACAGTAATCACTTTTGATAATGACATGTCAGCAAGCTTAATAGTGCATGATCATCATTAGCATCATATTGCATTTCAACTCCTAAGTCAAATTCAAATTTAAATGAAAGTGAAATATAAAAGTTGTCCAACATAAAAACTAAATTGTTCATTAAATGGCAAATATTGCAGAGACTATTCTAAAATTGAAACCAACAATTAATAATTTAACTAGGTGGATCTAACATTATCAAAACAGCAAGGATTAATGCATATTAATTATTATAAAAATTTGTGTGAACTCCATTTGCCTCCAAACTAATTTTTGGTAGTAGTTGAGGATGCCTAGTAATTATTGGAACAATTGCCATGTCTTATAAAAATCATTTTCGGGCCTAACTATTTGCAAACAGGGAAAACAGAAAATGAATAAAGAAAAAGACAGAAGAAATTAAGAAAATAAAAAGGAAACAAAACTTTCCCCCCCAGGCCCAACTGGGCCACGACCCAGTCGGCTCAGCCCACCAGGCCCAGCCGGGCCTCCTTATCCCTACCCTCACCCCGAAAACCCTAACCCAACCACCCCCACTCCCCCCCACTCGCTCGCTCTCCCCCCCGATCCAGTTCTGGATCGGGGCTCGACGCCTCGTCGCCCGTCGCCGCCGCCCGCCGTCGCCGGAGCGCTTCGCCTCCCCGACCTCCTCCTCGCCGGACTACCCCAGGCCTCGCCGCCCTTCGCCTCAGCAGCGCCAGTGAACGCCCCCTCCTCTCCTCTCTCCCCACTCGCGCGCGCCTATCCCAGCGTTCGCCGGCTTCGCCCGCGCCTCCCCGTGGCCGCACCGCAGCCGCATGCCGCCCGCTTCGCCCGTGCCCCCCCTCGCCCGCGCGCTGCTCCCGCTCGAGCGCGCCCACTGCCGCGCCCGCTTGCGCCCGCTGCCGCGCCCGCCTGCGGCCGCCTCGCACTTGCCGCGGCCTCGCCTCGCTCGGCGCCGCTTGGCACTGCCCTGCTCGCCGCCCCGGTCCGCGCTCAGGCGCGCGCGCCGAGCCGCGTCACCCCTTCCCGCTCGTCGCTCGCCCGTGCTCGCCTTCGACCGTGGCTGCGCGCCGTCATTGTTGTCGTTGCCGGCGGCCCCCACGTCGCCAGCCACTGCGGGTCGACGCGCGCCACCGCCTCCGTCCCGTAACCGCTCCCGGTTGACCAAAAGGTCACCGGAGCAGCAAGTCCGGCGCCCCGCCGTGGCCGTGGCCGTGCCCCTCGCCCAGCCGTGGCCATGGGCCACTGACGTAGGGGCCCCGCCCCTTGGCCCTATGACGAACGGGGCCCAGCCCCTAAAAACGTTTTAGAAAATAAAAATAAAAATTATTAAAATTAATAATTAATTAATTAAGTTAATTAATCCTGATTAGGTTAATCTAAATTAGTTAATTAGTTTAATTAAATACTAATTAGTTTAGTTAATCACAAATTAGCCTAATCAGATGCTGACAGGTGGGACCCACTGGTCCTGACGTCATGCTGACGTCAGCAAACACTGTTTCGGATAATGTTGAATTTAAATAAATAAAATAATTCAAAAAATTCAATAAAATCTTTAGAAAATTATATAAAATAATCCGTAACTCAGATCGAAAACTTTGTACATGAAAGTTGCTCAGAACGACGAGATGAATCCGAATACGCGGTCCGTTCGTCCGCCACACGTCCCTAACTATCCGAACGTGCAACCGTTCCCCTCCGGTCATCTGTCTGACAAATGTCCGGAACCGGGAAAACATTCCCGGATGAATCCCACCTTCGCGAGTATCACCCGGCACTGCGTTAGATCACCTCCGTCACCGCGTATTGCCATGTTATGCTTTGTGTTGCACTTCTTCGCTGTGTATTTATACTGTTTCCTCCCCCTCTTCTCTCTCGGTAGCCCCCGACACCGATGTCGTCCCCGAGGCCGACGCAGCTCCGGAGCCCGAAGACACCATTGACGACTTTGCCCTTGCCGCCGAGCAACCAGGCATGCCCCCCCCTTGAGCATACCGATATCGCCCATTCTATTTCTCATGCTTGCATTAGAATTGCTGCTGCTGCTTTACCTATTCTGATGCATAGCCTGTTTATTGTAACCTGCTGTTGATAATTACCTGCATATCCTAAACTGTTTAGTCTAGGCTGGGTAGAGACCTATCAGTGACCCCACTTATCCCGACTGCCCCGCTGGATTATCAGAAGACCCGATCAACGGGAATTGAAGACCAGGCCCCGACACCGCACATCACCCCCCCTTAGTTGTAACGACACTGCAGCGTTACTATCGAGTGCCGAGGGTGATACCTCGTGTAGCACTTCTGATGTTAACTCTGTAGAGTAGCTATTCGGTCGTGGTCATCGAGGGTGATTCCTCCTTCATCGCTTCCGATAACGACGCTGTCATGCAACACATCAAGTGTGAACCCAGTGAGGGTGATTCCTCCGAGTTCACCTTGACGGAGACATCGAGTAGGAATCCAACGAGGGTGATACCTCGGATTCGCCTGATGTTATGGACACACGGATACTTGGACTTTACACTGTTACTTGGATAGGCGGGTCGACCCTGAGGGGTACCCGCATGCGCCTGAGAGACGAGTGTTGTGAAGACGGGTGCCTGTATGGTGCCCGAGTGCTGAATACGAGGCGCGGCCGGGCATTCTTAATCCTTGCAGCAAGTCCTCGAGACGGGGCGACGGGGTCACATCTTTCGTGAGTGTCTGCTCGTTACCGCAAGCCCTAGTCCACTAATGATTTGGATATTTGATCCGAGAAGGTCTCTGGCCTGATAGCACTAACCATCACGTGGGCATAGTATGGGCGTTCTGCATCGTAGCATCAGCCGAAAGCTCTGTCAGACGTCTAGTTCAGCCTTGCGGCCGGGACGGACCGGCGCCCTCCGGGTGCCTGGCTTCACCCTGCTCGCAACGACCCGGAGTGCACAGGGCGATGGCCCAAGACTCCTGAGCGCTTAGGATGTAGACCGGCGGGGACCTCTCTGCTGAGCTGTAGGTAGGGCTGCGGTGTGTCGTTTGGCCGAGGCCGGGCATGACCCAGGAATGTGTGTCCGGCCGGAGTTAATCGAGCGTGTTGGGTAAGTTGGTGCACCCCTGCAAGGAAGAAAACTTCTATCGATAGCCTGTCCTACGGTAAAGGACACTCGGAGTTGTATCCTGATTGATACAATTTTAGAACTGGATACTTGGATATATGGCTCTGGGATTGCTTCTCGCAGGGAGTCGAGAAGGGATCTCCGGACGAGGTTGATGATTGTATGGCTCTGGGATTGCTTTCTCGCAGGGAGTCGAGAAAGGATCTCTGGGTGAGGTTGAGACTTAATGATACTGCTACATTATATTGTACTGTTCTACTCTCTTCTATTGCTGCAAGACCGCTGAAGATGCTAGTCTTCGATAGGACTAGGATTTCCTCTCTATTCTGGCATTTTTGCAACCCAGTCCACATATACAGCCTCCCTTTGACAATGTTGCATATGTAGTGTAGATCCTTGCTTGCTGAGTACTTCTGAGTACTCACGGTTGCTTTGTTTTCCTTTTCTCCCCATATCAGTTTGTCGCGACAAGATGACGGAGCCCCTGAGACAGCTATCCCCGCCGACGATCGCTACTACTACCCCGAGGGTGGTTACTGCTACGAGTTGACTGACGACCAGGAGTAGGATCGGAGGGTCCCAGGCAGGAGGCCTACGCCTTTCGATCGTAGTGTTTTATTTTGCCCCGCCTTTCTAAAGGCCTTTCCGTGCTTTCTTTTATATCTGTACTCAGATATCTGATGCTTCCGCTGACGCTTGTTCGCAAGCTTATGTATTCGAGCCCTCGAGGCCCCTGGCTTGTAATATAAAGCTTGTATGACTTTATTTATGTTTTAGAGTTGTGTTGTGATATCTTCCCGTGAGTCCTTAGGCTTGATCGTGTGCATTTGCGTGTATGATTAGTGCACGATCGGGCCGGGGGCGTCACAAGTTGGTATCAGAGCCGACTGACTGTAGGAACCCCCATTTCTAACTCCTTTGCCGAAGTTGAGTCTAGTAACCGAAAATTGTTTTACTAACTTGGCTGTGTGGCTTACGGGCCCACGTCGCCAATTGGGTGGTATTAGTATCTTTTACTCCTCGACCTTTACTCTGGGACTCTGATCTCTCTTCTATTCGGGTTAATTTTTTTACTAACTCCAACATTAGGTTCTCGTAATCACATCCACCCGAAGTTCTGAAATATCCCCCCTTGCTTCGAGATTGTGGACCAGGTTCTGCTTACAGGATCCTTTTATCGAGGGCACCCTGTGTTGTCACTTGCAGATTCCTCGCTCCAATAGTTTTCTCCGACGTTGATGTAGCCTTTGCTATGTCTCGTTGTGTACTTCCCTACCGTGTGCCTGCGCGCCGCCTAGATGTCTAGCCCTCCCTTTTCAACTGTCGTAATGCCGGATACTAACCGAGGCTATGTGTGGCTTTGAATGTCTGGTGCGACTATGCTGAATTATCTATTGCACTTCCTTCTGTTGTGCGTGATACTTCATGAATCATTCCGTACACTTGCAGTTTTTTCTTGCTAAACTGCCCCTGTTGATTTGGCAGGATGACTGACGATCCTCCACCTCCACCCTATATTGCCGCAATGATGCAGCAGTTTGAATTGAACCGTCAGCTCAATGAGAGTCTGGTAAGACGTTTGGAACGCAACGAGGCTCGCCAGGAGCCTGGACCGATCTCGCTGCCAAAATTTGTGTGCCTCAATCCGTCCGTTTTCCGCAACTCCACCAATCCTATGGATGCTGATGATTGGCTTCGTGACATCCTGTTTGAGATGCAGTCAGCTAATGTTGCCCCTGACAGTTACATCACCTTTGCGACAATCCACTTGAAGGGTCCAGCTGCTCAATGGTGGGAAAGTCACAATGCTATGTTGCCTGCAGAGACTGTAACTACTTGGCAGGAATTTCAGTCAGCTTTTCGTGCACGGTACATTCCTCAAGGTCTAATGGACCAGAAGAAGCAAGAGTTCCGCAAACTCTCTCAGGGCATAATGACTGTGGATGAATATCAGAGGAAATTTCTCGAATTGTCCCGCTATGCTGAAGATGACGTCTGCACTGACGCCCGCAAGCAGGATAAATTCCGTGAAGGACTCCGTACTGACATAAAACTCGCACTTACAGTCCTTGATTGCACAGACTTCGCAACGCTTGTCAGCAAATCTTTCCAAGTTGAAACAGCTCTGACTGAATGCCAGGAGTCGCTCAAGCGCACTCATGGAGCTGGCTCATCCTCGGGTCAGCCTGTTCAGAAGCGTCGAGTCTGGATTCCCCACAATGTTTACCACCGACCTGCTCCAACACCAAGGCCATCATATGTTGCACCTCGTCTGCCTTCGCCGCCGAGACAGCTAACAATTCAGGGTGGACAGTCCAATGCCATGGCTACACCTCAGGATGCACCACGTCCTCCTGATGGTCGTACGAAGGGCCATCGAACCCATCATTCCAGAAGTTGTAAGGCCAGGCCGCTTGCTATGGGTTGTGGCCAGGTCACTCATGTCAATATGGGAGAAGCTCGTGAGTCACCTAAAATCGTGATGGGAACTCTGCCAGTTAATTCAGTTGCAGCCTCTGTTCTCTTTGATTTCGGGGCATCACATTCCTTTGTGTCCCAGCAATTTGCACAATTGCATGGGTTAGCTATGAGCTCATTACCCACTCCTTTAGAAATCATCACTCCCCGTTCCCGGTGGCAAACCAAAATGGTAAGTCACAACAATCAGATCAGAATTGAAGGGTTGATGTTCTCTGCTTCCCTTATTGCTCTTGGACCTTCCGACATAGACATCATTCTCGGCATGGACTGGTTGACCGCCCATAATGCTTTGATTGACTGTGCCGCTAAGAAAGTCCAACTTACCCATTCTTCGGGCCAGATGGTCAGATACTCAGCCCGAATAGCTCACGATGCTGAGAGCCAGATATATGTTCTAAATGCATTGAACGCTTCACCTCTTGAAGGCATCGAGAACGTTCCAATTGTTCATGATTTTCAAGACGTCTTTCCAGAAGAACTCCCAGGAATACCCCCTGCTAGAGCTGTTGAGTTCGTCATCGACTTGAAACCTGGCACTACCCCTATTGCGAAGCGCCCTTATAAGATGCCTCCGCACCACCTTCTCGAGCTTAAGGAAGAAATCGACACGTCACTTAAGAAAGGTTTCATCCGCCCCAGTTCCTCTGCTTGGGGAGCACCTTCACTCTTCGTTAAGAAGAAGGATGGAACTAACCGATTGGTTCAGGATTATCGGCCCATTAACTAAGCAACAATTCAGAATAAATATCCGCTTCCTCGGATCAATGATTTATATGATCAACTTGCTGGTTCCTCAGTATTCTCTAAGCTTGATTTGAGATTGGGATACCACCAGATCCGAGTTCGTGAAGAGGATATTCCGAAGACAGCCTTCGTTACTCGCTATGGTTCTTATGAGTATACTGTTATGTCTTTTGGCTTAACAAATGCTCTAGCCACATTCTCCCGTCTGATGAATTATATCTTCATGGATTACCTCGATAAGTTCGTCGTGGTTTATCTAGATGATATTCTGGTCTATTCAAAGAATAAAGAAGAACATGCCGAACACCTCCGTCTTGTACTGGAAAGGCTCCGAGAACACCAGTTGTATGCCAAGTATTCCAAATGTGAATTCTGGCTTTCTGAAGTAACGTATCTTGGTCATGTGATTTCCAAGGATGGAATTGCTGTTAACCCGGAACGAGTTCAGGCTATTCTGGACTGGACTCCTCCGAAGAACGTCAAGCAAGTGAGAAGTTTTCTCGGCCTTGCAAGTTATTGTCGTCGATTTGTCGAGAACTTTTCTAAGATTGCTAAGCCTTTGACTGATCTGCTTCACAAGGGCGTTAAATTTGAATGGACAGAAAAATGTCAGGAAAGTTTTCAAACACTCAAAGACAAGCTGACATCTGCCCCAGTACTATCTCCTCCAGATACCCGCAAAGACTTTGTGATCTATTGTGACGCATCCCGTGAAGGATTAGGCTGTATCCTAATGCAAGAGCGTAAAGTGATTGCTTATGGCTCTCGTCAGCTGCGCCCACATGAAGAGAATTATCCGGTACATGATTTAGAACTAGCTGCTGTCATCTATGCACTGCAGTTGTGGCGACATTACCTTCTCGGTAATCGTTGCGAGATCTACACGGATCATAAAAGTCTGAAGTACTTGTTCACTCAACCTTCTCTAAACCTCCGTCAGCAAAGATGGATGGAGGCCATTGCGGACTATGATTTGGGTATTTCTTATACCCCTGGAAAGGCTAACGTGATGGCTGATGCCTTAAGCCACAAGTCCTATTGCGACAACCTCATGGTTAGGCGAGCTCAACCTCGTCTTTATGAAGAACTGCGCAAGCTGAATCTGCGTATTGTTCCACAGGGATCTCTTAATAACCTTATGATACAACCAGATCTTGAGAAAGCTGTTAAGGATGCGCAAGCTAAAGATGCTGAAATTGATCTGATGAAGAAAGACCTTCACCTTGTAAAGTACAGGGATTTCTCGCTGTCTGAAGATGGAACCTTGTATTTCAGAAACCGCATTGTGGTACCTCGCTTCGAACTCATGACTGACAAGGTCATGAAGGAGGCCCATGATACCCCGCTGTCTATTCATCCGGGTAGCACCAAGATGTATCGTGATCTCCGTCAAAGGTACTGGTGGTCAAAAATGAAGCAGGACATTGCTCGATATGTTGCTGAATATGATGTTTGCCGTCGCGTTAAAGCAGAACATCAGAAGCCTGCTGGAATTCTGCAACCGCTCCCTATTCCCTTGTGGAAGTGGGATAAAGTGCAGATGGATTTCATTATTGGCCTTCCCAGGTCACAGAAGGGTCACGATGCTATTCTTGTCGTCGTCGACCAACTCTCTAAAGTTGCACACTTTCTGCCTGTCAAAGAAACTATCACTGCTAGTCAGTTAGCAGAGTTGTATATCTCCAGAATTGTATCACTCCACGGTATTCCGAAGGAGATCAGTTCGGACCGTGGTGGTCTTTTCACTTCCAAATTCTGGGAAAGTTTCCAAACAGCTATGGGAACTCATATTACCTGGAGTTCAGCTTATCATCCCCAATCCCAAGGCCAAGTCGAACGAGTCAATCAAGTGCTTGAAGACATGCTTCGGGCTTGTGTTATATCGTTTGGCAAGAAGTGGGAAGAATCTCTTCCGTATGCCGAGTTCTCTTATAACAACAGCTATCAAGCCAGTTTGAAAATGGCCCCCTTCGAAGTACTCTATGGACGTAAGTGTCGAACCCCCCTGAATTGGTCAGAAACTGGGGAACGACCGCTCGTGGGTCCGGATATTATTCAACACGCCGAAGAGCAAGTCCGTATCGTCCGTGAAAATCTCAAGGCGGCTCAGGACCGCCAGAAGAGCAACTATGATCGCAAACGATGGGGTTTGACTTATCAACCTGGTGATCAAGCTTATCTTTGTGTCACTCCTATGAAAGGCACTCACCGTTTTGGAATCAAGGGCAAGCTAGCTCCGCGCTACATTGGTCCTTTCCGCATAATTGCTAGACGTGGTCAGGTGGCATATAAATTGGAGTTGCCACCGCAATTCTCTCGTATCCACGACGTCTTCCATGTGTCGCAACTTCGTCAATGCTTCAAAGAATCTCCGCACCGAGCTGTGGATCACGAGGTGCTCGAATTGCAAGATGACCTATCTTATAAGGAGCATCCGATCCGCATTCTCGATGAAGCTGAACGTCGGACCCGTCAGAAGGTTACCAAGTTCCTCAAAGTGCAGTGGTCAAATCATACTGAAGATGAAGCCACTTGGGAACGCGAGGATAATCTTCGTGCGGAATACCTCGAACTTTTTCCTTCTACCTCTTAATTCTCGGGACGAGAATTCTTGTTAGTGGAGGAGAATTGTAACACCCCCTGTCATTAGCTACAGTAATCACTTTTGATAATGACATGTCAGCAAGCTTAATAGTGCATGATCATCATTAGCATCATATTGCATTTCAACTCCTAAGTCAAATTCAAATTTAAATGAAAGTGAAATATAAAAATTGTCCAACATAAAAACTAAATTGTTCATTAAATGGCAAATATTGCAGAGACTATTCTAAAATTGAAACCAACAATTAATAATTTAACTAGGTGGCTCTAACATTATCAAAACAGCAAGGATTAATGCATATTAATTATTATAAAAATTTGTGTGAACTCCATTTGCCTCCAAACTAATTTTTGGTAGTAGTTGAGGATGCCTAGTAATTATTGGAACAATTGCCATGTCTTATAAAAATCATTTTGGGGCCTAACTATTTGCAAACAGGAAAAACAGAAAATGAATAAAGAAAAAGACAGAAGAAATTAAGAAAATAAAAAGGAAACAAAACTTCCCCCCCAGGCCCAACTGGGCCACGGCCCAGTCGGCTCAGCCCACCAGGCCCAGCCGGGCCTCCTTATCCCTCCCCTCACCCCGAAAACCCTAACCCAACCACCCCCACTCCCTCCCCCACTCGCTCGCTCTCCCCCCCGATCCAGTTCTGGATCGGGGCTCGACGCCTCGTCGCCCGTCGCCGCCGCCCGCCGTCGCCGGAGCGCTTCGCCTCCCCGACCTCCTCCTCGCCGGACAACCCCAGGCCTCGTCGCCCTTCGCCTCAGCAGCGCCCCCTCCTCTCCTCTCTCCCCACTCGCGCGCGCCTGTCCCAGCGTTCGCCGGCTCCGCCCGCGCCTCCCCGTGGCCGCACCGCAGCCGCACGCCGCCCGCTTCGCCCGTGCCCCCCCACGCCCGCGCGCTGCTCCCGCTCGAGCGCGCCCGCTGCCGCGCCCGCCTCGCACTTGCCGCGGCCTCGCCTCGCTCGGCGCCGCCTGGCACTGCCCTGCTCGCCGCCCCGGTCCGCGCTCAGGCGCGCGCGCCGAGCCGCGTCACCCCTTCCCGCTCGTCGCTCGCCCGTGCTCGCCTTCGACCGTGGCTGCGCGCCGTCATCGTCGTCATTGCCGGCGGCCCCCACGTCGCCAGCCACTGAGGGTCGACGCGCCGCCACCGCCTCCGTCCCGTAACCGCTCCCGGTTGACCAAAAGGTCACCGGAGCAGCGAGTCCGGCGCCCCGCCGTGGCCGTGGCCGTGCCCCTCGCCCAGCCGTGGCCATCGGCCACTGACGTAGGGGCCCCGCCCCTTGGCCCTATGACGAACGGGGCCCAGCCCCTAAAAACATTTTAGAAAATAAAAATAAAAATTATTAAAATTAATAATTAATTAGTAAATTAATTAAGTTAATTAATCCTGATTAGGTTAATCTAAATTAGTTAATTAGTTTAATTAAATACTAATTAGTTTAGTTAATCACAAATTAGCCTAATCAGACGCTGACAGGTGGGACCCACTGGTCCTGACGTCATGCTGACGTCAGCAAACACTGTTTCGGATAATGTTGAATTTAAATAAATAAAATAATTCCAAAAATTCAATAAAATCTTTAGAAAATCATATAAAATAATCCGTAACTCAGATCGAAAAACTTTGTACATGAAAGTTGCTCAGAACGACGAGACGAATCCGAATACGCGGTCCGTTCGTCCGCCACACGTCCCTAACTATCCGAACATGCAACCGTTCCCCTCCGGTCATCTGTCTGACAAATGTCCGGAACCGGGAAAACATTCCCGGATGAATCCCACCTTCGCCAGTATCACCCGGCACTGCGTTAGATCACCTCCGTCACCGCGTATTGCCATGTTATGCTTTGTGCTGCACTTGTTCGCTGTGTATTTATACTATTTCCTCCTCCTCTTCTCTCTCGGTAGCCCCCGACACCGACGTCGTCCCCGAGGCCGACGCAGCTCCGGAGCCCGAAGACACCATTGACGACTTTGCCCTTGCCGCTGAGCAACCAGGCAAGCCCCCCCCTTGAGCATACCGATATCGCCCATTCTATTTCTCATGCTTGCATTAGAATTGCTGCTGCTGCTTTACCTATTCTGATGCATAGCCTGTTTATTGTAACCTGATGTTGATAATTACCTGCATATCCTAAACTGTTTAGTCTAGGCTGGGTAGAGACCTATCCGTGACCCCACTTATCCCGACTGCCCCGCTGGATTATCAGAAGACCCGATCAACGGGAATTGAAGACCAGGCCCCGACACCGCACATCACCCCCCCTTAGTTGTAACGACACTGCAGCGTTACTATCGAGTGCCGAGGGTGATACCTCGTGTAGCACTTCTGATGTTAACTCTGTAGAGTAGCTATTCGGTCGTGGTCATCGAGGGTGATTCCTCCTTCATCGCTTCCGATAACGACGCTGTCGTGCAACACATCAAGTGTGAACCCAGTGAGGGTGATTCCTCCGAGTTCACCTTGACGGAGACATCGAGTAGGAATCCAACGAGGGTGATACCTCGGATTCGCCTGATGTTATGGACACACGGATACTTGGACTTTACACTGTTACTTGGATAGGCGGGTCGACCCTGAGGGGTACCCGCGTGCGCCTGAGAGGCGAGTGTTGTGAAGACGGGTGCCTGTATGGTGCCCGAGTGCTGAATACGAGGCGCGGCCGGGCATTCTTAACCCTTGCAGCAAGTCCTCGAGACGGGGTGACAGGGTCACATCTTTCGTGAGTCTCTGCTCGTTACCGCAAGCCCTAGTCCACTAACGATTTGGATATTTGATCCGAGCAGGTCTCTGGCCTGATAGCATTAACCATCACGTGGGCATAGTATGGGCGTTCTGCATCGTAGCATCAGCCGAAAGCTCTGTCAGACGTCTAGTTCAGCCTTGCGGCCAGGACGGACCGGCGCCCTCCGGGTGCCTGGCTTCACCCTGCTCGCAACGACCCGGAGTGCACAGGGCGATGGCCCAAGACTCCTGAGCGCTTAGGATGTAGACCGGCGGGGACCTCTCTGCTGAGCTGTAGGTAGGGCTGCGGTGTGTCGTTTGGCCGAGGCCGGGCATGACCCAGGAATGTGTGTCCGGCCGGAGTTAATCGAGCGTGTTGGGTAAGTTGGTGCACCCCTGCAGGGAAGAAAACTTCTATCAATAGCCTGTCCTACGGTAAAGGACACTCGGAGTTGTATCCTGATTGATACAATTTTAGAACTGGATACTTGGATATATGGCTCTGGGATTGCTTCTCGCAGGGAGTCGAGAAGGGATCTCCGGACGAGGTTGATGACTGTATGGCTCTGGGATTGCTTTCTCGCAGGGAGTCGAGAAAGGATCTCTGGGTGAGGTTGAGACTTAATGATACTGCTACATTATATTGTACTGTTCTACTCTCTTCTATTGCTGCAAGACCGCTGAAGATGCTAGTCTTCGATAGGACTAGGATTTCCTCTCTATTCTGGCATTTCTGCAGCCCAGTCCACATATACAGCCTCCCTTTGACAATGTTGCATATGTAGTGTAGATCCTTGCTTGCTGAGTACTTCTGAGTACTCACGGTTGCTTTGTTTTCCTTTTCTCCCCATATCAGTTTGTCACGACAAGATGACGGAGCCCCTGAGACAGCTGTCCCCACCGACGATCGCTACTACTACCCCGAGGGTGGTTACTGCTACGAGTTGACTGACGACCAGGAGAAGGATCGAAGGGTCCCAGGCAGGAGGCCTACGCCTTTTGATCGTAGTGTTTTATTTTACCCCGCCTTTCTAAAGGCCTTTCTGTGCTTTCTTTTATATCTGTACTCAGATATCTGATGCTTTCACTGACGCTTGTTCGCAAGCTTATGTATTCGAGCCCTCGAGGCCCCTGGCTTGTAATATAAAGCTTGTATGACTTTATTTATGTTTTAGAGTTGTGTTGTGATATCTTCCCGTGAGTCCTTAGGCTTGATCGTGTGCATTTGCGTGTATGATTAGTGCACGATTGGGCCGGGGGCGTCACAATACCCCCCGATAAAGTCCATAGATTCATCAAAATAAGCACACAATGCAAAGAAAACAGAATCTGCCAAAAACAGAACAATCTGTAAAGACGCGAATTTTTCTCATACTTATGTAACTCCAAAAATTCTGAACAATTAGGGAAACGTGGAAAATTTGTATACCAATCTTTTGTAAAAAATTCAGAAGTTTTCGTCGCTTTTGTGATTTTAAACAATTCTGTTACTGGACGTAAAAGTTTCTGTTTTCTAACAAGATCAAATCAACTATCACCCAACATGATGCCAAAGGCTTAGCTTGGCACAAAAACTAATTAAAATATAAAAACACAATCATAATATTAGCATAATTTTGAAAACACTCAAGAACAGAAGTAAAAAAGCAAAAATAAATTTTATTCATTGGATTGCCTCCGAACAAGCCCTATCGTTTTACGCCCCTAGCTAGGCATAAAGCATAGATTCAAGTATTGTCATCTTTAGTTCTACGTCCATAAGATGCCCTCATGATTGATTCATATGGTGGCTTAATTCTTGTTCTAGGGAAGTGTTCCATTCCCTTTCTTAGTGGAAATTAAAATTTAATATTGCCTTCTTTCATATCAATCATGTCACCAATAGTACGTAAAAACGGTCTACCAAGTATAATTGGACAAGACGGATTGCAATCAATATCAAGAACAATAAAATCTATGGGCACATAATTCCTATTTGCAAGAATAAGAACATCATTAACTCTTCCCATAGGCTTTTTAATAGTAGAATCCGCCAAGTGCAAATTCAAAGAACACTCTTCAATATTGGTAAGACCAAGCACATCACATAAAGATTTCGGAATTGTGGAAACACTAGCACCCAAATCACATAAAGCAAAACACTCATAATTTTTGATCTGGACTTTGATGGTGGGTTCCCATTCATCATATAATTTTCTAGGAATTGAAATCTCTAATTCCAACTTTTCTTCCAAAGCTTTCATCATGGCATCTACGATATGTTTAGTAAAAGCTTTATTTTGTTCATAAGCATGGGGTGAATTAATCATGGATTGCAATCAAATAATACAATCAATCAAAGAGCAATTATCATAATTAAAATCTTTGTAATCCAAAAGAGTGGGCACATCACTAGTTAAAGTTTTGACATCTCCAAACCCACTTTTATCATTTTTTTCATCAAGATTTTCACCCTATGAATCATTGGGACGCCTTCTAACTAAAGTTGACTCTTCTCTAGTCCCTTTATCATCAATTTTAATCTTACTAAACAAGGAATAAATAGAAGAAACACCAATCACTATAAAACGCTCTTTCCAAAAATTCTCTTTTAGCTCTAAGCATAGCGGTTCTTTTCTTACTTTCATCCATAAAAACATATAAAGCTTTAATTGATTCCTCAACCTTAGGCACAAAAATTTTTAACTTGAGATTTTCTACATCATGAGAAATTCTATCAATGCTTCTGGACATATCATCAATCTTATTCAACTTTTCTTCTATCGTATTATTGAAAACTTTTTGAGCATTGATAAATTCTTTAATATTATTCTCAAGATCAGAGGTGTTCCTATTATTATTATAAGAAGGATTGCCATAGGAACCACCATAATTATTAGAGGAATTTCGAGGAAAAGGCCTAGGATTAAAATTACCTCTATAAGCATTGTTATTAAAATTGTTTCGCGAGACAAAATTCAAATCTACGGAATCACTATTTTGCTCAATGAAAGTAGACAAAGGCACATCATTAATATCAATAGGAGCATTTTTATTAGCAACCAATTTCATAAGAGTATCAACTTTTTCACTCAAAGAACTTATTTCTTCAACCGAATTAACTTTTTTACTAGTAGGTGCTCTTTCGGTATGCCATTGCGAATAATTTGCCATAATATTATCAAGCAATTTAGTAGCTTCACCCAAAGTAATTTCTATAAAAGTACCCCCCGCGGTGGAATCTAAATAGAGACAAAATTCAATCCCGCATAAAAAATTTGTATGATCATCCAAAGATTTAAACCATGTGTAGGACAATTTGTTAGCATCAATTTCATTCTTTCCCAAGATTGTGCAACATGTTCATGCTCAAGTTGCTTAAAATTCATGATTTGAGTTCTAAGGGAAATAATTTTCACGGGCGGAAAATACTTAGTAATGAAAGCATCTTTGCATTTATCCCAAGAATCGATACTATTGCGAGGTAAAGAAGAAAACCAAAATTTTGCACGATCTCGTAAAGAAAACGGAAATAATTTCAACTTCACAATATCATTGTCCACATCTTTTTTCTTTTGCATATCACATAATTCTATGAATGTGTTAAGATGGGAAGCGGCATCCTCATTAGGAGTACCGGAAAACCGATCTTTCATAACAAGATTCAACAAAGAAGCATTAATATCACAAGATTCCGCACTAGTGGCGGGAGGAGCAATCAGAGTGCTAATAAAATCATTGTTGTTTGTATTGGAAAAATCACACAACTTGGTGTTCTCTTGAGTCATCATGACTACGCAAACACGATTGCACACAAAAACAGATCTGACGAGAAAATGGCGAACGAAAAAGAGGGCGAATAAAACGGCAAATGGTTGTGAAGTGGGAGAGATGAAAACGAGAGGCAAATGGCAAATAATGTAAATTACAAGGAGATGAGATTTGTGATTAGGAACCTGATAGATGTTGATGATGTCTCCCCGGCAACGGCGCCAGAAATTCCTTTTCATATCGCTTGAACTACGTCGGTATTTCCCCAAAGAGGAAGGGATGATGCAGCACAGCTACGGAAGGTATTTCCCTCAGTTATGAAACCAAGGTATCAATCCAGTAGGAGAACCAAGCAACACTATGTAAACGGTACCTGCACACAAAGAACAAATACTTGCAACCCGACGTGTTAAAGGGGTTGTCAATCCCTTTAGGGTAACGGTGCCAGAAATTGTCACGTGGACGGGTGAAAAAATATGATAGATTGGATAAATAGATCTCGATAAAACACAAAATAAAAGAAGTAAATAAAAAGTGCAGCAAGGTATTTTTGGGTTTTTGGAAATATAGATCTGAAAATAAAAGTGGCAAATAATAGATCGAAAAGCAAATATGAAGAAGAATAGACCCGGGGGCCGTAGATTTCACTAGTGGCTCCTCTCAAGAAAGATAGCATACTGTGGGTAAACAAATTACTGTTGGGCAATTGATAGAACTTCAAATAATTATGACGATATCCAAGCAATGATCATTATATAGGCATCACATCCAAGATTAGTAGACCGACTCCTGCCTGCATCTACTACTATTACTCCACACATCGACCGCTATCCAGCATGCATCTAGTGTATTAAGTTCATGGAGAAATGGAGTAATGCAATAAGAACGATGACATGATGTAGACAAGATCTATTCATGTAGGAATAGACCCCATCTTGTTATCCTTAATGGCAACGATCAATACGTGTCTTGCTGCCCCTTCTGTCACTGGGAAAGAACACCGCACGACCGAACCCATCACAAAGCACCTCTTCCCATGGCAAAAAAAATCGATCTAGTCGGCCTAACTAAACCAAAGATTCGAAGAAGAAATAGGAGGCTATAAGTAATCATGCATAGAAGAGATCAAAAGAAGACTCAAATAACTTTCATGGATAAAATGGATCTGATCATAAACTCAAAGTTCATCGGATCCCAACAAACACACCGCAAAAAGAGTTACATCAAATAGATCTCCAAGAGACCATTGTATTGAGAATCAAAAGAGAGCGAGAGAGGAAGCCATCTAGCTACTAACTACGGACCCGAAGGTCTACAATGAACTACTCACGCATCATCGGAGAGGCACCAATGAAGATGATGAACCCCTCTGTGATGGTGTCTAGATTGGATCTGGTGGTTCTGGAACTTGCGGCGGCTGGAATTGTGTTTCGTCGACTCCCCTAGGGGTTTTGGATTTTCAGGGTATTTATAGAGCAAAGAGGCGGTGCGGGAGGCGGCCGAGGTGGGTTGTGCTCCCCTCAGAGCCCCACTCTGGTACTTCTTTGGCCCAACAGGTGTCTTCTGGTCCAGAAAAAATCTCCAAAAAGTTTCGCTGCGTTTGGAATCCGTTTGGTATAGATTTTCTGCGAAGTAAAAAAAAGAAGCAAAAAACAGCAACTGGCACTGGGCACTATGTCAATAGGTTAGTCCCAAAAAATGATATAAAGTTGCTATAAAATGATTGTAAAACATCCAAGAATGATAATATAACAACATGGAACAATCAAAAATTATAGATACGTTGGAGACGTATCAGTATCCTCCTCTAAATGTTTCAAGTGGCTTGACTTGGCACATGTTCATGCATGTAGTTGAATCAAAACTAACATAGCCTCTACGATATTTATGTTCATGGTGTTCATATCCTACTCATGCTAGTATTCAATGTTTATTATGCATAATGCATGTTCATGACCGTTTTTGCTCTCTAGCTGGCCGCTTCTCAACCTATTTGCTAGCCTTCGCCTGTACTTAGCGGAAATACTGCTTGTGCATCAAAATCTCAAAACCCAAAGTTATTCTAGATGAGTCCACCATATCTACCTATATGCGGTATTACCCTGCCGTTCTAAGTAAATTTGCATGTGCCACCTCTAAAATTTCAAATGAACATCTATTTTTGTGTGCCTGGATTGTTCATAAAGCGACAGGGGGTAGTCGGTATCTTCCATGCTAAGCGGGTTATTCTCATGATGAGTGTTTATTCACTCGTCCTTGCACGAGAGGGGCGGTAATAGGGATTCCCAGTCCCGAAATCAAAAATTACAAATAACTAAACAAAACTCCCCCAGGATTGTTGTTGGTATGGACGGTACCCGTGGATTCGGCTAGCCATGGAGTGTGTTTTTTGGTGGAGGGGGAGTAAACCTTTACTTTTATCGTTTGGGAACCGCCACTAATGTGTTTAGCATGGAAAATATGGATAACTCTTAGTCGTGACGTAAACAGGAAGGGTGCATTTCCCAAAATTTCATTTATCTCTGATTTAAGCTTCGAGCTTTGGCACCTCTGCAAATCCCTGCTTCCCTCTGCGAAGGGACTATCTATTTAATTTTATGTTGCGTCATCACCTTCTCAAACAAGCGCCAGATCTGAGAGCACTATTATCATCCTCATGCATTGTGTATAGTTAATGTTGAATGCATCATGACTGGATCTTTTCTACCATGAATTGCAATGTTTAGTCACTGCTTGAACTTTGGAGGTGCTTTGCATTTATGTTTTGCGGTCTCAGAAAGGGCTAGCAAGATACCACTTTTGTCATGTTACATCATGGTTGTTTTGACGAAGTGTTGTCATTTGAGATATCTTATTATTGCTCGCTAGTTGCTTATGCTATTGATATGAGTTAATATAATTTTTAAGAGTTATTGTTGACATGGTTTGTCATGATCTTTGTTGAAAACCTGGGTGCTACCTAAGCTTATTTATGTAAACAAGAACAAAATAGTTCGTAAAAGTTTTTCTTTTTTCACTTTCAGTTTATCAACTGAATTGCTTGAGGACAAGCAAAGGTTTAACCTTGGGGGAGTTGATACGTCTCTGTCGTATCTATTTTTCCTAATGCTTTTGCTCTTGTTTTGGACTGTAATTTGCATGATTTGAATGAAACTAACCCGGACTGACGCTGTTTTCAGCAGAACTATCATGGTGTTGTTTTTGTGCAGAATTAAAAGTTCTCGGAATGGAATGAAACTTTTTGGAGAATTAATTTACAATAAAAGAAAAATACTGGAGCCAAGAACCACCGGAGGGGGGCCCTGGTTTAGCACAACTCACCAGGGTGCGCCACCCCCTCCAGGCGCGCCCAGGTGGGGTGTGCCCACCTGGTGGCCCCACATACCCTAATTCCAACTCCTTAAATACCTATTTTCGGAGAAAAAATCAGGGAGGAAGAATTATCGCATTTCACAAGACGGAGCCGCCGCCACCTCCTGTTCTTCATCGGGAAGCCAGATCTGGAGTCCGTTTGGGGTTCCGGAGAGGGGAATCTTTGATCTTCGTCATCACCAACCCTCCTTCATTGCTAATTCCATGATGCTCCCCACCGGGAGTGAGTAATTCCTTCGTAGGCTCGCTGGTCGATGAAGAGTTGGATGAGATTCATCATGTAATCGAGTTAGTTTTGGTAGGGCTTGATCCCTAGTATCCACTATGTTCTGAGATTGATGTTGCTATGACTTTGCCATGCTTAATGCTTGTCACTAGGGCCTGATACGTCTCCAACGTATCTATAATTTTTTATTGTTCCATGCTATTATATTATCTGTTTTGGATGTTTTATATGCATTAATATGCTATTTTATATTATTTTTGGGACTAACTTATTAACCTAGAGCCCAGTGCCAGTTTCTGTTTTTTCCTTGTTTTTGAGTTTCGCAGAAAAGGAATATCAAACGGAGTCCAAACGGAATAAAACTTTACGATGATTTTTCTTGGACCAGAAGACACCTACGAGACTTGGAGTCGAAGTCAGAAGACCCACGAGGCGACAACAAGCCATAGGGGCGCGCCCTAGGGGGCGCCCCTGGCTTATGGCCCCCTCGGGAGTCCACCGACCTACTTCTTCGTCCTATATATTCACATATATTCCAAAATCCTAGGAGAGAGCCACAAAAATACTTTTCCACCGCCGCAACCTTCTGTTCCCGTGAGATTCCATCTTGGGGCCTTTTCCGGCGATTTGCCGAAGGGGGATTCGATCACGGAGGGCATCTGCATCAACCCTATTGCCCCTCTGATGAAGCGTGAGTAGTTTACCTCAGACCTACGGGTCCATAGCTAGTAGCTAGATGGCTTCTTCTCTCTCTTTGATTCTCAATACCATGTTCTCCTCGATGTTCTTGGAGATCTATCCGATGTAATATTCTTTTGCGGTGTGTTTGTCGAGATTCGATGAATTGTGGATTTATGATCAGATTATCTATGAATATTATTTGAATCTTCTCTGAATTCTTATATGCATGATTTGATATCTTTGTATTTCTCTTCGAATTATCGGTTTGGTTTGGCTAACTAGATTGGTATTTCTTGCAATGGGAGAGGTGCTTAGTTTTGGGTTCAATCTTGCGGTGTCCTCACCCAGTGACATAGTAGGGGTAGCGAGGCACGTATTGTATTGTTGCCATCAAGGATAAAAAGATGGGGTTTTCATCATATTGCTTGAGTTTATCCCTCTACATCATGTCATCTTACTTAAGGCGTTACTCCATTCTTTATGAACTTAATACTCTAGATGCATGCTGGATAGCGGTCGATGTGTGGAGTAATAGTAGTAGATGTAGAATCGTTTCGGTCTACTTGACACGGACGTGATGCCTATATGTATAATCATTGCCTTGGATATCGTTATAACTTTGCGCTTTTCTATCAATTGCTTGACAACAATTTGTTCACCCACCGTATTATTTGCCTTCAAAAGAGAAGCCTCTAGTGAAACCTATGGCCCCCGGGTCTATTTTCCATCATATATTTTCAGATCTATATATCAAAAATACCTTGCTGCAATTTATTTACTTTTATTTTGTTTTACGTTTTGGCAATCTTATATACCTATCTCTATCAGATCTCACCTTTGCAATTGATCGTGAAGGGATTAACAACCCCTTTATCGCGTTGGGTGCAAGTGTTTGATTGTTTGTGCAGGTGCATAGATTGGGGACTTGCTTGTACCTCCTACTGGATTGATACCTTGGTTCTCTAACTGAGGGAAATACTTATCTCTACTTTGCTGCATCACCCTTTCCTCTTCAAGGAAAAAACCAACTCAAGCTCAAGAAGTAGCAGGAAGAATTTCTAGCGCCATTGTCGGGGAGGTCTACATCAAGCCTACCAAGTACCCATCATAAACTCTCATCTCTTGCATTACATTATTCGCCATTTGCCTCTCATTTTCCTCTCCCCCACTTCTAAAAGGATTTCAGAAAAACACAAAAATATTTACCTTTTTGTTTGCCTTCTTTCCGTTCGATCTTTTGTTTGCTTGTGTTACCATGTGCCTTCTTTTTGCTTGTATCTTCGCTTCCTAAAAGTTTATGGATCCTCATCCACTTGCTAATCTTTTTAAGAGATCCAATTATGATGAACCAATTTCTAGTGATTTGAGTGCACTAGATTATCTTTATGAAGTTTTGCTTGAAATTCGTGAATCTGAAAATTGTGATGAAGTGTTAAAAGAAGAAATCTATGAAGTGATTCACGATAGCTCCTTGGATGAAAAGCATGATTGCAATGGTTCTACTATAAATTCTATTAATGCAGTTGTGCTAATGATATGCAAAACCCTAAGCTTGGGGATGCTAGTTTTGCTAGGTCCACTACTTGTTGCAATGATCATGATTTAGGTGATTTTTCTTATGATCTTGAAAATTTATTTAAGCCTCATGATGGATATGTTTGCAATAATATTGAAAGTGGGTTTGGAAGAGTGTCAACTCTAGGTAATAATGATCCCACTACTTTGGAGTATGATCAATCTTATGAAATTTTTGATAAAAGTGGGCTTGGAGAGGTCATGACTTTATTTAATGATAATCCCACTATTTTGGAAGAGTGTCAACTTTGCATGCATGAGGATCATGAAGAGAATATTTTATGTGATAGTTATATTGTTGAATTTGATTATGATCCTACATATAATTATTATGAGAGAGGAAAATATGGATGTAGAAATTTTCATGTCACTAAATTGCCTCTCGTTATGTTGAGATTGCTATTGTTTCTCTCTTCTTCCTTGCATATGCTAGTTTTTGCTTGTCATGATAAGTTGTTTGCTTATAAAATGCCTATGCATAGGAAGCATGTTAGACTGAAATTTTTTTGTCACATGTTTTATGATGCTCTCTTTGTGTTTCAATTATTATCTTTCATGTGAGCATCATTGAAATCTCTATGCCCAGCTAGGGGCGTTAAACAATAGCGCTTATTGGGAGGCAACCCAATTTTATTTTTGTGTTTTTTGTTTTGCTTCTGTTCTTGAATAAAATACACATTATTACCTCTGTAGTAATTGTTTTTTTGGTGTTTTAATTAGTGTTTGTGCCAAGTAAGACCTTTGGGATGGCTTACGGTGATAGTTGATTTGATCTTGCTGAAAAACAGAAACTTTTGCGTCCAGTCACAGAATTGTTTGAATTCCCTGGAGAGTTTTAAAACCCTGAATTTTTTACACAAGATTTATATATAAATTTCCCATGTTTTTATAATTTTTCAGAATTTTTTGAGTTACATAAATATTATAACAATTCAGATCTTCGCAGACTGTTATGTTTTTGACAGATTCTGTTTTCTATGTGTTGTTTGCTTATTTTGATGAATCTATGGGTAGTATCGGGGGGTATGAACCATGGAGAAGTTGGAATACAGTAGATATTACACTAATATAAATAAATAATGAGTTCACAACAGTACCAAAAAGTGGTGATTTATTTTCTTATACTAACGGATCTCATGAGTTTTCTATTGAGTTTTGTGATGTGAAGTTTTCAAGTTTTGGGTAAAGATTTGATGGACTATGTAATAAGGAGTGGCAAGAGCCTAAGCTTGGGTATGCTCAAGGCACCCCAAGGTAATATTCAAGGACAACCAAGAGCCTAAGCTTGGGTATGCCCCGGAAGGCATCCCCTGTTTCGTCTTCGTCTATCGGTAAATTTACTTGAGGCTATATTTTTATTCACCACATGATATGTGTTTTGCTTGGAGCGTCTTGTATGATATGAGTCTTTGCTTTTTAGTTTGCCACAATCATCCTTTCTGTACACACCTTTTGAGAGGGACATGCGTGAATCGTGATTTATTAGAATACTCTATGTGCTTCACTTATATCTTTTGAGTTAGACAATTTTGCTCTAGTGCTTCACTTATATCTTTTTAGAGCACGGCGGTGGCTTTATTTTATAGAAATTGTTGAACTCTCTTGATTCACTTATATTATTTTGAGAGTCTCTAAACAGCATGGTAATTTGCTTTGGTTATGAATTTAGTCCTAATATGATGGGCATCCAAGAGGGATATAATAAAAACTTTCATATAAAGTGCATTGAATACTATGAGAAGTTTGATTCCTTATGATTATTTTGAGATATAAAGATGGTGATATTAGAGTCATGCTAGTGAGTAATTGTGGATTGGTAGAAATACTTGTGTTAAAGTTTGTGATTCCCGTAGCATGCACGTATGGTGAACCGTTATGTGATGAAGTCGGAGCATGATTTATTTATTGATTGTCTTCTTTATGAGTGGCGGTCGGGGACGAACGATGGTCTTTTCCTACCAATCGATCCCCCTAGGAGCATGCGTGTAGTACTTTGTTTTGATAGCTAATAGACTTTTGCAATAAGTATGTGAGTTCTTTATAACTAATGTTGAGTCCATGGATTATACGCACTCTCACCCTTCCACCATTGCTAGCCTCTCTAGTACCGCGCAACTTTCGCCGGTGCATTACACCCACCATAACCCTTCCTCAAAACAGCCACCATACCTACCTATTATGGCATTTCCATAGCCATTCCGAGATATATTTCCATGCAACTTCCACCGTTCCGTTTATTATGACACGCTTCATCATTGTCATATTGCTTTGCATGATCATGTAGTTGACATCGTATTTGTGGCAAAGCCACCATTCATATTTTTTATACATGTCTCTCTTGATCATTGCACATCCCGGTACACCGCCGGAGGCATACATATAGAGTCATATTTTTGTTCTAAGTATCAAGTTGTAATTCTTGAGTTGTAAGTAAATAAAAGTGTGATGATCATCATTATTAGAGCATTGTCCCATATGAGGAAAGGATGATGGAGACTATGATTCCCCCACAAGTCGGGATATGACCCCGGACGAAAAAAGAGAAAAAAGGAAAAAAAAAGAGGCCAAAGAGACCAAAATGAAAAAAAATGAGAGAAAAGAGAGAAGGGGCAATGCTACTATCCTTTTTCCACACTTGTGCTTCAAAGTAGCACCATGATCTTCATGATAGAGAGTCTCCTATTTTGTCACTTTCATATACTAGTGGGAATTTTCGTTATATAACTTGGCTTTTATATTCCAATGACGGGCTTCCTCAAAGTGCCCTAGGTCTTTGTGAGCAAGCGAGTTGGATGCACACCCACTTAGTTTCTTTTTGAGCTTTCATACACTTATAGCTCTAGTGCATCCGTTGCATGGCAATCCCTACTCACTCACATTGATATCTATTGATGGGCATCTCCATAGCCCATTGATACGCCTAGTTGATGTGAGACTATCTCCTTCTTTTTGTCTTCTCCACAACCACCATATTCTATTCCACCTATAGTGCTATATCCATGGTTCACGCTCATGTATTGCGTGAAAGTTGAAAAAGTTTGAGAACATTAAAAGTATGAAACAATTGCTTGGCTTTTCATCAGGGTTGTGCATGATTTAATACTTTGTGTGATGAAGATGGAGCATAGCCAGACTATATAATTTTGTAGGGATAACTTTCTTTGGCCATGATATTTTGAGAAGACATGATTGCTTTATTAGTATGCTTGAAGTATTATTGTTTTTATGTCAATATTAAACTTTTGTTTTGAATCTTATGGATCTGAACATTCATGCCACAATAAAGAAAATTACAAGGATAAATATGTTAGGTAGCATTCCACATCAAAAATTCTGTTTTTATCATTTACCTACTCGAGGACGAGCAGGAATTAAGCTTGGGGATGCTTGATACGTCTCCAACGTATCTATAATTTTCGACTGTTCCATGCTATTATATTATCTGTTTTGGATGTTTTATATGCATTAATATGCTATTTTATATTATTTTTGGGACTAACTTATTAACCTAGAGCCCAATGCCAGTTTCTGTTTTTCCTTGTTTTTGAGTTTCGCAGAAAAGGAATATCAAACGGAGTCCAAACGGAATAAAACTGTATGATGATTTTTCTTGGACCAGAAGACACCTACGAGACTTGGAGTCGAAGTCAGAAGACCCACGAGGCGACGACAAGTCGAAGGGGCGCGCCCTAGGGAGGGCGCCCCCTGGCTTGTGGCACCCTCGGGAGTCCATCGACCTACTTCTTCGTCCTATATATTCACATATATTCCAAAACCCTAGGAGAGAGCCACGAAAATGCTTTTCCACCGCCGCAACCTTCTGTTCCCGTGAGATCCCATCTTGGGGCCTTTTCCGGCAATCTACCGGAGGGGGATTCGATCACGGAGGGCATCTACATCAACCCTATTGCCTCTCCGATGAAGTGTGAGTAGTTTACCTCAGACCTACGGGTCCATAGCTAGTAGCTAGATGGCTTCTTCTCTCTCTTTGATTCTCAATACCATGTTCTCCTCGATGTTATTAGAGATCTATCCGATGTAATATTCTTTTGCGGTGTGTTTGTCGAGATCCGATGCATTGTGGATTTATGATCAGATTATCTATGAATATTATTTGAATCTTCTCTGAATTCTTATATGCATGATTTGATATCTTTGTATTTCTCTTCAAATTATCGGTTTGGTTTGGCCAACTAGATTGGTATTTCTTGCAATGGGAGAGGTGCTTAGCTTTGGGTTCAATCTTGCGGTGTCCTCACCCAGTGACATAGTAGGGATAGCGAGGCACGTATTGTATTGTTGCCATCAAGGATAAAAAGATGGGGTTTTCATCATAGTGCTTGAGTTTATCCCTCTACATCATGTCATCTTACTTAAGGCATTACTCCGTTCTTTATGAACTTAATACTCTAGATGCATGCTGGATAGCGGTCGATGTGTGGAGTAATAGTAGTAGATGCAGAATCGTTTCGGTCTACTTGACACGGACGTGATTCCTATATGCATAATCATTGCCTTGGATATCGTCATAACTTTGCGCTTTTCTATCAATTGCTCGACAGTAATTTGTTCACCCACCGTATTATTTGCCTTTAAGAGAGAAGCCTCTAGTGAAACCTATGGCCCCCGGGTCTATTTTCCATCATATATTTTCAGATCTATATATCAAAAATTCCAAAAATACCTTGCTGCAATTTATTTACTTTTATTTTGTTTTACGTTTTGGCAATCTTATATACCTATCTCTATCAGATCTCACCTTTGCAATTGACCATGAAGGGATTGACAACCCCTTTATCGCGTTGGGTGCAAGTGTTTGATTGTTTGTGCAGGTGCATAGATTGGGGACTTGCTTGTACCTCCTACTGGATTGATACCTTGGTTCTCTAACTGAGGGAAATACTTATCTCTACTTTGCTGCATCACCCTTTCCGCTTCAAGGAAAAAACCAACGCAAGCTCAAGAAGTAGCACGGCCCGAGTGCCATGATTTCAGATCTGAACCATTTATGTTTTCACCATTATATCTATGTTCTAGATCTGATCTTGCTAGTCATATGCACGTGCTGCGCATTATGATCTGTAAACCCCAGGGTGAAAATAATTGGGATACTTTTCGGTGATGACCGTAGTTCGAGGAGTTCATGTATTCACTATGTGTTAATGCTTTGTTCTGGTTCTCTATTAAAAGGAGGCCTTAATATCCCTTAGTTTCCTTATGGACCCCACTACCACGGGAGGGTAGGACAAAATATGTCATGCAAGTTCTTTTCATAAGCTCGTATGACTATTTACGGAATACATGCCTACATTATATTTATGAACTGGATCTAGTTTTGTATCGCCCTAGGTTATGACTGTTATATGATGAATATCATCCAACAAATTCACCGATCCAATGCCTACGAGTTTTTCACATATTGCTCTTGCTAAGTTACTATTGCTATTGCTACTGTTGCACTTGCTACAAAACTATTGCTATCACTGTTACTGTTACTACTACTATTACCACTGCCATCAAAACTATCATACTACTATGCTGTAAGTGCATCTAGTGCCCCTTAGTGATTTTGGTGTATTGAAGACTTATAGGTTAAGGGTCTAATGTGTTTGTGAGTGTACACAGGTCTATAAGTCTGTGAGGAGTTTGTTAATTACGATGAATGTCGACCCCTAAAAATGAATGTCTTCAACTGAAGACTTTGGTTTTCTTGAAGACTTTGAAAGTGAAGAAATTGGTGTGACCCTGAAGACTTGATATTCATGCGAGGATTATGAAGCGTGAAGACTTTTGTTTTCGTAGTTTCATTTTCTTCTTCTTGAGTCATAGGAAACACCGTACTGTTAAAGGGGGTCGAGGTAAAACTAAGGAAAAATTTCCAAGTGATGCTCAACTCAAAATCCTACACCTACCCAATCCTTTCGAGTGAAGCCATTGGAAATCTCATACAGTTTAGTCAAGTTCTTCAGTGACAGAGACGAAGTTCTTCTGTTCTCTGAGGAATTTGTTCTGACTGAGGAGTTAGAAATTCGCCAGTGCGGATTGCCTACAAGTGAGGATTATGATAGCCCTGAGGAATTTGATACTCAAATTTTCGACCGTTGCTGTGCTACGTGCCAGCTGTCCCAAAATATCTACCCACCTAACGGTCATATCATTGAAGGGCATTTATGTCTTATCATGTCGGGCTGCTCCCTAGGCTATAAATAGCCGCCCTCTACAACCACTAGCTGGTTGGCTGCTCCAAGAAATAGATTGACACTTGTCATTTAGAGCATCCCATCCTCCGAGGACTTTGAGCGAAAATCATCAAGTGAGGAAAAACCCAAAAACCCAAACACCTACAAACCCAAAGTGATTGAGCATCACTGAAGAGATTGTTCCTGTGTGGAACCGACACTTGTTACCTTTGAGGACTGTGCATCCTCCAGACGGTTAGGCGTCATGGTCTAGAGCATCCAAGAGGAAATTGTGGATTGCCGAGTGACCGAGTATGTGAAGGTTTGGAAGTCACCTGAAGACTTACCACGAGTGGTTGGGCGAGGTCTGTGTGACCTTAGCTCAAGGAGAATACGGTGAGGACTAGGTGTCCTGGACTGTGTGTTCAGGACTGGGTGTCCGGGACTGTGTGTCCTCAGGTTTAAATACCTAGCCGCTCCAACCAGACGTACAACTGTCACAGCAGTTGGAACTGGTCTACCAAATCAGTGTCTTCACCGACCTACTGGTTCTATTTCCTCAACCCTTTCATTTCCTCGCATACTTGCTATGTATTTGATCATTACTGTTTGAAGACTTTGTCTGAAGACTTTCTCAATTTCCTCAGTTCAAATTCTTCAGTCAGTTTGTCTTCAGCCTGCTTATCCTGTGTTTACGCTACTCGTACTCTGTGCTTGTTTTCATTTCATCATGATGACTGTGCTACTGCTCTGTTATGCTTGCATCTGAGTACTCATTCCGCTGCTAAGTAGTTCGTCGCTTAGGAATTTCCTCACCTTGAAATTCCTCAGTGACGAATTTGTAAAAATCGCCTATTCACCCCCCCTCTAGTCGATATAACGCACTTTCAATTGGTATCAGAGCAAGGTACTCCCTTGTTCTGTGTGATTTTGGTTTAACCACCTGGAGTTTTAGTTATGTCGACTGCAGGCATGATCAAGGTCTCAGCTGGGTGTCCTACCTTCGATGGGATGGACTACCCCTACTGGAAGAACAAGATGCGCATGCATCTTGAGGCAATTGACAACGACCTCTGGTATGTTGTGGAAAAGGGTGTTCCCTCTGTCACTCCTTCCGTAAACGCTGCTGATGTGAAGAGATTCAAGCAACTTGACTCTCAAGCGAAGAATATCATATGTGGCCATCTGAGCAAAGGGCAGTATGGCAGAGTGAGTGCTTTGGAGACAGCTAAGCTTATCTGGGATAGGCTGTCCAAGGTCAACGAAGGAGTCTCAACTCAACGTGACTCTCGAGTTGACGTTCTTCGCAATCTCTTCAACCGCTTCAAAAGACTCGACAACGAAAATGTTCAGCAAACCTTTGATCGCCTCACTGACATTTCAAACGAGCTTCAAGCACTGGGTGCCACTGACATCACCGACCATGAGGTGGTGAAGAAATTGCTGAGGTCACTCGATTCTTCATTCGATACACTGGCACTGATGATTCAAGAACGTGGAGACTACAAGTCACTTGATCCTGCTGATATCCTCGAGAGGCTAAATACTCATGAATTCCAACTAGCTGAGAAGAGAGATCTCTACTGACCTAGCTATGGTAGATCTCGTGCACTGAAAGCCAAGGCAGTCTCTGAATCTGAAGATGAAGATTCTGGTAGCAGCCTTGGTGATCCTGAAGAACTGAGTCAGGAGCTAGCAATGCTCGTGAGGAAATTCCAGAAGTTCTCTAGACGTGGCCGATTTGGAAAATCCTCAAGAGGTGATGACATGAAATCAGATTCCTCATCCCGTGATTACAAGAAGAGAACTTGCCATAAATGCAAGAAACCTGGTCACTACATTACTGATTGTCCTCAGTGGGAGAAGGAATCAAAGAAGAAGAAATACAAGGATGATAGTTCAGCTGACTCTAAGAAGAAGAAGAAATCTTCAAAGTCCTCATCGTCAAGATCTTCAAAGTCTTCATCTCACAAGAAGAGCAGCTCCAAGAAAGCTCGGGCATTCATTGGCAAGGAAATGGACTCTGAAGCTGAATCTGAGGAACATGAGGAAGAGGAGGCATCTGAGGAGTCAGACTCTGGTGTGGCGAGCCTAGCCCTCGCTACTGCTTACGTTAGCAAGTCCATCTTCAACACTGAGGAAAATGGCTTCCCCAACACTGCTGATGACGGCAACGATGACTATGCTCCCACCTACTGCTTCATGGCAAAAGGTGCCAAGGTATTCAAATATCCCTCCTCTGAGTCAAGTGAGGATGAATCTGATGATAACCTCAAACCCAGCTATTCCAAACTTGCTAATATTGCTGTTAAACAACAAAAGGCTTTGGAAAAGGTTCAAAATATGCTAGACAAAAGCGATGATCTGTTAGGTGAGGAAATGGATCGAACTCAAACACTGACTGATAATCTTCAGCAACTACAGTCTAAGTTTGACAACTTCAAGGTCGTCATGACACTCTCCTAGCCGATCATGAGAAGCTTTCTTATGAATTTCTTCAAAGAAAGCAAGATCTTGAGAAGCTAAGGGTGAGTCATGAAGATCTTCAGAAGGAAAATGATTCCTTGCTTGCTCAACAGATCAGTTCCGCTCAGGAAGAATTTATTCCACCATGCTTGAAATGCATTGAACGTGAAACTGCTAATTCTTCACCTGAATGTTCAAATGCTTCTATTGCTGCAAACTCTTCAACTATCTCTGTGGTCACAAATTCCTCATCTGAGGATACCACTAGTATCACTGACGAAAATGCAGGGTTGAAGGAATTGTATGTGACAGGCATGTACAAAAGCCTCAAAGGGCATCAGACTCTTTGTGATGTGCTCAAAAAGCAGATCTTGAACAGGAACCCTAGGAAAGAGGGTATTGCCTTTGAGAGGAAACTCAATGCTGATGGAACCTACTAGAAACCGGAGCAGTATCCCAAAACCTCATGGGTTGCTGCGAAGGGACCTCCCGTAGATCCATCCACTTTATCTGGCTTTACTTGTGAATCCTCATATTCATCTGATGAGTCACTTGACTCCAACTATAAACTGTTCAAAAATCAGAATGGTGAGGTATTTGCTAGATATGTTGGATCTAACTGCAGGAATGGTCCCCCTATGAAGAAAATCTGGGTTCCCAAAAAGTGCCTTGAAAGTCTTCAGGTGAATGTCCTCATGACACCACCTGTGAAGAATAAGAACCCCAGATCAAATTCTTCATATGGATCAAATTACTCACATGGATCAAAGTCCTCACATGAACATCATCGTGCTAACACTTCTGTTTCGCAGGGAAAGCCTAAGGGCTATGAATATATGCATTATTCTTCAAATCATTATGTTCATAAGTCCTCGAAGAATTTCTCTGCTTATTCATATGCTTACCCTAACCCCTCTTATGTGAAACGAAGTGGTCTGGCGTCTATGCCACCTTTCTCTTATGGAGCTCGCAAAATGATGAACTCTTTGCCACCCCTCCAGATGTGGGTGGTGAAGAAAAGGAACTAATCTCTTATGCAGGGTCAGGTCTCCAGACGAACTAAATCGTCTGAAGAATTTGCTGGAGACCTGAAATGCTTGAAAGGACGCAAGCTAATCATGAAGAAATGATTTATTCATTTCTCACGTCCTCACATTGCTATATATACATATGTTGCTTTAATTGATGAAATATGTCTGATGAATTTGATGTCATATTCTTCACTCTGAAGTATATGAGTTCGTAAGATGCACTAATTCATCTGCAGGATGATTTACCCAAAGCTACTGAGTGGGTACTCGATAGTGGATGTACAAATCACATGACCGGTGACAAGAGCTTACTGATGAACACTCCTTTATCTCCATCACACTTGAAGCATATCACCTACGCTGACAAAGGCAAAAGCAAGGTATTGGGTCTAGGTAGGGTTGCAATCTCAAAGGATCGACACATGGATAAAGTCATGCTTGTCGAGTCCCTCGGATTCAACCTCATGTCTGTCTCAATGCTTTGTGATCTTGATATGGTTGTTGTCTTTGGCAAATATCGTTGCTTAGTGCTCATGGAATCTGACAATTCCAAAGTCTTCGAAGGATTTAGGAGAGGAGACTTGTATATTGTTGATTTCTCTGCAGGACCACAGCCTGCCACTTGTCTACTTGCTAAAGCTTCAGAAGGCTGGCTATGGCATCGACGACTGGGTCATGCTGGCATGAGGAACTTACACACGCTCGTGAAGAAAAAGCACGTCATTGGCATCGAGGGTGTCAAATTCCTCAAAGATCATTTTTGTGGGGCTTGTGAGGCTGGAAAGATGACCAGAGCCAAGCACCCCTCGAAGACTATCATGACTACTTCTCGTCCTTTTGAATTGCTTCATATGGATCTCTTTGGCCCTACTCATTATGCCACACTAACAAATGCAGCATCTCTATATGGCTTTGTCATTGTTGATGACTATTCTCGTTACACATGGGTGCATGTCATTACTTACAAAACTGAAGTGCAGGAAGTCTTCAGACGATTTTCCTCAAGGGCTTCGACGAATTTCGGCGTGAAGATCAAGCATATACGTAGTGACAATGGGACTGAGTTCAAGAATACTGGTCTTGATGACTATCTCGATGAACTTGGTATTACTCATGAGCTATCTGCCCCATACACTCCTCAGCAGAATGGCGTTGTGGAGCGCAAGAACAGGACTCTTGTTGAGATGGCTCGCACCATGCTTGATGAATACAAGACACCTCGTCACTTCTGGCCTGAGGTAATTGATACTGCATGCCACATCATCAACAGGGTATATCTTCACAAATTCTTCAAGAAGACCTCATATGAACTCCTCACTGACAAGAAACCCAATGGTCTTCAATGCCTATCACAACAAGGTTGTTGAAACTGTAGATGTGCGGTTCGATGAAACTAACGGCTCGCAAAGAGAGCACCTACCTCCTGTGCTAGATGAAAAGACGCATGAGGAAACCATCAAGTTCAAAGCTACTGAGGATGTCATTCCTACCGAATAATCTGCTGAAGAAATCATTCCAGAACATGAAGAACAGCATGCTGGCGCATCTGAAGAAAATGGCTCTGAAGAAAATGCTGAGCCAAATCAAAGTCGTCAACCTGCTCATCCCCGCGTTGCAAATGAAGTACAGATTGAGAGAATCATCAACGACATCAACGCACCAGGTCCTCTGACTCGCTCAAAAGCTTCACATTTATCTAACTTTTGTGGGCATTTTGCTTTCGTCTCTATCACAGAGCCCACCAAAGTTGATGAGGCATTTCTGGAGCATGAATGGATTCAAGCAATGCAAGAGGAATTACATCAATTCAAGCTGAACAATTTGTGGGAGCTTGTCAAGCGACCGGACCCATGCAAGCACAATATCATCGGTACCAAATGGATCTACCGCAACAAGCAAGATGAAAATGGCCTAGTGGTGAGGAACAAGGCTCGTCTTGTAGCTCAAGGCTACACACAGGTTGAAGGAATTGATTTCGATGAGACTTTTGCACCTGTTGCTAGACTTGAGGCTATTCGCATATTGCTTGCTTATGCTAACCATCATAATATCATCTTATATCAAATGGATGTGAAAAGTGCATTCCTCAATGGTAAGCTTGAGGAAGAAGTATATGTTGCTCAACCCCCAGGTTTTGAAGACCCTAAACATCCTGACAAAGTCTTCAGACTCAATAAGGCCCTCTATGGCCTCAAGCAGGCCCCTCGGGCGTGGTATGATACTCTGAAGGAATTCCTCATGAAGAAAGGCTTCAAGCCCGGTTCACTCGACCCAACTCTTTTCACCAAAACCTATGATGATGAATTATTCGTGTGCCAAATATATGTTGATGATATTATCTTTGGCTGTACTAACCAACATTACAGTGACGAATTTGCTTACATGATGAGTGAGGAATATCAAATGTCCATGATGGGAGAATTGAAATTCTTCTTAGGTCTTCAAATTCGTCAACAACGTAATGGCATTTTCATTTCTCAAGAGAAATACCTCAAGGACGTTCTGAGAAAATTCGGTATGCAAGAATGCAGAGGCGTCAAAATCCCTATGCCCACAAATGGCCATCTATGCACTGATGAAAATGGAATAGACTTCGATCAAAAGGTATACCGCTCCATGATTGGTTCTTTATTGTACCTATGTGCATCTAGGCCGGATATTATGCTTAGTGTTTGCATGTGTGCCCGTTTTCAAGCTACACCGAAGGAATCACACTATAAGGCTGTGAAACATATTCTTCGATATCTAGCTCACACTCCAACACTTGGATTATGGTATCCCAAGGGCTCGGTTTTTGATCTCATTGGATATTCTGACTCTGACTATGCCGGTGGTCGTGTGGACCGCAAGTCAACTTCAGGCACATGCCATTTCCTCGGACGATCCTTAGTATGTTGGTCCTCGAAGAAGCAGAACTGCGTATCACTCTCTACTGCTGAAGCTGAGTATATTGCTGCTAGTTCTTGCTGTGCTCAATTGCTATGGATGAAGCAAACCCTCAAGGACTACGGCATCAATGTGAAGAATGTGCCACTCTACTGCGACAATGAGAGTGCCATCAAAATTGCTCATAACCCAGTTCAGCACTCGAAGACAAAGCACATCGAGATTCGTCATCATTTTCTTCGAGATCATGTGTTGAAGGGTGACATCTCTATTGATCCCGTGAAGTCCGAAGAACAGCTAGCGGATATCTTCACAAAGCCCTTGGATGAGAAGAGATTTAGCAAGTTGCGGTGTGAGCTAAATATCTTAGAATCTTCGAATGTCCTTTGAAAAGGACACACATCCTAACACTTATGCAAATTGATGACTTAGATGTGCAACACACGAAGAAACGTTTTTCTTCAATCAATGAAGACTAACCCTCTAAGTGTGAAGAAATTAATGAAGAATTTGATTCTCAGAGCCCTACGACAATTGTACGCGGTGTCTGAAATCATCATTCTTACACGGTGGGTCACGCCACCACAAAAAGTTGAAAATCTTCAAAATTTGTGTTTTTCATCATTGTGCAAATTCTTCAAATTTTCAAATTCTTCAACTTTGCAAAATCTTCACTCTTTCCGTCTATGTTCTTCATTGACTATATATATATATTTGAGTTTTCTGTCCTCTACAGCATTCACTTATTGCTAATTCTTCAAGTTGTGTTTCTTCTAAGTGAATGTGATCGGACCCGTTCCCCCTCAATTCTAAACTCAATCCAGTCCATTCACAAATTCTTCATGTGCGTTCTATTTGAAACCCGTTCAAAGTCTTCACTGTGTCCTTGACAGCTGAAGAATTTGTGAACGAAACATTAAAATATTCTTATCTGAATTTTCGGCTTTTGCCATTCAAACCGTTCCTTATCCCTCGATAAGATTTATCTATTCACCCACGATCTAACACGATCTCCACTTCACAGTTCGTGGGTGACACATGTCGCTAGGATGAGAAGGGTCAGGGGCACGTTTGTCCATTTTCTTCGGACGAGCGGTTTTTCACCTCTGCTATAAATACCCCTCACCCTCCTCAGAGCTCATTTACCCCGCTCGATCTTACTCCCTCGCTCGAGCTCTCAGACCTAGCGCCGCCGCTACACTCCATCGTCGCCGGTGAGGAAGAGCTTCACTGCCTCGACCTCGTCGCCGTCGTACTCACGTCGGCCACGGAAATCCTCACTCCGCCGCCGCCGTAGCTGTTTTCCATCGCCAAGTTAGGGCGTGGAAGATCTGAACGGACGAACATCTCCACTGCCACTCTCAGTTCGTCGTGTTCTTCGTCAAGGGTAAATAAAATTTATTTTTACTGGCCTTGTTGATTCTGATGATTTCCACAAAATCTTCAAAAGGTGTTTATTCTTCAACTTTCATGTTCTTAAACACCAACTTGCTTCTGTCCTTGATCAGTTTCTCTAAGCAACGTTTTTCTTCAAGATTCCTCAATTGTGTGGATTTTCAATCTACACAACTCTGGAACCTAAGTCAAAATGCTTAGTGAAATTCCTCAAGACACCCCTGGTCATCTTCCTCAAACTTGATACTTTTGAAAATCTTCTGAGAACGCATATGACCTCTCCAAAACTCTTCGCACCTATATTCTGTTCACAGGTACACATGTCCGTTGCTGAATCTCTAGGTTCTCATCAACTTAACTCATTTGCAGCGTTCCTTGAAGAAAAATTGCACACCTCATCAGAAAATTCGATTGTTCAAAACCCTCAAGTGAAGAAAATGGCTGATGGTAAAAGACCTCAGAAGGGAGGAAAGAGGCCAGAAACAAATACTGCTTTTGAGATCCCTGATGACATCTATGATGAATATTGTACTCCTGATGAAGCAACTCATGGCAAGGAGAACAAAAATCAGCGCAAAGTGCGCATTCAGAAGATTGAGAGGAGATGGGCAAGAGAATGGAGGGAATATCGCTATGTCACTCCCAAGTACATGAAGAAATTTGCTGTTAACCCTCCATGTCCAAGACCTCCATTGGCTCCTGGCCAAGAAGCTGATCCCACTAGCATCAGAAGAGGTGAGGAATTTCCTCAGGAGTGGGCTAAGCGTCAAGCCAAGCTGGCCAAAGTGGCTAAAGAGGCAGTAAAGAAATTCAATGAAGATTCTGTTGCTGCCGCCGCTGAGGCCTCTGTTATCAAGCCTAAGAAGGCTATGCTGAAGAAATCAGCTGTTAAGACAAGTTCCTCAGCTGCAATGCCCTCACGGCCTGTTCCTCAAGCAAATTCCTCAAAAGCAGCTCCAACTCCCTCGGTTGCAAAATCCTCAGCTGCTCCTGCAAAGTCCTCAGCACCTGTGCATCTTGCCACATGCCAAAGGACTACTGGAATCTCAATTGCTTCAGGAGTCTCTGCAAGTTCTTCAGCTCCACCTCAGTCTTCAACAACTCCGACCTTGCTGAAGAAAAAGGCCACTGCTGGACGAGGCACAAGGCCAAGTCCTCACAAGAAGCAAGTCGCCTTTCAGGTTCCGTCAAGCGAAGACGAAGCTGATGATGAAGAATTAGCTGAGCTCATCAGAGATCGACAACAAAGGGCCGCTAGAGCCAAAGGCAGTGCTGTGCCCCTCATGCTGGATCCAAGGAAGATCCTTGATTTTATTGATCTATGGCACAAGAACCCTAACACACCTTTGCCTGAATTAAACCTCACTCCTGGTCAAAGTCACATGTTGACGGCTTCATAAATGAAGAAAAATGGAAATTTGAAAAGGCCAGGCAGGTGAAGAAGGCTCAGTACAAGAAGGAGCGTTTTCTGAAGAACAATGTTGTGAAAATGTCTCCTGAAGAACTTGTGACTATGCAGGCTGAGATCAAAGCACTCAGTGATGAATTTCATGCATTCCATGCAGATTGGCTAGGTGCCAAAGTCAGATTCGTCAGAATGGCAAAAGGATTTACTCCAAGTGTTGCAGCTTCATTGCAACCCAAATTTCCTCAGACTGGAACATCTGTTCAGTCTGCTGAAGAAAATGAAAAGCGCCAGAGCTGATGAAGAAATTCCAGTCTCTGAAGAAAATGCAAGGGCAACCTCCAATATTGCGCCTGAAGAGCAATCTAGGCCAGTTGAAGCATCTGCTACTGTGCCTGAGGAATCTGAACAAGCCAGGGCAACTGCATCAGTTGTGCCTGAAGAAATTCAACCAATTTTCTCTGCTCCTCCTGCACCGATGACAAGCATCAACCTTCCTTCTGCATCAGAAGCAAAGAAAACCAAGGCTGCGGAGCGAGCAGCTGTGAAGAAAAGGAAAACATCTGCATCTTCAGAGTCTTCAGCTCCCAAGAAATTGAAGACTTTGACGAGTTCATCTGAAAACCCAATTGATGCTATTCCAATATCAAGCATGCCATCAAAGGAGATCATTCCCTTTGGTGAGGAATATGAAATTCCAAGTAAATCTGATGAAGAAATTCCTTCTGCTGCTTCGACAGAGCAGATGGATGAAGAAATTGAAGTGGATACTTTCCCTTCAACCCCACTGGTATCATCGCCCATGCCTCAGTTCACAGCTGAAGAGGCAGGCGTCGAAGGAACTGAAGAAGATGAGGATGTGGATATTGGGTCTACAACACCTATTCTGAATGATGACTTTTGGGAAAGTCATCACCCCAATTCACCTCTGACAACCCCTCTACATCATGTTCCTCAGTCCCCTGTGCCAACTGAAGAAATTCATACGGGCTCTGATGAACGTCAAGCTTCACTTCACTCTATACCTGAAGAAGTTTCAGTCACTAGCGCTGATGTACATATGTCTGAAGAAATGAAGGCCAAGGCTGCTGCTGAAATTCCTCAGCCAGTGGCTCCAGTGGCTATACCTCAAGAGGCTGTAAATTCTTCAACTGTTAATCTTCAGCCCAAGCCACAGAACCCTCACTCCAAGAAGCAGAAGTTTAATGCTGAGGATTTCTTCAACGAGCACATATTCTTCACTGACTACAATCCCTATGACTCTACTCGTCTTCGTCGCAAGCGTTTCTGGACTGCAAGCCAGATGAACTTCTACTCCTCATTGTTGGTTGATAAGGATAAGATCTTTGAACATGAGCAAATTCCTCATGTAGATATGGAATCGCTACCCTGCTTCACCCCAGTCCTCAGTGTTCTTCATGACGCTGGGTTACTCAATTTCTGCACCGACATCTGCGATTGGAATGAAGAACTCATTCTTCAATTCTTCGCCACGCTGCACATCACTGGAAATGTTGATGATGTCAATTCATGGGTATTGGACTGGATGACCGGTAATACTCATTTCAAAGCACCGACCTCTGAATTGCTTCATGCCGTCCCAGTCAGTCCTCCCACTGAAGGTGCTAGGCTTCTCTATGTTGAACCTGAACTGTCTGATCATCTGATGCAAGTGCTGATGAAGCCTTTGAAGCCAGGCCAAGCTCCAAGGACCAAATTCCTCGTCAAGGAATTGCTCTATGTGCCAAGGACAGTCTATCGCATATTGACCAAAACCCTCAGTCCAATCAAGGGCCACAACTCTGATGATGAAGAAGTTGTTGGCATTATGAAGAATCTGCTGTTCAATATCATTCACGGTATTCCTATCAACTACCACGATTTCTTCATGAGGACTTTGGCCAATGCTGCACTGTCACCTTTTGAGTTGAAGCCTTATGCTCCCTGGATCATGAGATTCATCAGATCAAGGTCTTCAATTCATTACATGGCTGACTTTCAAAATTATCTCAGCTATTTGCCCCCTATTGAAGTCCTCAAACGGACTATTTCCTCAGCTAACGAGAAGGGCAAAGCTACTGTTATTGATGAAGGTACTCGTCCATTGGATGGACAGTTTCGCAAAGCTACTTCCTATTCCACCAATGATGACTCTGCAACTCAAGATTCTGCCGCCAAAGCTTCAGAACATCATCCTCAAGCCATAGCTCCGCGTGTGATGACTGATCGTGAACTTCTCCTTAGTCTTCATCAGAAAGTTGATCGAAATCACAAGTGGGTCAAGCGTCAGTTTGGTGCAATTCTTCAGAACATGACAGTCACTCAAAATACTGTGAAGAAGAATCACTACTACTTGCATGAAGTCTTTGACCGCACTTGGGCGATTCTGTCTAATCTTCATAGTGCTGAAGAACTCAAGGAGATGGGCTTCCAACAGGACTTTGACTGGTCCCAGCCACCTTCGAAGAAATTCAAGAAAGTCAAAGTTCCTCAGCTTGTTGCCAGTTCATATTCTTCATCGCGCGAGACGGATGAAGCTGAAGACTTGAACGACACTGCGGCAGGCCCTACCTCAATAGACGACCCCAACAATGCTGGCGCTCCTCCATCGACATCATGATGATATTCTTCAGGGGCGTTAGTCCTCATTTTTCGTCCCTTTTGGTCATTCGATGACAAAGGGGGAGAAATTTGAGTTTAGTCTTCAAGCGGGTCTTATATATGGGCTATATTTCTGTTAAGTTTCAACTCTTGCTCTTCTGAGGTGTTTGCTCTGATGAGTTGTAAACTTAAGTCCTATGGTGGTCTGATACTTTTGAACTGCTTTCTGCATGCTTATTTCCTCAAGTACCTTAATGCATGCATGCTGAATTCCGTCAGACACCATATTTCAGCATGCATTTCAAATTCTTCATATCATACAAATGCGTGTATGAATTTCAAGATATAGGAGGAGATCTCCATGATATTACTCAACAATGTGCATTTGCTATTTCAAAGCAAATTCTTCAAATATGCACATCTTCAGGGGGAGTTCCTCTATATCTTGCAATCAAATTCCTCAATATTAGTATTTACACTTCATATGTTTATCCCCGTTGAAAACTTAACCTATATTGTCATCAATCACCAAAAAGGGGGAGATTGTAAGTGCATCTAGTGCCCCTTAGTGATTTTGGTGTATTGAAGACTTATAGGTTAAGGGTCTAATGTGTTTGTGAGTGTACACAGGTCTATAAGTCTATGAGGAGTTTGTTAATTATGATGAATGTCGACCCCTAAAAATGAATGTCTTCAACTGAAGACTTTGGTTTTCTTGAAGACTTTGAAAGTGAAGAAATTGGTGTGACCCTGAAGACTTGATATTCATGCGAGGATTATGAAGCATGAAGACTTTTGTTTTCGTAGTTTCATTTTCTTCTTCTTGAGTCATAGGAAACACCGTACTGTTAAAGGGGGTCGAGGTAAAACTAAGGAAAAATTTCCAAGTGATGCTCAACTCAAAATCCTACACCTACCCAATCCTTTCGAGTGAAGCCATTGGAAATCTCATACAGTTTAGTCAAGTTCTTCAGTGACAGAGACGAAGTTCTTCTGTTCTCTGAGGAATTTGTTCTGACTGAGGAGTTAGAAATTCGCCAGTGCGGATTGCCTACAAGTGAGGATTATGATAGCCCTGAGGAATTTGATACTCAAATTTCCGACCGTTGTTGTGCTACGTGCCAGCTGTCCCAAAATATCTACCCACCTAACGGTCATATCATTGAAGGGCATTTATGTCTTATCATGTCGGGCTGCTCCCTAGGCTATAAATAGCCGCCCCCTTCAACCACTAGCTGGTTGGCTGCTCCAAGAAATAGATTGACACTTGTCATTTAGAGCATCCCATCCTCCGAGGACTTTGAGCGAAAATCATCAAGTGAGGAAAAACCCAAAAACCCAAACACCTACAAACCCAAAGTGATTGAGCATCACTGAAGAGATTGCTCCTGTGTGGAACCGACGCTTGTTACCTTTGAGGACTGTGCATCCTCCAGACGGTTAGGTGTCATGGTCTAGAGCATCCAAGAGGAAATTGTGGATTGCCGAGTGACCGAGTATGTGAAGGTTTGGAAGTCACCTGAAGACTTACCACGAGTGGTTGGGCGAGGTCTGTGTGACCTTAGCTCAAGGAGAATACGGTGAGGACTAGGTGTCCTGGACTGTGTGTTCAGGACTGGGTGTCCGGGACTGTGTGTCCTCAGGTTTAAATACCTAGCCGCTCCAACCAGACGTACAACTGTCACAGCAGTTGGAACTGGTCTACCAAATCAGTGTCTTCACCGAGCTACTGGTTCTATTTCCTCAACCCTTTCATTTCCTCGCATACTTGCTATGTATTTGATCATTACTGTTTGAAGACTTTGTCTGAAGACTTTCTCAATTTCCTCAGTTCAAATTCTTCAGTCAGTTTGTCTTCAGCCTGCTTATCCTGTGTTTACGCTACTCGTACTTTGTGCTTGTTTTCATTTCATCATGATGACTGTGCTACTGCTCTGTTATGCTTGCATCTGAGTACTCATTCCGCTGCTAAGTAGTTCGTCGCTTAGGAATTTCCTCACCTTGAAATTCCTCAGTGACGAATTTGTAAAAATCGCCTATTCACCCCCCCTCTAGTCGATATAACGCACTTTCATGTGCTACTGATTACCTTGCTGTAGATATTTAATCTCCAGGTGTGGTTGAATTGACAACTCAACTGCTAATACTTGCAAATATTCTGTGGCACCCCTTTTGTCGAACCTATAAATTTGGGTTGAATACTCTACCCTCGAAAACTGTTGCGATCCCCTATACTTGTGGGTTATCACTCCTAGATTGCGACAAGTAGCACACATGTAGTGCGCCAGTTGTCAACACCAGGGAGATAGAAGTAACATTTGCAAGGGGTACCCCTTGACTAGTGATTTAGCAGAAGCATCATGTGCCACTATGGCCCATGATGGACTTGCATTGGAACGTCAAGCACCGAGTGATACCGCGGCCCAAGCCGGCCCTGTCGTGGATCAAAATTTCTCCCTTGTCCCATATGGCCCCCTTCGTGTCTACGAGTGTTGGAAATATGCCCTAGAGGCAATAATAAAGTGGTTATTATTATATTTCCTTGTTCATGATAATCGTTTATTATCCATGCTATAATTGTATTGATTGGAAACTCAAATACATGTGTGGATACATAGACAACAACATGTCCCTAGTGAGCCTCTACAGGACTAGCTCGTTGATCAAAGATGGCTATGGTTTCCTAGTCATAGACATGAGTTGTCATTTGATAACGGGATCACATCATTAGGAGAATGATGTGATGGACAAGACCCAAACTATGAACGTAGCATATGATCGTGTTAAGTTTATTGCTATCGTTTTCTGCATGTCAAGTATATGTTCCTATGACCATGAGATCATGCAACTCACTGACACCGGAGGAGTACCTTGTGTGTACCAAACATCGTAACGTAACTGGGCGACTATAAAGGTGCTCTACAGGTATCTTCGAGGGTGTCTGTTGAGTTGGCATGGATCAAGACTGGGATTTGTCACTCAGTATGACGGAGAGGTATCTCAGGGCCCACTCGGTAATACAACATCACAAGAAGCTTGCAAGCAATGTGACTAATGAGTTAGCCACGGGGTCTTGTATTACGGAACAAGTAAAGAGACTTGCCGGTAACGAGATTGAACTAGGTATGGAGATACCGACGATCGAATCTCGGGCAAGTAACATACCAATAGACAAAGGGAACTGCATACGGGATTAGCTGAATCCTTGACATCGAGGTTCGACCGATAAGATCTTCGTAGAATATGTAGGAACCAATATGGGCATCTAGGTCCCGCTATTGGTTATTGACAGTAGAGGTGTCTCGGTCATGTCTACATAGTTCTCGAACCCACACTTAACGTTTGGTGATGATATAAGTATAGCTGAGTCATTATGGTGGTTACCGAAGGTTGTTCGGAGTCCCGGATGAGATCCTGGACATGACGAGGAACTCCGGAATGGTCCGGAGGTGAAGATTGATATATTGGATGAAGGGTATTGGAGTCCAGAATTGTTCCGGGGGTACCGGGTGATGACCAGCATGACCGAAAGGGGTTTCGGGGGGTCCCGGCAAGTGTTGGGGGGCCTCATGGGCCAAGGGGAGGGAGCAAACCAGCCCACTAAGGGGCTGTACACCCCCCTCACCCTTTCCCACGTGACTAGGAGAGGTGGGGCGCCCCCCTCTAGGGTTTCCCTCCACCCGGCTTGGGAGGCAAGTCACCCTAGGGGAGATCCCATCTGCCTTGGCCGCCGCCCCCCTAGGGGAAACCCTAGGGGCGCCACCCCCTCCTCCCTTCCCCTATATATAGAGAGGTAGAGAGAGGGCAGCCGAACCCCTTGAACACATCTCCATGCCACGGTGCTGCCTCTCCTCTCCCTTGCATCTCTCTTCTTCTCCGTAGTGCTTAGCGAAGCTCTGCCGAGATTTCTCCACCACCACCGCCACCACGCCGTCGTGCTGCCGGAGGACTCGAGCTACTACTTCACCATCGCTCACTGGATCGAGGAGGTGAAGGCGTCATCAAGCCGTACGTGTGTTGAACGCGGAGGTGTCATCCGTTCGGCACTTGGATCGGGAGTTCGCGGGACGGATCATGATTGGATCGCGAAGACGTTCGACTACATCAACCGTGTTTCTTAACACTTCCACTTAGCGATCTACAAGGGTATGTAGATCCAATCTCTCCTCTTGTAGATGGTCATCTCCTATATTGGATCTTGGTGAGCGTAGGAAATTTTTTGTTTCCCATGCAACGTTCCCCAACAGTGGCATCATGAGCTAGGTCTATGCGTAGATGACATCACGAGTAGAACACAAAAGAGTTTGTGGGCATTGATATTCAGATTGCTTCCTTCCTTGGTCTTTTCTTGATTCGGCGGTATTGTGGGATGAAGCGGCCTGGACCAACTTTACATGTCCACGTACATGAGACCGGTTCCATCGACAGACCTGTGACTTTGTTGCATAAAGATGGCTGGCGGGTGTCTGTCTCTCCCACCTTAGTTGAATCGGATTCGACAAAGGCGGTCCTTGTAGAAGGTTAAATAGCAACTTGCATATCACCGTTGTGGCTTTGCGTAGGTAAGAATCGTTCTTGCTAGATACCCATAGCAGCCACATAAAACATGCAACAATAATTAGAGGACGTCTAACTTGTTTTTGCAGGGTATGTTGTGATATGATATGGCCAAAGACATGATGAAATATATTTGATGTATGAGATGATCATGTTTGTAATACTTTATATCGACTTGCATGTCGATGCATACGGCAACCGGCAGGAGCCATAGGGTTGTCTTTAATTATTGTATGACCTGCATGTCAATCATTAAGCGCTATGTAATGTTTTACTTTATCGCTAAGCGGTAGCAATAGTAGTAGAAGCATGGTTGGCGTGACAACCCCGATGGCGACACGATGATGGAGATCATGGTGTCATGCCGGTGACGATGGAGATCATGCCGGTGCTTTGGAGATGGAGATCAAAAGCACGAGTTGATGGCCATATCATGTCACTTATGATTTGCATGTGATGTTAATCCTTTTATGCATCTTATTTTGCTTAGGACGACGGTAGCATTATAAGGTGATCCCTCACTAAAATTTCAAGATAAAATTGTGTTCTCCCCAAGTATGCACCGTTGTGAAAGTTCGTCGTTTTGAAGCACCACGTGATGATCGGGTGTGATAGACTCTACGTTCACATACAACGGGTGCAAGCCAATGTTGCACATGAGGAACACTTGGGTTAAACTTGATGAGCCTAGCATGTACAGACATGGCCTCGGAACACAAGAGACCGAAAGGTCAAACACGAGTCATATAGTAGATATGATCAACATGGAGATGTTCACCATTGAAACCACCTCATCTCACGTGATGATCGAACTTGGGTTGGTGAATTTGGATCGTGTTACACTCGGACAACCGGAGGGATGTTGATTTGAGTGGGAGTTCTTAGGTAATATGATTAATTGAACTCATTATCATGAACAATAGTCTAAAGTTGCCTTTGCAAATTTATGTTGTAGATCAATGGTTCGCGCAGTAGCTCCCCTGAATTTTAATGCGTTCCTAGAGAAAGCTAAGCTGAAAGATGATGGAAGCAACTTTGTAGACTGGACCCGTAATATGAGGATTATCCTCACGACTTCCCATAAGTCTTATGTCCTTGATGCACCGCTTGGTGCACCACCCCCTCCAGCGACTGTGGATGTTGTGAACGCCTGGCAGTCGCGTGTTGATGACTACTCAATAGTCCAGTGCGCCATGTTGTATGGCTTAGAGCCGGGACTTCAAAGGCGTTTTGAACGTCATGGAGCATATGAGATGTTCCAGGAGTTGAAGTTTATCTTTGAGAAGAATGCCCGGATCGAGAGGTATGAGACCTCCGATAAGTTCTATGCCTGCAAGATGGAGGAGAACGGGTCTGTCAGTGAGCACATACTCAGAATGTCTGGGTACTACAACCGTCTGGCTAAGTTGGGAGTTGAGCTCCCGCCAGAGGCTGTGACTGACAGAGTTCTTCAATCGCTACCACCTAGCTACAAGAGCTTTGTGTTGAACTATAACATGCAAGGGATAAACAAGTCAGTCGCCGAGCTGTTCGCGATGCTAAAAGTCACTGAGTCAGACATCCAGGAGGAGCATCAAGTGTTGATGGTGAATAAAACCACTAGTTTCAAGAAAGGCAAGGGAAAGAAGGGGAACTTCAAGAAAGGTGGCAAAGCAGTTGCTCCTCCCGTGAAGAAACCCAAGGCTGGACCCAAGCCGGAGACTGAGTGCTTCTATTGCAAGGGAACTGGCCACTGGAAGCGGAACAACCATAAGTATCTGGCCGACAAGAAGGGAGCCAACGTCAACAAAGGTATATATGATATACATGTTATTGATGTGTACCTTACCAACTGTCGTTGTAGTGCCTGGGTATTTGATACCGGTTCGGTTGCTCACATTTGCAACTCAAAGCAGGAACTACGGAATAGATGGAGGCTGGCAAAGGACGAAGTGACGATGCACATGGGAAATGGTTCCAAGGTTGATGTGATCGCCGTCGGCACGCTCGCTCTTCGATTACCATCGGGATTAGTGATGAACCTGAATAATTGTTATTTAGTGCCTGCGTTGAGCATGAACATTATATCTGGATCTTGTTTAATGCGAGACGGTTACTCATTTAAATCAGAGAATAATGGTTGTTCTATTTATATGGGTAATATCTTTTATGGTCATGCACACATTGTGAGGGGTTTATACTTATTGAATCTCGATAGTGATGATACACATGTTCATAACATTGATGCCAAAAGATGTAGAGTTGATAATGATAGTACCACTTTCTTGTGGCACTGCCGCTTAGGTCATATTGGTGTAAAGCGCATGAAGAAACTCCGTGCTGATGGACTTTTGGAGTTACTTGATTTTGAATCACTTGACACATGCGAACCATGCCTCATGGGCAAGATGACTAAGACCCCGTTTTCCGGAACAATGGAACGGGCAAGTGACTTGATGGAAATCATACATACTGATGTATGCGGTCCGATGAGCGTTGATGCGCGCGGTGGATATCGTTACTTTCTCACCTTCACCGATGACTTGAGTAGATATGGGTATATTTACTTAATGAAGCATAAGTCTAAAACATTTGAAAAGTTCAAGCAATTTCAGAGTGAAGTTGAGAATCATCGTAACAAGAAGATTAAATTCCTACGATCCGATTGAGGGGGAGAATATCTGAGTTATGAGTTTGGCAATCACTTAAGACAATGTGGAATCGTTTCACAGTTGACACCACCTGGAACACCACAGCGTAATGGTGTGCCTGAACGTCATAATCATACCTTATTGGATATGGTGTGTTCTATGATGTCTCTTGCCGATCTGCCACTACCGTTTTGGGGTTATGCGTTAGAGACAGCTGCATTCACTTTAAATAGGGCACCATCTAAGTCCGTGGAGACGACGCTGTATGAACTGTGGTTTGGCAAGAAACCTAAGTTGTCGTTTCTTAAGGTTTGGGGTTGCGATGCTTATGTCAAAAGGCTTCAGCTGGAAAAGCTCGAACCCAAAGCGGACAAATGCGTCTTCATAGGGTACCCAAAAGAGACGGTTGGGTATACCTTCTATCTCAGATCCGAAGGCAAAGTGTTTGTCGCTAAGAACGGGTCCTTTCTCGAGAAAGAGATTCTCTCGAAAGAATTGAGTGGGAGGAAGATAGAACTTGATGAGGTTGTTGAACCTCTACTTCAACCAGTGAGTAGTGCAGCGCAGAAAGATGTTTCTGTGACACGTACGTCAGTTGAAGAGGAAGCAAATGATAGTGATCATGAAGTTTCGGATCAAGTTACTATCGAACCTCGTAGGTCGACAAGGATACGTACAGCTCCTGAGTGGTACGGCAACCCTGTCTTAGAGGTCATGTTGTTGGACAACGATGAACCTACGAGCTATGGAGAAGCGATGGTGGGCCCGGATTCCGACAAATGGTTAGAGGCCATGAAATCCGAGATGGGATCCATGTATGAAAACAAAGTATGGACTTTGGAATTATTACCTAAAGGGCGAAAGGCCATTCAGAATAAATGGATCTTCAAGAAGAAGACGGACGCGTACGGTAATGTCACTGTATATAAAGCTCGACTTGTGGCAAAGGGGTTTTCACAAGTTCAAGGAGTTGATTACAATGAGACTTTCTCACCCGTAGCGATGCTTAAGTCCGTCAGAATCATGTTGACAATAGCTACATTTTTCGATTATGAAATCTGGCAGATGGATGTCAAAACAGCGTTCCTTAACGGTTTCCTTAAGGAAGAGTTGTATATGATGCAACCAGAAGGTTTTGTCGATCCAGGGAATGTTGACAAAGTGTGCAAACTCCAGCGATCCATTTATGGACTGGTGCAAGCATCTCGGAGTTGGAATCTTCGCTTTGATGAGGTGATCAAAGCGTTTGGGTTTATACAAGTTTACGGAGAAGCTTGTATTTACAAGAAAGTGAGTGGGAGCTCTATAGCGTCTCTAATATTATATGTGGATGACATATTGCTGATTGGAAACAATATAGAACTTTTGGAAAACGTGAAGGAATATTTGAATAAGAGTTTTTAAATGAAGGACCTAGGAGAAGCTGCTTTCATATTAGGCATCAAGATCTATAGAGATAGATCAAGACGCTTGATAGGACTTTCACAAAGCACATACCTCGATAAGATTTTGAAGAAGTTCAAAATGGATCAGTCCAAGAAGGGGTTCTTGCCTGTTTTGCAAGGTGTGAAGTTGAGTCAGACTCAATGCCCAGCGACTACAGAGGATAGAGAAAAGATGAGTGTCATCCCCTATGCCTCCGCCATAGGCTCTATCATGTATGCGATGCTGTGCACAAGACCGGATGTCAGCCTTGCCATAAGTATGGCCGGAAGGTTTCAAAGTAATCCAAGAGTGGATCACTGGACAGCGGTGAAGAATATCCTTAAGTACGTTAAAAGGACTAAGAAAATGTTTCTCGTTTATGGAGGTGATCAAGAGCTCGTCGTAAAGGGTTACGTCGATGCAAGCTTTGACACTGATCCGGATGACTCTAAGTCTCAAACCGGATACGTGTATATTCTAAATGGGGGAGCGGCAAGCTGGTGTAGTTCCAAGCACGTGGTAGCTGATTCTACATGCGAAGTGGAGTACATAGCTGCCTCGGAGGCAGCAAGGGAAGGTGTCCGGATGAAGCAGTTCATGACAGATCTTGGAGTTATGCCCAGTGCACTGGACCCGATGACTCTGTTCTGTGACAACACTGGTGCCATTGCTCTAGCCAAGGAACCAAGGTTTCACAAGAGGACCCGACACATAAAGTGACGCTTCAATTCCATCTGCGATTACATCAAGGAGGAAGACATAAACATTTGCAAAGTGCATACGGACCTGAATGTTGCAGATCCGTTGACTAAACCTCTTCCACGGGCAAAGCACGATCAACACCAGAACTCTATGGGTGTTAGATTCATTGCCATGTAATGCTAGATTATTGACTCTAGTGCAAGTGGGAGACTGTTGGAAATATGCCCTAGAGGCAATAATAAAGTGGTTATTATTATATTTCCTTGTTCATGATAATCGTTTATTATCCATGCTATAATTGTATTGATTGGAAACTCAAATACATGTGTGGATACATAGACAACAACATGTCCCTAGTGAGCCTCTACAGGACTAGCTCGTTGATCAAAGATGGCTATGGTTTCCTAGTCATAGACATGAGTTGTCATTTGATAATGGGATCACATCATTAGGAGAATGATGTGATGGACAAGACCCAAACTATGAACGTAGCATATGATCGTGTTAAGTTTATTGCTATCGTTTTCTGCATGTCAAGTATATGTTCCTATGACCATGAGATCATGCAACTCACTGACACCGGAGGAGTACCTTGTGTGTACCAAACATCGTAACGTAACTGGGCGACTATAAAGGTGCTCTACAGGTATCTCCGAGGGTGTTTGTTGAGTTGGCATGGATCAAGACTGGGATTTGTCACTCAGTATGACGGAGAGGTATCTCAGGGCCCACTCGGTAATACAACATCACAAGAAGCTTGCAAGCAATGTGACTAATGAGTTAGCCACGGGGTCTTGTATTACGGAACGAGTAAAGAGACTTGCCGGTAACGAGATTGAACTAGGTATGGAGATACCGACGATCGAATCTCGGGCAAGTAACATACCAATAGACAAAGGGAACTGCATACGGGATTAGCTGAATCCTTGGCATCGAGGTTCGACCGATAAGATCTTCGTAGAATATGTAGGAACCAATATGGGCATCTAGGTCCCGCTATTGGTTATTGACCGTAGAGGTGTCTCGGTCATGTCTACATAGTTCTCGAACCCACACTTAACGTTTGGTGATGATATAAGTATAGCTGAGTCATTATGGTGGTTACCGAAGGTTGTTCAGAGTCCCGGATGAGATCCCGGACATGACGAGGAACTCCGGAATGGTCCGGAGGTGAAGATTGATATATTGGATGAAGGGTATTGGAGTCCAGAATTGTTCCGGGGATACCGGGTGATGACCAGCATGACCGAAAGGGGTTTCGGGGGGTCCCGGCAAGTGTTGGGGGGCCTCATGGGCCAAGGGGAGGGGGCAAACCAGCCCACTAAGGGGCTGTGCCCCCCCCCCCTCACCCTTTCCCACGTGACCAGGAGAGGTGGGGCGCCCCCCTCTAGGGTTTCCCTCCACCCGGCTTGGGAGGCAAGTCACCCTAGGGGAGATCCCATCTGCCCTGGCCGCCGCCGCCCCCTAGGGGAAACCCTAGGGGCGCCACCCCCTCCTCCCTTCCCCTATATATAGAGAGGTAGAGAGAGGGCAGCCGAACCCCTTGAACACATCTCCATGCCACGGTGATGCCTCTCCTCTCCCTCGCATCTCTCTTCTTCTCCGTAGTGCTTAGCGAAGCTCTGCCGAGATTTCTCCACCACCACCGCCACCACGCCGTCGTGCTGCCGGAGGACTCAAGCTACTACTTCACCATCGCTCGCTGGATCGAGGAGGTGAAGGCGTTATCAAGCCGTACGTGTGTTGAACGCGGAGGTGCCGTCCGTTCAGCACTTGGATCGGGAGTTCGCGGGACGGATCGTGATTGGATCGCGAAGACGTTTGACTACATCAACTGCGTTTCTTAACGCTTCCGCTTAGCGATCTACAAGGGTATGTAGATCCAATCTCTCCTCTCGTAGATGGTCATCTCCTACATTGGATCTTGGTGAGCGTAGGAAATTTTTTGTTTCCCATGCAACGTTCCCCAACAACGAGTCTACCCAAACTACTATGGGCCAACACTTCTTTCTCGTGCGCACTTGCAATATGCCTCCTCATCTATCGGTTTTCGGCAAGTCGTCATTGCCAATGATGCATTATCGACATCCCCTACCTCGGCTTACACCTTCCCTCTGAAAGCTCCAGGCGAGTTCCTCATCACGTCATTGCTATCCGCCTTTGGCGCCCTCCCTACGACAGGCAGACAGGGATGCAGTGTGTCGGCTAACCTCACGCCCTGCTACGACAGATCAATGTCGTGCCCATGGGCCCAGGGCAGATGCATTCCCCTTCATTTTGCCCCACCCAAGCCTGACCGTAGAGCTCAAGACTTTGGAGATGCCTTCTGCGGACGCGACGAAGGCCTATGATAGCTTGTTCGCTATCATTCGCTAGGACGGGGATATGACATCCATGTAATTCCCTGATTTTTGGCACATTTTCTTATTTGCAAATACATGTACACTTATTTTGAATACATTGAACATTTCTTATATAATTTTAAGATTTTTTAGATAGACGTTGAACATTTGTCCGAATACGTGTTGACCATTTGTAAAAATGCGCATTGAACATTTTATAAATTATAGTGAACCATTTTTAAATACAAGTGTACATTTTAAAACACATGTTCAACAGTTTTTAAAAAAGTGCAAACATTTCCTAAATATTAGATTTTTAAATGGCACGGTGATTTTTTGGTAAAATTGCAATAACCATTTTTTAACATGTCATGAAACATATTTTTTAAACGCGCAAATACATTGGATTTTATAAATGTTATATTATATGAATAATTTTTTACATTTTCAAGAACATTTTAGAAAATGTCTTAAAACAAATTTTTACATGAGTAAATATATTTCAAACCACACAATTGTTTTATTGGTACAAACATTTTTTACAATTGCACAATCAAATTTGTATGTTGCACGAACATTTTTAATGTGTGGTGGATGCTTTTTAAAATCTATTTTTTATTTATATATAGAATATTTCAAAATACAATAAAAAGGAAAACAAAAAAACAAAAAAATAAAGAATGAGCTAATCTAACACGTAACAACCAATGGGCCGGTCCACTACAGTGTATGTCGTGGAATCGTCACGGCAGATGTCCTAGTGTGAGGACTTAGTCGTGGAGCCATCGCAATGAGGTTAGCTTAAAGGGGTTAATCAGGACAAAGGACACGGGGAGTTTATACTGGTTCGGCCCCTTGGGGTGAAGGTGAAAGCCTAATCCAGTTTGAGGTGGTATTGCTAGGGTTTCGATGACCAGGGAGCGAATACGCTTAACCTGGCTCTCGATCTCTTGTCCCTCGTCCCTAAACTGCCGCCGGGTCGTCCCTTTATATACACAGGTTGACGCCCGGCGGTTCACAGAATCCCGGCCGGCTCATAAACGTGTCCGGCTCGGTATCCACTCTTTCCTATCTTACAATACAAGTCATATACTTATGGCGGTTTACATCTATGGGCCCTAACTCGCCTTTGGGCTTTGGGCCTTCTTATTAAGTCTCCTTCGTAAGTCGTCATCTTCTATGTCTTCATGGGCTTCAATACAGGTAAATCACTATGAGCATAACCCGGCCCCTCCTGGGCGGTTTATACTCAATAGTTATATCCCCAACATTAGGCCCCAGGTTGATTTGAACTTGTTCATGTCAATCTTCAACACTTAGGAAAATTCCTTCTTCATTACCTTCGCAAAAAATTGTAACTCGCCGTGATGTCATCTTCCGAGATCATGATAACCCGCCATGACGTCACCTGTCATTAATTTTATAAACATCCAGAAATCATATATGCATCTCCTTTTTAATGAACCTCCGAAAATCGAGGCGTCAGTCCTGTCACAAATCCAATTTGGAGCTCCTCGATTCCCGCGCATACCACTTATCCATTCACCTTATAAATAGGGCCAGGGGTCCTTTTCACTTTCCCCCCTTGCCTCCTCGTCTCTGTCTTCCACCTCGCATTGCCTCAGCGCCCGAGCTCCGCCGCCGTCGTCGACCTTTGCCACTGCCTCAACAACGGCCGCTGCATCAACCTGAATCGACCAGAGTTCATCCGCGCGCCTCCGCTACTCAACAGTTCTTGTGAGTCCTCTTCCTTCCTTTTCCCCTGGATCCCATTAGGGTTTCCACGAGTTCATCGGAGTTCATCCTCGTTCTTCGCTGTAGCTTGTAATTTTTGATTCAAACTTGGCACTCCTCCTGTGCGGCGGTGGTCGTGATCCACTTTTGCTTATTAGAACATCTCCTTTTGCATAAGAAATCTAATCTATGAACTGCTCAGGTACTGAAACTTTTTAGCTATAGATTTTTCCATTATCTGAACTGCCGTAGATCCACAATTATAGCACTAATCTATGAAACCTGTTTTTCCAACACTTAGCCATTTTCCAACTTCAGATCTATACTTTCAATATCCGTGTAGGCGATTTAACCTCAGAAAATAATAACCTGCCAGGTACCATTAGTCCCCTCTTAAACCGCCAAGTGCTCGTCTTTGTGATTTAATAACATCACAGTCCGGTTTAACATTTATGCATGCTTCAACACTTTCTGCCTGTTAAACATGAACCTTAAACCGGCACAAATCTTTTCCAGGTTATCGTATAAATGGCCAAATCCTTTTATTGCTGTAACTGGGTTCAATCCCGGGCTACAGAAGAAGAACTGAACGGGTGTGTTGCAACCGGCGCTTTAGCGAAAAAGGAAGACATCCATTGGAGAGCCCCCGGTCCAGAAAATCCTCCTGAGCCCAAGGATGGGGAAGTGACCGTTTTTGTTGGTCATCTGAGTCGAGGGTTCAGCCCTGCCGGATCAAAAAATTTCCGTGACGTGCTTCACTTCTTCCAACTTCACCCTCAAGATATTGGGCCTAACTCTGTGTCCAATATTTGCAATTTTCAAGTGTTTTGTGAAGCCTACCTGCAAGAAGAGCCCACAGTCGACCTGTTCAGAGATTTCTTCTATTTAAACTACCGTACTGAATTTACGGATGGGCCCAATACTGAACTTGGCGGGGTTTCAATTCAGAAGAGAAAAGACGTCAGCTTCCCTCACGCTAAGCATCATAGCCATCCCAAAGATTGGAATCAAACTTAGTTCTATTGCCAAGATACATCTCCAGCTGGCGAGAATCCTCTGCCGGGTTACCGTGCCCACCGGCTTACCGATGCACATCCATTCCCCCAACGACTCAATGCAAAGGAACAGCCTAAATATGCACCACAGCTTTCAAAGCTCCGAGCCTTTATGGCAAACGGTTTGACAGGCATTGATTTTGTCCGTTGCTGGGTATCTTGGAGCATTTTTCCTTTAAGCCGTCGCCCCGGTTTAATGTGTGAGTACACAGGGGATGTGAAAGACCCTCAATGCCACACTGATATTCAGCTGACTGATGCTGAAATTACTGAATCTGTCAAGAAGATGTTGGATGAACCGGTGACCGACTGTAGCCAAACAGGACTTAGTCCTTTCTGCGCTTCAAATAAACCGCCAGCTGTAAGAATTGCCCCACTCCTGCTTTAATCCATATTCTTAATACTCCTTTATGATCTTTTCAATCTTTAAACAGGGTGATGATCCATTCTGGAAGAAGAAACCGCAGGATAAACCGGCCAAAACACTTTGTGTCAAAACCAAGGTCAACAAGAAGCCCGCTAAGAAGAAAAACACCGAGACTACCAAGTTAAACATTGACGATGATAATCCGGAGTCAGAGGTAGAACTTGATTCACTTGGCTCTTTTTTCATACATCTCATTGATGATGATTTTTATCAGGACGACGTAGAAGCTAGCTACGCAAACGACGTAGAGGTAACTATTCTCTCATCCGGTTCAGAACCTCTGCCCACACAGAAAACACGACAAGCAAGCCGGAAAATAAGATTTTCTCACCCCCTAGCTTACTTGGATCCAAACTTTCTTTTGAAGAAGCAGCAACACGAAGCTCGCCGCACAGCCCAGCATAGCGGCCATGTGGTCACTTCTTCCGGTTTACCGAACTCGTCAGTTCGTAAACGCCGCCCAGAGGTCTCTTCTATTTCTGACACATCTTATCCCAAGGCGGGTTATTTCCGACAACCTCTTAATCCGTCTGATTCAAACTATCAGGGAACTTCCCATTCATCCTCTGGCGAGTCCACAGGGACACAAATTCCAACCCTCAAAACTGTTCCTGGGTGAGCCTTTTTAACTAACCCCTTATACCTTATGCTTGATCATTATACTAACCTGTTATTTGCATCTCTGTCAGAGCCAAGGCCAGACCCAGTAAAAAGGCCAAATTGAACAAACTGGCTGATGACAGCGCGCCAACTGATCCGAAAAAGAACCCGGAACAGTTTGAAACAAATACTGAAGCTATTCTTGATGATCCGCCACCGCAAGATCATGACACCTTTGTTGAGCAGATGGAAATTGATCCGATGGGTCATGCTGATAAACCGCCAAGCCCAACTAAAGCTGCTGATGATAAAGCTGACGATGTTGTAGTTACCGGTGTCAGGTATACAGCCCCAGACAACCCCACTGCTCTGTCAAAACATAGTGCCAAAGAAGAATTTTCTGCTGTTGACAAGGGCAAGTGGAAGGCGGACTTGGAAAGCTATGCCCACCTCAGCGCCCAAGATATTCATTCTGGGTTTTTAAACCGCTTGTACACAAGCCGTGATTATGAAGCCAGTTTACTGAACATGATGAAGGAGCGATATGAGGTAAATGCTGTTAACTCTGCATAAATATTCTTCCCTTAGACGCCAAGTTTACTGGATATAAAAGAATAGAATGTTCTGCAAACTTTCAAGAACCATATAGATCAACTCCACTAGCCCGCAAGGGCCGGTTTATAATGTCAATATGAACTGGGACTTTAGAATAATAACTCTTCAATTTCGCCTGTGTAGCCCCCAAGGGTCGACTTAACAAATATGTTAAGTTGAGACTAATTATGTTGTAAGGCTCAAAATTCTTACTTAGGACCTTTATAATCCGGTTGACCATCAAGCTGATAGTTGTTATGTGCTTGGGACTTGTAATTTTTTTTTGATAAGAAGCAATAGACATTAGCCCCCAAGTGCCAAGTATATTACTTGTTATGTGCTTGGGACTTTGAATATGCACTGCTATCCAATTAATTACATGTCTCTTGCAGGCTGATCTTAACAAGAAGGAATCTCAAATCACCGACCTTCAAGAAAATATCAAGTCGCAACAAGCCGAGACCTCCAAAGCCAAGGAAGAACTGACCAGTGCCTTAACAGCAATGGAAAAACTGAAGGAGAGCTTTAAGAACGAGCGAGCAGGTTGGGATACAGAAAAGTCAACTCTGCTGAAGAGGGCTGAGGATGCTGAGGCTGTCCTTAATCCGGTAGCTGAGGAGCTGACTGGCTTGAAACAACAAATAAATGCCATGACCGTTGCCGTATTTGGTAAATAACTTCTTCATAAGCTTTGAACATGTATTATGTAAGAGACTGCCGGTTTATCGATGTTTTTGATGATGCAGGAACTCGCATTGCTCATCTTGGCTCAGATATGCGGCAAAAACTGAAAGCCGCCTATACACTTATAGAGCAATTATATACCGGCGTGCAACGGGTTATCTGCACAGCTTCCCATAATAAACCGCCCCCAACCTTGATCAAGGAGACGTTGGAAAGGCTGGCGATGATGACTGCACGGTTTGAAGAGCTAAAGAAGTCAGCTGCCAGGGCGGGTGCTCTTACTGCACTGACTAGGGCCAAAGCTTGGATATCTGATCTTGATCCGGCCGATGTGGGAAACGGCTACCCGAGCATAAAGGAGGACGGGTCAGAGTTTAATAACGATGATCTCAGAGCCTTGTCGAGGGAAATGCGCCCATTGGCTAGCCAATTGGCTGAAGAAATCGATCTTTCACATTATCAGTCGATTTATGATGCCAACAACAAGAGAGTTAACGCGCCAACTTATGATGCTCCAAACCTTATTCCTCCAATCCGTAAGCATACCTATGCCCCTGATGTTGACCCCTCCACACTTATAAGTGATGAAGCTGTATTCAAGGCCTTAACTGGGATTGATTGGACCACCATTGACTTCCAGCCACTGGGTAGAGAGGAGGAAGATGAACCGGCGCTGGACGATCCGCAACCTTCAAGTCAGCCAGGCCAGGACTCGTAAGCCGGGGGCCGGTTTAGCAGCTTCTTTCTTTAAGACTTGTTAAAACAATTATTCTTTTGGGCACCAAACGCCTTGTAATAGGCTAGCTTAAACTCTTGTTCTGCTATGCCATCGTGCATATTTACTTTGCATGACATTGCTAATCCACCATGTTAAGATATGCCACTTATGCTTATAATATTAACAATGTGGAATCTGCTCCTGCATGCAATGGATTAAAAGTGTCCTGGCGGTTTACCACTGGACGGGTCATAACGCCCAATATAAAACCATGGAAACTAACATAGCTTATACCCAAGGCTGGACTTTCAGAATAACCAAATTTGAAATATATCATACCTGTGATATTTGATCACACTGTTGGTTTACCGAACCGGTGTAGTAAGGGGGAGAACCCAAACTTTGAGCACTGGTAATTATCATAGATTGCTTGGCTTATGAACAAAACCAGGCCGGGTTAATAAACACCGGATATTATCTTATCTCATACTAGCGACTTATAGTCAAAAGCAGGCCGGGTTAATAAACACCGGATGAATTATGATCATAAAGCATTATAAGCCTCATCAAATAAACCTCAAAAACTGTGGAATAAAACAAATGAAAAAATGAGGCTTTTCATGGGCTGCCAGGCCGAAAATCGAGTGCTTTCACGGGCCGCACAGCCACTGAGTTAAACCTATATACAAACCTTATAAGATGGACCTCACATAACCAATCATCGTTTTAAATTTGACAAGTTCAGGGTCTGTATAAGATTGACTTGTCAAACGTTCGGCGGGTCATTCCAAGAATACCTGGGCGGAGTGGCTTACTTAAAAAGGCAGGATAACCCGGGGTTTTAGGTGAATACACCTGGCTTCCAAGCCTGGCTTTTAAGCCTATTACAAGGGTTATACAAACTCTTTGTTCTTTAGAATCAAGGAGCCCCCAAGTAATATTTTTGAGCTGTGCTCAAGGGGCACCTATGTTTGAGCTGCGATTTTGCAACAGACTCTCTTTGGTACCTTTAACCTGGGTAGCAAGCCCCCAAGTTTTTTTTCAGTTGGCTTATAAGCCGGTTCAAAGGGTAATCATAACTTCGCTCATAAGCCGGAAGCCCCCAAGTAACCAAAAAATCATTAAGAAAAGAAGACAGAGGCCCTGCTTTAGCAGGGGTGCCGGTTTAATATATACATTGTCAAAAATATGTACATCAGAAGAGCCAATGGCTCAGGTGTAGTAAGGCCGAAGATGAGCAATATTCCACGGCCGGCGAGTCTCTTCCTCCGACGTGCGTGAGTCCTTGTGGTCTCGAACATCAATAAGGTAGTATGACCCGTTGTTTAGATTCTTGCTGACCACAAAGGGTCCTTCCCAAGGTGGGGATAACTTGTGCATATCAGTCTGATCCTGGATAAGCCGGAGCACTAAGTCGCCTTCTTGAAAGGTTCTGGTCTTGACCCGGCGGCTGTGATAACGACGTAGATCTTGCTGGTAAATCGCCGAACGAGCCGCTGCGAGATCACGCGCCTTGTCTAATAGGTCAAGTGCATCCTGACGTGCCTTTTCATTATCAGCTTCAATGTAAGCCGCCACCCGAGGTGAGTCGTGACGGATGTCACTGGGGAGAACCGCCTCTGCTCCATAAACCATGAAAAAAGGCGTGTAACCCGTAGATCTGTTGGGCGTTGTGTTGATGCTCCATAGCACCGAGGGTAACTCCTCTACCCAACAACCCGGCGTCCTCTGTAAGGGAACCATAAGCCGGGGCTTGATGCCTCTCAGGATCTCTTGATTGGCTCTCTCAGCTTGACCATTAGATTGGGGGTGAGCCACCGATGATACATCAAGCCGGATATGCTCACGTTGACAAAATTCTTTCATAGCACCCTTGGAGAGATTAGTGCCATTGTCTGTTACAATGCTGTGTGGAAAGCCAAAACGGAAGATTACCTTCTTCATGAATTGAACCGCCGTTGCTGCATCACACTTACTGACAGGCTCTGCCTCTACCCACTTAGTGAATTTATCAACCGCCACCAAGAGGTGGGTCTTCTTATCCTTGGACCTCTTAAAAGGTCCAACCATATCAAGCCCCCAAACTGCAAACAGCCAAGTGATTGGAATCATTCTCAACTCCTGAGCCGGAACATGAGCTCGACGTGAAAACTTCTGACAACCGTCACATTTTTTGACCAAGTCCTCAGCATCAGCATGAGCCGTCAGCCAATAAAAACCATGACGAAAATCCTTGGCTACAAGAGATTTAGAGCCGGCGTGATGACCACAATCTCCTTCATGGATCTCACGCAGAATCTCACAGCCTTCTTCAGGAGAAACACAACGCTGAAACGCCCCGGTAACACTGCAATGGTGTAGCTCTCCATTGACAATTGTCATTGACTTGGACCGCCGGGTTATTTGCCTGGCCAAGGTTTCATCCTCAGGTAACTCACCCCGGATCATATATGCCAAATATGGAACTGTCCAATCAGGAATAACATGAAGAGCCGCCACCAACTGAGCTTCCGGGTCAGGAATAGCCAAATCCTCCTCTGTAGGTAACTTGACCGATGGGTTATGCAAAACGTCAAGAAAGACATTAGGTGGCACCGGTTTACGTTGAGAACCCAACCGACTTAATGCATCAGCCGCTTCATTTTTCCTCCGATCAACATGCTCAACTTGATAACCCTTGAAGTGACCAGCAATCACATCCACCTCTCGCCGATAAGCCGCCATGAGGGGGTCCTTAGAATCCCAAGTACCAGAGACTTGTTGAGCCACCAAATCTGAGTCACCAAAGCACCTTACCCGGCTTAAGTTCATCTCCTTAGCCATCCGAAGACCGTGGAGCAAGGCCTCATATTCAGCTGCATTGTTAGTACAAGGGAACATCAAACGGAGAACATAACAAAATTTATCACCTCGAGGGGAAGCAAGCACAACTCCAGCCCCCGAGCCCTCCAATTGCCTGGACCCATCAAAGTGAATAGTCCAATATGTGTTATCTGGTTTTTCCTCAGGCATCTGCAGCTCTGTCCAGTCATTGATGAAATCCACCAGTGCTTGAGACTTGATGGCCGTGCGAGGCATATACTTCAAACCATGAGGCCCAAGTTCAATGGCCCATTTGGCAACCCGGCCTGTTGCTTCCCTGTTTTGTATGATATCTCCTAAAGGAGCAGAGCTAACCACAGTAATGGGGTGACCCTGAAAATATTGCTTGAGCTTCCGGCTTGCCATGAAAACCCCATATACAAGCTTCTGCCAATGTGGGTATCTCTGCTTGGACTCAATAAGCACTTCGCTGATATAATAAACCGTCGTTGAACCGGATATTCCTTGCCTGCCTCTTTCCTTTCAACCACAATAGGCACACTGATAGCCCGGCTATTAGCAACCACATATAACAACAGTGGCTCCTTATCAACGGGCGCAGCTAGGACCGGCGGCTCAGCCAGCTGCTTCTTAAGCGCCTCAAATGCCTCATTAGCAGCGTCACTCCAGATGAAGTCATCTGTCTTTTTCATCATCTGATACAAAGGGATGGCCTTCTCACCGAGGCGGCTTATGAACCGGCTTAGCACTGCAATACGACCCGCCAGACGTTGAACATCATTGATACACGCCGGTTTAGCCAGAGAAGTAACGGCTTTGATCTTCTCTGGATTAGCTTCAATGCCCCTGTTAGACACCAGAAAGCCCAAAAGCTTGCCCGCCGGCACACCAAAAACACACTTGGCCGGATTAAGCATCATCTTATAAACTCGGAGATTATCAAAGGTTTCCTTCAAGTCGTCTATCAACGTCTCCTTCTTTCTGGATTTCACCACAATATCATCCACATAAGCATGAACATTGCGTCTAATCTGATTATGAAGACAATTCTGCACACATCGCTGGTAAGTCGCCTGGGCACTCTTGAGCCCAAAAGGCATAGACACATAGCAGAAGGCTCCAAAGGGAGTTATGAAAGCTGTCTTCTCCTGGTCCTTAACTGCCATCTTGATCTGATGATAACCAGAATAAGCATCCAAAAAACTCAAACGCTCACAACCCGCCGTAGCATCAATAATCTGATCAATACGAGGGAGAGCAAAAGGATCAGCCGGACAAGCCTTGTTTAAATCCGTGTAGTCCACACACATGCGCCAAGTGCCGTTCTTCTTAAGTACCAGCACCGGGTTAGCCAACCACTCACGATGAAAAACTTCAACAATAAACCCAGCCGCCAAGAGCCGGGCTACCTCCTCACCAATGGCCTTACGCCTTTCTTCATTGAAACGACGAAGAAACTGCTTGACCGGTTTAAACTTGGGATCAATATTGAGAGTGTGCTCAGCGAGTTCCCTCGGTACACCTGGCATGTCAGAAGGTTTCCATGCAAAGATGTCCCGGTTCTCACGGATGAACTCGATGAGCGCGCTTTCCTATTTCGGATCCATATTAGCACTGATGCTGAACTGCTTGGATGAATCGCCAAGAACAAAATCAACCAACTTAGTGTCATCTGCCGATTTAAACTTCAAAACCGGATCATGCTCTATAGTTGGCTTTTTCAAAGACGTCATATCCGCCGGATCAACATTGTCCTTGTAAAATTTTAACTCCTCCGTTGCACAAACCGACTCAGCATAAGCCGCATCACCCTCTTCACATTCCAAGGCTATCCTTCGGCTCCCATGTACTGTGATGGTCCCCTTGTAACCCGGCATCTTGAGCTGCAGATAAACATAACAAGGCCGTGCCATGAACTTGGCATAAGCCGGCCGTCCAAACAAAGCGTGATACGGGCTGTGAATTTTGACTACTTCAAAGGTCAATGTCTCTGACCTAGAGTCATGATCATCTCCAAAGGCAACTTCCAGAGCTCTCTTACCAACAGGGTACGCCGACTTACCAGGCACCACACCATGGAAAACTGTATTCGACGGTTTAAGATTTTTTATCTGTCAACCCCATGCGACGGAAAGTTTCGTAATAAAGGATATTGATGCTGCTCCCTCCGTCCACGAGTACCTTGGTAACTTATACCCTCCAACCTAGGGTGCAACCACCAATGCTAGGTGACCCGGATTATCAACCCGGGGCGGGTGATCTTCCCGACTCCACACGATGGGCTGCTCAGACCAGCGCAAGTAACGGGGAACCGCCGGTTCAACGACGTTCACTGCGCATTGAACATTTTATAAATTATAGTGAACCGTTTTTAAATTCAAGTGTACATTTTAAAACACATGTTCAACAGTTTTTAAAAAAGTGCAAACATTTCCTAAATATTAGATTTTTAAATGGCACGGTGATTTTTTGGTAAAATTGCAATAACCATTTTTTAACATGTCATGAAACATATTTTTTAAACGCGCAAATACATTGGATTTTATAAATGTTATATTATATGAATAATTTTTTACATTTTCAAGAACATTTTAGAAAATGTCTTAAAACAAATTTTTACATGAGTAAATATATTTCAAACCACACAATTGTTTTATTGGTACAAACATTTTTTACAATTGCACAATCAAATTTGTATGTTGCACGAACATTTTTAATGTGTGGTGGATGCTTTTTAAAATCTATTTTTTATTTATATATAGAATATTTCAAAATACAATAAAAAGGAAAATGAAAAAACAAAAAAACAAAGAATGAGCTGATCTAACACGTAACAACCAATGGGCCGGTCCACTACAGTGTCTGTCGTGGAATCGTCACGGCAGATGTCCTAGTGTGAGGACTTAGTCGTGGAGCCATCGCAATGAGGTTAGCTTAAAGGGGTTAATCAGGACAAAGGACACGGGGAGTTTATACTGGTTCGCCCCTTGCGGTGAAGGTGAAAGCCTAATCCAGTTTGAGATGGTATTGCTAGGGTTTCGATGACCAGGGAGCGAATACGCTTAACCTGGCTCTCGATCTCTTGTCCCTCGTCCCTAAACCGCCATCGGGTCGTCCCTTTATATACACAGGTTGACGCCCGGCGGTTCACAGAATCCCGGCCGGCTCATAAACGTGTCCGGCTCGGTATCCACTCTTTCCTATCTTACAATACAAGTCATATACTTATGGCGGTTTACATCTATGGGCCCTAACTCGCCTTTGGGCTTTGGGCCTTCTTACTAAGTCTCCTTCGTAAGTCGTCATCTTCTATGTCTTTATGGGCTTCAATACAGGTAAATCACTATGAGCATAACCCGGCCCCTTCTGGGCGGTTTATACTCAATAGTTATATCCCCAACAGTGTCGCTCAAAGACAATGGTCTGGACGCGCTTATGCCTCGTAGTTGACGAGAATGTCTCCTCCCACTGAACGCGTATCGTCGGAAATCCTGAAATAAATCCAGGAAAATGCGAGTACGAGGACTTGAACCCTGATGGGCTGGGGATACCACTGTCCTCCTAATCTAATTATCCAATCACATATTTGTTTGTTGTTAATCATGTACTTGCAAAATATTAAACATGTATGTATTTATGTATATGAAAAATGTACAATCTATAGAAAGAAAGTAGACAATGTTAAACGTGTATTAAAAATGTTCTTATGTATATGGAATATATATGTTTTTATTTAAAAAGTGGACATCAAAACATATATCTAAAAAAATAGTACTCATCTTTTTGAAAGATGTTTAACTAGTATAAAAAATGTTACCACTGTATACGAAAAATGTATAAACTGTACGAGAAATGTAGACCCCAAAACATATATTTAAAATAATAACCATGTATTTTAAAAATGATAAATATGTATAAAAAATGTTCCTACTGTATACAGAAAATGTACAGCATACAAAAATGTTAATTGCCATTAAAAAATTCAACATGTATTTTAAAAATATTGACCATGTTTTTTTTAAAACATGTATTTAAAAAATGTATATAATGTATTTCCAAAATGTTTAAGATGTGTCAACATAATATTTCACGTGTACACTAAAAATGTACATTGTGGACTGAAAAAAGTAGTTGAATAAAAAATTAACCAATGAAAATCCACATAGAAACAAAGAGAAATGAAGAAAAGCAATGGAAACCGAAAAAGGAAAAAAGAAAATCAATAAAAAATGAAAACAGGAAAGAAACAAAAAGAAAACGAAGAAAAGAAAAAAAAACAGAGAGAAATGATCCGCCTGAGTCTGTTGGAACATCAAATGTTGGAAGCACCCCAACTGGTCATAGTGGTAACGTAGATGAAATTTTGGATGTATTTGAGCAATACTTTTCTTCACAGCCTGTTGTTCCTTCTCAAGTTCACACTGAACTGGACATGTACTTGGTAGAGCCCCTTATCCCTAAACATCAGATTTTAACATTATCAGTTGGTGGAAAATTGGAGGTGCTAAGTACCCTACTTTGCAAAAGATTGCTTGTGATATATTACCCATTCCTATTACATCCCTGGTATCGGAGTCAGTCTTTAGTACTAGCGAGAGGTTACTTAGTGCACATCATGGTCGGCTTACACCAAGCATAGCTAAAGCTCTTATGCGTATGCAAGCTTGGTCACGAGCGGACATGCTAGGTAATCTTGTAATTATCATTTTTATTCCGTTTTCTTTGTGCTATGCATAAATTAAGCTTTGGCTCATCTTGCATTAGGTGATATCCACTTCGCTCTCCAAACAATTCAATCCGTTCTTAAGGATGAAGAAGAAGCATTCTCATCTCAATTTGTTATGCTGGTGATGTTCTATATGTTCAAATAATAAGTGATGTGCGTGCATGTGTAAGATCTATACTTGTGAATGTTTGATTGATGGTTGGACTTCGCTGCCATGTTTTGATCCTTCATGCGTGTGCATATCAGCGGTAGCTTATTTAGCTATTTTGATGCCTTCTTTGTTTCTCAGGATGAAAGTGAATCAATCATTACTAAAGACTAAATTGGAGCCAAGTGTGCACATGCTGACATGCAGCTGGATTCAAGTACTACTGGAAGTGAAAGGCCATTTGAATTTGAATAAGATTGGGATGTAATAAGATTGCGCACCTATGCTACTTTATTTATGCAACTTCACTTATTGTGTATTCGCAAAAAAAAAAACTTCACTTATTGTGATGTAATAAGATTTCACAACTTCGGTTATTGCGATGTAATAAGATTTAAGACAAGTGTTCTGCTATGATATTATTTGAGTCGTCATTGTGTGGTCAATGCCTTAAAAGTGCACTTGTTGCCTATTTCTGCCTGTAGCTGTGACTTGTGAATGAACGTAGTGAATTAATTTGATGTTTGTAAGGCCTTGCATGGTGATTTTTCTATGCCCATTCTCATCCCTAGAAATGAAGAAAGAAAGAAAAGAAAAAAAAAATGAGAACCAAGAAAGAAACGAAGGAAATCGGTGAATAAAGCAAAGAAAACGAAAAACCGAAGAAAACCATGAAGAAACAAAAAAAAATATAAAAAATTAAAATATAAAAAATTGGAAACAAGAAAGATACAAAGAAACACAAAGAGAACCAAAAAAGCAATAATAAAACCCAAAGGAAAACAAAGAAAAAAAGAAAGAATGGGAAAAAATTGAAAACCGAGAAAGAAAAAAAGGAATCAAAGAAATCGTAAAAAAAGGAAAAAAAGAAAAAACAATGAGAACCGAGAAAGAAACGGAGGAAACCGGTGAGAAAAGCAAAGAAAACGGAAAACCCGATGAAAACCACGAAGAAACAATGAACCCCCCCTCCCCCCCCCCCCCCCCCCCCCCCCAAAAAAAAGGAAAAAAAAGGCCAATCAAGTAGCGAACAAGACAACACTAACACGGGCAGGTCCAGAAACGACAGGGAAAGACAACCTTGAAGACCCAGGCACCATAAGCGAGGATTGAAGTTTGTTTTAAACCCTGAAATTGCAGAGTACGACGCAAATGAACCTTGACGTCTAAATCCCTGAAATCGATACCCTGACCTTATGGATCTTGGTCGTTTTTCACCTTTAGGCTGTATCCAAACAGGAAAGACCGGGATGAGTAGGTTATGCAACACATGTTTGCAGGGCCCACTTGTCATCGGAACTAGATCCTCTAACACAGAGAAGGGAAGTCACGGTGCTACAGTGCTAGCCTAGTGTAAAATGAAGAAGGAAAGTTAGAGAAGATTAGTAGGTAGTTAGCAGGTTGTTTACTGTTGGTATTTTACTATAGATATAAATAATTTAAAATTAATTTTATTTCACCATCAACTTATTTGTGTGTAATTACTATAAATGTACACAGTAGATCATCAATTTGCAAATTAATTTTAAGTCATTTTAGCCTTAATCTTCATATGAATAGAAAGAAGGGAAGTTAGGGTACTCTAGCTTCTCTGACTTTCCTTCTCAATGTTAGAGGATCCGGTTCCCTTGTCGTCGGGAGAAAAAGTAGCCCCACGCCCGTGGTACCTCGCAGCCGGCGATGACGTGCCGAGCTGTGCTACCGAGTTGCGCGTCGCCGGACCTGGGTGCGGCGACCGGCATCAAGTGTCCGAGCGCGGCTACCCGTGCGTCAGTGCGTGGCCTGATGCCCTGATGTCGTTGTTGACTAGGCCCTAAGCGCTCCTCGACGAGTACTTTCCGTCGGCCTACAACGTACTTACACTACTCGCAAAAAAAAACAGCGTACTTACACTGGCTAAGGGCCAGTTCTTTTGGGCGATTCTTCCAGAATCGCCCCCTCCCCAGCTTCTTTCAAAATCGTCACTTCATATATTTTTTATAATTCTAACTAATTAGACCATAACTAGATAGGATTGTAAAAATAATATGTAGTGACGATTCTGGGAGAAGCTGGGAAGGGGACGATTATGAGAGAATCGCCCAAAAAAACTGGCCCTAAATACTACGACCTCCCGATTGCTTTCCGGTGAAACACGCAAATACACAAGCCGCGCTTGATCGATTCTTCCAGGAGACAACAGGCACGTACGTAGCAAGCTAGCTACCGAAGCTAGCAGTCTGCTGGATCGATCTTGAGGCTAGTTATGCTATGTACGTATAATATAAACTACCAGCCGCTGATTGATCGGTATTGCCGACTAACTAGTTATGCGAGTTTATCCGGAAAAAAATAAAAGAAGTAAAAAAAAAACACTAGGGCCGTGTTTGAAATCTCTCCACTCCTCCACTCCGCGGAGTTGGTGGAGCTCGGTATTGGCAGCTCCGTTAAATGAGCTGAAGTCTGGTTCGCTCCGGGAGCGGAGTTAAGAGGAGCGGAGAGGAACCGAACACTCCCTAGCTATGCAAGTAAGCAAACTACCACCAGCCGCTGATCCTTGATCGATCTGACGTAGCTGCTGACCCGCCAAGCATGAGCGTCCTCCGGCCCTCGAGTAACCTCAGTCACTGGCGAGCGCTCCACGGGCGGCCCTACGGCGCCGCGCGGGGCTGGAGCAGCAGCAGCAATCAACGACGAGGTGGCCTGCGACGGCCAAGGCTGGCCCTTCGAGCGGCTGGGCGGAGCAGAGGTAGTGGAGGCGAAGAGGAGGGGCAGCGGCGATCTCCGGTCAAAGCGGCTGGACGGGCGGCCGGTGGAGGCGGTCATCGGCATCGGAAGTGGAGGCGCGGTCGTGGGGCTGCGTGCACTGCGCGTGCTCGAGAGGAGGGAAGGAAGTCGAGGGAGGAAGGAGACGGAAGCGGCGGCGCTGCGGTAGCATCGCCGGTGACAGCAGGCTGCGACTACGTGGTCCGGTGGTCGAGCGCGAGCTTGCGTGGGGCGCGGGCCGGTGGTCATAGTCAACAATCCCGGTCATCGGATGACACGTCATCAAATTCACTTCTTAAATTGCCTGGAGGTTCAATTAGACCGGGATTGACAAGTTCAAGGTACCGATTTCAGGGATTTAGGCGTCAAGGTTTATTTACGTCGCGCTCAACGTTCTTAAGGTTTAAAACAGACTTCACTCGTAAGCGTGTCATCAAATTCACTTCTTAAATTGCCTGGAGGTTCAATTAGACCGGGATTGACAAGTTCAAGGTACCGATTTCAGGGATTTAGGCGTCAAGGTTTATTTACGTCGCGCTCAACGTTCTTAAGGTTTAAAACAGACTTCACTCGTAAGCGAGAGATAGCTCTCGCGGAGTGGTCTATCCACTCTACAAACGAGACAGATGCTCTGGATCCAATATGCCTCTGGCCGCACTCGTGTAGCGTCCTGGGCCACTCCATGCGCTACCTGAGAAGGCGCATGCAAGCAAATGCTCACAAACAACGTATAATGCTGACGAAAGAGAAACTGGTATCAAATTTAAGGACTATAATAGTCCTCTATAAAAGTTTAAATTCAAATTTCTGACTTGCACATGAATTGATGGACTGTTGTACTGAATCTAGCTCGGTTTAATCATCTGGTGTAGGTGTACACAGATAGCCGGTTGGAATCATGCAGATAGCTATGAACACAAGGAGCGCCATGTGCCCAGGATTCTGCAATTCAGGATCATGATACTTGTTCCTCGCCACAAAGAGGTAAACCACCAACGCCATGCCTGCCAACGGAGTAAAACACTGCGGAGAGAGAGCGCCTGGTTGTGAGTACATATATCGACGAACGTATCGAAGAAACTATAATGGCAATTCGTTGGGTCTGTCTATGTTGCATCTAGATATGAGATAATATCTCACATCTAAGCGTGACGTCACCTCCAAAATAATAGGCTCCCGATCCCCTTCCACCTGACTTGTTTGTTTGTTTCGTCCTGTAATGTTTCGGTCGTCCCACCCAACGCACCCAACCCACCCAGTCCAGCTACCCGCCTGCTGGGCCTTGTTTGTTGTTTTTTTTTTTTGCCAACACACCCAGCCCAACTACCCCGCCTCCTGGGCCATGTTTTTTTTTTGCCTGTTTGTTTGTCAGACAGAAAAAAGGACTGGGCTTTGTTTGACGGTAGATAACAGTTGGTACCTTGAAGAAGAAGCAAAACCCAGACAGGGTTTATGCAGCTTTGTGCCTGCTTTACAGCTAGCCACCCCACCCCACCCTCCTCTTCCCTTCGTCCTCCACCCTCGCAGATCAGTGCCTAATCCATCCCATCTATTTCCCCCACCCCTCCTCTCCTCCCCCCACAGCCGCCATGGATGAACAAGACTGAAGATAGCAGAAACCAAAATTGGGGAAAACCAGAGGAAAAAGGCAATCCCAGAAGAAATCATGACGGGCATTGAAGGCTCTTACTAGGGTGAGTTTCGTAGTTTGTCCCCCCCCCCCCCCCCCTCCCCCTCCCCTCCTTGTACAACCTTGTAGATACTTCTCTTAATGCAGATCTTAAATTCTGCTCCAGACAACAAACAAGCAGATGCTGTTTCTTGTAAATCCTTCTGACCTCTCTCTTTTTCCATCTGTTGATGGGAGAAACAAACTGAGGCTGGTTTGTAGAAATCAGAACACATCATCAGTTGGCTGTTCGAAAACAGTTTCAAGATTTGTTGTCTTGTTCTCTGAATCAAGAAACAGGGCTAAAAAAAGCAGAGCATGTGCATAACATTCAGACAAAATTTGTGTGTGTGCCAATTACTAAGTTCAAGTCAGTGTATTTGTGTGTGTAGGAATGTTTGATGTAGGGAGGAAGTTTATATTCAGAAAAGTTGGTGAAAAAAATGCATGATGACCAAAAAATGGTCAGAAGTAGTCACATTCATAGTAGATGAAAAACAATCAACTGTGCTAGAATTCCTTGGATAACTAAAATCACACTGTGTTGTTTTCTTGTTGACAGAAAAAATTGAGAAGAAATTCAAAGTATATTGTGGTTCAGACTTTCAGTCTAAATACAGAAAATTCATGACACCTACAAAAACTGATGTAAAAAATGTGTAGATGAAAAAAAGAAAAGCAGCTACAAACTTTCAGTCTACACATACAAAAGCATAAGCATAAAGTCTTTTGAATCATCTATTCGAACAAAAAAAAATTTGATTCATTCTAACATTTGCATTTTGCAACAAATGAACAGTTCTATGGAGACGACTACATAGGTACTCAGGTACGATCCCGCTTGAAAAAAAATCTGATTCAGGACAGAAACACAAAAGTTAAGCTTACTTGTATGTTTTGATTGTAGCCTGTGCGCTCCCAGTACCCGGAAATGGTGTTTGACCCAAGGCTTCCTCAAATGCAAGGCAATGGGGCTAATTTTGTACAGATGATTCCACCTTACTCATTCGCCTATCCGCTCCATCAGTTTGGAACATCAACACATCCTCTGGCTGTTGTGAGTAACAATTCAGTTCCGGTGACTGGACAACATGCTACCTCATTTGTCAAACATAAAAAAGATGTAAGTAAGAATATTGTATCTTGTGAGTATCCAAATTGATATAAAACTGTACGTACATGAAAATTTGAACCAACCAAAAAAATGCAGGCATTAGTGTTGAGTCCGAGCTTTGGCATGAACATGTCATACACACAAATGTTACTTGCTGCTGAATCAGAGGTTTGAACTACTGAGAGAAAACTGTTCTGTTGTTAATAAAAAAAAAGAGTACATGGTTTGATGATATTTGGCTTAACTTTTGTTTTGTGTTGTGCAGGATCCTTTATTTGGTTCACCACACACAGAGCACTATCCTGTTGGGGCTGAGGTATGATTGCAAACTGAATTTTATAAAAACATGCAGATATATGTTGAATAAGAGAGATAAAAATATTATTGTTGTTTTTTCTCAACAAAATTGCAAAATGAGACATTTATGGTAACTGGGCGCAACACAAGGTTGAGTGAGCTAGTTGACATGGACAACCCAGAATCAAGCAACAACCTTGAACAAGATGATCCTAGTAACTGGAACAACAACCACACAGATTCCCATGAGGCTGATTTGGCATTGCAAACTGTGACATGGGATGATGGCATCCCACCTCCTGGTGCAGAGCTCTTGCAGGCTCTTGGAATTTGTCCTGGAGACAATCAAAATGAAGACGATGCATGCAGTGAAGATTCAGACACTGATCCAACTGCATTTAACAATGTGCTAGCTGTTGGTGGAGAAGATGTTGATCAGGTAGTTGATGCACATGGTGATGAACATGGTGATAACGCAGCTGAGGGTGATGAGGATGCGCGATTGACACCAGATGACATTGACAATTTCCTTGAGAATGATTCAGTTCTCGCAGCTCAGACTTGTAGCCAAGAGGTTCGCAACCGCCATGTCCCGCAGATGGGAATGGATTTCGAGACATCGAAAGCAGCACATGCATTCTACAACAGCTATTCTTGCTTGTGTGGATTTGCCGTGCGGAAAGCATCAAACTACTGTGGCCAAACTAGCACAGGGGGTGGCGAGTCGCGATGTATTTTCAGATGCAACAGGGCTGGAAAGGTGCTTGATGAGGAACAGAAGGAGGCTAGGAGGAAACAAAGGAAGGAGAGGTGGCATGAGCGAACTGGAAAGCTAGCACCAGAGACAAGGAAGAGGAAAAGGAATGTCATTGATGTCACAGGGTGTCAAGCTAAACTGGTAGTCACCAAAAAAAAATGGCAGATGGTCTACCACAGACATAAACCTTGAGCACAACCATGACTTGAGTCCACCGGATGAATCAAATTTTTGAGATCGCATAAGCAAATGACAGATGAGGAAAAGTTGTTAGTGAGAACATTGAACTCAGCAAAACTGCCAACAAGAAAAATAATGGACATACTATCATTTTTAAGGCATGGACCGCTTCCGTACACGAAGAAATATGTGACCAATGTGAGGGCGTCGATCAGAAAAGAGAATGATGGCAATGACATGATGCAGCTGCTGGACTACTTCAGGAGCAAGCAAGCGGAAGATTCAAGATACTACTACAAGTTCAAGGTTCATCCGCAAAAACCAAGCAAGGTGCTCTGCATTTTCTGGGCTGATGGGTACTCAAGGAAAATGTACGATCTGTACGGAGACAGCCTAAGTTTCGACACAACATACAAAACCAACAAATACAACCTACCCTTTGCCCCATTTGGTTCGCGTGTGCTATCATTCAGGATGAGACGATAAACACGTTCACTTGGCTGTTTCAGACATTCCTAGAATGTATGGGCGGGAAGCAGCCAAAGACAGTTATCACGGACCAAGACACGTCCATGAAGGAGGCTGTCCCTGAGGTCTCTCCAAGCACAGGAACTGTCTGTTTCATGTGAAAAAAAAAGCTGAAGAGAAATGCTGCAGAACTTTTGTGACAAAAGGTGATCTCCATGCTGATTTCACAGACATTGTGCACAACTCCCTCACAATTGCAGAGTTTGAAAGGCTGTGGCAAGAGATGGTGCAGAAGTATGACATTGGGGGTGTTAGCTATTTCAAGATTATGTGGAAAGAGAGGAGAAGGTGGGCACCTGTCTACTTCAAGACAGATTTCCTTCCACTCTAACACTCAACATCGAGGAGCGAAGGCATGAATGCCATATTCAAGGACAACGTAGCGTCAACCTACAATGTGATTAGCTTCATGACAGAATATCAAAAGATATCTGAACGCATACAAGACATGGAGAGGGAGCAAGACTCGTTGACAAGGACAACGAATCCAACATTCTGGGTGCACAATGAGCTTGAGATTAAGGCATCACGAATGTACAACCGACAGATTTTTTACCGGTTTCAGAAACAAATGAAGTTTGCTGCCCAACTGCACGTGGATGTTGTTGAGAATGGATCAAGGTTTGAGGTTTACAAGTCGACCATGCTTGCAGAAAAAGATTTCAGGACACGGCGATACCTTGTACTTGCAAACCTGAGGCAAGAAGAATTTGCTTGCATCTGTGGGAAGTTTCAAAAGGATGGCATTGTGTGTGCGCACATACTGCGAGTGCTTATCAACCTGAACATGGCTGTCCTACCAGACAAGTATTATATTGAGAGGTGGAAACCAAAAGACAGAAAAAATGTAAGACACAAGCAGTTCAATGTTCCCATGGAACTGACTGAGGCAAGCCGACATTTGAGGTACGCACAGCTCTCAACAATGCTCAATGAGATGGCTTCTGATGGGGCAAGAACGAATCAAAAGTACTTGTATGTTGTGAACGAGCGTGAGAGAATATTTGCTGGGCTTGATGAGATGACCAAGGCAGATGAGTTGCGAGAGCTTCAGGCAAGAGGGATTGCTGTGGAAAAAGAACCTCCAATACAAATGCAAGTACCCCACCCTGATGGCTATGACACCCTACAAGACCCGGACGTTGTTGTATCTAAGGGTCGACCGAAAGGTCGTTATCTAACAGCTAGGTAAATGCAGCCACTGCAGGAGCCAAGACCATAATATTGCTGGTTGTCACAACCTGCATATTGACAAGTCCGAGTTTGAGAAGAAGAAACCAGCAACTAAACAACCTACAGGTATTTATTTGTTTCCTATCATTTTTTTTGTCATTATTATAAAAGTCCATAGGAAAAAAATATCAAACTAGTCACTAACAAAAAAGAAAAAAAAGCAGGTCCTTCTGGTTCATCAACTGGCAAACAAAATGGAGCTAAGCGTCAACGAAAGAAGGCGTCTGCCACAGATGTTGAAGGGGTGCTGTAGTTCGGGCAGAGGATTTTTGAAGAAAGTGAATTGAAAAGAAGACATGTAACACCTAGCAGGTGGAAAAACTTTGAAAAAAGAGAAAGCTGTACCCAATGCGAGAGAAAATACTTCATTGTAGCATAAATTATGTGAAGTAGACAGAAATTAAAACTTTGGTTGGTAATGTTTGTACCTGGATATAATACTTTGGCATGTTATTTCTTCTATATTGCTTGAGCTGTTTCATCATTTCATTTTGCGTTGCACTTTGTTCCCCCCCACCCCCCTCTCCTGTAGTCATGTTTGGAAAACCCCAGTGTAAGAAAAAAGGAGAAGTGACACAGTAAAAAAGGAAAGAAAAAGGTTAGAAATTGTTGAATGATCAATGAGAAAGTGTTTTTCACTGTTGATTGAATTCAGTGAGCAGAAAAATAAAAAAATGAGATTTTACCTGCATTTGTTTCTCCTTTTCTTTTGTCTTTGCGTAGTAGTTAGACAAATAAATTGATACACTATCTTCTTTAAAAAAACACAAAGAAAAGAAGCTTCGAATAAAAAAAAGCATTGGCACAGAACACAAAAAATACTTTCCATTACCCTCACTGTAAAAATGTTTTTCATCTGAACAAAAAAATATTTCCGTTACTCTGATATATCCGTTGATTTTTTCAGATTACTCCTCGAGCGAACACAAAAACATGTAGAAAAAAAGAAAAGAATAAAAAAATCTAAAATATCTAGAGTATTTCTTTAGTTCTTCATTCTTTTTGCCTATCTTCCTTGACGCGCTATGCCGACAAAAGTTTCAGCTTCGGCCCCCCCTTGTAGATCAATGCTGTCCTCAACTCCCTGAGAGAAAAAAGAGAGATGAAAAAATAAAAATGTATGTTAGCTTATTTTCCTTCCTCTGTATGTGATAATAAAATCTGTTGCTGTGAAAAAGAGGAAGAAATCTGTTGCTGTAAAATACCAGTTTATTGACAAAAGTTCTTGACAAGTCTTTTGCCTTCATCAATAGTGTTATGATCGCTGAAGAGGATATCAACAGCAAATCTGACCCTTGCATCAGCAACGTCCTTCATCCTGAATTGGGGCTGGAGAGGATTCCGCGAAACCCAAGTTTGCATCCACTTGAGCACAAAAATCCCGCAAGCATCCCTGTGTTTTTTGCAGAAAAAATGATTAAAAGAACATGAAGATACATTGATTACAAAAAGAAATGAAACAAGCATCTCTGGATGTGTTTTTGTGTTTCCCACAAAAAATAAAGTCAGAAATGTACCTTCCAATTTGCTTAGGCATATTTGGGTATTCTATACCAAAATTTCTGAACACCATTCTCCTGAGTTTTGACTCTTCCCATGTTTTGATAAAATTGTTTATCTATAAAAAGTTGAAGAATGGACATTTTAAAGAACACATAAATGGCTGATTTGTTGCAGTACCAAAAAGAAGAGAAAGACAACTAAAAGAACAGTCTGGAAAAACATTGTTCTTACCATCAAATCTTTTATCTCCATGTGAAAGGGTGACTCGCCCTCATAAACAGAATCTAGGAAAATGAATTTTCTTGCAACAATATCAACAATGAACAATATCCAGTGCTCGCGATGTACTGATGGAAAGAACAGCTGCAAAATTTGGGAACACATTGTGAGGGTAAAAAAAAAAAGAAATCAGAAATACAAAGACAAACTTGTAAGCTGTCAGGTTAATATTAATTTTGGACCGTACACGTTCACTTTCATGTAGAGGCAATGCTGTTCCTGCTCCCCTATAACTTATAAGTGCTCTCCTTCTCATTGATATCCTTCCTTCTTCAGTAGACCATGCTTCAAGAAAATAATCCTATTTTGAGGCAAAAAAACAATTAAAATGTCAAACTTCCACATAAAAAAAGTGCGTTAATTGTTCTACGAACAAAATTAATAACGTGAAAAAAAAATTTGAGCTGAAATAATACGTTTTAGTTGACTTGAAATTGTACTTACAGCGATAGTAGTGAAGAAGTAATGCTTCTTTGATTGCCTTGGATGGTTGTCTCAAAAGAGCATCCGGCAGAAAACATTAAAAACATAAGCTTCCACACGTCCGTTTGTGTCGAATGAATCACCGAGTTGTCCAAGGGATAGGCTTGTTTTATCGACCAACACTACCCATTTGCTGCATGTGGGAGAAAAAAACATCAAAAGCAAGCTAGAGAAAAAAGCACAAACAAAAAGATTCAAGCAGTAGCAAGCAGAAAAAAGAATTAAGTGAAAAATGACCAAACAAAAAGAAAGAGAGGTAAAAATTGAAAATATGAATGTACAAAAAAACCTTCTGTCAGGTTCAATTTTGCTTAGTGTCACAATGTTGCTGTGTAGTTGCTTCTCATGTGGCAGGAGAGGGCCTCTCAGATCGTAATCGAAAGGCGAACAGAGATACTTGCTTGGGCGTACAAGCCTTTTGGGAGGCAGATTTTCCTTGCCACTTGAGTAACTGCCTAATGTAAGGTTGCTGTTGTACAGATTGTCTGCTGTGTTTACCATATTAGAGCATGAACCATTGAATACTCTCTCCCCCAGAATTTGAACGTCCGGAGATAACTACAAAACATACAAAAAACGGCACAACATAAAAAAATAGTGATTAGCTTGTGTTGTATTAAGAAAAAAGAAAAGAAAGTTATTGCTACACAAAAGAGGGGAAAACAGATTTACTTGTAACTCATCGATGACAGGGATTGGTTGATCTTCAGTCCCTTCATGGTCATCTTCAATGAACTCGTCTGGAAAAAGCCTCTTGCCGAGAAATGGTGTTGTTGAGTAACTCTGCAAATTGGGACAAATTGTTGAAAAGGATGTGTTCAGTAACTAAGCAAAAAGGTAACAAAAAAAAACTACAGAGCACCACAAACACAAAACATTTTAATGCCCCCAAAATAAACATCACAGAAGCAATATAGTAACGTATAAAAAGAAAAGGTTTAAGGGAATTGGATTTATACCTTCTTGTTCTTTTGTGTTGAGCTTTCAGCATTCTCATAGTTCCGTGTTCTCATTGGGTAGTAACATGTTTTTGATTTGTCCCAAGTCTTTGATGTGTGTGCGGCAGGAGATGTCTGAAAAAATGTGTGTGGCTTTTTAAAATCAATCACAAAAAAGGGGTGAGTGTGCTTTTGGTATCTATAAGGAATTTGCTTATAAACAAAAGGTAGCAAGAACAAAAAGAAGGGAAGAAAAATCTGAAAAAAAAAACATACCAAGTCAATAATGCCGTCTATTTCTTCGAACCCGGGGAGAAAGTTTCTGTACTTGCACATCTCTGTTGTCACAGGCTCTCTCTGCGCACAATGTATGGAGGAATCACCCAGCGCTGTTTGCTCATGCTAGAAAAAATGCAGGGAATAAGAAGAGAAACAAAAGAAAACTCTTAGAGATGGGCTTGTGCAGATGGTAAGAGGGTTCTTCAGACACTAATACATTTGAAAAAAGAGATAGCACCTGTGAGCTGTATCCTTTGATTCTGTCCTTACTTGTATTCCATGGATATTTTTTCTTAGCTTCCTGAAATGAATAAAAAATTGAGTGGGTGAATTTTGTAGCCAACAAAAACGTATTGTGTAAGATGAAAAAATTGAACAAAAAAGGAGAAGCCAAAAAGAAAATGCGTGTGGAAAATAATTACCTCTATCTGGGCTTGGTATGCATGCGAGTCCATGTCTAAATCGCGCCACAATTCTGGCTCTGTTATTTCATTCCCACAATCATCATGGTCAACAAAAATTCTGAAGCTAGGTGTCATATCATCAGAAAAGAAATACTTTTGTCTTGCAATGTCCAATGGATGCAGAGTGTGTTGGAAATCTTCCACATGTTTCTGCTTATCATCTATACCGCCTTCACGTAAGAAAATGACAAAAACAGGAAAAAGGTAAAACAAATGAGAAAATCGGTTGTTACCAGTAACATGAAGAAAATGATTGCCATATGTACTGAACGAAAAGAGAAGAGTGTTGGCAGTACTGTTTGATAGTGGTATGTTAATATCAATATCAAGTCCCGCATGTTTCCCCAGATCCCTGACTTCATTGAAACAAAAATCATCTGGCAGAAAAAAAGGGCAGAAAGTAAACAATAAAAATAAACAAGGAACTGAAATCTTCAGTAAAAATAATGTTTCGAGGAGTTAGCTTGTTGGGAGACAGGGTTCTGAAGTTTTTTGCTGGAGAAAACCTTTGTTATTGTTGTCTTGTGAGGAGGCAGGGGTGTCTAGTTCCACACACTCAAGTGCCACTGCTTGCTTTGCTTGATCCACTGGTTTGGTGTCGATGCAACGCTAAGTTTTAAAAGAAGAAGAAAAAGGTTGAGTTAGCTCTAAACAAAAAAAAGACAGATCAAAAAACCTCTGAAATGATGGCGCTAAGAGAAGCTCAAAGAAATTCCTGGGGGGTGTACCTCAGTTTGATTACTGTTAACAACGTTATGTTGGAACCCTGAGAAAGTTGGTGCTCCATGCGTGCTGGGTTCCTCCTTTGAGTTGATGTCCTGTTCTGTGATTTCCAGTGCTCTTGCCAATCTAGCTAATAACAACATGTAGTTCAAGCTAGTACTCTTTTCTGGTGCTTCTTTTTGAGCATTACAAACATTAGCATTGCACTCGGGAATCTTGGTATCTGCATCCAGCATATTCATGTCTGATTGGTGTGTGGCAACGTCGCTATTCTGCATGGTTTGTTCCTAACCCACAAACATGAAAAGTGAAAAAAAAAGGATGGTTGTCAGAGTTATATGTGGGGGCTAACAGGAAGAAAAGAATGTAAGACAAAAAGAAAAAAGAAAAAATAAGTGGATAAAAAGGGAAGACATGTGATATAACCTTGTGGAATTCTTGTTGCACTACAACGCTTTCAGCACGGTGTGTTTGTCCAATCGGTGTTCCTGTATTTGTACATTCTTTAACAATTCCACAATTCACTTCCTGGCAGGTTAGTTCATGCAAAAAAGTGCATGTTAAGTGACAAAATTTTAAGAAAGATGTAACTGTAAGGGGTTTTAAAAAAACAATAACCATTTCAGCTTGTTTTTCGTGCTCGTTTGTGTGACCATTGCCCAGTAGTGGTTGCATTTCAGCTTCACCTCCTTCTACAACTACTTCAGGTCTGCTTCCCTGTGAAAGTTGGTGAGAGAAAAAGTCATAATATGGCAGAAAATGAAGTGAATATTGCACACAAAGACACAGGGTTTTGAAAAACTAATTACAAAGGCCAAAGAAATACCTTTATTTTATCTTCCAAGAGATTGTCCTTAGTTGTTGAAGTTTCTGACTGCTGGGTACTAGTCTTCATTCTCTTCTTCCTGCCTCTTCCATCTGGCAGAAATATAGGGGGGTTGTCAATAAAGTAATACAAACAAAGAATTAGAACAAAAAGAATGAACAAAGTCATTTAAAAAAAACACATGGTTGTGTATGATAAAAAAATGATTCAATGACACACCACTGTTTATTTAAATCCCATTGGAATCAACTCTAATAGTACTGCCAAACCCATTATCTTCGTCGGTTGGCATGTACAAATGCTCACTTGACTCCAGCTTTTCTGTATTTTGGGAGCCATTAAAAGAAGAGGAAACAATGTTCAAAGTGTCTAGCAGCAATTGTTTTGCTATCAGACATGTGCTCAGGTTTTGATCCTTCATCCGCTGCTGGAAATTGAGGAATATCTGGAATATCTCTTTTTTGACCTAACAAAGAGAAAAGATTGCTGTCAGATAAAAAAATGAAAAAAGGAGGAACCAAAATTATCGAAAAATTGTTGTGGAAATTGCTGTATCAATAAAGTCTGATGCATTTTACCTTGTCTGAAAAAGAGTTGCCTAAGACCCTTTGTATAGCTTTTCTGATGTTTGAGTTCTTGGCGGTGCTTGCCCATGCACCGTCTATCTCTGCATAGCAAGTTTCTGCCTCATCTTTGATCTGTCAAAAAGAAAAAGAAAAAAACAAAAGGGATTAACGAACATAAAAAAAGGGAAAGGATGTGAGCAAAAAGACATAAACAAAGCAAATATATAGCAGAGTATGATATTTACTTCTAGAGCTCCATAGAATCCATCTTTCCCAATGAGCATATCACTGAAAAGTTTTATGGTTTGTCCTTTCCAGAAACAAATTCTAGGTAGTGCTGGAGGGATTGATATTGATCCAAAATTGTTGAAGTCTAGACACCGAACCTGCAAAATAAAACAACAAACACAAAATGAACCCTTGAGTATGTTTGATGAGAAGACATTGCTCCTAAAATAAAAAAGTTAACAAAAAGTTAAATATCCACAAAATAAAAAGGGCATACCGCTAGCTAATATATGCAGCCTCCCAAAGTGGTTGTTATCCATTTCTGCTTCAGCTTGTCTGTTTGATACTTCTTGACATAAGACATATTCCATGTATGTACAAAAGAGCACCAATCAAGATCTTTTGACTTTGACACATCCACAAGTGCTCCCAAATATTTGGTGCTTGGCTTTGTGTTGGATGTGGGACACAGGAAGGTTGCTAGTGCGAGTCAAGAAGCAGCGAAGATAAACGTCGTCAGGCAACTCTTCCTTCATTAGCTTATTCCCGAAGAAACTTATTGATGGAAGATCTGTTAGCCCAAACAGTGATAGAAACTCCGCTTTCTCGGACTCCTCGTCGAGCACTCTGATCTTTGTTCTGCCTGCTGGTATACCAAGAACTAATGATACGGCTTCAGGGTTGAGAGGGATTGATTTCCCTCCAAGTACAATTGCTTCATCTTTTGTGGATATGTTGTCCGCGACCCACTGTGCGAATGGCCTTGGAACATAACAATCATCTAGCTCGAGTAGGAATCCAAAACCACCGTTCCTCACAAGCTCCATCCTATGATTGCTTTTGCAGACAACATCAACAATCTTCGCGAAATATCCGATGCTAAACCTGCTCTATGCAGTTGCTCTTTCCTTGTTCATGTGCCCTTTTGCTTTTCCTTCCTCTGCCCTTGTCCTCTGGAAATTAAAAACGTAAGAAGTATTATTCTCTAGAAAAAGATTTTTGGTTATGGCTCGTAATTGTTAACAAAAAGAAAAAAGTGTGAAGAGCGCAAAGTTACCTTGTTCCTTTTCTCTTTCAAAGCACTCCTTTGCTGCTTCCTCTCTTGTCTTTTCTTTAACTGTACAAATAAAGGAAAGTTTCTGTCAGAGAATTGAACTTAAGAAAAACAACACAAAAAAGGAAAAAAAAGTAGCTTCTTCTAGTTCAGAACATAATTACAATTGTTCTCAAGCCATCAATCAGCATGCCGTCTGATGCGTCTGTTTCTGTCAGATCGACTATAGTTTGCTCCTGTTGGTCATGCATGCTATCATTCCCTGAATCATGCTGTTGACTATTGTTGTTTGACTCCAAAGGGTCAGGATTTGTATCTTCGCTTAGAAGCTCTTGTTTAATAAAACACAAACGTTTGGACGAAAAATACATGAGCACCAGCCAAAAACTGTTTAAAAAAATCTCTTCTAGTGATAGTACGAAATGGAACCCTAAACCAAAACATGAGCAGCCAGCGAAAAAAAAAAACACCGAGTTAATTAATTGTGTACATTCTGATCTACTGTGGACATTACAAAAACCTGAAAAAAAAACATAAGCATACTTTTAGACACTCATATTTCGTTATGGCATTCTCAGCTTCGCTCAGGCAACTTGAGGAATTGTGTATATTAAGAGAATTGTTCATACATTCAGATGTATTGGATTACTAAAAAAACATTCTGAATCCCACATTCCGAAAAACCAACTAAAAAAAAGTGTGCTAACATTCTGAATCCCACATCTCTGAACTTACAGATCAAACATGAAAAAAAAAACATCCTGAAAAAAACACTCTTAATATAAAAAATGCACTTTACTTGAGCAGGCAACGCGTTAGACATACTAGGTTGAGGAAGCCTGACAAAAATACTAAACATGCACAAAAATATTGATGTGTAGCAAGCTGGTAAATGAAGATGATCCTCTCTGAACATTGACTGCTGAGTCATACTCTTCTGAAGATGATGCATGCTCTCTGAACAATTAGAAAAACTGAATACATGATGTATGCTCTCTCAACTTACAAATCAGTTTGCACTAACTTAATTACAGACTCAACTCTGAAAATTTACATATTCAACAAATTGCATAAACATCATTTACATGAACTAACACAGCTCCCACCCCCCACCCACCACCCTAGCACAAAAAAAGTTTTCAGAGAAGAAAACAAACTACCATAGGTTAGGCTGAACTAATCACTTTAGAAGCTAGCTTTGATGACAAAACATTGTATAATTTTTGTCCCGCTCGCCTGTGCGCTACACAACACAACTATCCCTACTGCATTCATTGCTAGGTGAGGCAGAAAACAAACATCCCAAAAATCAAACATATATGCCTGCTGCCATTTCATTGTTAGGTGAGGCAAAAACAAAACCCATGTTGGCTCAAAGGTCTGTTCATCCCCAAATTATCCAATAATTTCAAAGTCATAAGCACATAACATGACACCTACCATTCATTCAGTATTTGCATTCTACTGTAGGAGCCTTCAAGGACCCATGAGAACAGAGCATACGAACATACACACACAAACTAACAGCTACCACTCCCACACCTCCCTTAGCCTTCAAAGGACCCAGGAGCCAGGACGAATTCAGTATTCCGCCGGCTTACAAAAACAACAGGGTGCACACTGCCACGACGAATTCGAGTTGGATGGCCACAATACTGACTGATTTTCACGATGTGAACGAACAAAAATCAAACAGGTTTCAGAGATGGTGGGTGGGGCACGCGGGGGGGGGGGGGGGGGGGGGGGGGGGAGGTGTGCTGCTCACTGGATTCTGCCGCTCCACGGCTCCGGCGAACTCCGGGACGGTGGGGATGCCGCGCGACGGTGGCTTGTCGGCGGTGCAGAGGTGGTCGACGGGGCTCACGCCGGGCGCCTCGCCGGCCGCGCAGCGCTCGTCCGCGGTGTCCGTGGCGAGTGCCTCGTCCGGCGCACGGAGCTGCACTGCGGGGGGGCTCATCGGCGGCGAGCTCCGTCGCCATCGCCTTGGAGCTAGTCGCCCCCGTCTCTTCCTCCTCTCCTCTGCTCCACCGATTCAAACAGTGCCACACGAGAGAAATGGGACAAAATAAATGTGTCGGTGTGGATAATTATGGGAGATCCGTTGGTGCTATGGGATGTCTCGCAGAAAACCCCCTACAAAAAGTTAAAAAGTGCTTCCAAATACAACATTTGAGGCTTGCCTTCCCTAGTAGCAATAAAACCCACTTGTTTGTGGTTTCAAACTAGCAAGTGGGTGACAAACAAAAAGCTTCAAAAAAAGATATGAGATAAAAAGGCCAAAAAAATGGGGACATTGAAAAAACTAGTGAAACAATTTATGGATGGTTCAAAATTAATATTTACACAATATATAACATGTCTTATGACCCGTCCATTAAAAATCTAAAAAAAGATTGAAAAAATATGTTGAATAATGTGAACATCGTATTTGAACTCATAAAAACTAATTCAAAAACAAGCAAAAAAATAAAAATCTTTAGAAAAATTAAATATAAAAATTATTTTTAGTATAGTGTTGTGGCCATCGGGGCAACAATAAAGATTTGCGGGGCGCATATGGTCGCGCTAGTTTTACAATCATCCAAAGAAATTTTTTATCATGAAAAGTGAGTTGCGACTTGAGGCTTGACTTGCAACTAGGGCAACTACAAACTACACCCGCTCGAGTTGCGACTCGGGAGGTGGAGTCGCAACTAGGGTGAACACAATGGACTTGCAACTAGAGCGGATACAAAAAGTCATGAGTTGCGAGTCGATGTGGACTTGAAACTGGGGTGAATACAAAAACCACCTAAGTTGCGAGTTCAGCGGTGGAGTTGCAACTGGCGCGAATATAAAAACAAAAACTACAACCCTCGACTTGCAAGTTGAGGGTGGAGTTGCAACTATGGCACGAAAAAAAGAAAAAGAAAACACCCCCGTCCCCTGAAGTTGCGACTGGGGGGGGGGGTGGAGTTGCAACTAGGGTGAACACAAAAACCGCTCGAGTTGCGAGTCGTCGGTGGACTTGCAACTGGGGCGAATACAAAAAGCCTTGAGTTGCGAGTCGGCGGTGGAGTTGTAACTGGGGTGAATACAAAAACAAAAACTACAAACCCTCGAGTTGCGAGTCAGGGCTGGAGATGCAACTATGGCACGATAAAAGGAAAAACAAAACACCCCCTGTACCCCCTGAGTTGCGAGTCGATGTTGGACTTGCAACTGGGGCGACGGATACCCCCCACCCCCCTAGTCGTGGGTCAAGGGCTTGATTGCAACTACCATGTAACAGAGAAATAAACAAAACAAACAACCACTCCCCTCCCCTGAGTTGCGACTCGGGGTGGAGTTGCAACTAGGGTGAACACAAAACCGCTCGAGTTGCGAGTCGACGGTAGACTTGCAACTGGGGCGAATACAAAAAGCCTTGATTTGCGAGTCGATGTTGGACTTGCAATCGGGGTGAATACAAAAACTCCACCTGAGTTGCGAGTTGGCGGTGGAGTTGCAACTGGGGCGAATACAAAAACTACAAACCCTCGAGTTGCGAGTCGGGGGTGGAGTTGCAACTATGGCACGATAAAAAGAAAAAGAAAACACCCCCTGTAACCCCTGAGTTGCGAGTCGATGTTGGACTTGCAACTGGGGCGACGGATAACCCCCCCCCCCCCCCAAACCACACCCCCCCCCCCCCCCCCTAGTTGCGGGTCAAAGGGCTTGATTGCAACTACCATGTAACAGAGACAGAATCAAAACAAACAACCACTCCCCCCCCCCCTGAGTTGCGACTCGGGGGGTGGAGTTGCAACTATGGCACGATAAAAACAAAAAACAAAACACCCCCTGTACCCCCTGAGTTGCGAGTCGATGTTAGACTTGCAACTGGGGCGACAGATACCCCCCACCCCCTAGTCGCGGGTCAAGGGCTTGATTGCAACTACCATGTAACAGGGAAAGAAACAAAACAAAGAACCACTCCCCCCCTGAGTTGCGACTCGGGGGTGGAGTTGCAACTAGGGTGAACACAAAACCGCTCGAGTGCGAGTCGACGGTGGACTTGCAACTGGGGCGACTACAAAAAGCCTTGAGTACAAAAAATCCACCTGAGTTGCGAGTTGGCGGTGGAGTTGCAACTAGGGCGAATACAAAAACAAAAACTACAAACCCTCGAGTTGCGAGTCGGGGTGGAGTTGCAACTATTGCAAGATAAAAAGAAAAACAAAACACCCCCTGTACCCCCTGAGTTGCGATTCGATGTTGGACTTGCAACTGGGGCGACGGATACCCCCCACCCCTAGTCGCGGGTCAAGGGCTTGATTGCAACTACCATGTAATAGGGAAAGAAAGAAAACAAACACCCACTCCCCCCCCCCTGAGTTGCGACTCGGGGGTGGAGTTGCAACTAGGGTGAACACAAAACCGCTCGAGTTGCGAGTCGACGGTGGACTTGCAACTGGGGCGAATACAGAAAGCCTTGAGTTGCGAGTCGATGTTGGACTTGCAACCGGGGTGAATACAAAAAATCCACCTGAGTTGCGAGTTCGGCGGTGGAGTTGCAACTAGGGCGAATACAAAAACAAAAACTACAAACCCTTGAGTTGCGAGTCGGGGGTGAAGTTGCAACTATGGCACGATAAAAAGAAAAACAAAACACCCCCTGTACCCCTGAGTTGCGAGTCGATGTTGGACTTGCAACTGGGGCGATGGATAACCCCCCCCCCCCCCCTAGTTGCCGGTCAAAGGGCCTGATTGCAACTACCATGTAACAGGGAAAGAAACAAAACAAACAACCACTCCCCCCTGAGTTGCGACTCGGGGGTGGAGATGCAACTAAGGTGAACACAAAAACTGTTTGAGTTGCGAGTCGACAATGGACTTGCAATAGGGGCTAATACAAAAAGCCTTGAGTTGCGAGTCGATGTTTGACTTGCAACTGGGATGAATACAAAAACCACCTGAGTTTGCGATTCGACGGTTGAGTTGCAACTGGGGTGAACAGACAAACAAAAACTACAACCCTCGAGTTGCAAGTCGAGGGTGGAGATGCAACTGGGGCAAATAGAAAACAAAAACTACAAACCCTCAAGTTGCAAGTCGAGGGTGGAGTTGCAACTATGGCACAAAAAAAGAAAAAGAAAAACACCCCCCCCCCCCCGAGTTGCGAGTGCGATGTTGGAATTGCAACTGGGGCAATGGATACCCCCCTAGTTGCGGGGCCAAGGCCTGATTGCAACTACCATGAAACAAAAAAAAAGAAACACAACAAACAACCCCCCCCCCCTGAGTTGTGAGTTGAGGCTTGACTTCAACTAGGGCCACAATTAAACTACACCCGCTCGAGTTGCGACTCCGGGGTGGAGATGCAACTAGGGTGAACACAAAAACTGTTTGAGTTGCGAGTCGACAATGGACTTGCAACTGGGGCGAATACAAAAAGCCTTGAGTTGCGAGTCGATGTTTGACTTGCAACTGGGATGAATACAAAAACCACCTGAGTTGCGAGTCAACGGTTGAGCTGCAACTGGGGTGAACAGAAAAACAAAAACTACAACCCTCGAGTTGCAAGTCGAGGGTGGAGTTGCGAGTTGAGGCTTGACTTGCAACTAGGGCAACTATCAGACTACACCCGCTCGAGTTGCGACTCGGGGGTGGAGATGCAACTAGGGTGAACAAAAAAACTGCTTGAGTTGCGAGTCGACAATGGACTTGCAACTGGAGCGAATACAAAAAGCCTTGAGTTGCGAGTCGATGTTTGACTTGCAACTGGGATGAATACAAAAACCACCTAAGTTGCAACTCGATGGTTGAGTTGCAACTGGGGTGAACAGAAAACAAAAAACTACAACCCTCGAGTTTGCAAGTCGATTATTGAGTTGCAACTGGGGAGAATAGAAAAACAAAAACTACAAACCCTCGAGTTGCAAGTCGAGGGTGGGGTTGCAACTATGGCACACAAAAAAAACACCCCCGTCCTCCACCCCCCCTCCCCCGAGTTGCGAGTCCAATGTTGTACTTGCAACTGGAGCAACGGATACCCCCCTAGTCGCGGGGTCATGGCATGATTGCAACTACAATGAAAAAAAAACAACTCCTCCCCCTGAGTTGCGAGTCGAGGGTGGAGTTGCAACTGGGGCCGACTACAAACTACACCCGCTCGAGTTGCGATTCAGGGGTGGAGATGCAACTAGGGTGAACAAAAAAAACGCTCGAGTTGCGAGTCGACAATGGACTGGCAACTGGGGCGAATACAAAAAGCCTTGAGTTGCGAGTTAATGGTGGAGTTACGACTAAGGTGAATATAAAAACCACCTCGAGTTGCAAAAATCGGAGGTGGAGTTGCAACTATGGCACAAAAAAAAGAAAACACCCCATCCCCGAGTTGCGAGCCGATGTTGGACTTGCAGCTGGGGCGACGGATACCCCCCTGAGTTGCGACTTGAGGCTTGACTTGAAACAAAGGGCAACTAACAAACTATTCCCCTCCCCCCCCACCACCGCGCCGGAGTTGTGACTTGGGGGTGGGGGTGCAACTTGGGTGAACACAAAAAAACGCTCGGAGTTGCGAATCGACGGTGGACTTGCAACTGGGGCGAAATGCAAAACCAGCTGAGTTGCGAGTCATCAGTGGTGGTGCAACTGGGGGGTGAATACAAAGCCGCCTGAGTTGCGAGTCGGCGGTGGGGTTGCAACTGGGGTGAATACAAAAAGCCACCTGAGTTGCGAGTCGGCAGTGGAGTTGCAAGTCGATGGTCAAAAGGGCCTGATTGTAACTACAAAATTTACTCCACCTTGTTTGGTGGTTCTCCTTCAATAGGGGTGATTGTGCGGATCACCTTGTTTTGTGCATGCAAAAAGCAAGTCCACCTAAAAAATACAAAACAAAAGCTAATGACAAACCACATAATCTTTACTTAAAAAAGGAGGGGTGTGACCAAGTTTACCCGAACCAACAGTTGCGGGGCCAACTTTACAAAAAAAACTTGAATTGTGCTCTTAGTTGGTCATGTTCTAAATGTATATTATTCTGTTCAAGTTAACCGATATATTAGTGTTTTAAAAAAAGTTTGTTGATATTTTTGTTAAAATTTCACAAAAAGTGTATGTATTAGATAATGTGCTTTGCATGGATGCATTCTATGCAGGTTTGAAAAAACAACTCTACATGAGACAATTTCCTATAAAAAAATTAAAACTTTGAAAAAAACAAATTTCTCATCACCGTATATACTCCTATATTCCTGACAGACATAAACATATACTCCTATGTGCTATATAATTCTAACCACCGCAGAAAAAAAAATGCAACTAAAAAAGAAAAAATGCAATTATTTTGACCCTGTTATCACCACCAGAAAGATCATACACTTCCATACTCTTGCTGATATTGCATACACAAAAGGTAGCCACCAGGAATAAAAAAATGAAAAAAAAGAAATAAATAAAACTAAAGGCCGAAGGCCTGACATTGCATTAATAAAGCCCCCAGGGCCAGCAGGGTAGCATAATTCCACGGGGGAGAGGTTTCAAATTCCCCACCACAAAAGTTCATGCAACATAAAAAGAAAACACAACTGCAACAAGTTCATATAAAAAAGCTAGATTTAAACAAGCATGGCGCGCAGGCCAGCAAAATGACGAGCTGCATGTTGACATCCACTAAGCTCATATGGTCAGGATGTCAACAACATAGATCACATCGAAAGCGACAGCATTGCTCCGCTGAAATGTGAAGACAGCAGTACTCCCTGCTTGCAAGTTGTAAGTAGACACAAAAACTCACCACTCCTTATTGAACACCATGCGTCCATCCTTGGCTTTTCTGAATGCTACCCTTGAGAGCGGGCCTTCTCCCAAGCGAACTCCAATAAAGCCTTTAGCTCCAATGTTCAGGACCAGACGCACTTGGTTGGGTATTTTCTGTGCAAAAAAAAGGAATAACAAAAATGAGATACAAAAAAGAAAAAGAAAAAGAAAAAAATGTTGATGTATACTTAAGTGATTAGGTAATTGATCCTGGCTGATGTGATGCCTGGAGGTTAAAATGTTGATGTATACAAGTTAAAAAAACACAGATCTGATTCCAAAACAAAGATGTTTATTCCTACTAATGTACAAAAATGTTAGAAAAAAAACATACCATAGACTTCTTGATGATGTTGGTGCTTGTGAACCGATGAACAAACCGTGAACCAATGTGCCCCTCATCAATGGCAAGACGATCTGCCTCCTGCACAGCCAAATTCACACCATTGCTGTATATGATGCCTGTAGGTGCTTCTCCCACGTTCTCTCCGTCGTTCCCCACCTCATCCACCTGTCCCTCTTCATCACCGCCTCCTTGCTCTTCCTCTTGTTGTGCTAGTTCAACTCCGCCTCCATAAAAAAAAACCAGCGCCGAGGGAGCAGACATATGCGTTTGCAATGCGCCCAGTCATCACAAACACAACAAGCTGCCCAAGCCCCAAGTTGAAGTCCTTCATGAACTTCCGCAAGTCATCGCCGCTGATACGTTTGGAGTTGTTGTACCCTGTGTACACATAAACAACGTATCGACGGCCATGAGCTCGGAAGTTCAGAAAGCCACCAGCAAAGTGCTTGGGGAAACGCTCTGTCACAGAGCATGGCAGTAGCTAAAAAAAAGAATGAAAACATGTGTAAAAATAACCAACTAAAAAAAGATTACGAAAACACACTGAGCACATGTTCAGCAGACATTGGCCTTGTTTGTTTCAGCTTTGGGAACAGTTTTTGGACTGGAAAAAGTTGAAACTGAAACAAACAGCTATTTTAGAACAGTTGTGGAACCACAACCCAAAACTGTTTCGGGCTATTTTCAGTGTAACAGCCCAAAGCACGTCTCGGGGTACTTCACAGCCAAAGCTGTTTCCCTAGCCCCTCTGCTTTTGGCGTTTGGTCGTAATTATGTCATAAATGTCGCCGCAGGCACGACACCTATCTCTCCCTTCACCCCTCCTCCTGAAAAATAGCGTTTTCACCAGTCCACAGTCGTTTCCACAGCTACGTTGCCAAACAGCTAACCTTCACTGCAGCTGTTTCCTCAGCACAACAGTTTTGCCAGCACAACAAGTTCACAGCTGAATCTGTCGAAACTGAAGCCCAGACAAACACAACAATTACCGCAAAACTTTCATTCGGATCCCGGAAAAACATGCCGAAGCTCGTGTCGTTGTCCGACCCGCAATGAGAGAAGCAAACTGGGCACAACATCCTGGTTGCGAAGCTGAAAAAAAAACTGAAAACTCCGTGAGCTGACAGAACTGCTAACTGACAAAAACTGATGACAGAACACAGAACCCAAAAATCTGTTGACACCTGAAAACCTGATAGTTGACAAAAAAACTGATAGTTGACACCTGAAAACCTGAGCACACACTGATTGACAGAGCCTGGTGAGTCAAATGGCACATAAAAGAAACTGACACCTCGACAACTTGTGTAGAAAAACCTTAAACTAAACAACTAGCACATGAAGAATGAAGAAAAAATGGCACATGAAGACTGATGTACAAAAATCAGTTGGACTGAAAAAAAACCACTAAAAACAGCGGCACACTAAGAACTTAAAAAAAATACTGAAAAATCACGTAAAATGAAAAAGGCCCTAGAAACTTGTAGTTAGTACCATGACAGATCTGAACATGGGAAAAAGGCATAAAACAAACAGATTCATGGGTTTCAGTACCTTCTCCAAAGGGATACTAGGATTACTAGAAAATTTGCAAGGAGTAGTCCTCTCCTACAGGAAATGAACTTCCTACTACACCTACAGTAATTCAGGAAGCTACTCACCCCAAGAAAGCAACAGCGGCAGGCAAAAAATTCAGAGATCTTTCACCTCTGTTTGGAGATGCTAAAATGCTGTTTGCACTGAAAGTTTGAGAACAAAACACTACGTATACTTCCTTGTACTAGATGCAGACAAATGGAGACTACGCTTGTCCTTGTACTAAATGGAAACAAAAATGCAGTACTAGATGCAAAAAAAATGGAGACTAAAAATGTCCGTACTGTTATAAACAAAAGGAGCAAACACGGCAAAAACACTGAAAAAAAGGTATATGCAAGGAACACTAATATAACAGAGACATTTCCTGTGAGATTGTGACAGCCACAAACTACAAAATTCAGAAAATTTGGGAAACATATTATAACAGAGATAAAAGAAACAGATTTGATCTTGTGCACATATCCACAATTTGGAATACATTCATTTCAGGGTGAGAACATATATTGATCTTCTGCCAAAATTTATTTCTTTATTTTGTCAATCAATAATAATAAAATAAAGAAAAACATAAGCTGGAACAAAGCAGGATAATAAATACATAGTGCTTATCGACAGGGCAAAAGGTAGTTTCATCTACACGGATGAAGCATATTCGGGCAAAGCAAGCTACAAGAAAAACACTACTCCTGCAGAGACGAGTACTCTGAATATGTAACAGCAAGTTTCATCTACAGGCATAAACATACTGTACCATAGTGCTTACTCATGATTTACAAAAATCAGAGAAAAAATGAGAGTAAAAAAATGTGGTACAAAATGCATGCAGTTGGGCATCTCTCAAAAAAAAAAAATTGCAGACATAAGACAACTTATAATAACAGGAATTTAAATCTGGTTCTTAGAAAATTGAAATTGCAGACATAAGACAACTTAAATAACAGGAATTTAAATCTGCTTCTTAGAAAATTGAAATTGCAGACAACTTAGTGAGAGGAACTAACATCCTAATCTAATCATCTCCTAGGACACCCCCACACTGATCAGACAAACATACTCCTAAAATCTAATCATTTCAAAATTTAATCAAACAGATAGACCCTTTAATCAAAGATGAACTGAAAAAACAAGCAGAGCATACTCTAGATAGATTAAAAAAAAAGTTGACGAACCCTAACCCACATTTCACGAGATTGTAGAGGATGAAACCTAAAAAATATGGACAAACAAACAAGAAACCAAAAAAGAAATGTGCAGCTGCTAATGAACCCTACCTACAATTGGGGACATTTGGGGGCATTTTGGGACATTGGGGACGAACCCTAGATGTATACTGCTAAAATCAGTGAGCAAAAGGAACAAACAAAAGACAAAACGTAGGGAAAAGGAACAAAAAAAGACTACCTACGATGCGTCTCCCTCTCCTTCTCCCTCTCCAGAATTCACCTGCGCCTCGAGCACCATCTGCCAGAGAGAAAATGGGGAGACGGCGGAAGAGGAATGGGGAACGGCCGAACTGAATGCTTCGGCACAGAAAAGACGAATGCCCGCCCCCTCGTCTTCAGACCTCGCACAGAAAAACAGCCCACGAGCCCAACAACGCAACACGGCCCGCGAAAAAAACACGCAGAAACAATACAACCCACTAACAAGATGGGCCGCGCGCACAGAGAACGACGAGCAACACGAGCGGGGCGCACGACAACGACAAAAACAAGCTAGCGCGAATCTTGATGACAGGACGAGATGCGTGTGGACTTAGATATGAGATAGCTATTTCACATCTAGGTGTGAAATAGCAAATAGAGAAAACTGATAACAGAATACTGGTACGTATATGCGTGCAAGGCGCATGTACCCTGAAGAAGATCGTCCAGACGGCCATGAATCGACGGACGGCGGAAGAACAATCATCAGTTTCGCCGCATTCACCTTGTTCCATCCTTTGCAGCAGGAGGTCTTCTTCGATCTGAGGCTGTCGATACCTCCTGCCTGATGACCAGGGGCACGCCGGCGGCATGGTGAAGCTTGGCCGCCGGCAGATATACGGATCCTTTCCTGCTCGCGGGCGCTTGCGCAAATCTGATGGGTTCCGGGAATTAACGTGTGTAACGTGGACGATCGATTGATCGAGAAATTAAGCGGCCGGGCGAATTAAGCCAGCAGTCTATAGCTATGTACGTGCCCCTGGTCTATCTATATGAGATTTCCTCTTGTTTTTAGGGGGATCTATCTATATGAGATTCTGCTTGCCCCCAACGTCATGGAGCGGAGACTTGGGGTTTATTTATTTTTTTGAACCGGGAGACTTGGGAATTGTAAACTCGCTTAGTACGTCGCCGTAGGAGTAGTTCCCTGTCCGCCCTGTTTTGGCAATGAGATCCCTCCGTTCCACACTACTAATTGAAATTTGAGGTTTGTATTAAATTAATTTTGTTTAAGTTTTTTTTGCGGGGAATTTTGTTTAAGTTTCACTAAGTCTATAAAGAAAAAACAAGAACAAAAAACAGGGAAAAACAATTTTTTTGAGAGAAAAGAAAAAAAATCAATAAAACAGGGCGTGGCCACCTGCGTGGCTAGGCCGGCCCATCTCCCGTCCCAGCGCGCCGCCCCACAGAACGTCTGGACCAGGTTGCCAGCCCAGGTCGCCGCCCCGCAAACGCTCGCCCAGGCCGGCCCAGGTCGCCGCCCCGTTCTAAAGCATGTTTTAAACTTTTTATTCGTGTATTTTTTGGGGGCGCACGGCGGTGCGGGCGGTTTTTTGAGTGCACACGGCGGTTCGGGCGGGTTTATGAGAATACATGGCGGTTCGGGCGGGTTTTTTGATCATACACGGCGGTTTCGGGTTTTTTTCAAATGAAATTTATTACACACAAACGATTCAAATTTCATTCATATTTTAGGATTTGTACACCTGTTCGAATGAAATTTGAAATAAAACATTAAAAAAACCTAACTACTCGTCGTCCACATCGCTGAGCCCCGCGCGGTCGCCATCGTCGCTCAGCCCCGGGCTGTCGTTGGGGTCGCCGGCCGCGCGCGGCGGAACCCACCCCGGCGCCTCGCTGACTCCCGTATGGCCCAAAAGAGGCCGGGCATGTCCTCGGGGTCGCCGACGTCGACGACCTCCGGAGGCAGTGCGACATAGGCGTCCGACCGCGGGGGAGGGGGGGGTGGGTGGGGAGGGCGACATGTGCGGCTGGCGCTGATGGAGGGGCGACGTAGACTGTCGGCGCTGGTGGAGGGGGAGGCGGGGGTGGCATTGTAGTGTGTGCCGCGCGGCGCGTGACGAGGTGGCGATGTCGCGCCTCGGCGATGACCTCCTCGAAGTCGCGCCCCTCCCGGAAATCACGACGGCCGCGGGCGTTGAACCGGCCGCCATAGCCCGCTCGCTGATGGGCGCGGGGGACGGCAGGTCCCTCAACGGCGTAGCCGGCACCGTAGATGTGCAACCCCGACGGCAGGCAGGCGGCGGGGGGACGAGGATGCCATAGTGCCCCAGGTCCTTAGCCTGATCCACCGCCAGGGACGACGGCCAGGAACCCGCCTGCGCCGCGCCGCGCTTGCTGCCGCCGTCGCCGCCACACCACATCATCGCCGGGGAGAAGAAAACGGGGCGGGGGAGGGGGTTGGATTGGGATGGGCGGTCGCTGTGCGGCGGCAACACGACGGGGCGGCGACTTTTATAGTCGAGCGAGTGGGGAGGGAAGGGGGCATGCCGTGGGCAGCGGCGTTAAACACCATAAAAACGCCTCGGGAGCCGGTGAGACCCGCCTCCATTGATGAGGCCTCGGGAGTTGGCGAGTGGCGTCTCGCAGGCAGGAACCGCCCATCCATACGCCACACCGCTGGCGAGTGGCGTCTCGCAGGCGGGAACCGCCCGTCCACACGCTACGCCGCGGTCAGCCCTGACCGTGACGGGTCAAATCGGGGGTGACTCATCGCGTCACGCAGGCCCGACATGGTGGGCCCGTCCCCCGCCAGCCCTGTATATGTGCGCGCGGGGGTATCAGCATGGACGCAGGGGGAGGGGGTGCCACGGTCCTGATGGAACCGTGCGCGGCTCGGGTTCTTTAGTCCCACCTCGCCCACGGGAGGAGGCAAAAAAATCCAGAAAATCACCGATCTACCGGCAAAAAAATCCAGAAAATCACCCATATGGTATCTGAGCCACCGATCTACCGGCAAAAAACCATGAGTCCCTTCGATTCGACGCCCACCTCCGACGACCTCATGTCTATGGAGAGTCTCAAGGCTCTAGTGGCCGCCAACGCCGCAGCCGGCGCGCGCCTCTGCGCCAAGCTCGGTGTCCAGTTCGACGCGCCGCAGGAGTCGACACCACCACCCACGCCCACCCTAAAGGAGTCGACACCACCACCCACGCCCACCCTACAGCCTCGTCATGATGCAGCGCGCGAGGCCGACAACCTCGACCTCCCGGAGGCCTTCGCGTCAGTGCCGCTCCACGCCGTCCTGGAGTTCCAACCACCGACACCCACAAGGTGTTCGACGCAATGCTCACCAGCCGATGCCGGTGTGGTCACACCTGCGTCCGACCATGGCACATCACCTTCGGCCATGCTTGGCTCCTCTTGGCGTCCACTCCAGCTAGACGGTGACAAGGACAGCCGTTGTATTGAAGCCAATGGTGATTCTTGAGCGTATGTATATACACTGGACTCGTCCTCCGACCCACTACCAGCGTCGTTTTCGCCACCACCAATTGGGGCGCCCCCTTCCTGGGCGCCAAGGACCAGGCTAGTGCCATCCACTGGGTGCACACTTGAGTTCAACAATATTGCTTCAACATTAGTCAGTGCTGCTAACTCAAGCATCTCTAGTCATATTATCAAGAAGATGACAGCTGAAGTGTACACATGTCAAAGCTTAATTCAGTTTATGCATAACCCATCAGCTCAACTAGTACTTACACAACAAGCTGCTTATTTCCTTCACGAGCAGCTCGTGGCTTGCAGGTTAAGTACGCATTCTGATCCTGGAAGTTCAAAGTACGCATGTTGGGTACTGAATTGCAAATATTTTGATGGAAACACCAAGGTTTATTTCAGGAACATGTGGGTTGATTTAAATGTTTGGGAGAAGGACAAGTTCAGAGTTATTTCAATTGAACTGTATGTGCAATGGGACCCTGGAATTATGAAGGTTCTTCTTATGCTTGCAATGTTCTGGGAGAATTTGCAATCCATTTTAGGTCCTGATTTTTGTCCACGTACATCAAAGGATGATCACTCATTGGATGGGATAACTCTCAGTCAAGCTTCTGGCCAGTGTATCGTTTTCTGCTTACTAAGTATGTGGGATATATCTGAATCTGCTTACCAAGTATGTGGAGTTCATTGTTTTATAACTACCAAACTCTTCACAAGGCTCGTTGACTGTCAAATTTATGGAAGTACTAGTGTTCAGCGGGCTGCCAGAAGGAGTTATTATATGGCTTTCAAGCAAAGGAAAAGGATTTCCAAGTATTCACTGTCAGCAGCAAAGGAATTGTTTGCATGTCCAAGCATGTGGTGCTACTACGGGTTAGCTTCCACTTTAGAACTAAATGAACTAATTCTTACTTAGTGGAAAGAGTACATCCGTCACCCTATGATGGATCCAAAGGTGCAGCCAGCTATTGATATTAACTTGCAAGAAAATTTATTCATGGTGCAATCAGATTTGCACTCGGACAAAGAAATTATTGCATCTACTCCAGACGCATGCTTGCTAGTTTCAGTGCACTATGCTGATGATTTTCTCAAATTGGATATCCTTGTTGCATGGCAGGGGACCACAAATTTTGTTTGTGGGGTTAGTTGCTACCTTATATGGATTATTGCTGTGATCACATACTATACAGAAATATACATTTTTCCTGAAGCTCATGTCAGCCTTCAACGACAAAGGCTACCCTCAAATACTGCCGATCTATATCCGGGTGATCTTGGTATTATTCACCCCATGAGTTATGTGGCGGTTGATAGTGCAAAAAATTGGCCAGATTGGAAGAGTCGGGCTTTTGGGTGGGAATCCTCAATACAGATCTGGCAAGGTGACACATGGGTCACTATGGTCGTAGATGTCGCATTTCAGATGCACAATTCAGATAGGACTGAGCTTGCTTGCCACACGCCTGGGCTTATGGCGTTTCTTGGTATTGTGCTTGCACTAGATGGTGCTGTGAGGATGCTATGGGTTCTAGCCTGGCTGCTCAATGATCATGGTGCAGCTATACATACGGGTCATCAGATGATTAACACATCTAGGAACAAAATACTCGTGCAGCAGAAGCGGGGTGGACCTGATCTTAATTCTTTGTGCGGGGACTATCCTTTCCTTCTTGGCAGGATGGAGGTCAGAATGGGAGGTGCTTGTTGCTTACATCTATTCCTATCATGCACACTTCCTCAATTGATGTTGATATGCCGTGTTGATGCAACCCATACGTCGAAGCTAAGAGGCGTTGTTAACATGAATGCTAAGCACATGGAGAATAATGAAGAGAATACTAAACTAGCAAGCAAATTATGCATCACTGCGGACCACCACTTGCTCCAGGAACGTACTATGCTACATGAGCTGACTAAATGGTTACTCCATGGACCTTTCTATCTGATCAGCCAGCTGCTCTCTCGATATATCTTTGACAGAAGTATGGAACATATAATTGTGCTCCGAGTGTGTCCTACAAACACGATGGTACAGGGGACTGAAGAACATATCGCTGGACTATTTGGGTTGAAGTGGTGCTTTCGGCCTTTCCTTCGTGGGTGTCTGCATCTCAACTATGTTCTGAGAATTCAGTTGTCGCATCATGCTGATCAAGTTGGGTGCCTGAACAATTTGTCTCTCAGCTTGCCATGGGATCCGGGAGGCTCTTCAGGTCGACCGGCTTGGGGGCAAGCCGTTTTCAAGGGGGAGGGAATGTCACGGACTGGGCCGTGTGGAGGACTGCATGTGTGCTAGGTCGGGCCGGTGATGCGCCTTGGCTGCAAGCGGGTCCAGGAGACACGATAAAAGGAGCAGCTTCTCGACGGGAAGGGGATCGAATAGAATAGAATCGGCTTGTGCCTTCCCCTGTATCCACCTCTTCCTCTGTTCTTCCTCCTGATGTCTCCTCTGATCTGTATCCATATATGATTCGAATCCCCTGTGCGTGACGCCAGCGGCAAGGATCGTAGCAGGGGGGGCGTGAATTTTTTAAATAAGACCATCGTGCCCCTCCTAACGAAGAGGTATGGGCTAATCTCAGCCTTTGATGTGTTTAGAGGGGGTGTATCGAAGCAGAAGTGTTTGTTGGCTTGTGGAGTTGGATCCCTCTGTTTCTCCTTGACCACACCAACATGACCTCGTCTCTTGGAACTGGACAATGAACGCAGTCTACTCTTCGATTTCGGCCTATGCTGCTTTTCCATGGATCCCACCTGAAGTTCGAATCATAAATTTTTTTGGCTTGCAAACGTCGAGCCCAAGTGCAAGGTTTCCTCTTAGTTGGTGCTTCACGCTAGAATTCCCTCGAGTGATGTGCTTAAAGAGGCTGATTACATGTTCCAAGATGCCGCAAAAATGGCTACTGAGCACTACAAAGACTGCAACTTAAAGAAAGAAAGAAAAAGATCGGCACGCTTCTCCATCCCCACGCAACAGTCCAGCGAGAGGCGAAAGAAAGGCAACGCGAGCAGAGGCTTTCCTCCGGCGACCTCGCTGCTCCCCTTCACCTCCGGCGGCCGTTTCGGCGCCGGGAGGCGGAGGGGAGCTTCGGAGGCTCGATCCGGGTGTGAATAGGGGTTCTGTTGGGGACGCCGTCGAGGTCACGGCGGCGGCGGCGCGTCGCAATAAAATCTCTCGGGCTCCGACTGCGATCCGGCGGGGCTGTGGCCGCCATCGTGGAGCTAGCGAGAGGGGGGATCCCCGGACCTTGTTGAGGTCGCGGGCTGTGTGTACAGGAGGTCGGCTGGCTCAGGCCGGCGGTGGCCTCGGGTGGTCTGCTGTTCTTTGGAAGGTTTGTGTCTTCCTCTTCGTCTGTGCTTCTGTCCGTGGTTTTCCTCAGCCTCTTCTTTGTGTGGTGGGGATGGAGGAATGGCCTGCTATGCCCGGGGACTTCTCCCGGCCGCGGCGCCGGCACCGGATCTTAGCCCCTATCCTTCGGGATGGGGCACTGTTGGCGGTAATTAAAGCCTATGTTGGCGAAGGCTCTAGCAGGTGTGGTGGACGCTGTTGTGCGTTCAATTCCTTCTGTCGCCGCCGCGAAGAAGAGGCCGAGACGAGCCCCGGAGAAGCTGCCGGAGTCGAAGACGGTGCCCTGTATGTGCTTCGTTGTGTATTTCTTGGCTATAGGGGCCTCTTTGCAAAGTTCAGCACTGCTGTTACAGTTCTCCAAGGGCCTAGTTGTGTTCCAGTTTGTTCTGGGGTGCTGTCTGTAAAAGTGTGCGGACGTGTGTGTGTCCGAATGTTTCGGCAGGGTTCGAGTGTGTGTGCTGTACTCGGATTTGTTTTATGAAATGCACGTCGAACTTTCTCAAAAAAAAAAAAAAACACTACGAAGACTGCCCTTTCTCTATCACCATCTGGAACCAGATGAAGATCTGGATGGGAGGCAAGACCGGTGCCCCCTCCCTGCCATGCTAGCCCCGGGTGAGGGAGGGGTCGAAATGGCGGGACAAAAATGTGTCATCACGAACTAATGAGTCAAGGAGAATGCAGATCGGGCTTTTGATCTACATTTGTTGGAAGATTTGGAAAGAAAAGAAGCATGAGATTTTCAACAGAACACGCATGACACATTTCAAGGTGACGGTGCTAACTTTTGAGGACATCAAACATCATGTTGTTAGTGTAGATAGGCATCTATCCGATTGTTGACATTGGCTAACTGGTGTGTTTGTTTATAGTTTATGGAAACACTAACGCCCACACGTGTAGCAACATTGCAACTCGCCCACACGTCTGGATCACCGTTCAGTTAAATTTGCATGAATCTGGACACACCGAGACAGTTTTCGCGTGCCACATAGGACAAGGCCGGTGTGTGGGCGTTGGAGAGGTCGCCCACACGCCCTACAGCACGCGGTTGCCAGCTACGCTGTGTGGGCGAACTAGTTTCTGCCCACACAGCCACCACCTAGACCACGCGCATGTGGGCGAACTGCTTTTCGCCCACACGACAGTCGTACGTGTTGGATGGCAACTGCAGTTGCGCGTACATGGTAATTAGGTAAACACACATGGCAACTATGATTCGTTTTGCTAGACGGCAACTGCAGTTGCGCGTATGTGGCAATCAGATAAACATACATGGCAAGTGTGATTAACCACACGTGGCAACTAGGTAAACACACATGTCAACTATTGTTTGATCATATGTGGCAAGTAGTTAATCACACACGACAACTATGGTTTGATTACATGCGGCAACTACCATAAATTAGACATGGCAACTATATTTAACCAAAACAGAGAGAGTTGCCATGCTTTTACAACCATATTTGCCATCCCGGATAACTACATCTGCCATTCCGGATGGCAACTAAATCGTCATCCCGTGGGTACTTAATGTAGCTGCGCCAGGACGTGTGGGCATATTTGCTTCGTGCCACACATACGGGGTGGGGATGAGTAGTACTTGTTGGGCGTGTAGCACGAAGTAGCTGCGCCCACACGTGTGGGCAATTCTACTGTTCGCTCACACACAGCCCGTGTGGGCTGCCCCCTACTCATGCCACACACGATGTGTGGGCGAATGCTTATTATGCCACACGTGCGGTGGATATCGGCGTCCTAGTTTATAGGGATCATGCGCGTTTCTTCAAAAACATGTCTCCTCCTTGTACATATACGTTTCTCTTCTTTCCGTAAATGAAAAGGTAGTGCTTTTACTGGTTTCTCGAAAGAGAAAATATAGTTGGTTGTGGAAACATGAATTCGCACGTGTATATTTTATTTTTGGAGAAGACTATCGCTCAACCGGCGGATCTAGCGGGTGTCCGCCGCCTTCTTTGATCGACACGTGGCCTACTGGACCACGCATGTCTCTCTACCTCTGACGGGCGTGGCGAACGACGGTGATGTTTTTGTTTTGCAACATCTACTCTATTGCGAGAAAGATTTCTGCAACATCAGTTATCTTTACTCCTAATCTCTCAGTTGGTAGAATAGCCTTCACGGTTTTTTTTTCGTCTGGTTAATTTTCTTCTCACCTCCCACCATCCCTCCCACGTTAATTTTTTCTTCTTCGCACTTAAAACCGAATCGCGTCTGATACTCCTTCCATTTATTCGTGCTTGCTTTGGCAGATGTCGATTCCATTCAATCATGTAATCTCTACTCCTAATGTCTCAGTTGGTAGAATAGCCTACACGGTTTTTTTCGTCTGGTTAATTTTCGTCTCACCTCCCACTTAAAACCGAATCGCGTCTGATACTCCTTTCATTTATTCGTGCTTGCTTTGGCAGATGTCGATTCAATTCAATCATGTAAATATTTGGTAATTAAGAATTCAGAAATAATACCATATACATGAGATCACCTTCCAAACAGATCATCTCCCTCTCCGATTTATTTCTCCCACCGATCCCCTTCCATACTTAGCTCCACTAGAAAAAAAACACAACCGTCGAAGCCACGCCCTCACATGATCACGTATCACAATGAGAAAATTCCTTATATTGTTTCCCTATTTAAATGTATTTTAAATGTTGTTTCCCTATTTTAACAAAAAAATCAGCCACCGAGGCTTCCCTCGACACCCCTCGATCTGTTTCCTCGTTCGATCGCCAAGATGCCCAGCCGCCATAGCGGAGCCCTTGGCCGACGCTGAGATCTGAGGGGATCCGCCGCCGCCGCCGCTGAGGTCCGCAATCGCCGATGTCGAGATCCGAGAGGAGTCGACGCCGCCTTCAATCCTGGCCTGGACGTCTGCGTCAAACCCCATGGCAGGGCTGGGCCGAGCGACGCTAGGTATGGCGGTTCAAACCCCAGGGCTCTGCCGGTCCACGCACGCTGCCTGCTCTCCAGGCGCCGTCGCCGCCCCACGTGCGGTCTGCCTCTCCACACCTCCACACATCACCGCCGCCCACGCACGCTATCTGCCCCTGCACACCTCCACGTACCGCCGACGAGGTCGTCATTGCCGATGGGATCACCACAAGGTGAGTTGAATAAACCTAGCTCGTAATGCGGTGTTTAGGAGAATATCTTTTGACTCGTGCATCCCTTTAGCCTCCTCCCCTCCAACGTCCATGGCTCTGTGATCTGTCGTGTTAGTTACCCGCTATCGTTTTTTTTGTCGAGATTGATGTGGTGTTTGTTCTCCGAATCAGTGTGCATGAGGATGGATAAGCACAGGTAGAAAGGGGGCCGTGGTATTGTGCACTAATATGTGAGAGGACATCTATCTGATAATCATTTCATTTTTTCTGTTTACCAAATCAGCTAAGCATATTTTCTACAAGTGTGCGGAAAGCTGGAGATTAATTGCAATACTAATTGTTGCATGATTTGGATTAATAATTATCAGTTATCTGACGTTTTGTATGCCTACAGATTGTTCTTTGTTGGGTTGCACCTCCATTGCAGATGATATAAGGTACATGTTTAATCTTTTTCTCTCTGTTTTGAACAATGATCAGGTTTGTAAATAATGTTTTTACCAGTCAAATTTGTTGGCATGAGCATGAGGCACAGCCATAGCATTGGTCGTCAGCTGAAATAGTCACTAGGCTCCCTTGTTTCAAGTGGTCAGAGGCCCCCTGTGTGTACTCAACAATGTTTATGTTGCAATAATTGTTTTAAAAATGGATCTGAATTTTACACACAAGTAGGAATATTTTTTTATCAAATCTGATCTTAGCTTGTAAAGACTTGAGAAGGGAGCAATGTCAGCGTCTAATATTGGGTTTCCTCCCTTGAGCTTGATACAGTGTTAGTATATATACTCATGTGTGTTTTCTCCTGGAGATCGGTAGACTAATATATGTCCAACCGGTGAAATAAAATAGCATAAATGAATTCAGAGCTTTCTTTTGATATTCACCCGCTTGCCGTTGTTTCGCATATACACATATAAAATCAGGTCTGGATGCAAACTTAACCTTTTCTCCTAGAAGAATTGCTTTGAGCATTTGTCTTCGTTTCAGGACATTTATGCAGACATGCATGTTGTTTCTAGGTGTTACAAAGAAGGCTGATGAAGATTATATTATCAAATCAGCAACTGATCTGGTACAATAAAGAAGCGTCAAATGAGCTAGGAAAATCGGACAGGAGATGGATAAATCCAGCATCTGATGTTTTATGTCTATTGTTTGGTTGTTTGCCTATGTTGGTAGATGTGAGAGGTAAACTTGTCTCCAGACCTGTTAATTGCTGATCCAAATAAAGACCCGAACATGTATCTTGTGCAATGTGTGATTTCAACTACTATCTCTACTCCTAATGGAGCAGTCGGTAGAATTGCATCCACGGTTTTTTTTCGTCTGGTTTTTTTCGCCCTACCTCCCACCGCACCCTCCACCCTGGTTTTTTCTCGTTGGTTTTACCCTCCGTATCGCTCGATCCAACTCCCTCTCCGTCGATCTCGTTTCTCTATCGCTCGGTCCTCTCTAGGGTTTGCTGCCCCGCGCCGCCATGCTCCGCTGCTGCCCCTTCCTCCGCCTGCCTCGGCCGCCCCCACCCTCAGCCTTTCTCCTACGCGACCCCTGCCCGATCTGGATCTTGATGAGGCGTTGCCTCCCGTCTGTCTCATCGCGTCCCTTGTGCCAGCCATGGAAGAGGGGAGGGAAAGCAAAGAGGAGGAGGATGGCAGGACGAGGATGTGTGAGTCAAGGAGTCCCTGCATCTACCCGCAACCCTAGGATAGCCGCTACCACTGCGACTTTTCTCCATGCCGTGAGCTCCGAGGAGTCCGGCAGTGCCATCACGTCGGCCTCTCTCCACGAGGTCATCGCACTCAACAGGCCCTCACTCCCCGGCTCCGCCTGTGGAGGTCGTCGACACCATCGCCGGGTGACACTTTGAGGCCGGGGTTGATGCTGCCGCCGAGGAGGCCATCTTGACGCAGATGCTGCAGGCACTGCTGACGTGCATGCACTCCCCTGCGCTTGGTGAACAATACATCTGCTCCGTCGTGAACATGTGCTTCGTGTCATACAGGTCGCGCCAAGGGTGAGCTCGTGCAGCGATTCAGGTATAGATGTGCATCCCATAAGGGCAGCTACAGTTTCTTTCATAAAGATATTTGTTATGAGTGCATTGCATATTGAAGTAAACTGGATGGGCTAATCTCGAGTTCCTCCATCAAGTTATATTACTTTGACAAGAAAAAGTACAGAAAGACCATAAAAAGTACTCTGGCGAGTCTCTCAATTGAACTAGAATATTTTTTAGATGCGTGAAACATGCACAATTATTTGCTCTGTTGAGTCTAGGTAAGTTGAACTAGCACTCGAATTATAGCTCATGCCGGTATGCTAATTTTCTCTTTCTCATATCAACTCTCCTTTTTGTCCCTTTTTGTTCACTACTACCTGAAGGAAACTGTACTGATAGTAGCCTATCATATATAATTACATGTACCGAGCGATTTAGCTTGATTTTATTGATACTATCAACAACGAACTACTGAAGTCTCTTCTGGACATGCTATTGATGCAACCTGTAAAATATTTTTTGTTTAATTTCAGCATATCATTTATATATTGAAGTCTTTTCTAGACATGCTGTCTAAGTGCATCATGTATGTTAGATATTTGTTCTATATTACTTGCCATTGCCTAATTTCCTTTTATTTAGGTTATGTGCATTATTGATCACCCAATCTTGAGAGAGAGAGATGGGTTGGCGTGAATGGAAAGAAAACTACATTGAATGGACAAGAAGTATGCTCTCAACTTTTTCATGGTATGTCTTATTTATTGTTCTTGTGGTTTTTTCAGCAATTTCACTTTACATTTCTTCTTTGCTTTTAGGTATTTGTGTAATTGATCAGAACTACATACATAGCGATTCAAGGATAATTTATAATTTGGCATTTTCTAGGCTACCCCATAGAGCAGCAAAAGGGAGGGGAGGAGCAACCACGGTGGGCAGGTAAGTCGAGGATGGAGGAGAATTGGTGTAGAATAAGCATGCACTCTACAAGAAAATACATAGTATAATTAGGAAACAAGGTACTGGACAAAAAACAAGAAAAATACAGAGATCAAATACTTGAGGGACTGCAACTCTGCAAGACTGAAATTAATGAACAACTTAGCCTTTTAGGTATTTGTGTAATTGATCAGAACTACATACATAGCAATGCAAGGGCACAATATAATTTGGCTCTTTTTTGTATCTATATTTAATCCAGAAAGTATCATTTAAGCATTGTGCTTAGAAGAAATTGAAAAACCTTATGCTTTCAGCGGCACTTTATCGCTTCTGCGAGTTTACATTTGTAGAGCTCCAGTGCACAGTCTTTGTCTTTCTGATGACCTTTGTAAAAATCAATAGTGACAACATAAAAACATGATTAATTGTAACACCAAGTTGTTCCTATGATTTCTGTTGATACAAGAAAGCGCAATCCTGCAGAACTTGCATTATGGAAGGTACTTACTATTTTACCCTTTGTACTTTGTGGTAAATTTTTGTTATTGTTTCCTTTAGTCAAGTGCTATCCTTCACAAAATTACATTTTTTTCACTGTGCTAGGGAGGGTGAGCCATTCTGGGAAAGTCCTTGTGGCCCTGAAAGACCATGATGCCATATTGATTGCAATGCAATGAGCGGGCATTATTTAGGCCAAGCGTTTAATATTCAATATTTGATCTTTCCACATCATAGGAATGAGCTCATGCAAAGCAGAGCAGCGAATCCTGAGAGTGAGGTCAAATGTTGGATGCATAAGGGCTTTGTCAACAACAATGGCCAGAAGGCGGCAAAAGTAGACAAAAACTTCTTCACTATCAAAGATGTAAGGGGGGGGTGAATCTCTTATTTTTTGTTGGCATACTTGCAGTTAAACTATATATCATTTGTTTGTAGTCGAACCTGGTCATCTTATTGTTGTCGCTGTAGATTATTGCTCTGTACCATCCCATGGCTGTAAGGCTATTCCTGATGCAAACAGACTACATATCTGATGTTAAACACTCTGATATAGCCCTTGAGTTTGCATCTGGCCGTCTGTACTATATTTATCAGGTACTTATTGTCAGGATGCTCCCTACTTTTATCAGAGTTACTATATTGGATGTGTACATTTGAATAGTCGGTCCTTGAATAATTTATTTACCCAGACTATACAAGACTGAAGAAATCATTGTACCGTGATGACAAGTTGGATGTCCCAGTACCAGTAGGCGATTGAAAGGTGGTTGAAGACAACCATGAGAGTTCCCCGAGAGACATTTCTAATGATCTTCATATGACAGGTGCCCTTGATGAGCTTATGAAGCCAGTGAGAGGTGAGCAATGAACAACAACTTGAGTTCTTTGAAGGTATTTATGTTGCAGCTTGATTATTGTTGACGACAACCATGAGAGTTTTCTGAGACACATTTCTAATGATCTTCATACAACAGGTGCCCTTGATGAGCTTATGAAGCCAGTGAGAGACAAGCAATGAACAACAACTTGAGTGATTTGAAGGTATTTACGTTGCAGCTTGAGTATTGCAGTTTATGAAATTTGAACAGTGTTACTGGGAAGCGCCATATATCACTGAAAACAAAGTAACTCATCTAATAGTGTGTTTTGTTTTCAAAAATTGCAGCAGAAACTAGAGCAGCAGTCCAGCAGAAAAGGAAGCAGCCAGAGAAGAAGCAACAACAGAAAAAGAAACAGTCCGAGGTTCAGTGGCGCCTTGTCCAGTGCTCTGCAGCTTCTTCGCCATTATTGATGGGTGAGCAAGGAAAATCCACTGGCTAAGCTCTCTCTCTCTCTCTCTCTCAAATGAAACTTAGCAGTTCCATCAGATAAGGTTAAATGGGACACAAATTGAAATGACTAAATTTGAACCAGGAATTTCTTGTCGTTTTGACCATTTTTTGTGTGCATTCCATGCTCTGTTTTCTGCACTTTGGAGTTGTGAAACAGGTGCGCGCTCCTTGCTGTTCAAGTAGAAAGATCTCCTTGTTTTTGTCTAAGGATGTACTTCACTACTATGTAGGCTTCTTGCCGTCTTTGCCGTTTTTAACATGCTTGAAGTTTGTATTGTATCTTGAATGTGCATATAGATCACGAATATCAGCTAATTGTCAAGATTACTTAACTGCACCATGTCAATTATCTGGAAAACAAAACGTTAAATTTCCTTCAAGGTGAAATTGCTTGCAAAATACAGTTCATTCAAGAAATGCTCTTTAATTTGGAAGTCATTGGTATCTTTTAGAAGGAAGATCAATTTGTTGATGGTACAGGAAGGTGTGGTTTTTTCATTGCTTATATGCCGCTGAATATTTGCAACGTTGGCATATTTGGTACTTGCTGTTCTGAGTCCTTATTTGTTCTTGCTTGCCTTCTACTTTATCTCTTATTATGTGACAACTTAAGCTTTGATTTTCATCTCTTTCTATATTTGCACATGTAACAGATCTAGACTAATACGGACGGGGAAGATTTGTACTGCCATGCGTGTTAAGGTGTTGCTTGCTTTTGATGGTTATGCCTTGTACATGGAAAGAAGAAGTGCCAGCGCCCAATAAAAGATGGGAAAAGCTATGAATCAACCGGCTGGAAACAGCATCGCGTCCGCCACCTTTCGCGCATGCCACGCGTCCTGTGGTCCCCTTGAGCCACGTCTGGAAACCTCCTTGCGTCATACGCACGCTGATCCTGATCTTATCCTCGCGAGCAATGGCATCCAAGATTTATTTCTGGAGCAACACATCTCCTAGTGCATCTTCACATCTGCAACCAACTGACGCCACCCGAGGCCCCTGCACCGGCGCCGGCGAGCAAGTGCTCGGCCGCCCGCGTCCCTCCACATTTCCTTCCTCCTCCGTTCTCTCCTTTTCCTCTCTCCGATATCTCGTCTCGCACCGATTCAATCAGCGCCGCTTCTGAATCGAGCAGCACCGACAAACGGACTACACTGCCCCGCCGTCGCCCGCCTCCACGAGGCATGCTGCCGCTGGAGCCTCGTCCTCTGTCTCCCGTCGTTCCACCTCGCAACCGCTGGTGCCTCCGCAGTACAGTTCCTGCAACATCCTCCTTGTTGCAAGAAAAATTTATGCAACATTAGTTATGTTTCAAATCTCTCTTCCGTTGAAAAATATTTCTACAACATTAACTTTGCTGCAGAAAAAATTCTGCAACATCACCTTTGTTGCATAAAAGTGGATACAATTTTTTTCTGCAACATCACCACAGTTGCAAAGTTTTCTGGAACAATACCATTGTTGCAAAAGTTACATCACGTCTTCGCACAAAGTCTCTGTTTCAGTAACAACTCGCTTGTTGCAATTTGTGACGCTCATGTGGGGAGATCTAACGGCATGGGAGGTGGTCGATCTTTCCTGAACTTCAACCGGCGGTCGTGTAGCACACCCCTTGTTTCTGCAACACCGCGCTTGTTGCACAAGGGAGGTGGGGAACGTGGGTGGTACATTGGACGGCCAACAGCGCGTCCATCCAACGGCCAGCCAGGCGGCGGATGTTTTTAACTAATCCACCGGCCGACGCTTAGCGCCCCCCATAAAAGATTCATGGAAGTTATTTTTTCTGAATATTAAAACTCATCAATTTTGTAAATGCAACTGCAGTGTGCCATGATCATCATCATACTATAATGAAGATTGGGAAGATTTTCAAAAGATATAGTAATATAGCAGGTGTGCCTATTTACAAATAGATACTGAATTAGTGTTGCCTAAAAAAAATAGTGAATTAGTGATACACCATTCTCCCTAGGATTGTTTTATCAACTCCCTATTTAAGGCAACAAATGCATGTATTTTTTCTTTTTCGCTGCACGTGACCTTTTTATGGTGTAGAGATTAGACTCTAATATTTGATTATATACACAAAACCTCATCCCTTCTACTATAGCAGTGCCTGCAGTAGAGCAATGGATGTTTTTGTTGCAGGTTACTCCAAGAAGAGGTGCAACGTCAAACTAGATGTTGTATATTATCCGTCCATAATTTGGATGCTTGTGTATCCTGTGACTTGGTTCATCCAAAAGAAGTTTGTGTTCAAACACGAATGTGGGATTCTTGCAGGGCAGAGCACTATTGGATTGTTATGGGCTATCATTTTTACACATGTTAAATTTTATTGTTATTATGTTTATATATGCGACCGGCAAAAAATATATCCATGGCCCGTGGCAACGCACGGACGTTCTACTAGTGTTGCATAAGTTTCTTCCGTAACACCAAAAGTGAAGACAGGAAAAAAATCGCAACACGACCTATGTTGCAAAAAATAAATCCCGCAACACGGTCGATGCTGCAAAAAAATCCACAACACAATCTGTGTTACAAGAGTTTCCGCAACAAGATCATTGTTGCAAAGACGAGAAAGGCATCAAAGGCTCGCGAGGCGGCGAAAAGATCTGCCGGCCGACGCGTAGCAGCCTTTTTTTTGGGCGACGCTACGCGTCAGCCGGCGGATAATTAGAAAATATCCGCCGGCTCGCTGACCATTGGATGTAACGTTAACGGATGTCCGATCTAGGAGTACCCCGAAAGCAGCCATCTCTTTGGAGGGGCGTCGTAGAAGGCCCTTCGCAACAGCTAGCTTGTTGCAATCACCCGAGCATGTACTTCTTTATTTTTTGCAACAGAGGTCTTGTTGCAGAAATTTTTCGCAACAAAGGTCTTGTTGCATAATTTTTTTATTTTTATTTTTTTGCAATAGGGGTCTTGTTGCAGAAATTTTTCGCAACAAAGGTCTTGTTGCATAATTTTTTTATTTATTTTTTGCAACAAAAGTCTTGTTGTAGAATTTTTTCGTAACAAAGGTCTTGTTGCAGAATTTTTAAATATCAACTGCAAAAATCCTTTTGCAACAAGGGTCATGTTGCAGAATTGTTTGCAACATAGTTCATGTAGAAGAACTTTTTTGCAAATAGAGACCATGACATGAAGGAGATGGTTCTGACGACAGGAAGAGCTTGAGGTGGTGGCGGCCGTGGCCGGCCACGGCCGAGCCGGGCGTTGCTGCGGGAGAATGAGGTGGTCGCGGGCATGACCGAGGCTGGCGTTGCTGCAGGAGCTTGAGACGGTGGCGGCCATGGCGAGCGTTGCTGAAGGAGATGGTGGTGGCTGAGGCGGGTGTTTCTGCGCACGGGAAAAGGTTGAGGAAGAGATAAGATTAGGGAGAGAAACGTGGGTAGTCCAGTAGGCCACGTGTCGCGCAACCAGGACGGCGGACGCGAGCGTGATAATCCGCCGGTTGATATTAATTATTTCCTTTTTTTTAGTGTGTTGTATACAATACAATTGCTAAAAAGAGTTGTCTAGTGAGTAGAAAAGAGGAAATAGCACAGGAAAAAAAAAAACCCAACAAAACATGTTGACTCGACCAATTTTCCCACAAAAACAAGGTTGACTGCCAAGCCGAAGCGGCCCACCTCTCCCCTCTGGCTCTCTTCTCGCCTTCTTTCCCCACCAACGTCTTCCTCCTCCGTCCCCGCGCCGCGCCCGCCTTCAACCCCCCTCCCCCTTCGCGTCTCTCCATCGCCATCTTCGTCCTCGTCCTCGTCCCCCGACCCCCCCCCCACCCCCACCCCCACCCCCGCGACGCATTGAGCAGGCGCTAACGGCTTCAAGGCCGGAGCTCGCTCGTCACCTGCCGCCGTCGGAGCGCGCGCGTCGCGCGCCTGCCTAGCGGCGCTAGGGTAACGATAGCAAGGCGGGGCGAGAAAGGGAGGAGAGGAGGAGAGAGGGGAAGCGAAGCGGCGGATCCCAGGAGACCAAGAAGTGTCTCCATGGCGTCCGTGGCCCGCGCGGCCGTCTTGGCCCGGGCGGCGGCGATCGACTCCCGGTTCGTGGACGTCGGACAGCTCTGCCGGGTGGCAGATACGGTGGCGTACGCCGCCGCGCACTACCACATTCGCCCCGCCGAGCGACTGCTGGCGGCCTCCGATCGGCTCATGCGCTGCGACCCTGACAAGACCCATGATGCTGCCGAGGAGATGCGAGGCGCTGCTGCTGATGTCGCTCGAGAAGCTGAAAAGGCTGATGTCCAACTGTTGGCACTGGCCGCGCTAGACCTGGAACGCGCGGCTAGGGAGTTCAGTGAGGATGCGACCAAGGGCAAGAAAGGCGGGTGGGGCTGGCTTTGGTTCTCCTCGTGCAAGAAGAAGAAGGGGGAGGATCGGAGCGGCCTCAACGATCCTTTGCTCGCGGATTCTACAATCTCTTCACCTACCTGCGGAAGTCCAGAGTCAGAGTCCCAGCCCACAGCCAAGGTGCGTGCCCCCCCCCCCTGGCCGATGTATTGGTCATTTTTCTTTTGTTCTGTTGATAGATCCACCCCGATTCACCACCAGCCTCCTCATCCGTTGATAGTGGTAGCTTCTGATTGCAAAGAAGTGGGGATATCAGATGGTGTGTATGGGAACATAGTTAAGGAGATTAAGTCCATTGAGACTAATTTCGAATCCTGCTCCTTCATCTTTGAAGATAGGAACTCATGAACATTTGATCAATAAAGTGGAGTGAATGTTGCGTAAAAAAATCTGACTGATTGCAGTTCTTGAGCGCTTTACATTGTAACCAGACTATTAGTGATTGATTTCGTCTGTCGCTTTGACTTTTGTGTGTGGCAGGAGGAGAACCTTGGAATTGGAGACTACCTCGGGTATGCCTTGTTCGGCTCACTCGCCCTGCTTCCTTACTCCGGGGCTAAAGGATTGACAAAGGGTTGGTTAGACGAGGATCGATGGGTTTTTCACATTGTTTTCACTTCCTGGTGGACCGTCGTCGCTTTTGGTGCTATTTGCAAGAAATGGCGGCATGGGTTCCCAGTCTTTTGTGCTCGCTTTGCAGACCTCGTTGGTATGATCGGCATCACCGCACTTGTAATTCTCTACAGTCAGCCGATTCTAGCACCAGAGGCGGATCACTCTTCAAAAGCCATCTTATCCATTGCGATTGCTGTACAGATATGTTCTTGGATCTGGGTAAGATTCAGTATTCCGGTTTACTGTGTTTTATTCTATTATATTCTCTTGAATTGTACTATATGCTTACATTCTTTCACCACAATAAATGCAGGATTTTTGCGTGAGGTAGAGGAGTGGCAGAGTATAGATTGATCTGCCTCGGAGGCGTTGATTTGCAGTGTACTGAGAACAGGAACACTGTTAGAACAATTTTATTCATTTTTGCCATAGAAAATCGGAAGATGTGGAGAATCTTTGTATGGTGTATAGACTGTATACAATCTTCGTGTCTTACTTTCGAGAAAATGTACATTTTCTCACCGAGTGCATACTAATCAGTCCACTTGTTCAATCAGAATCAAAGAATTAGTATTGCTTTTGTGATGAGTGCTCCTTGCTGTCCACTTACTGTTTTTTCTTCTGTTCTTTTGATTTTAAGTTCCTGCCTTCCTGGTCAAATGCATTCTAATTTTCCACTTGTCCAGTTTGAGTGAGAGAATTAGCTTTGCTTTTGTGATGAGTTGTTCGTGCTGTCTTCTTAATTCTTTTTCTTCTGTTCTTGTAATGTTAAGTTCCGAGTTTCCCGCAAATAAAAAAATGTTAAGTTCCGAGTACACTGATTAAATGTCGCTTAAGTTCATGACGTACCTATATTCCGTTTTACCCTTCTGTTCTGTATCACCGACTTGTAAGTGGGAGTAGCTGCGGTGTTCAAATATTTCAACCTTCAACTTTTGCATACAAATGTTTTTTTTTTTTGGGTTAAAGTTGATGAGCTGTTTGCTTGTTAATGAGTTGTGTTGAATCTATTAGGCTCCGGAAGCTGAACTATGAAGACCAGTCCCCCATGCCGTGTTTTTCAGGTTAATTCAGTGGTATGATGCACCTTTTATACCACTTTTCTCTTTAAACATGCCGTGTTGAATATAATGATGTTTGAAATCTCCTATAAAGAACTGTAATTTATTTCAATAGGGCAAGAAGTGTCGTTGTGCACACATATTGGACCATCAGCGCGACAGGCTTGGGTAATGTGCTATCTTCTACTGTTTTCCCGAATCTATTATTGGCTCATTGCCTGCAGTTCTAAGGACGAGTTAATTTCTCTGGTGGATTCTGTGAGTTATTTGCAAAGTTGCTTGCTTGAGTGTGAGTGAGGGAATGTGCTTCTGAACTGTGGTTTATCTTTAACTCAGTAATTTTCAACATATCTCAACAGTGTTTAGCATCACCTAGTTTGTCGTTGCATATCATTTTCAGCACCAAACACATGTTTTCTATTTATCTTGTATATTTCAACCGGTCGAGTAAAATATTGCAACACACCAAAGCTGAAAATACCCTCTTTTTTCTTCCCATTCTCGTTTTTTATATTATCCTTGCAGTTTCTTAATTAACAAATCTATATAGCAAAAGTTACTTCAATTTGTATTCTAGTCTCGGCTTTAATAAGGTGGTTCGGTCCCTTTGAGAAACCCTTGTATTATGTATATTCTGTTCTACTTCATGGGGCCTAAAAATTTCTAGTTGTACTTACCGGTTACAGCAAGTCAGCAACGCATGTTTCAAACTATTACTCCCTCCGTCCCAAAATAAGTGTCTTGAGCTTAGTACAAATTTGTACTAGAGCTAGTACAAAGTTGAGACACTTATTTTGGGACGGAGGGAGTATTTCACATTGAGATGATCTCCGTGCCTTCTGCAACTTATTCTAGGATATAAATTCCATTTTCATTGACAATGCTAATGACAGTATGACACAACAGAGTTTTCCACAGCTGCTAGGGGTAAAATAGGCAAGACATATGATCCATGTTTGGCACATGTTTATTACGCATAACAACTCTTACGAGCTTGTCTCTTATGGTGGCTGTAACTGCAGTCCAGTGTTTGGCTTGTGGGAGTATTCTCTGCCAACTCAGGCTGTATGATACTCCAGGCCAACGGCCTCACTGTGCTGTATGGGATGCATAGCCATTCCAGTGTTTGGTTCGTGGGCTTTGCGAAGTGCTAAAGGTCGTTACTTAGCATTTCACTATTTGTAAACAGTAAGTTTGAGATGTTTGTGGGTGATAATATAAGCTTATCGTTGGTCTTTCCCTCGCTGGTCCAAAAGTCATGACTTTGCTCAGAAAACTGATTTGTTTTCAATTGCATGCGAAAGTAGTATTTCAGTCTGTCTGAGGGTTGGGTTACTAAACTACCAGTAATAAAAGTTGTACTTGTAAAGATATGGAGTTGTTGCGTTGAACAGTGATTCTCATATTATTTATAAATCAGGAGCTTCATATATATCTACTAACATGATTCGAGTCAGTTGAAATTTTAGATAAACCATTCTTGTGTGATCCTTGTGTAATGTTAGTGTCCTTCACTAGTTTGGACAACTTTAAACTTACTCATTTTCTCATTTCAGAGATGAAACTAAACTTATCTCTAGAAGTAAGAGGATTGGGTCATGTCTGGATTTAAGAAATCGCCTGTTATTCCAATCTACAGGTAGCTGCAACTCCAGATGCTATGCTGGGATATTTGGATTTCTCCCTTGCAGGAGATGGCGATCTTCCCCTTGTCTCCGTCAGAAATTTCCAGTTCCCTTGATGGTGGTAATGGTATGACTTTAAGATCCTTCTCGAGAAACTGGGCTTTTTTATATCTTTCAAACTGCACTAGCATAAACAAAGTACTGTTCATGCTCTGAAACTTTTTCTTGTGGCTAGAAAGCATGCTCAGCTATTTAAAACACCCTAATGTAAGTCCAGCTTTGAGTGCCCCTGTTGACCTTGCATACTTTCAGGCTACAGCATGAAGGTGTTGCATACTTGGTCTCTTTGTGTTGTTGAACCAGCCTGAACCTTATTGGAGATCAAGAATTAAAACCGGAGCAAAGTTCATATCATTTATTGCTGGGCCTGAGCGTTTCTCATTTTCCTATGAATCATCATGTCCTTTATTTATTCCTGATGCTTATTACACGATTTGGCGCAAAAAGATTACCAGTGATATTCTCTTATTTACTATTAAACAGGAGAGATCTATTATTTATGCCTGTTCCCTGATGCCGAAAATGATTATGAATGAATTTATACATTCTCTACTTTGTCGTCCCGTTGTTCTCATCGTTGGTTTAGTGACATTCTCAATGTTACTTATCACAGGTTTCGGGCTGCCTCTGACGACCACATGGCCGGTTCTCAACTGCCGGCGACGGCGAGCATGTCGTCAGTCGTCCTGCAGGCGACTCAGCGGGCCAGGCTAGCTCTTCCTCCTTCGCTATTTGTTATACTGCTACCGGGCAGCCTGCTCCTGGTGCTCCCATCATGGTGGTGTACGCCCAGCCTGCATGATCCATGATGCCGAACGTCTTTTGCTTCTTCTTTTCTTTTGCGTAAAAGCTATGTATGTCAGACGTCTTGACGAACGGAGCTTGCAACTTGCAGGCGTTGGGGATCGAACAAGTCTCTGGCCAGCAGCGACGACTCGCTTGGCGCTGGCGTTCGTGTGCTACGCGGTGCATCCGCAATTAGCCGTTCTCTGCCACTGTCACCCTATAGATAGATAGATAGATATCCGCTCCCCTAGCTTATTTACAAGTTGTGGGGATTTCTTGGTACATAAGTTTTCTTCCTGCTTATTATTTTGCTGACATTCTGCCAATATCCTTCAACACTCTAGTTAGAGCATCCTTAAAAGCCCCCCTCCCCCCACAAAATGGGCCTTATCTGTCCGGACGGACAATGCAGACAAAAATAGGCAGCCATACATGGAGAGGGCATACCCTGCACGCATGGCATATGAACCCACTTTTCAAAAAGTGTATTTTAAACACGTTTTAAAATGTCAAAAAAAAATCAAAGGAAAATTTCACGCATACATCTTCGCAGTACGTGTGCGCGGCACAAAGTTCTGTGAGAAAAATCTCTTTTTGTTTTGCCTCGGTAAAAAAGACAAATTCCAATGCTTCTAAATAGTGTTTTGCCTTGGTATTTAAAAAAATTCAATTTTAAATGCTTAAAAAAATCCTTGAAAAAATTGTGGATGTTCACATCATATGAATGTACAATCCCTAAAAATTTCAGGTCCAAATTCGAAATATATATTGAGAAACCAAAAGGAGAAATCCAGCATGGACAGTGTCAAAAAAGACAAAAGTCTATTCACATCCGGATTTGTCTTTTTTTTTCTCAATGTGTATTTAGAATTTGGACCTGAAATGTTGGGTCGCTTGTAGTCCAACTTGACAACTTGACCCTTGTTACAATCCAAACATGCACAACAACGACTCTGTTGCAGAGCTACCAAGGCAAACCGTGGTCTCAACACAAGGCTTGTTACAAAGATGTGAAACGGCTCAAAACGGCTTCAACAAGGTTTGTGTTGCAAAATAACCGAGCGCAACATGATGCTTCTTGTAAAGGTTGGAGTTGACGTGGTGGCAGATCGGACGACTATCTTGCATGCCATCCAACAGGTGCCGAGGCGTCCGATCCGTTCACGCCTTCACCCGGCCGACATGTGGCGTCCGTCAATCTTCATGCTGCCAGAGGCAAATCGATCATAAAAAGCATAGCTAACAGTATAGTCAGCTGAGAATGTGAAGTTTTAATTGACGCATGGAATCTCGGTCCTCCAACCATGTCTAGGGATCTGTTGTTGTCAGCCTTTTATCTATGAGCAAGTATAATAGCAGGTTTATAGCCCGCTTACATGGTAGTTTTGCATATGTGGAGGAGAGAGACATGAAAAAGTAAGGGAAGTGGGCTCTCATGCAAGAGCCTAACTATATGCGTGCTCCAAGGCAGATGCAATAAATGTGAAGAAAGAGATAGGGAGAATATGAGAAAAAGTAATAATCTTATAGCCAACCTTGTTGTATGAGTGATTATATGTGTTGGCTATAAATGATATGGCAAGATCTTATAGCCAGCAGTTGGCTATATTATTAACCATGCTCTACGAGAAACACTTCCTATCATCCGATCGATTACCACGCTCGCACCCGCCGTCTCTCCGACGGGAAGCGTGTCCTGTGTGGGAACCGCCCAAAAAGAATCTCAAACGTATAGCTTCAAAAGTTCAAAATATCAAAATATCAAAGAACCTATGTGGTGAGATAAGAGCTAGTAACAGCAACATATCTAAACATGTTTTGAAATTTGAAACACAGGTTATTTTTAAAATAAACTATTTTTTGAAACACTAATGTTTTCAAATTATGTACATATTTTAAAAAACTCAAACTTTTTGGAAATCATGAACATTTTTTAATATGTGGACAATTTTTTATAACATGAACATTTTTTAAAATACAAAACTTGTTTTGAAACTTTGAAAAAGCCGACATTTTATGGATTTGTGAACATTTTTTGAAATCCTGAACTATTTTTTAAAATGTGAATATTTATTTGAAAATTCTGAACATTTTTTCAAAACACATTTTTTTAAACAGGAACATTTTTTAAAATTCCCAAACATTTTTTGAGAATGTGAACTTTTTATGAAAAAATGAACACATTTAAAAAAAAAGAATATGCTAAAATTCAGAACAATTTTAGAAAATGTGAGGATTTTTGTAAAACACAAACACTTTTTAGAATTTGTGAACAATTCTTTAAAACTCGAATATTTTCGTTTGGTTTTTTTAATCTAGAACAAATTTTTAAAACAATAACATTATTTGAAAAAATGGTAACATTTTTTGAATTTTCAACAATTTTCAACGAGAACGAAAATTTAAAGTTCTAAACATTTTTTCGAACCATTTGAGATTTTGAACATATTTTGAAAATTTTAAGCGATTTATTGTATATTAACTAAAGATATCTGACTGAGAGGTTGGGAAGGAACTAAGAAATGTGGTTTTCGTGATGCTAATGAGTGGATTGATCATTTGAACAAGAGAGGCCTGATTGAATAAAATTAATAATTTGTAACCACTACATATGATGGAATTTTGTGATGAAATGTTTTTCCATTTATTCATACTGTGAAAGTTCTCACCTTTTTAGTCAATGCTTTCTTATTGTTTGTTTGTAAAACAGTAAATCCTAAACTTACACACGTTGAGATTTTTTTTTATCTTGCTAGTGTTGTTTGAAGTACTGATCTTGGTATTTTAAATTCATTTTTTTCTATAATGATATGGTAATATAAAGAATTCAAAACAAGATTGTTGCTGATGATACTTTTTTTTCGATTACAGACATTTGTGGACAAGCCTACATCATGTTATTAGGAAAACCAAAGCAACCTTCAGTGCGATGATATGAGAGGAATGATTGGATCAGCAATGCACTGCCATTGAGTTAACTGATTTATTTCAAGACCAAATGTATAGTCAACACTGTGATGCCAACTGATTGTTAAACTCAACACATGACACTTAGACATATCTAGCTATGGAAGAACCAAGAAATGAGCAATGTCAAAGATTTGAAGACAAACTCCTTGTAGACACTTTATACTCTAGAATTGTCCATTCGCTTACATTTGGAATAGTGAAGGTGTTGTAGGTGTTGACCGTCTCAGCGTCTGTGCCACCAATGTCACTGACAAACTATCAAAATAAACTTGATTCCACAATTTTGTTTATTATGATAGAAAATCACATAAGAACCCATCCAAGTCTGGACTCACTTCTTTATATTAAACTCTTCTAGTTCCATATAAATCGTTTCTAGGTATACATTGTTTTTACTAAATACTAGGTATGATCATAGTATAATTTTACTATCTCTGCTAACAAATTCATTTTACTCAGTGTAAAACATATTTTGCAATAGGATTGGAGTTAGCAGTCATTTCCTTTCTGAAATACCCTTTAACGAATTTCACTCGATTAAATAAACTATTTTCAAAGATTAATTTGTACCATTTAGATGAATTACAGGTATATATGTATGTGTTAATGTTAATTTTAGCATCCTTTAATATTTTTGCATAGATCCCTAAATCATAAATCTATCAAATATCTTCATGTTTTGAGAGTGCATGACTCACTACCTCAAATGTAAGTAAATGAAAATTCTAGAGTACAAAGTGTCTACGAGGGATTTGTTTTCAAATCTTTGGCATTGCTCATTTCTTGGTTCTTCCATGGCTAGATATGTCTAAGTGTCATGTGTCGAGTTTAGTAATCAGTTGGCATTGTGGTGTGTGCTTTGCATTTGGTCTTGAATAATATCAGTTAGCTCAACTCTCATGAAATGCATCCAAGTTTGATATATAAAATGTTTTCTTGTATTTGGTATAGTTACATTGTTACAAGATAAGAAGGAAACTTTGTGCTTCTTATTATTATTTTTGTATATTTAATGTTCATAAGAATGTACAATTCAAATTGAAAATACCACCAACTTGCTTGCATCCCTCACCCTAACTCGCTTCAAATCAACCAAATTCGTCAAAATTTATGCACTTAGTCTTCAATTTTGAAAACTATCATAGAGTAAACAAACTTCTGTGTGGTCTGTTTCTACTACAACATATTTAATTTTTCTTTTGTCTTCGTCCACTTGCTTGCAAACACGCGGATGTATGCCGCTATATATTGATAATCAGTGAAGGAAGAACCAACAGAAACTACAAGGTAAGTGTTTCAAATGACGCTTGATACAAACTAGTAAACAATGCAAAAAAAGGAGAAGCCAGAAACAAAATGTCAGCAATCACCTTAGAAACCATTCTTCTTCAATCCAGAGTTGACGATTAAGGCGATGAACCCACTTCGACCCCTCACTTAACTATATACTATTGTAAACCCCATCCCACATATAAATAGATGTGTATGATCTAATAAATTATGGTCAGTTGCACTAAGATCCACATATCTAATGCTTAAAACTTTACAAGTTAAACGCCCTTTGGTTTGTTAAAGTTTCATTAAAAATAAAGTTTTAATCATGCTTATGTTTAAAAATAATATATTAACTAAAGATAATCTGACTAAGAGAGGTTGGATGGAAGTAAGAAATGTGGCTTTTGTGATGCTGATGACACCATTGATCATTTGTTTATTCACTGCTCGCTAGCAAGATATGTCTGGGGCTGGTTAGTTGTGCTTTTGGCATTAACATGAGTCTAGCACTTGTTACCGAAGTTTTTACTTGGATCATGAATCTTTCCTATCAGTTTGGGAGGGATAGTGGCAGCAGGAGTTTCTGCTGTATTTTGAGCTTTTGGAAGAGCAAAAACAATGTCTGCATTAGGAATGTTTTTCCTTATGATCAAAGTAGTGTTATAACTCAGCCTACCTATTAGTTGGACTATTGGTCTTGTTTATAGGATGAGGGCTTTGCGATCCGCAAGTCAGAGCAGCAAAACAATTGTTGCGGGTTGCTGCTGAGGTCTACAACAGGAAGAGAAGTTGGGCGTCGTTGGCACTCAGAATTGTTGGTTGATATGGGGCCTAGAGCGCAACTTCTCAACTTTGTTCACTTGTTTTGTTTGGTCAGCTGGTCGTGTATTCTGGTTGGTTGATGATAGAATGTTGTTCTAAAGGTCATGCTAGATGCTTTTTAGTTCATTTCCTGATACTCTTTGTTGTAATAGTGGTAGAGGTTTTGTACTGTTTGGCAGATTTGATGTCCTAGTTAGATGGTGTGGTGCTAGTACCAGAGTTTTAGGACTGAACTTGCTAGATCCTTTTGGATCAATCACCTCAAAATGAAAAGGTCACCGGTAATGGTACTTATCGGTAGATTTGTAGCCGACGGGCTCCAGGTCAAGATTTGTGCGCTGCTATGAGGTATAAAAGTGTCAAACATTTTGCTGCAGGTATACGTTGTAATACACAATGACATGGATCCACCATAGCAGCCTATTGTCAGGTGAGAGAGAGAGAGAGAGAGTAGAAAAGAACCATGCACATAAGATTCCCCCTCTCCAGCTTGAATTTTATTTCTCTTATGATATTTTAAAACGACTCATAACTTCCAATCAAATTTTAGTTTCTGAATATTTTACATATTTGAATTCATGGTGGTGAGACCTTTAAAACAAGACCGACCTTGATAATATTTTTAACGAGTTTTAAAAAACAGATTTCAGTCATATAAAAAGATAATTTCACTCATTTGAATATTTTTCACTCATTTCAAAAAATTATTTCACTATTTTCTTATAATGGATTTCACTCAATTCAAAAAAGATTTTGTCACTTTCCAAAATCAGATTTTACTCGTTTCTAATAAACAGAGAGTATGCAACATATTGAAAACACTAATTTCACTCGTTTCAAAAAACAGGTTCCGCTCATTAAAAAACCACTAAAGTCCTTTGCTTATTTCACTTATTTCAAACAACTGATTTTACTCAGTTCAAAAAATAATCTCACTCATTCAAAAACTGATTTCACTCATTTTGAAAAGTAGATTTCACATATTTCTCAAAAAGCACTGAATCTTTTTTTTTTCAAAACTATCAGTTTCATATTTCTGAAATAATGAGTTTCAGACACTGAAACAATTAGTTTCAAAAAATGATTTCAATTGTTTACAGTAACTAGCTTCACTCATTAAAAACATTTCAGTCGTTTAAAAAAATTGATCTCAATTCTTTCGAACAACTTATTTCAACCCTTTAGAGAGACAAATTTCACTCATTTCAATTAACTAAGTTCACTATTTGAAATTAGTTACTTAAAATGACTGAAAAACTGATTTCACTCATTTGAAAAACAGATTTCACATATTTTTTTAAAAGCATCGAGTCTAATTTTTTGAAAAGTTTAATTTCATATTTTTTTTTGAAATAATTTGTTTCACACATTGAGACAATAAGTTTCACAAAATGATTTCAACTGTTTTAATTTCACTTGTTTATAAAATAATTGATTTCAATTCTTTCAAACAACATATTTCAGCTCTTTCAAGAGGCAGATTTCAGTCATTTCAATTAGCTGAGTTCACTTGTTTCAAGAAACCGATTTGAAATAAGCAGTTTCATACAATGGAATAGATTGAGTGAAATAAGTGGATTGAGATGTTAGAATTTAAATGTGTTTCAAATGTATCCAAGATTGATCTTGTTCGAAAGGTGTTGGCGCCAAGAGTACAAATATATAAAATTTTCAAAAATGAGATTATGATTTAAAAGATATAAATGATTTAAATTGGTTAAGATGGAATAAACCCATTGATTTCCCGACAAAACTAGTACTATTTTTTTAACACAGTACAGACGCAAGCGCTCATACATACGCGCATACACTCGCCCCTATGAACGCACACACGCACACCCTACCCCTATGAGCACCTTAGAGAGAAGGAGTCGGCATATCTGGTGGGCTGGGGATACCACTGTCCCTCTAACCATCCAACCACAGGTTGGTTAGCGTCAAAACTAGTACTCTTCGCCACATGATTTGACAACAAATCATAGATACAATAGATAGGCTACTGAAATATAGTATACAACCCCCACAACTAAAAAAGGAAATACATTATACATATGCATGTGGTCGTATCTCTTTACATGTGGCAACATCTCATTGATGCCTAAACTATCGGTACTTACCGTTGCCACTAAGGGCATCCACAATGTCTAGAGGCAGCATCGCCTCTATGCTGGGTCCATACGTTGCCTCTAAGTTTTAGGGAAAAGTGCTACTTCTTGAGCTTGCGTTGGTTTTTCCCTTGAAGGGGAAAGGGTGATGCAGCAAAGTAGAGATAAGTATTTTTCTCAGTTTGAGAACCAATGTATCAATCCAGTAGAAGGAACACACAAGTCTCCAATAGTTGCACCTGCACAAATAAATAAATACTTGCACCCAACGCGAAAAAGGGGTTGTCAATCCCTTCACAGTCAATTGCAAGGACGAGATCTGATAGAGATATGTATAAAAGATAAATAAAAGTGTAAAATAAAGTAAAGATAAATAAATTGCAGCAAGGTATTTTTGGTTTTTTGGTTTTATAGATCTGAAAATACTATGATAGGAAATAGACCCGGGGGCCATAGTTTTCACTAGAGGCTTCTCTCTTGAAAGAAAGCATACGGTGGGTAAACAAATTACTGTTGAGCAATTTATAGAAAAGCGCATAGTTATGACGATATCTAAGGCAATGATCATGAATATAGGAATCATATCCGTGACAAGTAGACTGACTCCTGCCTGCATCTACTACTATTACTCCACACATCGACCGCTATCCAGCATGCATCTAGTGTATTAAGTTAACAAGAACTGAGTAACGCCTTAAGCAAGATGACATGATGTGGAGGGATAAATCCAATCAATATGGTATAAACCCCATCTTTTTATCTTTAATGGCAACAATACAAATACGTGCCTCGCTACCCCTTCTATCACTGGGTGAGGACACTGCAAGATTGAACCCATCACAAAGCACCTCTCCCATTGCAAGAAAAATCAATCTAGTTGGCCAAACCAAATCAATAGATCAGAGAGAAATACAAAGCTATCTTAATCATGCATAAAAGAGTTTAGAGAAGACTCAAATAATATTCATAGATAATCTGATCATAAATCCATAATTCATCGGATCTCAACAAACGCACCGCAAAAGAAGATTACATCAAATAGATCTCCAAGAACATCGAGGAGAACATTGTATTGAAGATCAAAGAGAGAGAAGAAGCCATCTAGCTACTAGCTATGGACCCGTAGGTCTGTGGTAAACTACTCACACATCATCGGAAGGGCAGCAAGGTTGATGTAGAAGCCCTCCGTGATCAAATCCCCCTCCGGCGGAGTGCCAGAAAAGGCCCCAAGATGGGATCTAACGAGAACAGAAGCTTGCGGCGGCGGAGAAGTATTTTTGGTGTGCCCTCTGGTATACGGGGAATATTTGGGTATTTATGGAGTTGAGATTAGGGTTAGGAGAGCCACGATGGGCCCACAAGCCTCGGGGGCACCCCCCTGGGGCGTGCCTCCTGAGCTTGTCGCTCAACCGTGCACCTCCTGGCCTCCTCCCGAAGCTTCCGGTGTCTTCTGGTCCAAGAAAAATCGTCAAAAAATTTCGTTCCGTTTGGTACTGATTTTCTATAAAAGTAAAAAACAAGGAAAAAACAGCAACTGGCACTGGGCACTAGGTTAATAGGTTAGTCCCAAAAAATGATATAAAATAGTACCATAGTGCATATAAAACATCCAAGATGGATAACATAATAGCATGGAACAATAAAAAATTATAGATACGTTGGAGACGTATCAAGCATCCCCAAGCTTAATTCTTGCTCATCCTCGAGTAGGTAAATGATAAAAACATAATTTTTGATGTGGAATGCTACCTAACATGTTTATCATGTAATCTTTTCTTGATGTGGCATGACTATTCAGATCCATAAGATTCAAAATAAAAGTTTAATATTGATATAAGAACAATAATACTTGAAGCATACTAATAAAGCAATCATGTCTTCTCAAAATATCATGGCTAAAGAAAGTTATCCCTACAAAATCATATAATCTTGTCATGATCTATCTTCATCACATAAAGTATTTATCATGCACAACCCCGATGAGAAGCCAACAATTGGTTCATACTTTTTTAAGCTTTTTCAACCCTCACGCAATACATGAGCGTGAGCCATGGATATAGCACTATAGGTGGAATAGAATATGATGGTGGAGGTTTTGTGGAGAAGACAAAAAAGGAGAAAGTCTTGATATGTCTCCAACGTATCTATAATTTTTTATTGTTCCATGCTATTATATTATCTATCTTGGATGTATTATATGCATTTTGGTACTATTTTATATCATTTTTTGGGACTAACCTATTAACCTAGTGCCTAGTGCCAGTTGCTTTTTTTTCCTTGTTTTTGGCTTTTACAGAAAGGAATATCAAACGGAGTCCAAATGGAATAAAACTTTACAATGACTTTTCTTGGACCAGAAGACACCCAGGAGACTTGGGGAGAGGGCCAGAGGAGTCCTGAGGAGGCCACAAGCCTCTAGGGCGCGCCCCTGGCTTGTGGGCCCCTCGAGGGTCCCCTAACCCTAATTCCAGCTCTATATATTCTCAAATATTCCCCGAACATTAGAAGCGTCCACAAAAATACTTTTCTGCCACTGCAAGCTTCTGTTCTCGTGAGATCCCATCTTGAGGCCTTTTCTGGCGATCTGCCGGAGGGGGATTCGATCACGGAGGGCTTCTACATCAACCTTGCTGCCCTACCGATGATGTGTGAGTAGTTTACCACAGACCTACGGGTCCATAGCTAGTAGCTAGATGGCTTCTTCTCTCTCTTTGATCTTCAATACCATATTCTCCTCGTTGTTCTTGAAGTTCTATCCGATGTAATCTTCTTTTGCGGTGTGTTTGTTGAGATCCGATGAATTGTGGGTTTATGATCAGATTATCTATGAATATTATTTGAGTCTCCTCTGAACTCTTTTATGCATGATTTAAATAGGTTTGTATTTCTCTCCGATCTATTGATATTGTTTGGCCAACTAGATTGATCTATCTTGCCATGGGAGAGGTGCTTTGTGATGGGTTCAATCTTGCGGTGTCCTCACCCAGTGACATAGTAGGGGTAGCGAGGAATGTATTGTATTGTTGCCATTAAGGATAAAAAGATGGGGTTTATATCATATTGCTTGAGTTTATCCCTCTACATCATGTCATCTTGCTTAAGGCGTTACTCCATTCTTATGAACTTAATACTCTAGATGCATCCAGGATAGCGATCGATGTGTGGAGTAATAGTAGTAGATGCAGGCAGGAGTCGGTCTACTTGTCACGGACGTGATGCCTATATTCATGATCATTGCCTTAGATATCGTCATAACTATGCATTTTTCTATCAATTGCTCAATAGTAATTTGTTCACCCACCGTATGCTTTATTCAAGAGAGAAGCCTCTAGTGAAACCTATGGCCCCGTGTCTATTTTCCATCATATATTTTCAGATCTATAAACCAAAAATACCTTGCTGTAATTTATTTATATTACCTTTAGTTTGCTCTTTTATTTATCTTTTATACCTATCTCTATTAGATCTCACTCTTCTTCATGACCGTGAAGAGATTGACAACCCCTTCTTCGCGTTGTGTGCAAGTGTTTGTTAGTTCGGGTAGGTGCATATATTGGAGACTTGCTTGTGCCTCCTACTGGATTGATACCTTGGTTCTCAAACTGAGGGAAATACTTATCTCTACTTTGCTGCATTGTAACACCCCTGTGTAATAACCACTGTGGTTATCTGCTAATAATGCCAAGTCATTTCATTTGTAGTGCCTAGTCATAGTGGTTAATCAAAACAATTCAAATTCTATTTTGAAAATCAACTCAAATTCAAAAGTGAAATATGAAGTTGCCCAAAACTTGTGGGAAAAATGTTCATTAAATAGCACATAATTCAAAAGCATTTATAAAAACATCATCATTATTAAATGAGTTAGCTAAATGACTCAAACCACATGAAACAGCACAAAAAACAGAAGTATTAAATCATTTAAAATTAAATCAAATCCTAGTGAAATCCTATTTTGCCCAAACCAGTTTTTGGTGACAAGTAATATTGCATTGTAATATTTGGGCCAAGTCTCACATTTTACAAAAGTGCAAATGTGGTCTAACAATTAACAAAACAGAAAAGAAATAAAGAAAAAAGAAAATAGAAAAAAGGAGTTAGAGAAAAGAAAGGAGGGAGGCCACTGTGGCCTCGGCCCAGCGCCACAGGCAAGGCCCAGCTCACCAGGATCGTCTCCCTCCTCCCCGTGTCAGCGCGCGCGCGCCCCTGAGCCGGCGATGGCCAGCTGTTGGCCACCCCCGACGCCGCTGCCGCCGCGGTGGGGATAAGATCGACCCAGGGCACTCCCCCAGGCGAACCCTAGCCCCCACTCCTTCCCGTTCCCCTTCCTCTCTCTCGATCCGGCTCATCCCGAACATAGTCGTCGTCGTCGCCGCGTCGATCCCGCGGCCATCGGCCACCGCACGCCTTGTCGCCACGTCGTAGAGGATCGCCGTCGTCCGCTGCGTCTTCAGACGCCACCAGTTGGAGCCGGGAGCCACTGCTCCGAGCCTGGCGACATCTTCTTCTTCCTCGGGCCGCCGTCAAGCATCTTCGATTCCGGCCGCCGCGCTGCACTACTAAGCCTCCAACGGCCACCGTGTGCCCCACGGTGAGCTTCTCCACCTCCTCCTCCTCTCCATTTGCCCGCGCACGCTCGCTAGCTAGCTGCTACGCTACGCCCGAACACGCTGCCGCCGACGAACTCGCCGCTGTGGCCTCCGTCACCGTCACGCGCGGCCAAGCCCAACATCGAGCTCCTGGAGCTCGTGCGAACTCAACGCGACCCCTAGCACGCCTTCCTGTGCCGTGCAGCGCAGGATCCACTGACGCCCGACTCCGGCGCCCGCCGGCGACGATCTAGTGCTCGGCTCCGGCCGTTTTAGCTCGCGTTAGTACCGCAGATCGACACGAAATGTTGTCCCCGTTCGAATGAACCCGTCCGCCGTTGTTTTGGTCGCCGGACGGCGTTTTCCGATGAGGCCGAGTGCCTCCGCCGCGTTTTTGAGCTCGCCGGCGTTCAGCCGCCGGCCAGCCGACGTGGCCAGGCTAGGCCCCACCTCAAGGTGGCTGCCAGTGGGCCCTGGGGGTCCCAGTTGACTGGGCTGACCCAGTCAACTGCTGACTGGGCGCCCACTGTGCCACTGACACGCGGGCCCCACCGCCCTTTTAATTAACTAAAACATTTTATAAATAAAAATAAATTAATTAAGTTAATTAGTCTATGACTTCTAGGGCCAGCTGCCTAATTAACTCTAATTAGTTTAAGTTTAAACTTTATTAACCAACAGAGGCTGACATGTGGGACCTACTTGTTAGGTTTGACTCTGGTCAGCTCTGTTGACTGCTGACGTCACTTCTACGCAATGCTGACATCATAATTCCTTTTCTGATGAAATAAATAATTCCAGAAAATATTTAAATCTTTGAAAATTAATAACTTTTAAACCGTAGCTCGGATCGAAAAACTTAAAACATGAAAGTTGCTCAGAACGACGAGACAAATTTGATCGTGTCGTCTGTTTTGATGCCGGAACCCCCTACGTAGGTGAACCCGCAACTTCGAGGCCGTATCCGGTAGAGAATAGTGCTTATACACCGGTTAATAAATCCAACTCTAATCCTAAAATAACTAAAATGACTTAGGTGCATCTTTAGGCAACCCTGCACTGCATCTTAGCATAGCATGCCCTGTATTGCATCGTTTGCTGTGCATTTATATGTTTCTTCCCCCTCTTCTCTCTCAATAGACCCCGACGTCGACGTAGCTCCCGAGACCGACGCAGCTCCGGAGGTCGACTACGCTCCAGACGATCAGACCCTTGCCGCCGAGCTGCCAGGCAAGCACCCCCCATTTTGTGCATTCCGATATCGCCTACTCTTCTCTCTCTTATGCTTGCATTAGAAGTTGCTGCTGCTGTTATCCTATTTCTGCTACATAGCCTGTTAATTGTAACCTGCTGTTGATACCTACCTGTTATCCTAAACTGTTCAGTATAGTCTGGGTAGAGACCTATCAGAGACCCCACTTTACCTTGACTGCCTCGCTGGATCATCAGAAGACCCGAGCAACGGGATCGAAGACCAGGCCCCGGCACCGCACGTCACTTCCCCTTAGTTGCTCGACACTAGTGGGTTACTATCGAGTGCCGAGGGTGATACCTCGTTAGCACTTCTGATGATAACCTTGTAGGTTAGTTAATCGGGCGTGGTTAGCGAGGGTGATTCCTCCTACACCACCCCCGATAACGACACCGTCGCGCAACTCCTCAAGAGTGTACCTCGAGGGTGATTCCTCCTTCATTCACCTTGATGGTAACATCAGAGGGAATTCCATCGGGGGTAATTCCTCAGGGTTCCCCTTGGTGTTAGACACACGGTTACCATTGTTACTATGACTTTACACTGAAACATGTTACTAAAGACGGGTCGGCCCTGAGGGGTACCCGCGCGAGATTAATTGTGAGTGATGTGGAGTCGGGTGGACCTGGATGGTGCCCGAGAGTTGAACACGAGGCGTGGCCGGGCATTCCTAGCCCTTGCCGCAAGTCCTCGAGACGGGGCGATGGGGTCACATCTTTCGTGAGTCTCTGCTCGTTACCGCACTACCAACACACTAACGGTTTGGATATTTGATCCGAGGGGCCTCTGGCCTGATAGCACTAACCATCACGTGGGCATAGTATGGGCGTTCTGCGTCGTATACTTCAGCCGAAGCTTAATGGACGTCAGCGACTGAGCGGCGCGCGCCGAGTTGGACTGGTTACGCAACTGCGCTTGTATTAAGGGGTTGCTAGGTCTGCTCTCGGCCGCCTGACGCAACGTGCAGGAGTTCCCGGGGCGATGGCCCAAGACCCCTGGGGGCATAGGTTAGTCCGGCGTGCTGACCTCTCTATTAAGTATTTGGTCGGGTTGCGGCGTATCGTTTGGCCGAGGCCGGGCATGACCCAGAAAAGTGTGTCCGGCCAGAGTTAATCGAGCATGGTGGGTAAGTTGGTGCACCCCTGCAGGGAAGAACTAATCTATCGATAGCCTGTCCTATGGTAACGGACACTCGGAGTTGTATCCCGATCGGTACAACTAGAACTGGATACTTGAGATGATAACTGAATAGTATGGCTCTGGGATTGCCTTCTCGCAGGGAGTCGAGAAAGAATCTCTGGGCGAGGTTGATGACACTACTACTACTTTTCTTTATGCTAATCTGCACTCTTCTAATGCTGCAAGACCGCTGAAGATGATGAAGATGCTAGTCTTCGATAGGACTAGGCTTTCCCCTCTATTCTGGCATTTCTGCAGCCCAGTCCACATATACAGCCTTCCCTTGAAAATGTTTCATATGTAGTGTAGATCCTTGCTTGCTGAGTACTTCGGATGAGTACTCACGTTTGCTTTACTTTCTTTTTCTCCCCATATCCATATGTCGCCGCCAGATGACGGAGCCCCTGAGGTAGCTGCCCCTGTCGACGAATACGGCTACTACTACTACTACCCTTCCGGTGAGTACTACTATGAGGAGCCGTCCGACGACCAGGAGTAGGTTCGGAGGGTCCTAGGCAGGAGGCCTACGCCTTTCGATCGGAGTGTTTTATTTTACCCCGCCTTCCTAAAAGGCCTACCTGTAACTCTGTTATATCTGTACCCAGATATCTGATGCTTTTGCTGACGCTTGTATGCCATCGAGCTATGTATTCGAGCCCTCGAGGCCCTGGCTTGTAATGTAAAGTTTGTATGACTTTATTTATGTTTTAGAGTTGTGTTGTGATATCTTCAAGTGAGTCCTTAGGCTTGATCGTGTGCATTTGCGTGTATGGTTAGTGCACGATTAAGTCGGGGTCGTCACAGGTTGGTATCAGAGTCGACTGCCTCTAGGAAACCCCCTTTCCAACTCCTTGGCCGAAGTTGAGTCTAGTAATCGAAAACTGTTTTACTAACTTGGCTGTGTGGCTTACGGGCCCACGTCGCCAACTGGGTGGTGTTAGCATCTTTTACTCCTTGATCTTTACTCAGGGAATCTGATCTCTCTTCTATTCGGGTTAAATAAATTTACTAACATTGACACTTAGGTTCTCGTAAATCCCGTCCACCCGGAGAGCTGGATATCAGTGCGATTTCCCTATCATTGATCTGATTAGTCTGATAATCATTTTCCTTTCCATTGTTTTGTTTAACCTTTATCTCCGAGATATGTTATATATTTCTCATCGTCGTATGACAACTCTGAATTTCCTCTATTTCAGATGGATCGTCTGTTTCCACCGCGCCCTACAACGCAGCTTGTGCTTCGCACTTGCGCTCGTAACGTCCCTGGTTTTCCAGCTGTCCTGATCGCCCTCTTGACCAGACTGGGCTACCGATGGTACCCCGAGTACATGGTCTACGAGGTATACCGCGAGTTCAACCAGGAGCAGTACTATGCTGATGTGCGTATCTATGATCAGCAGGATGACTCAGACACCGAGCTGTACCTTTTCCACGGTATCGGCATGACGATTGAGATGGTAGTCCATGATGCCGCCTACTCTGCTGTCGCACGTCTCTGAGGAGAGCACAACGCTAGCTTGGATGCCTCTGAGTTTCGATACATTCCGTATGCCCCTGCTGGAGATGCTACTGGATACTACACAGCTGTCTGTGCCCCGTACGAGCCTCGTCGCTACGATCCGCGAGTTCTGATTCAGTGTACTCAGGCTCTGGATCGCACCGTTCGGGCTCTTGCCGCCGAGTTGTTTGCCACTCGAGCACAACTCTACGAGGCTATGACGCAGTTGCTACCAGTCGTTCGTGCAGGGATACATCCGGAGCATATCCTTTACCTGCACAGGATCGAGATGCCATCAGGGATCGATTGGCCTACTATGGGAGGTCACACACCTGCACGTGGACCTCTTCTTTCAGCTCGAGACCGGGTTCTGCATCAGAGTGCACATGGAGCACAGGATCCTTCTGCGACGAACATCCGTCGTCCGCACTTGCAGCTAACCCGTTTTAGTGGTTTTCTCCGACGTTGATGTAGCCTTTGCTATGTCTCGTTGTGTACTTCCTTACCGCGTGCCTGCTCGCCGCCTAGCATGTCTAGCTTTTGAATTTGCGCCGTTATGCTGCCCGAATGTAACCGACTCTGTATGGATCTGTATGACTTAATGACTACTATTAAGCATCTGTTGTACTACTTAAATTCCATCATGTTACATCATGCATGTTGCTAAACAATCGTAATGGCTTCTGCTAAACTACCCCTGTTGAATTTAGCAGGATGGGTGATAACAATCCTCCTCCGCCGCCACCGCCTGACTATATGGCTGCTATGATGCAACAGTTTGAACTCAACCGTCAGTTCATGACGGGAATTATGGAACAGTTCCCTCGTCCCAATGCCAACCATCAACCAGCTTCAATCACACTGCCAGAGTTTGTGCGTCTCAACCCATCGGTATTCCGCAACACAGTTAATCCGCTGGATGCCGATGACTGGCTGCGTGACATCTTCTATGAGATGGAGTCAGCTGATGTTCCCCCTGTCAGCTATGTCACCTTCGCGACATACTTCTTGAAGGGACCCGCAGCACAATGGTGGGCAACTCACCGACAGACCCTACCTCCTGGAACTGTCGTCACCTGGGTGGAATTCAAGGCTGCTTTTCATGCCCGGTATATTCCGCAAGGAGTTATAGATCGGAAGAAGGCCGAGTTCCGCAGCCTCGTTCAACGCAACAAGACTGTGGAGGTCTACCCGCGAGAGTTCCTTGACTTGTCTCTCTATGCTGAAGAAGACATCCCCACTGATGCTCGTAGGCAGGATAAGTTTTGTGAAGGGCTGCACCATGACATTCAGCTAGCCCTGCTCATCCAAGACTTTCCTGACTTTGCCACTTTGGTGAACAAGGCCATCATGGTCGAGACTGGTCTGAAGAAGCACAAGGAAGCGACCAGACGCACTCGTGAAGCGGGCTCATCTTCGGGCTCGTCTTCCCAGAAGCGCCGCATATGGATTCCACAGAGCATGTATCGTCCAGCAGCTCCAGTGTACAGGCCTGCATATGCTGCACCTCGTCTACCTCCTCCACCATCGAGGCAGCCCCTTCGAGCCCCTCCACCTCGAGCTCCTGCACCACGTCCTGACAGTGGACTCTGCTTCAAGTGTGGCCAGCCAGGTCACCGTGCCAGAGACTATTCTCAGAATCAGAATCAGCTAGCACTTCCTTCTGCTGGCCGTGGTATTGGCCGTGGAAGTTCTCAGCAACGCAACTATAATGTCAGGCCTTCTTATGGTCGTGGACAGAACTATCACGTCAACATGGCTAAAGCTCAAGATCAACCTGAAACCGTGATGGGTACACTTCTTGTTAATTCAGTACCTGCAACTGTTTTATTTGATTCAGGAGCATCGCATTCATTCATGTCAGAACATTTTGCATTCATGCATGATGTTAGAAGTGAAGCGCTACACCATTCATTAGCTGTGAACACTCCCGCGGGCCAGTGCCGAGCCTTCGTGTTCAGCCCCGATGTCATCATTGATATTGAAGGGTTAAAGCTCCGCGCTTCTCCCATTATACTCAAGTCTTCCTTGATTGATCTTATACTGGGAATGGATTGGTTGAAGGCTCATTACGCCTCAATCAATTGCGCCACTAAGGTTGTACACCTCCTGCACCCATCAGATGAGATAGTGAATTACCATGCTCATATCACTCAGAACGCCGAGGCTCAGATTTATGCCTTGAATGCGTTGAACGCTTCTCCGCTTGAGGGGATCGAAAACATTCCAGTCGTGTGCGACTTCCAGGATGTCTTTCCAGAAGAACTTCCAGGAATACCCCCTGCTAGAGCTGTCGAGTTTGTTATCGACTTGAAGCCTGGCACTACTCCTATTGCGAAGCATCCTTACAAGATGCCTCCGCACCACCTTCTTGAGCTTAAGGAAGAAATCGATAAATCGCTTAAGAAGGGCTTCATCCGTCCCAGTTCCTCTGCCTGGGGAGCACCGTCTCTCTTTGTCAAAAAGAAAGATGGTACGAATATGTTGGTCCAAGATTACCGTCCTATCAACCAGGCAACCATTCAGAATAAATATCCGCTTCCATGGATCAATGATTTATATGATCAACTAGCTGGATCATCGGTGTTCTCTAAACTCGACTTGAGGTTGGGTTATCACCAGATCCATTTCCGCGAAGAGGATATTCCGAAGACTGCATTTGTTACTTGTTATGGCTCCTATGAATACACCGTCATGTCATTTGGCTTAACAAATGCTCCAGCTACGTTCTCCCGTCTGATGAATTGTATATTCATGGATTACCTCGACAAGTTCATCGTGGTTTATCTGGATGATATTCTAGTATATTCGAAGAATAAGGAAGAACATGCCGAACATCTTCGCCTTGTTTTAGAAAGGCTTCGAGAACACAAGTTGTATGCCAAGTACTCCAAATGCGAATTCTGGCTTTCCGAAGTAACCTACCTTGGACATGTGATTTCCAAGGACGGTATTGCCGTTAACCCGGAGCATGTTCAGGCTATTCTTGACTGGACTCCTCCGAAGAATGCCAAGCAAGTCCAAAGTTTTCTCGGCCTTGCACGTTATTGCCGCCGATTTGTCGAGAACTTTTCCAAGATAGCCAAGCCCCTGACTAATCTGCTTCACAAAGGCGTTAAGTTTGAGTGGACAGACAAATGTCAGGAGAGTTTCCAGACCCTCAAGGACAAGCTTACTTCAGCTCCAGTGCTTGCTCCTCCCGATTCTTGCAAGGACTTTGTGATATATTGTGACGCCTCTCGTCAAGGATTAGGCTGTGTCCTAATGCAAGAACGAAAAGTGATGGCATATGCCTCGCGACAATTGCATCCTCATGAAGAAAACTATCCAGTACATGATCTTGAACTTGCTGCTGTGATTTATGCTTTGAAGCAGTGGTGACACTACCTCCTTGGTAATCGCTGTGAGATTTATACCAATCATCAAAGTCTGAAGTACTTGTTCACCCAGCCGGATCTTAATCTCCGTCAACAGCGATGGTTGGAAACAATCACGGACTATGACTGTGGTATTTCTTATACCCCTGGCAAGGCTAACGTTATGGCGGATGCCTTGAGCCGCAAGTCCTATTGCAATAACCTCATGGTTAAGCAAGCTCAACCCCAGCTATATGAAGAATTGCGCAAGTTGAACGCCAGTATCGTTCCGCAGGGTTCTCTTAATAACCTTGTGGTACAACCAGACCTTGAGAAAGTTGTTAAGGAAGCACAAGCCAAAGATGCTGAAATTGATCTGATGAAGAAAGAACTTCACCTTGATAAATACAGGGATTTCTCGATTGCTAAAGACGGAACCTTGTATTTCAGAGATAGAATTGTCGTTCCTCACTTCGAACTTATGACTGACAAGGTTATGAAGGAGGCACATGATACACTGCTGTCTATCCATCCGGGTAGCACCAAGATGTATCGCGATCTTCGTCAGAGGTACTGGTGGTCTAAGATGAAGCAGGACATTGCTCGATACGTTGCTGAATGTGATGTATGTCGTCGCGTGAAAGCAGAACATCAAAAGCCTGCTGGAATTCTTCAACCACTTCCTATTCCTTTGTGGAAATGGGATAAGGTTCAAATGGATTTCATTACTGGTCTTCCCAAGTCTCAGAAAGGTCACGATGCTATTCTTGTCGTCGTCGACCAACTCTCCAAGGTTGCACATTTTCTGCCTGTCAAGGAGACTATCACCGCTAGCCAGCTAGCAGAGCTGTATATCTCCAGAATCGTTTCACTCCACGGTATTCCAAAGGAGATCAGCTCGGACCGTGGTGGTCTTTTCACCTCCAAGTTCTGGGAAAGTTTTCAAGAAGCTATGGGAACTCACATTACCTGGAGTTCAACATATCATCCCCAATCCCAAGGCCAAGTTGAGCGAGTTAATCAAGTGCTGGAAGATATGCTTCGGGCTTGTGTTATATTATTCGGTAAGAAGTGGGAAGAATCTCTTCCGTATGCCGAATTCTCTTATAACAACAATTATCAAGCCAACTTGAAAATGGCCCCCTTCGAAGTGCTTTATGGCCGTAAGTGTCGAACCCCTCTGAATTGGTCAGAAACTGGGGAACGACCACTCGTGGGACCGGATATTATCCAACATGCTGAAGAACAAGTCCGAATTGTCCGAGAAAATCTTAAGGCGGCTCAGGACCGCCAGAAGAGCAACTATGATCGCAAACGATGGGGTCTGACTTATCAACCAGGTGATCAAGCTTATCTTCGTGTTACACCTATGAAGGGCACTCGTCGATTCGGAATCAAGGGCAAGCTAGCTCCTCGCTATATTGGTCCCTTTCGCATTGTTGCCAGACATGGACATGTGGCATATAAATTGGAGTTGCCACCACAATTCTCTCATATCCACGACGTCTTCCATGTGTCGCAACTTCGTAAATGCTTCAAGGAATCTCCACACCGCGCAGTGGATCACGAGATGCTCGAGTTGCAAGATGATCTTTCTTATAAGGAGCATCCGATCCGCATTCTCGATGAAGCTGAACGCCGAACTCGTCAGAAGACGACCAAGTTCCTGAAAGTGCAGTGGTCGAACCACACTGAAGATGAAGCCACTTGGGAACGCGAGGATCATCTTCGGGAAGAATATCCCGACCTCTTTCCTTCTACCTCCTAGATTCTCGGGACGAGAATTTCTTTTAGAGGCGGAGAATTTGTAACACCCCTGTGTAATAGCCACTGTGGTTATCTGCTAATAATGCCAAGTCATTTCATTTGCAGTGCCTAGTCATAGTGGTTAATCAAAACAATTCAAATTCTATTCTGAAAATCAACTCAAATTCAAAAGTGAAATATGAAGTTGCTCAAAACTTATGGGAAAAATGTTCATTAAATAGCACATAATTCAAAAGCATTTATAAAAACATCATCATTATTAAATGAGTTAGCTAAATGACTCAAACCACATGAAACAACACCAAAAACAGAAGTATTAAATCATTTAAAATTAAATCAAATCCTATTTTTCCCAAACCAGTTTTTGGTGACAACTAATATTGCATTGTAATATTTGGGCCAAGTCTCAAATTTTACAAAAGTGCAAATGTGGTCTAACAATTAACAAAACAGAAAAGAAATAAAGAAAATAGAAAACAGAAAAAAAGGAGTTAGAGAAAAGAAAGGAGGGAGGCCACTGTGGACTCGGCCCAGCGCCACAAGCAAGGCCCAGCCCACCAGGATCGTCTCCCTCCTCCCCGTGTCAGCGCGCGCGCGCGCCCGTGAGCCGGCGATGGCCAGCTGTTGGCCATCCCCCGGCGCCGCTGCCGCCGCAGTGGGGATAAGATCGACCCAGGGCACTCCCCCAGGCGAACCCTAGCCCCCACTCCTTCCCGTTCCCCTCCTCTCTCTCGATCTGTCTCATCCCGAACACAGTCGCCGCCGTCGCCGCGTCCATCCCGCGGCCATCGGCCACCGCACGCCTCGCCGCCACATCGTAGAGGATCGCCGTCGTCCGCTGCGTCTTTAGACGCCACCAGTTGGAGCCGGGAGGCACTGCTCCGAGCCCGGCGACATCTTCTTCTTCCTCGGGCCGCCGTCAACCATCTTCGATTCCAGCCGCCGCGCTGCGCTACTAAGCCTCCGACGACCACCGTGTGCCCCGCGGTGAGCTTCTCCACCTCCTCCCCTCTCCATTTGGCCGCGCACGCTCGCTAGCTAGCTGCTACGCTACGCCCGAACACGCTGCCGCCGACGAACTCACCGCCGTGGCCTCCATCACCGTCACGCGCGGCCGAGCCCAACATCGAGCTCCTGGAGCTCGTGCGAACTCAACGCGACCCGTAGCACGCCTTCCTGTGCCGTGCAGCACAGGATCCACTGACGCCCGACTCCGGCGCCCGCCGGCGACGATCTAGCGCTCGGCTCCGGCCGTTTTAGCTCGCGTTAGTACCGCAGATCAACGTGAAATGTCGTCCCCGTTCGAATGAACCTGGCCGCCGTTGTTTTGGTCTCCGTATGGTGTTTTCCGACGAGGCCGAGTGCCTCCGCGGCGTTTTTGATCTCGCCGGCGTTCAGCCGCCGGCCAGCCGACGTGGCCAGGCCAGGCCTCACCTCAGGGTGGCTGCCAGTGGGCCCTGGGGGTCCCAGTTGACTGGGCTGACCCAATCAACTGCTGTCTAGGCGCCCATTGTGCCACTGACACGCGGGCCCCACCGCCCTTTTAATTAACTAAAACATTTTATAAATAAAAATAAATTAATTAAGTTAATTAGTCTATGACATGTGGGGCCAGCTGCCTAATTAACTCTAATTAGTTTAAGTTTAAACTTTATTAACCAACAGAGGCTGACATGTGGGACCCACATGTCAGGTTTGACTCTGGTCAGCTCTGCTGACTGCTGACGTCACTTCTACGCAATGCTGACATCATAATTCCTTTTCTGATGAAATAAATAATTCCAGAAAATATTTAAATCTTTGAAAATTAATAACTTTTAAACCGTAGCTCGGATCGAAAAACTTAAAACATGAAAGTTGCTCAGAACGACAAGACGAATCTGATCATGTCATCTGTTTCGATGCCGGAACCCCCTATGTAGGTGAACCCACAACTTCGAGGCCGGATCCGGTAGAGAATAATGCTTATACACCAGTTAATAAATCCAACTCTAATCCTAAAATAACTAAAATGACTTAGGTGCATCTTTAGGCAACCCTACACTGCATCTTAGCATAGCATGCCCTGTATTGCATCGTTTTGCTGTGCATTTATATGTTTCTTCCCCCTCTTCTCTCTCGATAGACCCCGATGTCGACGTAGCTCCCAAGACCGACGCAGCTCCGGAGGTCGACTACGCTCCAGACGATCAGACCCTTGCCGCCGAGCTGCCAGGCAAGCACCCCCCATTTTGAGCATTCCAATATCGCCTACTCTTCTCTCTCTTATGCTTGCATTAGAAGTTGTTGTTGCTGCTGTTATCCTATTTCTGCTGCATAGCCTGTTAATTGTAACCTGCTGTTGATACCCACCTGTTATCCTAAACTTTTTAGTATAGTCTGGATAGAGACCTATCAGAGACCCCACTTTACCTCGACTGCCCCGCTGGATCATCAGAAGACCCGAGCAACGGGATCGAAGACCAGGCCCCGGCACTGCACGTCACTTCCCCTTAGTTGCTCGACACTACTGGGTTACTATCGAGTGCCGAGGGTGATACCTCGTCAGCACTTCTGATGACAACCTTGTAGGTTAGTTAATCGGGCGTGGTCAGCGAGGGTGATTCCTCCTACACCACCCCCGATAACGACACCGTCGCGCTGAAGGAAATATGCCCTAGAGGCAATAATAAAGTTGTTATTTATATTTCCTTATATCATGATAAATGTTTATTATTCATGCTAGAATTGTATTAACCGGAAACTTAATACCTGTGTGAATACATAGACAAAACACCGAGTCCCTAGTAAGCCTCTACTAGTCTAGCTCGTTAATCAAAGATGGTTAAGTTTCCTAACCATAGACATGTGTTGTCATTTGATGAATGGGATCACATCATTAGGAGAATGATGTGAAGGACAAGACCCATCCGTTAGCTTAGCATAATGATCGTTAAGTTTATTGCTATAGCTTTCTTCATGACTTATACATGTTCCTCTGACTATGAGATTATGCAACTCCCGAATACCGGAGGAACACTTAGTGTGCTATCAAACATCACAACGTAACTGGGTGATTATAAAGATGCTCTACAGGTGTCTCCGATGGTGCTTGTTGAGTTGGCATAGATCGAGATTAGGATTTGTCACTCCGATTGTCGGAGAGGTATCTCTGGGCCCTCTCGGCAATGCACATCATATGAAGCCTTGCAAGCAATGTGACTAATGAGTTAGTTACGGGATGATGCATTACGGAATGAGTAAAGAGACTTGCCAGTAACGAGATTGAACTAGGTATGATGATACTGACGATCGAATCTCGGGCAAGTAACATACTGATGACAAAGGGAATAACGTATGTTGTTATGCGGTTTGACCGATAAAGATCTTCGTAGAATATGTAGGAGCAAATATGAGCATCCAGGTTCCGCTATTGGTTATTGACCGAAGAAGTGTCTCGGTCATGTCTACATAGTTCTCGAACCCGTAGGGTCCGCACGCTTAACGTTCGATGACGATTTGTATTATGAGTTTATGTGATTTGATGACCGAAGGTTGTTCGGAGTCCCGGATGAGATCACGGACATGACGAGGAGTCTCGAAATGATCGAGCCATAAAGATCAATATATTGGAAGGCTATATTCGGACATCGGAAAGGTTCCGAGTGATTTGGGTATTTTTCGGAGTACCGGAGGGTTACGGGAATTCGTATTGGGCCTTAATGGGCCATACGGGAAAGGAGAGAAAGGCCTCAAGGGTGGCCGCCCCCCCCCCCCCCCCCCCGCATGGACTGGTCCGAATTGGACTAGGAAGGCGGGGCGCCCCCTTCCTTCCTTCTCCTTCTCCCTTCCCCTTTTCCTACTCCATGTGGGAGGTGGAATCCTACTAGGACTAGGGAGTCCTAGTAGGACTCCACACTTTGGGCGCGCCCTATGAGGGCCAGCCTCCTCCTCTCTCCCTCCTTTATATACAGGGGCAGGGGGCACCCTAGAACACACAAGTTAATTGTTTTTAGCCGTGTGCGGTGCCCCCCTCCACAGATTTCCACCTCGGTCATATTTTCGGAGAGCTTAGGCGAAGCCCCGCCGGAATCACTTCATCATCACCGTCACCATGCCGTCGTGCTGACGGAACTCTCCCTCGGCCTCAGCTGGATCAAGAGTTCGAGGGACGTCACCGAGCTGAACGTGTGCAGATCGCGGGGGTGCCGTGCGTTCGGTACTTGATCGGTTGGATCGCGAAGACGTTCGACTACATCAACCGCGTTACTAAAACGCTACCGCTTTCGGTCTACGAGGGTACGTGGACACACTCTCCCGCTCGTTGCTATGCATCACCTAGATAGATCTTGCATGTTCGTAGGAAATTTTTGAAATACTACGTTCCCCAACACGCGCAACTCCTCAAGAGTGGACCTCGAGGGTGATTCCTCCTTCGTTCACCTTGATGGTAACATCAGAGGGAATTCCATTGAGGGTGATTCCTCAGGGTTCCCCTTGGTGTTAGACACACGGTTACCATTGTTACTATGACTTTACACTGAAACATGTTACTAAAGACGGGTCGGCCCTGAGGGGTACCCGCACGAGCTTAATTGCGAGTGATGTGGAGTCGGGTGGACCTGGATGGTGCCCGAGAGTTGAACACGAGGCGTGGACGGGCATTCCTAGCCCTTTCCACAAGTCCTCGAGACGGGGCGACGGGGTCACATCTTTCGTGAGTCTCTGCTCGTTACCGCACTACCAACACACTAACGGTTTGGATATTTGATCTGAGGGGCCTCTGGCCTGATAGCACTAACCATCACGTGGGCATAGTATGGGCGTTCTGCATCGTATACTTCAGCCGAAGCTTAATGGACGTTAGCGACTGAGCAGCACGCGCCGAGTTGGACTGGTTACGCAACTGCGCTTGTATTAAGGGGTTGCTAGGTCTGCTCTCGGCCGCCTGACGCAACGTGCATAGGGGTGCTGACCTATCTATTCCCGGGGCGATGGCCCAAGACCCCTGGGGGCATAGGTTAGTCCGGGGTGCTGACCTCTCTATTAAGTATTTGGTCGGGTTGCGGTGTATCGTTTGGCCGAGGCCGGGCATGACCCAGAAAAGTGTGTCCGGCCGGAGTTAATCGAGCGTGGTGGGTAAGTTGGTGCACCCCTGCAGGGAAGAACTAATCTACCGATAGCTTTTCCTATGGTAACGGACACTCAGAGTTGTATCCCGATCGGTACAACTAGAACTGGATACTTGAGATGATAACTGAATAGTATGGCTCTGGGATTGCCTTCTCGCAGGGAGTCGAGAAAGAATCTCTGGGCGAGGTTGATGACACTACTACTACTTTTCTTTATGCTAATCTGCAGTCTTCTAATGCTGCAAGACCGCTGAAGATGATGAAGATGCTAGTCTTCGATAGGACTAGGCTTTCCCCTCTATTCTGGCATTTCTGCAGCCCAGTCCACATATACAGCCTTCCCTTGAAAATGTTGCATATGTAGTGTAGATCCTTGCTTGCTGAGTACTTCGGATGAGTACTCATGTTTGCTTTACTTTCTTTTTCTCCCCATATCCATATGTCGCCGCCAGATGTCGGAGCCCCTGAGGTAGCTGCCCCTGTCGACAACTACGGCTACTACTACTACTACCCTTCCGGCGAGTACTACTACGAGGAGCCGTCCGACGACCAGGAGTAGGTTCGGAGGGTCCTAGGCAGGAGGCCTACGCCTTTCGATCGGAGTGTTTTATTTTACCCCGCCTTCTTAAAAGTCCTATCTGTAACTCTGTTATATCTGTACCCAGATATTTGATGCTTCCGCTGACGCTTGTATGCCATCGAGCTATGTATTCGAGCCCTCGAGGCCCTGGCTTGTAATATAAAGCTTGTATGACTTTATTTATGTTTTAGAGTTGTGTTGTGATATCTTCAAGTGAGTCCTTAGGCTTGATCGTGTGCATTTGCGTGTATGGTTAGTGCACGATTAAGCCGGGGTCGTCACATGCATCACCCTTTCCTCTTCAAGGGAAAAATCAACGCAAGCTCAAGAAGTAGCAAGTCTCACATCAACGAGGCTAATCAATGGGCTATGGAGATTCCCATCAATTGATGTCAATTCAAGGAGTAGGGATTGCCATGCAACGGATGCACTAGAGCTATAAGTGTATGAAAGCTCGAAAAGAAAAACTAAGTGGGTGTGCATCCAACTTGCTTGCTCATGAAGACCTAGAGCAATTTGAGGAAGCCCATCATTGGAATATACAAGCCAAGTTCTATAATGAAAACTTCCCACTAGTAATATATAAAAGTGACAAAATAGGAGACTCTCTATAATGAAGAACATGATGCTATTTGAAGCACAAGTGTGGAAAAGGATAGTAACATTGTCCCTTCTCTCTTTTTCTCTCATTTTTTTTTCATTTTTTTCTCTTTTTTTTCTTTTGGGGTCTTTGGCCTCTTTTTTTGGGGCTCTTTGGCCTCTTTTTTTATTTTAAGTCTGGAGTCTCATCCCGACTTGTGGGGGAATCATAGTCTCCATCATCCTTTCCTCACATGGGACAATGCTCTAATAATGATGACCATCACACTTTTATTTACTTACAACTCAAGAATTACAGCTCGATACTAGAACAAAAATATGACTCTATATGAATGCTTCATGCAAAAGCAATATGACAATGATGGTGTGTGTCATAATAAAACGAAACGGTGGAAGTTGCATGGCAATATATCTCGGAATGGCTATGGAAATGCCATAATAGGTAGGTATGGTGGCTGTTTTGAGGAAGATATAAGGTGGCTTATGTGTGAAAGAGCGTATCATATCACGGGGTTTGGATGCACCGACGAAGTTTGCACCAACTCTCAAGGTGAGAAAGGGCAATGCACGGTACCGAAGAGGCTAGCAATGATGGAAGGGTAAGAGTGCATATAATCCATGGACTCAACATTAGTCATAAAGAACTCACATACTTATTGCAAAAGTTTATTAGACCTCAAAACAAAGTACTAATATGCATGCTCCTAGGGGGATAGATTGGTAGGAAAAGACCATCGCTAGTCCCCGACCGCCACTCATAATGAAGACAATCAAAAATAAATCATGCTCCAACTTCATCGCATAACGAGTGACCATACGTGCATGCTTCCGGAATCACAAACTTTAACACAAATATTCTTAATAATCTACAATTACTCACTAGCATGACTATAGTATTACCATCTTTATATCTCAAAACAAATGCAAGGAATCAAACTTCTCATATATTCAATGATCTTCATGAAAGTTTTTATTATATCCCTCTTGAATACCCATCATATTAGTACTAAATTCATAACCTAAGCAAATTGCCATACTATTTTAAGACTCTCAAAATAATATAAGTTAAGCATGATATTTCATCAATTTCTTCAAAATAAAACCACCGCCGTGCTCTAAAAAGATATAAGTGAAGCACTAGAGCAAATGCCTAGCTCAAAAGATATAAGTGAAGCACATAGAGTATTCTAATAAATTCACAATTAATGTATGTCCCTCTCAAAAGGTGTGTACAGCAAGGATGATTGTGGAAAACTAAAAAGCAAAGATTCATACAATACAAGACACTCCAAGCAAAACACATATCATGTGGTGAATAAAAATACAGCCTCAAGTAATTTTACCGATGGATTGAAGACAAAAGAGGAGATGCCATCCGGGGCATCCCCAAGCTTAGATGCTTGGTTGTCCTTGAATATTACCTTGGGGGTGTCTTGGGAATTCCCAAGCTTAGGATCTTGCCACTCCTTATTCCGTAGTCCATCAAAACTTTACCCAAAACTTGAAAACTTCACAACACAAAACTCAACAGAAAACTCATGAACTCCGTTAGTATAATAAAAGCAAATCACCACTTAGGTACTGTTGTTAACTCATTATAAATTTATATTGGTGTTATATCTACTGTATTCTAACTTCTCCATGGTTCATACCCCCCCCCCCGATACTACCCATAGATTCATCAAAATAAGCAAACAACACATAGAAAACAGAATCTGTCAAAAACAGAACAGTCTATGAAGACCTGAGTATTACTCATACTTATGTAACTCCAAAAATTCTGAAAAATTAGGACAACGTATAAAATTTGTATATCAATCTTGTGTAAAAAATTCAGAACCAGAACACGTACCTGTGAATTTTAACAATTCTTATACTGGATGCAAAAGTTTCTATTTTTCAGCAAAATCAAATCAACTATCACCATAGATCATCCCAAAGGCCCTACTTGGCACAAACACTAATTGAAACACTTAAAAACAATCATAACAGGAGAATAATTGTGTATTTATTGAAAAACATAAGAAAAACAAGAAAAACAAAAATAACATTGGGTTGCCTCCCAATAAGCGCTATTGTTTTATGCCCCTAGCCAGGCATAATGCATAGATCTAGGTATTGTCATCTTTGGTATTTAATCCATAAGTAGCCCTCATAATAGATTCATATGGCAACTTAATTTTCTTTCTTGGAAAGTGTTCCATACCCTTCCTTAATGGAAATTGAAATCTAATGTTTCCTTCTTTCATATCAATAATTGCACCAATCGTTCTACGGAAAGGTCTACCAAGAATAATAGGGCATGTAGGATTGCAATCTATATCAAGCACAATAAAATATATGGGCACATGATTCCTATTTGCAACAATAATAACATCATTAATACTTCCCATAGGTTTCTTAATAGTGGAATCCGCTAAGTGCAAATTTAAGGAACAATCATCAAGTTTATGGAAACCTAGCACATCAAATAAAGTTTTTGGAATAGTGGAAATGCTAGCACCCAAATCACACAAAGCATTGCACTCATAATCTTTAATCTTAATTTTAATAGTAGGTTCTCATTCATCATAAAGCTTGCTAGGGATTGAAACTTCCAACTCAAGTTTTTCTTCAAAAGATTTCATCATAGCATCAACGATATGTTTAGTAAAAGCCTTATTTTGACTATAAGCATGGATTGCAACAAGGAATTACAATCAATCAAAGAACAATTATCATAATTAAAGTCCTTGAAATTCAAAAGAGTGGGCTCATCACTAGTTAAAGTTTTGACCTCGCCAATCCCACTTTTATCAATTTTTTCATTAATATCTTCACCCTCCAAATTATTCGGACGCCTTCTAGCTAAAGTTGACTCATCTCCAGTCCCATCTTGATCAATTTTTATATTAGCAAACAAAGATTCAATAGGAGTCACACCAATCACTTTAAGATCTTCATCATGATTCAAAGATTCAGGTTTAGCGGCCATCCTATTTATTAACGTAGTTTGTTTATCGGAAATTTGACCTACTAAATTTTCAATATGAGCAAGTTGAGATCTAAGACCGCTAACTTCCTTATTAACATCGTCAAGCTCTTTATTGATATACTCAATCATCGTATTTTGTTCTTTAAGTTCGTTCCTAAAGAAACTATTATGCTCAAATTGCAAGGACATGAAGCTTTTTGCATTATTTTCAATTTCTTCCAACTTTCCGTGGTAAAGATCAACACCTTTAGATTGGGACATGATGGCAAAGCAAGCAATCTTAGCAAACAAAAGGCAAACAAAAAGACGAACGAAAAGAAGGCGAATAAAAGGCAAATATTTTTGTGTTTTTCTGAAAATGTTTTAGAAGTGGGGGAGATGAAAACGAGAGGAAAATGGCGAATAATGTAAGTGCAAGAGATGAGAGTTTATGATAGGTACTTGGTAGGCTTGATGTATATCCTCCCCGGCAACGGCGCCAGAAATTCTTCCTGCTACTTCTTGAGCTTGCGTTGGTTTTTCCCTTAAAGAGGAAAGGGTGATGCAGCAAAGTACAGATAAGTATTTCCCTCAGTTTGAGAACCAAGGTATCAATCCAATAGGAGGAACACACAAGTCTCCAATAGTTGCACTTGCACAAACAAACAAATACTTGCACCCAACGTGAAAAAGGGGTTGTCGATCCCTTCACGGTCAATTGCAAGGATGAGATCTGATAGAGATAGGTATAAAAGATAAATAAAAGTGCAAAATAAAGTAAAGATAAATAAATGGCAGCAAGGTATTTTTGGTTTTTTGGTTTTATAGATCTGAAAATAATATGATAGGAAATAGACCCGGGGGCCATAGTTTTCACTAGAGGCTTCTCTCTTGAAAGAAAGCATACGGTGGATAAACAAATTAGTGTTGAGCAATTGATAGAAAAGCGCATAGTTATGACGACATCTAAGGCAATGATCATGAATATAGGCATCACGTCCGTGACAAGTAGACCGACTCCTGCCTGTATCTACTACTATTACTCCACACATCGACCGCTATCCAGCATGCATCTAGTGTATTAAGTTAACAAGAACGGAGTAACGCCTTAAGCAAGATGACATGATGTAGAGGGATAGATCCAATCAATATGGTATAAACCCCATCTTTTTATCCTTAATGGCAACAATACAAATACGTGCCTCGCTACCCTTTCTGTCACTGGGTGAGGACACTGCCCCATCACAAAGCACCTCTCCCATTGTAAGAAAATCAATCTAGTTGGCCAAACCAAATCAATAGACCGGAGAGAAATACAAAGCTATCTTAATCATGCATAAAAGAGTTCAGAGAAGACTCAAATAATATTCATAGATAATCTGATCATAAATCCACAATTCATCAGATCTCAACAAACGCACCGCAAAAGAAGATTACATCGAATAGATCTCCAAGAACATCAAGGAGAACATTGTATTGAAGATGAAAGAGAGAAGAAGCCATCTAGCTACTAGCTATGGACCCGTAGGTCTATGGTAAACTACTCACACATCATCGAAAGGGCAGCAAGGTTGATGTAGAAGCCCTCCGTGATCAATCCCCCTCCGACGGAGTGCCAGAAAAGGCCCCAAGATGGGATCTCACGAGAACAGAAGCTTGCGGCGGCGGAAAAGTGTTTTGGGTGAGCCCTCTGGTATACAGAGAATATTTGGGTATTTATGGAGTTGAGATTAGGGTTAGAAGAGCCATGGTGGGCCCACAAGCCCGGGGGGCGCCCCCTGGGGCACGCCTCCCGAGCTTGTCGCTCAACCATGCACCTCCTGGCCTCCTCCCGAAGCTTCCTAGGTGTCTTCTGGTCCAAGAAAAGTCGTCAAAAAGTTTCGTTCCGTTTGGACTCCGTTTGGTACTGATTTTTTGTAAAAGTCAAAAATAAGGAAAAAAACAACAACTGGCACTGGGCACTAGGTTAATAGGTTAGTCACAAAAAATGATATAAAATAGTACCATAATGCATATAAAACATCCAAGCTCGATAACATAATAGTATGGAACAATAAAAAAATATAGATACGTTGGAGGCGTATCAAAAAGCACATAATGTATAGAGGCTGTGGTCACATATTCGATGGACCCTACCAACAAGTTTAGAAAACAAGTTTCTCAACATATTTTATTCTACCACAACCGCTCCCTAGAAATGACGTATGGGGTCACTCAATTTATTTATTCCTTAGAGGCTGCCTCCAAGCTAAGAGGCGATGCTAACAATTTTGGACTAGAGGCTGGGGTTTGCAATGTATGGAGGCTGCCTCTAAGAGGAGAGAGAATGCTTAGAGGCAGCAAAAACCATACATTGTGGATGCTTTAAGGGCATCTTCAACGCTGACCCCAAATTTCCTCCCGTATCCGTTTGCGGACCGGGGAGGGATCATGCTATCCAAATCTAGCCGCATATGTCTAGTTACATTTCAAATGAATTTTACCGAAAATGAACAATTTTGATTCAAACTCAAACAAATCGGACAATATTCATTTAAATTAGGATAATTTTAACGTAAAATCGGACGATATTTCGTATGGTGAACTAAAAACCTTAAAAACCCTAAGCCTACACTACCCCTATACTTGATGGTTACCTGGTAGGCCATGCCGGACTGGCCGACTGCTCCTCTGTCATCGTCGCCTCAGCCATTGTCGGAGTCGTTGTCATCGGGCTTCGGACGGCGGAAGGGCACTGCAGGGCTTCCCGACAGCAGCCTGACTCTCACGGATGATCCTCTCCGCTTCCTCCTGCTTCTTGCATAGTGCGGCCGTGGCCACCGACTACGTGGGCGGGGGAGGGGGGAGGGCGATGGGCCTTGGAGGAGGTGGCGGCCTCGTAGAGAGACCACCCCTCCCGCACTTGGCCATCTTCCCGTCAAGGCGGCAGGGACGACACTTGCTCGTCTCCGCCATCGTCTTGGAGTGGTCCAGGGCCCAGGCGTATGCCAGCTCCGGGTCCACCGCGATGTGCGGCGGCGGGACGTCGGAGTCCATGAACTCCGACCGGCGTGTCACGTTGTGCCTGTCCCGCCGTCGCCGCTGCCTGTCGGCGTACTCTACCGCCCTTAGGGCGCTCCAGGTGGGCGAGCTACTGCTGTCGTCGCCGAGGTAGTGGCGAAGATGACCGCGCTCCTTCATGGCGATCGCATGGGGCAGGGGCGGCGGCGAGCGCCGCTAGTCCTTGACGCAGCAGGGCAACGAAGAGCACCGCTTCTGTGACGCCCCCGACTCAATCGTGCACTAATCATACACGCAAACATGCATGATCAAGCACATGGACTCATGGGAAGATATCACAACACAACTCTAACACAAATAAACGGAGATCCACAATATTACAGACCAGGGATCCGAAGATCCGAATACATAAGTCAGTCATACAAATATTATCTGAGTACAGACATAGTTAGACAAGTTTTGCCTTAAGAAGGCTAGCACAAACAACGACACTAGATCGAAAGGCGTTGGCCTCCTGCCTGGGAGCCTCCGATCCTACTCCTGGTCGGCTGGCTCGATCCAGTAGTACGTGCCCTCTGGACCCTCCTGGTAGTAAGCTCCTGAGGTGGCATCTGGCTCCGGGGCTCCATCGTCTGATGTATCATCAAGGTGGGGTATGGGGAAAAGAGAAAGTAAAGCAACCGTGAGTACTCATCCGAAGTACTCAGCAAGCAAGGATCTATACTACATATGCAACATTATCAATGGAGAAAGGCTGTATATGTGGACTGGGCTGCAGAAATGCCAGAATAGAGAGAAGGCCTAGTCCTATCGAAGACTAGCATCTTCACGAAGTCATCATCTTGCAGCAGTAGAAGAGAGTAGAATAGCATTTTATTTAGCAAACATGTTGAAGCAAGCCTAGAGATCCTTCCTCGACTCCCAGCGAGAAAGCGATCCCGAAGCTTCAATTAAGTAACAAGTATCAAGTTCAAGTAGTAGATCGGGATACACAAACTGAGCATCCTTTACCGTAGGACCGGCTATCGATAGATTATTCATCCCTGCAGGGGTGCACTACTGTTACCCAACACGCTCGATCAACTCTGGCCGGACACACTTGCTGGGTAATGCCCGGCCTCGGTAGATCAACACAAAGCAACGCCCTACCTAGGCTCAGCAGAGAGGTCAGCACGCCGGACTAACCTATGCACCCAGAGGTCTTGGGCCATCACCCTGGGCACCCTGCGTGTTGCGTGGCTGGCCGGGGTGCAGGCGCGACACTGAACTCGTCAGTGAAGTATCCAGCCCATTCCCGGCGATCAGCCCGCACGGTGAACCGTGACGTCTGAAGAGCTTTCGGGAGAAACGTACGACGTAGAGGGCCCCATAACCATAATCCCGCGTGGTGATAGTGCGTATAGGGCACGTCGACCCACTCAGATCACACACCCAAATCCAATAGGCTCATTTAGTATCACGCGGAGACAATCAGAGTCTCTGAAGCTCCGCCACAACATCACACTCGAGTGCCCTTCCGGCACACTCGACATCACAGATCCCCAGCGGGTACCCACCAGGGTGGACCCGCCTGTAACGAAGGTCAAAGTAACCGTGTGGTCATAACATCAAGGGGGAAAACCAGAGGAATCACCCTCGGTGGATTCCACTCGATGAAATCATCAGGGTGAACGTATGAGGCATCACCCTCGAGGTTCACACTGAGGGGTTGCATGACAGAGTCGTATCGGAAGTGGAGAAGGAGGAATCACCCTCGATGACCACGACCGAACAGCTACACTGCTGAGTATTCATCAGGAGTGCATTACGAGGTATCACCCTCGGCACTCGGTAGTAACTATGCAGGGTCGTACAACTAAGGGGGTGAAGTGATGTGTCGGTCTCTGGTCGACGATCACATTGATCGAGTCGTCGATGATCAAGCAGGGGCAACAAGGGTAAGGTGGTGGGGATCACTGATGGTTCACTACCAACCTATACTAAACAGTTTAACATAGGCAGGTAAGGTAACATTGAACAGGTTACAAAAGCAGGCTATGCATCAGAATAGGAACATACATTAACAGTAGCAAAATCTAATGCAAGCAGGAGACATGGAATGGGCGATATCTAGATGCTCAGGGGGGGGGCTTGCCTGGTTGCCCTGGCAAGAGAGAGAGATCGTCAACGGGCTGCTCGTCGGTAGTGTAGTCGTACCCAGCTGTAGCGTCGTCGGACTCGGCGTCTATCGAGAGAGAAGGAGGGGGAGAGAAACAATAAATTCACGGCAATAATGCAAGCAATATGTATGACATGCCTAAATGATATGCCGGGGTGTTCTACTGCCTAACTAAATGATTTATTTAATTTAGGAATTTATCCGGATTTATTTAATCAACATTGAGCACTATTCATTTATCGAAATCGGTCTAAAAGTTCCATGTTCATCTCGCTAGGGGCATCTGACAAGAATACGGAGGGCGTATTCGGGTTCGTATCGAAATTCTGAGCAAGTTTCATGTATAAATTATTTTCATCGAAGTTACAGATTATTTTATATGATTTTCTAAAGTTTTTATTAATTTCTGGAATTTAATTATTTATTTAAATCCAACATTATCAGAAACAGTAATTGATGACGTCAGCATGACATCATGCTGACATCAGCAGTCAACAGGGTAGTTGACTCGGTCAACCTGACCAGTGGGTCCCACCTGTCATACCCTGTTTAGTTAATTAGGGTTTAGCTAATTAATTACAGTTTAATTAAACTAACTAATTAATTAGATTAACCTAATTAGAGTTAATTAACTTAATTAATTCACTAATTAATTAATTATCTAATTATTAAATTTATTAATTCATTTTATTTTCATTTTCATTTTCTTTTAAAACGTTCTGTGGCTGGGGCCCCTGTGTCATAGACACAGAGGGGCGGGACCAGCTGTCTGTGGCCCAATGGCCACAGCGGCGCGGGCGCGTGGGCGCCGGCCAGAGCCATGAGCGCGCGGGCGCGCGGGCGCTCTGCGCGGCCAGGGCGAGCCCGGGCGGGTAGGCGAGCGGCGCGGGGGCGCACGGGCCAGGCGAGCGGGGCGGCTGCGGCGAGCATCAGCAACAGCCGCGGCAGAGGGGCATCAGCGAGCGCGGGCGACGGCGCGGAGCAACGCAGGCGAGCGCGCGGGCGGTTGCGGCGTGGTTGAGCGCGAGCGGGAGCGCGGGCCGGTACGCGTGCGGGGCGCGAGCGGTCGGGCCGGAGCACGGCGAACGCGGGCGAGGACGAGGGCGCGCGCGGGCGAGGGCGTGGTGAGCGCGGGCGTGCGGGCGAGAGAGAGAGAGGCGGGGCGATCTCGGGGGCGCGAGGTGCGGGCGCGGCCGCAGCGTGGGGACGGGCATGCGGCAAGCGCGTGTGCGCGGTGAGCGCCGGAGAGGAGGAGAGGACGGAGCCCAGCGGGCGGGGCTCACCGCGAAGCGTAGGGCAAAGGCAGCGGGGCGCGGGGAGGATGACGGGGACGGCGAGGCGTCGACGGGGACGAGGGCGAGGCGGCGGTGGCCGGCGGCGTCGATGGGCGCGTCGGGCTGCGAGCGCGGCGGGGCTCGGCCCGATCCAAATTTGGATCGGGGGAAGGGGGGGGGGAGCGAGCGAGGGGGTGGGGTTAGGGCTACGGGGGTCCCTGGGAGGGGCCATATAGGCCAGCGGCGGCGGCGTGGGCCGAGGCCCAGCTGGGCCGGGTGGGGGAGGGTTTTGCTTTTTATTTTTATTTTTTTGTTTTGTCTTTTTCTTTTTATTTATTCCTATTTTCTATTTTGTAATTAGTTAAGCCTCAAAATGACTTTTGTAAAATATGGCATTTGTTCCATTAATTACTAGGCATTATCTACTACTACCAAAAATTGGTTTGGAGACAATTGGAGTTCACATAAATTTTATAATAAATAAAATATATTAAACCTTGTTGTTTTGGTAATGTTGGAGCCACCTAATTAATTTAGTAATTGTGGGTTACAAATTTAGAATAGTCTCTGGAATATTTGTTATTTATTGAACATTTTAGTTCCTATGTTGAACAACTTTTATTTTCCACTTTCATTTAAATATTGAATTTGAGTTAGGAGTTGAAATGCAATATGATGCTAATGATGATCATGCACTGTTAAACATGCTGACTTGTCATTATCAAAAGTGATTACTGTGGCTAATGACCTGGGGTGTTACAATTCTCCTCATCTATCAAGAATTCTCGTCCCGAGAATTAAGAGGGAGACTGAAAGAAAGCGGGGTATTCTTCACGAAGACGATCCTCGCGTTCCCAAGTGGCTTCATCTTCAGAATGATTCGACCACTGAACCTTGAGGAATTTGATTGACTGTTGACGTGTCCGGCGTTCAGCTTGATCAAGAATACGGATGGGATATTCTGGATAAGACAGATCTTCCCGTAATTCAAGCATTTCGTGATCCACAGCTCGAATAGGATCCTTGAAGCAGCGACGAAGTTGGGATACATGAAAGACATCATGCACTTGAGAAAGATTTGGCGGCAATTGCAATTGATATGCCACTTCTCCTCGACGGGCAAGAATACGGAACGGGCCAATGTAGCGAGGAGCTAACTTGCCTTTGATTCCGAACCGATGAGTGCCTTTCAACGGAGTGACGCGGAGGTAAGCTTGTTCGCCAGGTTGATAGACCATTTCCTGGTGCTTTCGGTCATAGTTGCTCTTCTGACGAGACTGAGCAGATTTCAAATGTTCACGGACAATGCGTACTTGTTCTTTAGCTTGCTGAATAATGTCCGGTCCGACGAGTGAGCGTTCCCCAGTTTCTGACCAATTCAGAGGGGTTCGACACTTACGTCCGTAAAGAACTTCAAACGGTGCCATCTTCAAACTAGCTTGATGGCTATTGTTGTAAGAGAATTCGGCATACGAGAGAGATTCCTCCCATTTCTTACCGAAGGAGATGACACAAGCTCGAAGCATATCTTCGAGCACTTGATTAACTCGTTCAACTTGACCCTGTGACTGAGGGTGAAAAGCGGTGTTGAAAGACAGATGAGTTCCCATAGCTTCTTGGAAACTATTCCAGAATCTGGAGGTGAAGAGGCTGCCACGATCAGAACTAATCTCCAACGGAACACCGTGGAGTGACACAATTCGGGAAACATACAAGTCTGCTAACTGGCTAGCAGTGATTGTCTCCTTAACAGGCAAAAAGTGAGCAACCTTAGAGAATCGGTCAATGACGACAAAAATAGCATCATGACCCTTCTGAGATCTGGGAAAACCAGTAATGAAATCCATTTGGACCTTGTCCCATTTCCATTCAGGAATTTCAAGGAGTTGCAGAGTTCCAGCAGGCCTTTGATGTTCTGCTTTAATGTGTCGGCAGACGTCACACTCAGAAACACAACGAGCAATATCTCGCTTCATATTAGGCCACCAGTATCTCTGACAAATGTCACGGTACATCTTTGTGCTACCAGGATGAATTGACAGAGGAGTGTCATGAGCTTCCTTCATAACGTGTTCCCTCTCATCCTTGAACTTGGGTACGAAGAGACGGTGTTGGAAAAATAGTATCCCATCCTTATCAAGATGGAATTCTGATGGCTTTCCTTTCTCGAGGTACCGCTTAATCCTTTCAACTTCAGAGTCATACTTTTGTATAATCTTAATGTTGTGCTCTAAATCTGGTTCGACAACCAGGGTATTGAGATAATCGTGTGGAACAATATGGAGGTTCAATTTGCGAAGCTCTTCATAAAGCATCGGTTGTGCTACCTGAACCATAAGATTGTTGCAATAAGCCTTGCGACTCAAAGCATCGGCCATTACATTAGCCTTGCCAGGGGTGTATGAGATATTCATATCATAATCGACAATTGTTTCGAGCCATCTTTGTTGACGAAGGTTCAGATCCGGTTGAGTATATAGATACTTCAAACTTTGGTGATCCGTGTATATCTCGCAACGGTTACCGAGAAGGTAATGTCGCCATAGCTTCAGGGCATAAATAACCGCAGAAAGTTCAAGATCATGCACGGGATTATTTTCTTCATGAGGACGCAATTGCCGGGAGGCATAAGCAATCACTTTGCGCTCTTGCATTAGGACACAGCCTAATCCTTGACGAGATGCATCACAGTATATCACGAAATCCTTTTGGGAATCCGGGGGCGCTAATACTAGGGCGAGGATCAGCAACAGCCGCGGCAGAGGGGCAGCGGCGAGCGCGGGCGATGGCGCGGAGCAGCGCAGGCGAGCGCGCGGGCGGTTGCGGCGTGGTTGAGCGCGAGCGGGAGCGCGGGCCGGTACGTGTGCGGGGCGCGAGCGGTCGGGCCGGAGCGCGGCGACCGCGGGCGAGGATGAGGGCGCGCGCGGGCGAGGCCGCCGTGAGCGCGGGCGTGCGGGCGAGGGAGAGAGAGGCGGGGCGATCTCGGGGGCGCGAGGTGCGGGCGCGGCCGCAGCGTGGGGACGGGCGCGCGGCAAGCGCGTGTGCGCGGTGAGCGCCGGAGAGGAGGAGAGGACGGAGCCCAGCGGGCGGGGCTCACCGCGGAGCGTAGGGCAAAGGCAGCGGGGCGCGGGGAGGATGACTGGGACGACGAGGCGTCGACGGGGATGAGGGCGAGGCGGCGGTGGCCGGCGGCGTCGATGGGCGTGTCGGGCTGCGAGCGCGGCGGGGCTCGGCCCGATCCAAATCTGGATCGGGGGAAAGGGGGGGTTGAAGCGAAGCAGGTGGGGTTAGGGTTCCGGGGTCCCTGGGAGGGGCCATATAGGCCAGCGGCGGCGGCGTGGGCCGAGGCCTAGCTGGGCCGGGGGGAGGGTTTTGCTTTTTCTTTTTCTTTTTTTGTTTTGTCTTTTTCTTTTTATTTATTCCTATTTTCAGTTTTGTAATTAGTTAAGCCTCAAAATGACTTTTGTAAAATGTGGCATTTGTTCCATTAATTACTAGGCATTATCTACTACTACCAAAAATTGGTTTGGAGACAATTGGAGTTCACACAAATTTTATAATAAATAAAATGTATTAAACCTTGTTGTTTTGGTAACGTTAGAGCCATCTATTTAATTTAGTAATTGTGGGTTACAAATTTAGAATAGTCTCTGGAATATTTGTTATTTATTGAACATTTTAGTTCCTATGTTGAACAACTTTTATTTTCCACTTTCATTTAAATATTGAATTTGAGTTAGGAGTTGAAATGCAATATGATGCTAATGATGATCATGCACTGTTAAACATGCTGACTTATCATTATCAAAAGTGATTACTGTGGCTAATGACCTGGGGTGTTACAGCTTCTCCTTCACACGTCGGGGCGGCGGCGAGAGCCACTCCTCCTTGATGCGCAGGGAAGGCGGTGAGAGAGGATCCTCCTTGACGCGGCGTCCGATTTGGAGCCGCGGTTGTGCGAGGGAGAATGTCGAGGGGACGCGGTATCCGACTTGATGCGGAGGAGCGTCTCCGGTGGCGCTGTCGGGCCGTTGACGTGGAGGACGGAGCGGTGGAGCATGACCTCCATCTGTTGCTCGTACTCCTTGTTCGTGGCAGCGTAGACTGCGCCCTGCGTCGCCATCTGTTGCTGCGGTGGCTGGTCCTCCTCGTCGCTGGAGGACATAACTATCTCCTCTTCGCCGAGGAGCCAGCCGCCGATGAGGACGACGGCCTCAGAGTTGAGGGCGGCGTCGGCACGAACCTTCGTAGCCCGTTCCGGAGCCGCCACCTGCCGCCGCTGAGGCCCATGACTTGCCCATCACTGGAGTTGTGGAGGAAGAGGGGAGGTGAAGAGGAGGATGTGCGGAGCGATGCGGTGAGTGCGATGTGAACGACGCCGAAGCACGACTTATATAGCCTCATCCAGGCCATGCGAACGGACGGTCAACCGCTTCAATGCGGCGCAGCGGCCGAATTTGATTCCTCGGGAAGCTATGTCCGCATTGAAGCGGTCAGCGCCACCCTCCCATCCGGTCACATCACGCAACATCAATGTCGGCCGCTGTGTGCTCTGGCCGCCATTAATGCGGCGCGTGCATCAGATGTAAAGCGCGGGAGAGACGGGTGGGGTTGTTTATGGGCTAGGTTAGTCAGACATGGATGTGGGAGCGGTCCGGACGTCCGCAAAGCCCCTCCCACTTTGTCTCCGTCTCTGGTGGTCCGAACGTATTTTTTTCCCGCAAACCGTGGACAAAGTGGGAGGGGCTTCGCGGACGTCCGGACCGCTCACCGGATAGGATATAGGACTGCGTTGGATGACAAAACACGTCTGAACTGCGCGGTCCAGTTCGAGAGTCAGCGTTGGAAATGCCCTAGAAATGTCTTTGCGTCGACCACCCCCTCTGTATTGTCCGTTTTCATCGATGATAGTGAAAACTGGGAGCGTGATGCTCCCCAATTCGAAAAAAAAAGTTACCCCGATCCCACTTGCAATCATGCCGTGGGCAAAATAAGAAGGGAAAAATGATGGCATAAACGGCATTGTAGGCGCCTCACTCGATCGTGTATCCGCGACATGCGTAGTAGAGTGGACATCATGCCAGATTGCCTTGCATGCATGCATGCATATGATCCACCGCTTACTTACGATCCAAGCCAAGCTCGGATCCGAGGAGAATGTTCCAACGGCTAATGCTCTGCCTCCACGGCGCGCAACGTGCAAATGGCGGCAGCGCCACTCTCTCTGTCTCCACTCTGTCGGCAACAGAGTCAGCCTATAACCACATGAAACTCCAGATCCTATGCCAAGACAGGCAACGTGTGCATAAGACACGGGACATAGCTCGTTCCCATCCATACACCCTGAACCTGTGGCAGTCAGTGTAGCTGGCTCGCGAGCCAAGCAAACGACTTCTTCAATGCCGAGGCCGCGTCCTGCCCAGCCGTGGCCGCAGCACACTACCCAACTTGCCAAGCGGCGGCGCACGCATACGCTCATGGCCGCGATCCCACAACGAACGTCGGTGCTGCTGCTAGCGCTGGCCGTCGCCACGCTCAGCTGCCACGCCGTGGAGCCGCCGAAACAAGAGCGGACGGCGCTGCAGTCCTTCCTCGCCGCCTTGCCGCACGAGAGCGATCTGGGCTGGAACTCGCCGTCCGCGCCCTCGGCGTGCCTCTGGCCCGGCGTCGCCTGCGACGCGAGCAACGCCACGGTCGTCGCCGTCCACCTCCCCGGCGTCGGCCTCGCCGGTGCCCTCCCCGCCGGCACGCTCGGCGAGCTCCGGGGCCTCCGGAAGCTCTCCCTCCGCAACAACCGCCTCTTCGGCACCATCCCCGCGGACTTCTTCGCGCTGCCCCTGCTCCGCTCGCTCAACCTCCAGGGGAACCGTCTCTCCGGCTCCATCCCGCCCGATGTCGCCGGGCTCGCGGCGCTCCGGCACCTCGCGCTCTACGACAACCACCTGTCCGGTGAGATACCCGCCGCGCTCGACGGCCTGAGGGAGCTGCGGTTGCTTAGGCTCGATGGCAACCGCCTCTCCGGTGGCCTTCCGAGCCTGAGTGGCCTCCGGCGGCTCAAGGTGTTTAATGTCTCTGACAACCAGCTCGCCGGCGCTGTCCCGGTCTCCCTCGCGTGCTTCCCGTCTGAGTCATTCGCCGGCAACCTCCGGCTCTGCGGCGAACCCCTCGACAAGCCATGCCCATCCCCCGGCGGCGGCGTCGTCCCACCCGTGCAAGAGAAGAAGAGGAAGCGGCTCTCCGGCACGGCAGTCGCAGCCATCGCCGTGGGTGCCGCGGCTGGCGCGCTGCTCGCTCTCATCCTGCTCGTGCTCTGCTTTGTCCACCGCCGCCGGGACGACGCGGCGGCCAGCGGCGACGACAGGAACAAGACGCCCGCGCCGACGACGCCGGCGAGAGGGCCCACGCCGTCGACAATGTCAGGCGAGATGACCGACCTGACGTCTTCAAAGGAGATACCCTCGGCAGCGGGCGGCGGCGCGGCGGAGATGATGAGGAGCCGGCTGGTGTTCATGGGCGGCGGTGGCTACAGCTTCGACCTGGAGGACCTGCTGCGGGCGTCGGCGGAGGTGCTGGGGAACGGCGTTGCGGGGCCGACGTACAGGGCGGCGCTGGATGACGGGACGACGGTGGCGGTGAAGCGGCTGAAGAACGTGGCGGCGGAGCGGCGGGAGTTCGCGTCCGCCGTGGAGGCGGTGGGGCGGGTGCAGCACCGTAACCTGCTGCCCGTTCGCGGCTACTACTACTCCAGCGACGAGAAGCTCCTCGTCGCCGACTTCCTCCCCGACGGCAGCCTCTCCGCCGCGCTCCACGGTCAGTCTCCTGCTCTAATCCCCTCTCACCACATCACATTTTCAACCCGCGCTCGTCAGTGACAGTGCCATTAGTTACTGCATCGATCGCTGCTAGCTAGCTCGTTTTGACCGCCATTGCTGCCGTGGTTTGCATCGATCAAGAAGGAATGAAGTGAAACTCCGGGCGATTACTCAGGACAGCGATGTTTGCGCGTTTGTCCGGCATTTTTCCTGGTCCCAGTCGTATGAATAGGATTGAGAGGTGGCAATCATAGCGATTGCATTTGGCTAGAGGGTACAAAAAAATCTTGGTAGCTCCAAATCATTCGAAAGGGACGCAGAGATGAACGTATGGCTCCGCAGCCGTCGGTTATCCGTGATGGCGCCCTCCAGATTCCATTTTCTTTGTCCAGTCTGGTCTACCGGGATTAGCGGGATATTTATTTATAAAACCTGGTCAAACTTTGAAAACTTTGAATTGCAGCCTGCTGCTATTAGGCTAATAATATGTCTTTTTTTCAACGTACGGTAGCATACAAATGTTAACATATGTTTGCTAGCATACAAATACAAGTATTCCAAAGTTCTTCCTAGGGGAGCATATATGTACCGGGTAAAGATCCACATTCAAAACTTTTTGGAGATTCTGCAACCTTGCATGTTATGCCAAAAGAAGCAATGCATGACAATATGCATGGTTCATGTCAGCCTTTTGTCATTGTGTCAAAAAGGAGAAATAGAGGGTGCAGAAAAGGACGTTGCATTCACGATTTCTATTCTTCCTTTGCGCATACGTAAAACAACCTTTTTATTTCTAAGTGATATTTTAAATCAATCATATCTTTTAAACCAAAATTCATTTTTATATATATTTGAATTACCGGTGGCAAGACCTTTTGAACAAGGTCAATTTTGGATACATTTCAAAAGTCATTTAATTTCACTATTTCAGTTTCACATTGACAGCTGTGATTGTGAAATTTGTGTATCATATTTCTATATCTCATCAGTTTAAAATATTTATAAATAATTAAAATAAATGTTTTGTTTAAATATATATTTTAAATATCTAAAAAATATTTTATATATATATATATATATATATATATATATATATATATATATATATATATAATAGATGCATGTATTGAAATGGATGTGGTACTGAAAGTGCTATGGTATTTCAAAAAAGAAGTGATCTACTAATCAAAATGCATCTGGTATTGAAATGCAACTGCTAACAAAGTGATTTGGCACTGAAGCATAATGCATTGAAATTCACGTGGTAACAAAGTGATATGGTATCGGAATGCCTCTAGTGTCGAAATGCATCCGGTAGTGGAAATTTATCATTTATATTTCACTTTTATGTTATTGAAATGGATATGGTACTAAATTTTATTGAAATATATGTTTTAAATATTATTGCAATTGAAATATGTGTGTGTTATTGAAATGAATATGGTATTGAAAGTGGTATGGTAATTGAAAATGCATCTGGTATTGAAGTTCATATGCGGACAAACTAATCTGATAGTGAAGCACCCGTTATTGAAATGCATCAAGTAACAAAGTGATTTGGTAACTGAAATGCATGTGGTAACTAAGTTACTGAAATGTATGACATAAAGTGATATGTGAAATTCATTTCAATTTCAATCAAAGAAACAATTGAAAAAATTATTCTCATTTCAATTCCAAATAATTTTCCGAAACAGCAAAAATTAAATGAGTTTAAAATATGTATAATATTCATCTGGTTTGAAAGACCTTGTCATTAGGATTTCTTCACCTTATATATATATATATATATATATATATATATATATATATATATATATATATATAGTTTGAAAGATTATGAATATCTTCAAGAAATTTCTATCTTCAATGGGAGGAGAATGGAGAATGTCAGAGTCATGCATGCACATTAGTCCTTCTCTGTCACAAAAGGTGATGGAACCTATGATGTGACCTGAAATTGCTATACCAGATAGGACACGTGTGTCTCATATTTCATCCGCTCGTGTTTATTGGTCCCTTCGAATTTTGATCCTAAATTTGATCCAAATTTGGACTAAATTATGGTTTATTCGCCATGAAAAGTATATTATTGAATACTTTAACTTTTCCGAATATGAATCCAATGATATCCTTTTTGTTGCATATAACTCCTACTTTTTGGCAGCTGAACATGTAGATTTCTTTTATGTTCTGCTGCACATGGATGCTGGTCTGTTGTTATTCTGTTACCTTGATGATAGTGGAACTCGGTCCCAAATTTATAAGTCATGTTTTACTAGCCTAAAGTTAGGGATGCGGAGTTTCTGCTCCCGGGCTCATCTGCACCCGCACTCAGAAAAAAATCAAAACAAATATTAGAAAAAATCCTATTTTTTTGTGTGGTAGATAATTTGATGCATGGGGTGCGCTCCAAATTTCAACTCATTTGGACATCTGAGCAGCTCTCGGCAAAAAAGTAAATTTCATGTGTCAGGTCCGCTCCAAATTTCAACTCATTTGGACATCTGTGCACCTCATGCATCAAATTATCTACCACACAAAAAAATTGAAGTTTTTTGAATTTTTCTAGTAATTGTTTTTTTTTTTGAGCGGGAGCAGATGAGCCTGGGCACCGAGTTGGATTTCCGAAAGCTTAGTCAAATTTGAATTCCGAACTAGAGGGGGGACTAAAAAACGGATAGAGGAAGTAGAGTAGTACACTTGTATTGCACGCTTTTGCAAACAAATTAAACTGGACTTGCTAAAAATATTGGAAAAATGCTACTCCCTTCATTCCATAATGTAGCGCCTATAAAAAATTTAAGAAGTTAAACTTAGCAAACTTTAACCAAGTTCATCTACAACATCAAACATATAAAATATGAACATATATCTCATGATTTATCTAGTGATATGTATTTGGTATTCTAAATGTAAATTTTAGAGGGAACTAAATGTAAATATTTTCTCTACATACTTAATTAAAGTTTGCAAGCTTTGACTTTTTCTAAAAAAAAAAATCTATAGACACTACGTTGTGGAATGGAGGGAGTATGTTTTTTTTGCTGCATATTGCAGTTTCACTATGCATGTCTCTATATGAAAATTTTCACAGTACATTTATTTTCCTATAGGTACTGGCGGCTCCGGCCGGACGCCAATGGACTGGAACACGCGGAAGCGGGCCGCGCTGTCGGCAGCTCGCGGGGTGGCGCACCTGCACGCGGCACACAACCTCACCCATGGAAACTTGAAGTCGTCCAACCTGCTGCTCCGGCACGGCGACCCGGAAGCCGCTGCGCTTTCCGACTACTCCCTCCAGCACCTCTTCTCCCCACCACCGTCGTCCGTGCAGGGCAGTGTCGGTGGGTACCGCGCGCCGGAGCTCGTGGATGCGCGTCGGCCGACATTCAAGTCGGACATATACTCGCTCGGAGTGCTCTTCCTTGAGATCCTCACCGGCAAGTCCCCCACGACGGCGTCGACCGGTGTGGGTGATAGTGGTGTGTCGTCGGACCTGCCGCGATGGGTACAGTCGGTGGTAAGGGAGGAGTGGACGGCGGAGGTGTTCGACGCGGAGCTGGTGCGACTGGATGGGAGCAACGCGGAGGAGGAGATGGTGGCGCTACTTCAGGTGGCCATGGCGTGTGCGGCCACGGCGCCGGACGCGCGGCCAGACGCCTCGGAGGTCGTGAGGATGGTTGAGGAGATCGGCACCGGGCACGGGCGGGCCACGACAGAGGATAGAGTGCAGGGTGCATCCGAGGAGGAGGAGCAGTCATGGGGCACGCCGACGGCCAGCGCAACGTCGTGATCCACCAACACAGACGATGTGTTTGGAGTTTGGACGTATGCAAACACCATGTGTTAATGTGGAGGTTCTCGTGTGTACCTGAGCTCAACAAAAAATGGGGGAACAACGTGAGCTCAAATGTTATTAACTTTTTTCGATCAAATCAGATTTCTTCCATTCATAGGGATACAAAGACCATCAGGGCGTTTGAGCAACCAAACATGTCGACCAGCATCAAGAGTAAATAGCTAGCCTAGCTAAACTATGAGCCTTCATATTGCATATGGGTTTTTCGTGGTGAAGATTGGAGAATAATAATTGTGTTGATTGGGGCCTCAATGGGCTGTTTATATTAGGTCTTGAAGTCCAAGAATAATAGAGATAGATTACAAGTTAAACTACCAAAACTATCTGAACGGTGTCATTTTCGATTGGTAGCCTTTTGTAAGAACTACCCTCTCGATGAGCCCGGCCCCCGCGTCGCCTAACCCTAGGCGGCACGGGCGGCTTCCCCCACAGCACGCCACCGGCCCCCCCACCCTCCTGCTCCTCCCATCGCCGCTGCCAAAGGCCACCTCCAGGCAAAGGCTGTGTCGTGGCGGCTTCGGCGGGGCCTCCCGCCCGTGGCTGTGACGCCGCAACGCCTAATCCGCCCTAACCTCACCGTCGGGATCTGGAGATGCGCTTCCCATCCGGTTCCGACGTCCTCCGGCGTCCGGGCGCGTCCCCCTCGTGATGCGGCTCCACCCCCTCCCCCCCCCCTCCCAAGTCGAGCTCAGGTCGTGTCTCCCTTCAGGCGGCGGCCATGGAGTCGTGGTGGTGCCCGGTGACGGCGGTTGCCTCCTGCAGCGCGCCGGCCGGGACCTCGGTTGCGCGCGCGTTCCCCTTCACCAACACCACACCACCCTCCTCACCCCGGCAGGGGCGATTCCTGCCCGGCGGTCACGGACCTGCGCCCCCTCCCATGTCCATGGCCGGCCGGGGCGGCTCCGGGTGCGGCGAGCTGCGGGAGCTGCGCTCCTTCCGGTTCCTTCGGCTCACCGGTGCCTTGTGCCTCCGCAACCCCACCCTATCGGTGCCCTTCGTTGGTCGTCCATCCCGGCGCATCTTTGATTCCGGCACACCCCGGGAGTTACGTCCCCTTCCAGCTCCTCAGAGTCGCCGGCATCCTTGCTGCTCCGGTCCCGGTGACCATGTTCCGCGCTTTCCTCTGGACTCTGGCTTGTCCGGGCCTCCGGCCAGCGTCACATCGCTCACCGCCTCTCTTTCCGCTCAGCCACCCACCTCCATGCCCCGTCTGTATCTTCGTTGCTCCATTGCTCGCGCGTCCGGCGGCACCCGGTGCCTCCTTCAGCGGCGGGTGTGGCTCCCATTTCCTGTGGTCGTGGTTTCGGCCTATGCTCGACTTCCTATTCTCTGATTTGTGCTCTGACGGCTTGGGATTGCTCAGAATCTGGTCAGGGTGATATCCCTGCATACTTTGCTAGCGGTGGCGACACCCGCGGGTGTCGTACCCTTCTTGGAGGCACTGCTACGGCCGTATCTGTGCCCCTCTTCGAGCATCAGGGGAAACCCTAGGTCCGGTTCTCCGGATCGGACAGCGATGGCGTCTTGGCGTCGTTCTCCTTCATGAAGGTGTTGTCTTGTTTGCTCGCGGCGTCCTCGGTTCTAGATCTGGAGATGTTGGTCGTCTTGTTGTGGGTCTAGGCTGCTTCTCAGGCTGGCGAGTTTCGCTGTGTTTTCTCTGTTTGGGCTGAGCATCCATGTCTATCTGCTCTGGACACCATGTTCACGCCTGTTGCGTCCGTGTCATGTGTTGTACCATATCTTGTACTCGCTCGAACTTCTTCTATCAATGAAATGATATGCAAGCTTTGCGTATTCGCGAAAAAAACTATCTGAACCGAATATACTCTAATATCCCCCCATAGTGTCAATGTCGGGTGAAACGATGTTGAGACTGGAGCGTATGTTGGTGAAGGATGCAGTCGGGGCCCCTTGGTGAAAATACCAGCAAATTGCGCACTCGTTGGAATGTGGAGAACACGGACCTAGCCAAGAGCCACTTTCTCACGAACGAAGTGGATATCAATCTCTATGTGTTTGGTGCGACGATGCTGAACAGGATTGGACGCCATATAGACTGCAGAAATATTGTCACAATAAACAATTGTTGCATGCTCGATTGGTCGATGAAGCTCAAAGAGAAGCTGACGGAGCAACACCGCCTCGGCCACGAAATGAGAAACGAACCTATATTCAGCTTCTGCAGAGGGCCTGGAAAATGTAACCTACCTTTTAGAAGACCAAGGAACAAGATTATCACCCAAATAAACACAATAGCCGCATGTAGATCGTCGAATATCTGGACAACCTGCCCAGACTGCATCAGAATAAACTTACAAGCTTGTTGGAGAGGAAGAATTAAGAAGAAGACCATTATCAATAGTGCCTTTGAGATACTGAAGTATTCTCTTGACATGAGAAAAATGAGGAACACGGGGATCATGCATGTATAGGCATGCTTGTTGAACAAAGTAGGATATGTCAGGACGAGTGAGAGTAGCATATTGGAGAGCCCCGGTGATGCTGCGATATAGAGTGGGGTCAGGAAGAGGACCACCGTCGGCCGGCAATTTGGCGCCGATGTCAGCCGGCGTATGACAGGGTTGACAGTCAGTCATACCAGCATGAGATAGCAAATCAAGGAGATATTGGCGTTGAGAGAGAAAGAGTGTAGAGGACGTGCGAGAGAGAGAGAGAGAGTAATCCCAAGAAAGTGATGAAGAGGACTGAGATCGGTCATGGAAAATTCATGAGTAAGAGAAGAGATAATATGGTGGAGAAATGAATCAGAAGAGGCAGTGAGAATGATATCATCAACGTAGAGTAAAAGATATGTAGTATGAACGGAGGAACAAAATATAAAGAGAGATGAATCGGATTTAGAAGGTGTAAAACCTATGATTTGAATAAAGGTGGCGAAGCGATGGAACCAAGCACGTGGAGCTTGTTTAAGTCCATACAGAGATTTGTGAAGAAGACAAAAAAGATTGGGAGAAGAGGGATGCTCAAAACCAAAAGGTTGCTGACAATAGACGGTTTCATTGAGAGTGGCATGAAGAAAAGCATTTTTAACGTCGAGTTGATGAATCGGCCAATAAGAGGAGACAACAAGACTAAGAACAACACAAATTGTACTAGGTTTTACAGCATGAGAAAAAGTCTCATCAAAATCAACACCTTGTTATTGTGAAAAAACCACGACATACCCAGCGAGCTTTATAACGTGGCAGGGTGCCAGCAGCGTGATATTTGTGGCAAAAAAACATTTGCCTAAAATGACATTGACACCTGGTGGTTCGGGAATGAGGGTCCATGTGTTATTTTGCTGAAGAGCATCAAACTCATCATGCATAGCAGAATGCCAAAGAGGATCCAGAAGAGCGCGTTTGTAAGAGGTAGGAATAGGAGAGATAGTTGGCGTGGCCGTGAGATTAAAACGACGTGTAGGAAGATGAAAATTGCGCTTGCCACGAGTGCACATGACGTGGTCGTTGGTGGGGGCTAGTATAGGAACGGGATGAGGTGGAAGCGATGGTGTGGAGAAGGAAGGGGAAGGAGATGCGACTGCAGGAGAAGGAGGTGCATCAGGAGAGATGTTTGCAGTGGCAGGGGAGAAGTCTGCCGTGGGAGCTGATGCGGCGGGGGTTTGGGGCGCCGCAGGCTGCCGTGGGCTCGCTGCAATGCAATGCCCCGCCGCGACAGAGGTGGCAGTAGGAGTTAGGATAGGAACTAGTTTAGATTTTGTGTTGGCTTGGGAGGCTTGGGGTATAGATGTGGTTTTGGTGGCAGCGTAAGGACAGGTGTTTTCATCAAATGTAACATGATGAGAAATAATGACAGGGCCTGAGGAAGGATCGAAGCAATGAGATCCTTTATGATCATCAGAGAGACCGAGATAGATGCATGGTAAAGACCTGGGCTCTAGTTTATGAGAAGTCGTAGAGGTGGTGTTTGGAAAACAAAGACAGCCGAAGACACGAAGAGAATGATAGTTAGGATGAAAAAGAAAAAGGGATTGAAAGGGGGTATAGAGAGGACATGTTTTGGTTGGTCTAATATTTAGAATAAGTGTAGCAGTGCATAGAGTTTCAAGCCAAAATTGGGGAGGGAGAGAGGCTTGAATAAGCAATGTGTGGAGAATATCATTTATGGAGCGAAGCGATCGTTCAGCTTTGCCGTTTTGAGAGGATTTATAGGGACAAGAAAAATGAAGAAGTATGTCGTGAGAGAGAAATAAATTGCAGTTGCGAGTGCTATCAAATTCATGTCCGTTGTCACATTGAATAAAGCGAATTGGGACGCCAAAGTGCATAAGAACATATTGATGAAAGTTAAGAAAAATTGTGTGTACATCGGACTTGGCTCGTAGAGGAAAATTCCAAATATAATGAGAATAATCATCAAGAATTACAAGATAGTATTTATAACCCGAGACACTAGGAATTGGAGAGGTCCATAAATCACAATGAAGTAATTCAAACAAAAAAGTACTAATAGTAGAAGATGTGCCAAAAGGTAGTCGAACATGTTTGCCACATTGAAAGGCATTACAAAGAGAGGAATCATGAGAGACACTAGAACTAGGGATACAAAATTCCTGAAGTAAAGACGACAATGTAGTTTTATTTGGACGGCCAAGCCAACGATGCCATAAATCAACTGATGCAAGCATGGCACAGGGGGTGGAAGTAGGTGCACCATGAAGCGGATAAAGATCGCTTGTGCTATTGTATCGAGCGAGAACCTCCCCTGTTTTCAGATCCTTCACAGATAAACCAAAGGGGTCAAAAGCCAAAATAACTTGATTGTCAATGGTAAACTGTCGAACAGAGATAAGATTAGCGATTAAAGACGAGACAACAAGAATATTGCGTAAGAGAAAATTGGCATAGGAATAGGGTATGTAAGAATGACCGGTGCAGGACACGGGAATAGTGGAGCCATCATCGATGGTAATCAAAGAGAAAGTAGAAGGAATACAAGCTGACAGAAAATTCATATTTGAAGAAATATGCGAGGATGCACCGGAATCGAAAATCCAATTCGTACCTTCATTGTTTAGGGTGAAATTGTTCATGGTAGCGACGAAGGCAGCCTGATCCCAGCTTGGCGGTGGTGTTGGAGCTGAGGGCCCGGGCACGGACATGGGTGCATATGGAAAAGACAGTGGATGGTCATACGCGTATGGAGGCGGAGCCGAAGGAGCACCAGGCACGTAGGGGGCCATCAAGGTGGTGTAGCCTGGCGGAGGTCCGGGTGCGCCGTGCGGGGGTGGTGTAGTTGTCGCGGTGTAGACGTGAGCCAGTAGCCGGGGTCCGAGGAGGCCAGGGGAGCCGGTGGAGGGGCGAAGACCCGGGCTCCAGGTGCCCGTGTATGCTGGAGGAGCGCCATACGGAGATGGGGCAGACCAAGATATGGGCCATGCCTGAACGAGACCGGTCCAGGGATCTTGCTGCTAGTGCGATGTTGGTGGAGCAGAGGCCGGCGCAGGCAATGGTGATGGCGACGAAGTGACGGCAGGGCGAGGTTGCGGGGGGGGGGGGGGGGGGGCGATACACTGGATGATTCCCGCAGTAGTTAGGGATCGGGCGCCAACCTAGAGGAGGCTGTGCAGGCACTGGTGGTGCAGCAGATGGAGCCGGTACAGGAGGCCTGGTGGTGGTGTGAGGTGGACGAGTGGCTTTGCGAGCTTGGTTCTGAGCCTCGAGCTGCAGGATAGGGCAAACTTCAGTGAAGGAAGGGTAGGTCCACAGCATGGGGATGAAGGCCACCTGCTTCTCAAACTGCTCACTGAGGCCGAGGAGGTGGGCATTGATGAGAGCGCGATCGTCAACGTGATCGCCAAGCTGCCGGAGTTCATTGCCGATCGACTTGATTTGTTAACAGAAAATAGTGACCGAAGAGTCCCCTTCTGTGATGGTGTGAAGCTCGGTGTGAAGCGCGTTGATACATGCATCCGAGTTGTCCTGGAACAGTTGTTGAAGAGAGGCCCAAAGCTCGGTGGCGGTGGCATCATTGTTGGAGACAAGGTTGAAGAGCTCGGTGGAGATATGAGTGTGGATCCATTAGATGATCGTAAGGTCATCCTTCACCCAGCGAGGATCAGCGGGCTACGGAGTAAAGGATGGATGGATGTGGTGGCGCAGGCCGCAGCGGCCAAGGTGGATGTGGAAGAGATGGCACCAATGGTAGCAGTTGTGGGCAGCTAGATCAAGTGAGGTCTGAGTAAACGGTGAGACATCGGCAATTGTATAGGCTAGGAAAATTTGAGGTGGTTGAAGATTGTATTGGTGGGTAATAGAGCTGGGGTTAGATGATGAAGAAGAGGAGGAGGGAGCTCTGGTGGCATGGAACTCGGCCGCGGTGGCAGTGGTGGAGGGGTCGGCAGGGGAGCCATGCCGAGGGCGGAAACCTAGGCATCTGATACCATGAAGATTGGAGAATAATAATTGTATTGATTGGGGCCTCAATGGGCTGTTTATATAAAGTACAAGTCTTGGAGCCCAAGAATACTAGAGATAGATTACAAGTTAAACTACCAAAACTATCTGAAATGAATATACTCTAATACGTGGCTAAAAACACAAGCCGCAAAATGACTCGGTCGCGATCCAATATCCTTCAAAATAATACAAGAATCACCTAGTTGCATTTTTTCACACGATCATGTTATGTACTGCGTTTGTGCTTAGAGTTACACCTGGTGAACCTATGGACCATGGTCCAGTTTTTAGCATAAGAATCACCTTCCAACAACTAATATATGTTGTTTTCTTTTCAATTTATTTTATTCCAAAAATAAAAAAAACATTTATTTCACATTATTTTTTTAATTTCCTTGTGCAACTAGCAAGGTTTGACAACCCTTGTTAGGCATGTTGGAAACACAAGTGAAGTTTTATTTGTATTGCATAGCATTCAACTATTGCAGGAATACTGATACCTCCACAGATGGATACATTGGTTTCTCACTAAGGAAGCTTGCTAATTGCTACAAACTCATCCACTTGGGATCCCAAAACCTTTCCCTCTAGCAAGCAAGCAGGGTGCTTTGCCAAGGCCGAGTGCACCATTTGAAGTTGAAGAGTTTTGTTTCTTACTAGGACTTGTGGCATGACAAATACACATATGGAAAGTGATAAGAACCAAACCTCGATAGCGAGATCTAATCTCTTGTTGTAGCCCGATCTTTGATGACACTCCTCCTTCAGTAGCAGTACCTTGTAGCCCTTGCATGTGATGTGCATGAAGTAGATGGTTTGAACCTTGTGGTTTAGCACAAGAGAACCAATATATACGATGACAACTCATACGCAAGACAAATTCCATGCAAAAATCGCAACGTGAAGGTTTTCTAAAGATTCCTCCAAAACATAGCTATTTTTAGATAGCTTCCCGCAAAATTTGAGATGGACATTTACCCCGAAGAACACATTGTGCCTATTTCTAAAAAATAACCTAAATTTTACATTGACCACACCATGACTATATAGCATAGCTGGCGACTCAAACTTGCATCATAAGTTGACCGAACAAAAGTTTCTTTCTACCTCTAACTCTCGACCAAAATAACTAAGGAAATAAATCTATTCACATACTTTATTTTTAGGAGGTAATCATTACAAAATAATCAAACACTTTCTCTGGTAACCTTTTGATGTGCGATGGTCTTAAATGCGATAAGCAGTAGCAGAATAGAATTATCTTTTTTTCCGAGAGTACGCCAATGGCGTACTCATAACCCAAAAGTATAGGGGATCAGTTGTAGCCTCTTTCGATAAGTAAGAGTGTCGAACCCAACGAGGAGCTAAAGGTAGAACAAATATTCCCTCAAGTTCTATCGACCACCGATACAACTCTACGCACACTTAACATTCGCTTTACCTAGAACAAGTATGAAACTAGAACTACTTTGTAGGTGTGATAGGATAGGTTTGCAAGATAATAAAGAGCACGTAAATAAAAACTAGGGGCTGTTTAGATAAAGAAGCAACTAAATTAGTTTTAGTAGAGAGCTTTTTGTCACAAGAAAGTTATTTGTCCCTACATAATCGATAACTAGACCGGTAATCATTATTGCAATTTTATATGAGGGAGAGGCATAAGCTAACATACTTTCTCTTCTTGGATCATATGTACTTATGATTGGAACTCTAGCAAACATCTGTAACTACTAAAGATCATTAAGGTAAAACCCAACCATAGCATTAAAGTATCAAGTCCTTTTTATTCCCATACGCCATAACCCACTTATCCGTGTTTGTGTTTCTATCACTCACGCAACGCAGACAATAAGCAAACCATGAACATATTGCAAACCCTACAGCGGGGATCCCTCACGCTTGCGCGACACGGAGAGCACCATAGGACAGCACCAATAATAAAACATGCAACTCAAACAAATCATGATCATCAATCAACCCATAGGATAAAACGGATCTACTCAAACATCATAGGATAGCCATACATCATTGGGAAATAATATATAGAGTTGAGCACCATGTTTAAGTAGAGATTATAGCAGGGATAAGAGGTGTTACACCGCTGCATAGAGGGGGAGAGAGTTGGTGATGACGGCGGCGAAGTTGTTGGTGTAGATCGCCGTCACGATGATGGCCCCGGCGGCGTTCCGGTGCCACCGGGAGAGAGGGGGAGAGAGCCCCCTCCTTCTTCTTCTTCCATGACCTCCCCCCTAGATGGAAGGAGGGTTCCCCTCTGGTTCTTGGCCTCCATGGCGGCGGAGGGGCGAGAGCCCCTCCGAGATTGGATCTCTCTCTCTGTTTCCTTCTGTTTCTGTGCTCCCCGTTTCTGGCCTTTCACCGTTTCTTAAATTCCCGGAGATCCGTAACTCCGATTGGGCTGAAATTTTGACACAATTTTTATCCGTATATTAGATTTCTTGCAGCCAAAGAAGGGCACCAACAGACTTATGGAGTGGCCACAAGGGTCCAGGGCGCGCCCTACCCCCTGGAGCGCGCCCCCTGCATTGTGGACTCCTCGGGCATCGTCTCGCGTTGATTCTTTTTCCCAAAAATCACATATATTCCAAAAAAATCTCCGTAAGTTTTTAACGCGTTTGGACTCTGTTTGATATGGATTTTCTGCAAAACAAAAAACATGCAACAAACATGAACTGGCACTGGGCACTGGATCAATATGTTAGTCCCAAAAATAGTATAAAAAGTTGCCAAAAGTATATGAAAGTTGTAGAATATTGGCATGAAACAATCAAAAATTATAGATACGACGGAGACGTATCAGCATCCCCAAGCTTAATTCCTGCTCGTCCTCGAGTAGGTAAATGATAAAAAAGATAATTTTTGATGTGGAATGCTACCTAGCATAATCTTGATCATATAATCTAATCATGGCATGAATATTAAGACATGAGTGATTGAAAGCAATAGTCTATCATTTGACATTAAGATAATAATACTTCAAGCATACTAATAAAGCAATCATGTCTTCTCAAAATAACATGGCCAAAGAATGTTATCCCTACAAAATCATATAGTCTGGCTATGCTCCATCTTCACCACACAAAATATTCAAATCATGCACAACCCCGATGACAAGCCAAGCAATTGTTTCATACTTTTGATGTTCTCAAACCTTTTCAACTTTCACGCAATACATGAGCATGAGCCATGGACATAGCACTATAGGTGGAATAGAATATGATGGTGGGGGTTGTGTGGAGAAGACAAAAAGGAAGAAAGTCTCACATCGACGCGGCTAATCAACGGGCTATGGAGATGCCCATCAATTGATGTCAATGCGAGGAGTAGGGATTGCCATGCAACGGATGCACTAGAGCTATAAGTGTATGAAAGCTCACAAATGAAACTAAGTGGGTGTGCATCCAACTTGCTTGCTCATGAAGACCTCGGGCATTTGAGGAAGCCCATCATCGGAATATACAAGCCAAGTTCTATAATGAAAATTCCCACTAGTATATGAATGTGATAACTCAAGAGACTCTCTATATGAAGAACATGGTGCTACTTTGAAGCACAAGTGTGGAAAAAGGATAGTAACATTGCCCCTTCTCTCTTTTTCTCTCATTTTTTCTGTTTTCTCTCCCCCCTTTTTTTGGAGTGGCTTCTTTGGCCTCTTTTATTTTTCCTCACATGGGGCAATGCTCTAATAATGATGATCATCACACTTTTATTTACTTACAACTCAATATTACAACTCGATATCTAGAACAAAGTATGACTCTATATGAATGCCTCTAGCAATGTACCAGGATGTGCAATGATCTAGCATAGCAAAAGATATCAAAAAATGGACAAGCCATGAAAAATATCATGCTAGCTATCTTACGATCATGCAAAGCAATATGACAATGAATGCTCAAGTCATGTATATGATGATGATGGAAGTTGCATGGCAATATATCTCGGAATGGCTATGGAAAATGCCATGATAGGTAGGTATGGTGGCTGTTTTGAGGAAGATATAAGGAGGCTTATGTGTGATAGAGCGTATCATATCATGGGGTTTGGATGCACCGGCAAAGTTTGCACTGACTCTCAAGGTGAGAGAGGGCAATGCATGGTACCGAAGAGGCTAGCAATGATGGAAGGGTGAGAGTGCGTATAATCCATGGACTCAACATTAGTCATAAAGAACTCACATACTTATTGCAAAAATCTATTAGTCATTGAAACAAAGTACTACGCGCATGCTCCTAGGGGGATAGATCGGTAGGAAAAGACCTTCGCTCGTCCCCGACCGCCACTCATAAGGAAGACAATCAATAAATACCTCATGCTTCAACTTCGTTACATAACGGTTCACCATACGTGCATGCTACGGGAATCACAAACTTCAACACAAGTATTTCTACAATCCACAATTACCCACTAGCATGACTCTAATATCACCATCTTTATATCTCAAAACTATTGCAAGGAATCAAACATATCATATTCAGTGATCTACAAGTTTTATGTAGGATTTTATGACTAACCATGTAAATGACCAATTCCTGTCAACTCTCTAAATAGATATAAGCGAAGCATGAGAGTTTAATTCTTTCTACAAAAGATATGCCCATGCTCTAACAAATATAAGTGAAGCAAAAGAGCATTCTACAAATGGCGGTTTTCTATGTGTAGAGAAACAGGCAATCCAAACTTCAAATGATATAAGTGAAGCACATGAAGCATTCTATAAAGCCATACTCAAAAGATATAAGTGAAGTGCAAAGAGCATTCTATAAATCAACCAAGGACTATCTCATACCAGCATGGTGCATTATTAAAAGAAAAATAAAAAAGCACATGATGCTCCAAGATTTACGCATATCATGTGACGAATAAAAATATAGCTCCAAGTAAAATTACCGATGATCGTTAGAAGAAAGAGGGGATGCCTTCTGGGGCATCCCCAAGCTTAGTTGCTTGGGAGTCCTTGAATATTACCTTGGGGTGCCTCGGGCATCTCCATGCTTAGGCTCTTGCCACTCCTTATTCCTTCATCCATCGTGATCTCACCCAAAACTTGAAAACTTCAATCACACAAAACTTAACAAAACCCTCGTGAGATCCGTTAGTATAATAAAACAAATCACCACTTTAAGTAGTGTTGCAAACTCATTCATATTTTATTTTTGCATTGTAGCTACTGTATTATAACTTTTCCATGGCTTATACCACTGATACAATCGATAGTTTCATCAAAACAAGGAAAACAATGCATCAAAAATAGAATCTGTCAAAAACAGGACAGTCTGTAGCAATATGAAAATCTACCATACTTCTGTAACTCTAAAAAATCTGAAAAATTAGGAAAAATAAAAAATTTGCATATAATTACTGTTCAGAAAGTTTGAGAAGCGTTTGACTTTCCAGTAAAAAATGTAACATCACGCACTACAGCCAAAGTTTCTGTTTTTGCACCGCACATACCAAACAAGCAATCTAATCATCCTAAAGGCAAATCTTGGCACATTATTTTTATAATACAATGGATCTATACAAGGGGATAATTATTTTTGTTGAAAAGTATTTGTAGTTCAAGATTCACAAAGTTTCCATGGGCATGAACAAAGTTCAAGGAGCTCCCCCACTTCAACGATGCTCGTCTTTCTTACTTTCACTTCTTCTTTTGAAAAAGTATTAGGTTCCCCACTTTATTTTTTTGTTTTTAAACTTTATAAAAGCACACAAGAGAAATAAGTGACTCTCTAAAACTTCCAGGTTGTCTCCCTGGCAGCGCTTTCTCTAAAGCCATTAAGCTAGGCATATAGTGCTCAAGTAATGGATCCACCCGGATCCCAAGGTATATCAAAGCCAATTTTAATTAACAATGATTTATAATTTAGTAGTGAGCACAAAGTAATATATATCATGCAACAATAAAGTCTAACTCTCTTCCTATGCATCGGCATGTCATAAAAGAATAATTCATGCACATCAAGTAAAGGCCAATGCATAGTATAAACAGTTTGTTGCACTTTTATTGTATTGGAAACATAGAGAGGCGGAGATGTAGTTCCTCTCTCACAATAATTGCAAGTAGGAGCAGCAAGCACATGCATATTATATTTATCAAAATCATCATGTGCAATAGTAGAACGCAACCCATCAATATAGTCCTTAGTAAGCGCAAACTTCTCCGATATAGTGTAGTTGGGAGAATTCAAAAATATAATAGGACTATCATGCATGGGTGCAATAGCAACAATTTCATTCATAACATAAGGAACTATAGCAAGTTCATCTCCATAAGCATAATTCATATTGGCATCTTGGCCACAAGCATAGCAAGCATCAAGTTCATCAAAAAGGGATATTTCAAATGAATCAAAGGGATCATAGCAATTATCATAGCAATCATCCTTCGGTAAGCACGAAGGGAAATTAAACAATGTATGAGTTGAAGAGTTACTCTCATTAGAAGGTGGGCACGGGTGATCAATCCACTCTTCCTCCTTTTGTTCTTCGCTCTCCTCGTCATCTTTTTCATCTAGTGAGCTCACAGTTTCAACAATTTCTTCTTCCATAGATTCCTGCAAAATATTAGTCTCTTCTTGGACAGCGGAGACTTTCTCAATAAATGCATCAATATCGGCATTGTATTCATAATTCTCATAGCAATATTTAAGCATAGCATAATTTTCAGGTCTGTAAACAGCATCATCAAGATTTTCACACTTTTCAAACAAAGATTCAATTTCATAAGCACCCTTAAAAGCAACGAATTCTTCTATTCGTTCCACATCATAGTAATCATATCTACCATTAGCATAAGAAGCTAAGGTTTTATTATCATTAAATTTACATGAAAAGGGAAGGTGTGGAGCCTTCATCCTAGAGCAACAAGTATAATCATATCTCAAGCATAGTTCCCGAGCATACCAATGCAACATATGAATTTGATCCCATAATAGTTTCCCTTTTTGAGTCAAGTGATAATCCCTAAACTATTCATGTTGATCCAGCGTGTCTCCCATTATATAGTTGAATGGGGTTTTCTCAGGATTATCAAAGTAGTGCATAATATTTTCCACATAACGAGCATCGAGGGTTTTAGGAGGTTCCCCATCTCCATGAGTAGCAAGTACAACTAATTTTTTTGGTATTTCGTGTTCCATATCCATAACTAAAGATCGAGAACAACTAAGAACAGCAAATAAAATCTACTTAGTGATAAAGCAAACAAGCACACACGAGAATATTCACCCCACGCTATTGCTCCCCGGCAACGGCGCTAGAAAAAGGTCTTGATAACCCACAAGTATAGGGGACCAGTTGTAGCCTCTTTCGATAAGTAAGATTGTCGAACCCAACGAGGAGCTAAAGGTAGAACAAATATTCCCTCAAGTTCTATCGACCACCGATACAACTCTACGCACACTTAACGTTCGCTTTACCTAGAACAACTATGAAACTAGAAGTACTTTGTAGGTGTGATAGGATAGGTTTGCAAGATAATAAAGAGCACGTAAATAAAAACTAGGGGTTGTTTAGATAAAGAAGCAACTAAATTAGTTTTAGTAGAGAGCTTTTTGTCACAAGAAACTTATTTGTCCCTAGGTAATCGATAACTAGACCGGTAATCATTATTGCAATTTTATATGAGGGAGAGGCATAAGCTAACATACTTTCTCTTCATGGATCATATGCACTTATGATTGGAACTCTAGCAAACATCCGTAACTACTAACGATCATTAAGGTAAAACCCAACCATAGCATTAAAGTATCAAGTCCTCTTTATTCCCATACGCCATAACCCACTTATCCGTGTTTGTGTTTCTATCACTCACGCAACACAGACAATAAGCAAACCATGAACATATTGCAAACCCTACAGTGGGGATCCCTCACGCTTGCACGACACGGAGAGCACCATAGGACAGCACCAATAATAAAACTTGCAACTCAAACAAATCATGATCATCAATCAACCCATAGGACAAAACGGATCTACTCAAACATCATAGGATAGCCATACATCATTGGGAAATAATATATAGCATTGAGCACCATGTTTAAGTAGAGATTACAGAGGGGAGAAGAGGTGTTACACCACTGCATAGAGGGGGAGAGAGTTGGTGATGACGGCGGCGAAGTTGTTGGTGTAGATCGCCGTCACGATGATGGCCCCGGCGGCGTTCCGGTGCCACCGGGAGAGAGGGGGAGAGAGCCCCCCTCCTTCTTCTTCTTCCTTGACCTACCCCCTAGATGGGAGCAGGGTTTCCCCTCTGGTCCTTGGCCTCCATGGCGGCGGAGGGGCAAGAGCCCCTCCGAGATTGGATCTCTTTCTCTGTTTCCTTCTGTTTCTGCGCTCCCCGTTTCTGGCCTTTCACCGTTTCTTAAATTCCCGGAGATCCGTAACTCTGATTGGGCTGAAATTTTAACACAATTTTTATCCGGATATTAGATTTCTTGCGGCCGAAGAAGGGCACCAACCACCTTACAGAGTGGCCACAAGGTTCCAGGGCGCGCCCTACCCCTGGGGTGCGCCCCCTGCCTTATGGACTCCTCGGGCATCGTCTCGCATTGATTATTTTTCCCCAAAATCACATATATTCCAAAAAAAATCTCCGTAAGTTTTTATCGCGTTTGGACTCCATTTGATATGGATTTTTTGCGAAACAAAAAACATGCAACAAACAGGAACTCGCACTGGGCACTGGATCAATATGTTAGTCCCAAAAATAGTATAAAAAGTTGCCAAAAGTATATGAAAGTTGTAGAATACTGGCATGAAACAATCAAAAATTATAGATACGATGAAGACGTATCACGGACCATATTTTTATAGAAGGCAGAGTTAATAATTACAAGAAGCTAAGCTGGGATGCGAACATCTAGAATGGCCAACACCACACCTACACCAACCAAAACAAACACTCACTCTCTCACAAACGGGTCTAAACCTCCTACACCAAATCCTGTGAGAGACCAATCCTTGATTTCCGAGAGCACTAGTGTCACCAATTGGTGCGGCGATCTTTGATCGTGCGCTCTGTTGAACACCCTCGCATTGCGCTACTTCCACAGCGCCCAAGCCGTCCCGATTACAAATGAATCAAAACCTTGTCGTGTTCTGTCGGTGAACCTCAATCTTCACTATAACCACCACTCGGTGAAGGTAGTAGTATTAGACGGTGTCTGGATGTTCAACTGGAAGGAGCCGAAGCACCGATGCCAAACCTCCCTCGCGTAGACGCATTGCACGAGAATGTGATCCACATTGTCCTCATCTTGTAAGCACGTGAAACACGGGGAAGGCACATCCTGGAGCCCATGCCTAGCATGCCTGTCAGATGTTCACAACCTATACTACACTGTGAGCCAAGCAAAGATCTTGCATCATAAGGGTGCCCAACTCCTCCAAATGCACTCCGCAGTCGACGAACGCAACAGACCCATGCACAACCTGTGGTAAACCGACTTAGCAGTGTAGTTCCTAGACTTATCCGCCAGCCAGAGGAACTGATCCGGCTGCTGATCATTGCACAACACCATGGAGATAGCAAGGCATACATTAGCAACCTGCATGTGTACCAGAAAGGATATGTTTCCTTGCACATCCGTCGAGCACGCATTCTTGATCAAAGCCTGCTGGACGGTCCTACAATTGGGTGTGCGAGTGTTGACCAAATCCAGGATCGAGGGGGCAATCTCTCCAACTGTGAAACCACAAATCCATCTATCCTTCAGGAACATGACCCTTTCGCCATCGCCCAAGTTGATCTTCATCACACTATTGAAGACAAGTTTGGCCTCTTTGTCCTCCGCCAAGGGTATGCCCTGCCATGGCCTGCTAAGGTCCGTCCTCCGCAGCCACTCCCAGCGGACTCGTAGCACGGTAGCATGTAGGCACAAATCTTTGATTCCCAGGCCCCCAAAACACGTCGGACGGCACACAGAGTCCCATGCCACGAGGCATTGCCCCCCGTTGACTTTATCTTTCCCGGCCTAGAAGAATGCCCGCATCCACTTCTCCATCTCTTCAAAAACCCAACCCGGAGCATCAAGCACTAGGAGGTTGTGTATGGGCCTCGCCGATATTACTGATTTAACAAGGATTAGCCTTCCCGGCTTGTGTATCAGCCCTTTTTGCCAAGTAGGGACCACTTGCGTTTGAGGCCTTTTTTTGATATGATAATCATATAGAGGACCATGTGCTTCAGGAGGTGTAAGGACAGGCCACCTGACAATGATTAGCTCTCCTTCACGATTGAATGCCCTTGCCATGGTGTGCGGAATAGGTGCAACAGCAGCAACATCTGAGGTGGATGGTTGAGCATCTTCAGTGGCGGCATTGGCTTCAGTGTGGAGTGTGGCTTCAGGCTGTGGATTGACTTCAGCCATGATGACATGATTGGCTTCAGTTTGGGTGGTAGCAGCAGCAGTACTGTCTTCAATAACTGGAGGGTCAGGCACGTTCACTTCAGGTGCAATGTTTTCAGCAGCAGGAATCTCAACATGTACTTCTTCTTCATTCTCATCGGCTGATGTAGCTGGAATATCTTCAGCCACTTTGGCTTCAGACTCTTGTACAGTATCTGAGGGGATGGCTTCAGGGAACACTTGATGTGCTACTGAGTTGGTGGTGTGCACATCCTCTTCAGGGATACTTGATATAGAGTCAAAGGGCCTTGGGCCTCTGCGAAGCCTTTGGAATGAGGGCGACGCACGAGGGGAAGGCATGGTCTTCTCCATATCTTCTGGTGTAGCGGTTGGTGTCTCAAGCACTGGTGTGGTGACTTGAGCTGGTGGAGTACGTGGAATGACTTCATGTACGGGGAGTTGGGGTGTTTCTCTTCCCATGACTCATCTTGGGCAATTGGCATCGTGGGACCGCCAATGCTAATGGGTTCACTATGCGAAGGCACAGGCGATGATACCGGGTTCTGGGTCAACTAAGGAAGGACTTCATCATCTTCTTTCTGAACATTGTCTTCTTGACCAATGTCTTCAGCTGCGGTGGAGTCAACAGCTAGAATTGCAACAGTGACATGATCCTCTGTGATAGCAGGTTCATGCACAACCATTCTACATTCTTGGTTGGAGGAGGCAGGCAAGGCAACAAACAGTGGCTTCACAAGCAACGGCTCTTTAGGAGCAAATGAAGATGCTGGTGCTTGTGCCTTTCATGAAGCCTTTGAATACTTTGTCTTTTGCTTCTTCTAGGAGGGAGCGGCATCAGAAGCTTCAAGGCTCTTGTGGTTCTTGGCTTCACCTTCTGCTTGCTTGGTCCTCTTCCTTTCGGAAGCAATAGATGGAGCATTAGGCTTCGGACCAGTCATGCTAGAAGGGAAGATGATCTTTGGCATTTCTTTCCGAGCAGCCTCAGGAGCAGGAGTGCCAGACTTCTTCTTCTTCTTCGCAGCAAGCTTGGGGTCGATGCCTGGACGCCCAAGAGAATTCCTCTTCAAGGCCTCATTGTGTGTCTTCACACACTTTTCAGCATAGCTCTTCAGGTGCTTATGTGATCCTTTGGCTTCATCACGACGCCTATGAAATTCAACATTGAGGTCTATCATCATCAGCTTGAATTTTTCAATATAAGAAGCACTAAGCTTGGACACATTCTTCTTGAAGACAACCTTCTCATGATTGATCTTGTTCTTCTGCTCAATTACTTTCTGAGCAATAGCAAGTTCTTGGTTCACGAAACCTTGGAAGGTAATGCTGATGTCAATGGGCAGTTGAAGATCATCAAGAGAGAGTTTTGGATTGTCAAACCATTCATCAATGAAGTTGTTTAGGATGTCCGCATCGAACAGAGGCAGGTTCTTGAAGATATCATCCTCTTCCTTCTTGTTCTTGATCAGCAGCTCCAGTGCATCATCATCAAGATCTTCATCACTGGATAGATCAATAATGTCACCATCATCACGCAGGATTCTGGTAGGAGGAGGAGCACGCCCAATAGTATCTATTGTCTTCGGAGAGGTCCGAGACAAGTCTTTTGAGTGCACTCTGGCTTCAAGACGTGCTATCTTCAGAGGCTTCACTCTAGAAGCCTTTGGTGCAGAGGCAGCTTTTGAAGCCTTCGCCTTCTTGATAGGCTTCGAGGATTCAGGAGCAGCAGATGGTTGGGCTCCTTCTTGAGTAGCTTCAGCAAGTGCTATTTGTTCGGCCAAGTGTGCAAAGTAGGCGGCACGATCATCATATGGGCCAATCAGATTGGCTTCTGCCTCACGAGAGCCGTCCAGCCTTGGCTCAGCTAGACCTGGGTTGAAGTCAAACCCAAGGTCCTTCTTGTTTTGGGCAACAGAGCCCCTAGCAAACTGATAGTTGGCTTCAAACAGATCATCATCTCGACACCACAGCAGACTTGATGGATCTAGGTTGTCAGGCATTGGATGCCTCACCATGCAAGGATAGAAGCCTTGTTGTATGGCTTTAGCCTTAGTCTTGGGGTGAAGCTTCCTATGGACAATATCTGCCCATGGTGGCCTCACAGCGTTCTTGGCAGCGTACTCTGGGGTCACAAAATTGTAAAGAAACCATTGCTCCACCCAGTACCTGCGAATCCATTGAACGCGTGATTTGCGCTCCCCATATGTTTCTTCAGGATCTGATTTGTACATTTCATATAGATCTGGAGGCAGATCCAGTGCAGTATTGTCACGGTGCTGTCTACCCCCTTTCTTAGCAGATTTGCCTCCTGCCATTGCCTTCACAAATATACTTGGCTTCGCTTTACTTGTCAAACAGGAACTGGCTTCAGGAGAGTCTAGGTGATGTTGTAAGTAGTCTACAAATGAATTCAGACTATGAGAACCAAGAGACTCGCCCACGGACATGTACCTGTGAAAGAAGTAGAGATGTGAGGGAAGTAGGAGAGGTCATATGCATTCTCATAGGATTTTGAAGATAAAATCAGTTTCAAGACACTGACCTCACAGCGCGAAGACATTCACTTATTTGGATAAGTTGGTTCCAGATTTGTACGAATCCATGAATAAGTACAAGTGAGGAATCAAACTAGTTGTGAAGCATAAGTGAAGGTATTTGCAAATCATGAGATGCGGGTAAAGGAAGATCCAGATTTGCAAGTGGCAAAACAACTTTCTGAAGATATAGAAAGTTCTTCGGATCAAATAAACGGTAAAAAGTAAGAGTTTATTTACCGCTCAAGAATGGATGAAGAACTGCTAGACGAGTTGGGAGAGGAGGCCGAGCAGTTCGATCTCCCGCGCCCTAACTTGGCGGCGGAAGACAGCTACGGTGGCAACGGGGTGAAGATGACCATGGCCGGCGTGAGTACGACGACGGAGAAGTCGCGACAGTGAAGCTCTTCTTCTCCGGCAACAATGAGAGCTAGCGACGGCGCTAGGGTTGCGAGCGAGACAGCGATGGGTGTAGAGGATTAATGACCGCGGGGGCTTTGTATTTATAAGGAAGGTAGCGGAGCTGTGAATTTACTCAGCTGCCCCTGGTGGTACGCATCTAAGCTACGTGTGGCATGCATGCACAGTTTAAACAACTGTGCCACGACCCCACAACATAGCTGGAAAGGCGGCCGGTCATTCCGACTTCTCCGGATTCCGGCATAAAGGATAAGTATAATAAATGCATTTTAAAAGTTTGTCTCAAAATCTTCGACTGACAAGGACACATTGAAGACAATCGACATGTGTCAATAGAATGCATATGAAGATTTAGAGAGAGTAGGAGATATAAGCATAGATGGGATAAGGGTCCGATCACATTCACTTAGTGCAGAAAAGATCAGCTTGAAGACATTGCTATAAGTGAATGCTGTAGAGGACAGAACACACATATATATAATATATATATATATATAGGCAATGAGATCCAAAAAAACTGAAGATAAATCCAATGTTGAAGACAAATCAATTATGAAGATAATGCAGTGTGACGCCAAATTAAAATCTTCAGGAAAGATTGGTGGTGGCGTTACCCACCATATAGGAGGTATTAAACCCAAACACGACACACAATTATCGTGGTGCTTCGAAGTCAATCTCCGTATTAATGTCTTCACACTTAGAGTGTATATCTTCATGGATTGAAGACATATGTTACTTCGTGTGTTGTGCACCTAAGTCATCAATATGCATAAGCATTAGGATGTGTGTCCATTCACATGACATTCGAGGATTCTAAGATATTTAGCTCACACCGCAGCTTGCAAAATCTCTTGTCATCCAAAGGCTTTGTGAAGATATCTGCCAATTGTTCTTCAGTGTTGATGTGAATGATATCACTGTCTTCCTTCAACACATCATCTCTGAGAAAGTGATGACGAATCTGAATGTGCTTTGTCTTCGAGTGCTGAACTAGATTGTGGGCAATCTTGATGGCGCTTTCGTTGTTGCAGTAGAGGGGCACCATCTTCTTGTTGATGCCATAATCCTTGAGAGTTTGCTTCATCTAGAGAAGCCGTGTGCAACAAGATCCAATAGCAATGTATTCAGCTTTAGCAGTGGATAGTGACACACATTTCTGCTTCTTTGAAGACCAACAGACAAGTGATCGTCCAAGAAAATATCATGTGCCTGATGTAGACTTACGATCCACTTTGTCACCAGCATAATCAGCATCTGATAATCCAACTAGATCAAACTCTGAGCCCTTTGGATACCATAATCCTAGCATTGGGGTGTGAGCCAAATATCGAAGTATTCGCTTCACAGCGAGGTGATGCGACTCCTTTGGTGCCGCTTGGAATCAGGCACACATGCAAACGCTAAGCATTATATCTGGCCGAGATGCACATAAGTACAATAAAGACCCAATCATGGAGCGGTATACCTTTTGATCGAACTCTTTACCATTGTCGTCGGAGCCCGGTTGGCCATTGGTAGGCATTGTCGTCTTGTAGCCCTTGCAATCTTGCATTCCAAACTTCTTCAGGCAATCTTTAAGATATTTTTCTTGAGAAATGAAGATGTCATTGCTTTGTTGACAGATTTGAAGACCAAGAAAGAATTTCATCTCCCCCATCATGCACATGTGATATTGCTCTTCCATCATATGAGTGAATTCATCACTATATCTCTTGTCAGTGCAGCCAAAGATAATTTCATGCACATAGATTTGACATACAAACAGTTCTCCATCATATGTCTTCGTGAAGAAAATGGGATCAAGAGAACCAAGTTTGAAGCCTTTGCTCTTCAGGAATTCTTTGAGTGTGTCATACCAAGCTCGAGGTGCTTGTTTGAGGCCATATAGTGCCTTTGGTCTGGGATTTATCTTCTTCCCTGGTGGTGTCATGATGACATTCACGGGAAGCTTCTCAAGACAACTTTTAGGAACCCAGATCTTCTTTATAGGAGACCCATTCCTGTAGTTAGTTCCAATAAACCTGGCAAACACTTCACCGTTCTGGTTTTTGAACAGTTTATAGTTTGAGTCAAAGGACTCATCAATGATGATAGGATTATCACAAGTGAAACCAGATAAGGTGGATGGATCCACTAAAGGGCCCTTTGCAGCAACCCATGTGGTTTTGGGATACTGCTCATGCTTCTAGTAGGACCCATTAACATTCATGTTCCTCTCGAAACCAACACCCTCTTTTCTAGGGTTTCGGTTCAGAATCTGCTTCTTGATGACATCACATAAAGTCTGATGCCCTTTGAGGCTTTTGTACATGCCTATTTGAAGCAATGTCTTCAACCTGGCATTCTCATCAGCAATAGTAGAGGTATCCTTAGATGACGGGTTAGTCACCGCATCAGCAGTTGAAGATATTGTAACTTCAGAAGCATTTGAGCATTCAGCGATAGAGATAGCATTATCACTCTCAAGACATTTTAAGAAAGGTGGCACAAACTCTTCCTGAGTGGAACTGATCTATTGAGCGAGTAGTGAATCATTTTCCTTTTGAAAATCTTCATGAGACGCTCTCAGTTTCTCTAGATCTTGCTTCCTTTGAAGATAATCATAGGAAAGCTTCTCATGATCAGCTGAGAGGGTTTCATGACGACTTGCAAGATCCTCATACTTAATTCAAAGATTTTTTATGTCTTTGATTAAGGACTGAGTTTGATTCATTTCCTCGTCCAACATGTCATCGCTTTTATCTAACAGTTTTTGAATCTTTTCCATAGTAGTTTGTTGATCAGTTGCAATTTTAGCAAGAGTTTTATAGCTGGGTTTTGATTCACATTCAGAGTCATCTTCACTAGAGTTTTGAAAGTAAGCATCACGTGAGTTTACCTTAGCACCTCTTGCCATGAAGTAGTAGGTAGGAGCAGAGTCGTCGTCATCATCGGCTTCAGTGTCGGCGACGTGACCATTGTCTTCACTGTTGAAGATTGACTTGGCGACGAATGCCAAAGCTAGAGCCAGGCTTGCCACGCCTGAATCAGACTCCTCTTCCGACTCCACCTCCGCCTCCTCAGAAGCAGACTCCTCCTCTGAATCCATTTCCTTGCCGATGAAAGCACGAGCCTTGCCAGATGAGCTCTTCTTGTGAGATGAAGACTTTGAAGATTTCTTCTTCTTCTTTCGTCAGAGTCATATTCCTTGCTCTTCTTCTTTTTCTTGGCTTCCTTTTCCCATTGAGGACATTCAGATATGTAGTGACCTGTCTTCTTGCATTTGTGGCAGGTTCTGTTCTTGTAGTCAAGAGTGGAAGCCTTAGCATTCTTGGATCTAGATTTTGAAGACTTTCCGAAGCGATTCTTCTTGGAGAACTTTTGGAATTTTCTCACAAGCATTGCTAGCTCTTTGCCTAAGTCTTCAGGATCATCAGAACTGCAGTCAGAGTCTTCAGAAGAGGAAACAACCTTTGCCTTTAAAGCATGGGATTGGCTGTAGTTTGGACCATAGATATCTCTCTTCTCAGATAGTTGGAACTCATGTGTGTTGAGCCTCTCAAGTATATCAAATGGTTCAAGATCCTTGAAGTCGGGGCATTCTTGGATCATCAGTGATAGGGTGTCAAATGAGCTATCAAGTGATCTCAGTAGCTTCTTCGCAACTTCATGCTTGGTGATCTCAGTGAAGCCAAGAGCACGAAGCTCATTGGTGATATCAGTGAGGCGGTCGAAGGTGAGCTGGACATTTTCGTTGTCAAGCCTCTTGAAGCGGTTGAAGAGATTACGGAGCACATCAATTCTTGAGTCTCTCTGAGTAGAGACGCCTTCGTTGACCTTGGACAGCCAGTCCCAGACTAGCTTCGCAGATTCCAGTGCACTCACACAGCCATACTGCCCTTTGGTCAGATGACCATAGATGATGTTCTTGGCAGTTGAATCCAGTTGCACGAATCTCTTGACATCAGCAGTGGTGACACCTTCACCGACTTTGGAACTCAGAGGTCGTTGTCAATGGCTTGAAGATGCATGCACATCTTATTCTTCCAGTAGGGGTAATCATTGCCATCGAAGACAGGGCACACATCGGAGACCTTGATTATCCCTGGAGTTGACATAGCTAAAACTCCTGGCGGTTAAACCGAATCACACAGAACAAGGGAGCACCTTGCTTTGATACCAATTGAAAGTGCTAGTTATCGACTAGAGGGGGGTGAATAGGAGATTTTTATGAAAGTCTTCACGATAGGTAATGTCTTCGAAGACAAACAACCAAATAACACCTACACAGTATGCAGCGGAAGATAAACTACACTGGCCATGCCATAGTCAAGGAAATAGTACAGAGTAAACACTAAGACAAATAGCAGCTAGGTAGGGTGGATATGAATAGGAAGACAGTATGAAGCCAGTTATGCAATCAGAGAGAATGTCTTCACACAATGAAGTCAAACAGAGCAGGCAAGCAATGACTTCACGAGACTGAATTGTAAGTAAGAAGTGAAGAGATAGAACCATTTGCTTGACGAAGACAAGGATTTGGTAGACTAGTTCCAGTTGTCGTGAAAACTGTACGTCTGGTTAGGGAGGCTGAGATTGAACTCAGAAGACCACGTCTTCACCTTATTCCCCTTGAGCTAAGGTCACTTAGTCCTCGCCCAATCACTCAGGTAAGTCTTCAAGGTAGACTTCCAAACCTTCACAGACTTCATTCACCGGTGATCCACAATGACTCTTAGATCCTCAGAACGCGATGCCTAACTGACTGGAAGTCTTCAAGTGTAATAAGTCTTCAAATCACGCGGACAGAAAGACTTCAGTGATGCCAAACACTCTTTGGGATCTGGGTGTTTTGGGCTTTGTCCTCGCAAGGATTCTCTCTCAAAGGCTTTGGAGGTGGGTTGCTCTCAAACGACAAAAGCCATGCACTAACTCTGAGCAGCCACCAATTTATGGTGTAGGTGGTGGGCTATTTATAGGCAGGAGGAAACCCGACATGCTTTGTCTGAAATGACCCTGGGTCACTAAGGAACCGACACGTGTCCAACGGTCGGATTTCAGACACACGCGATAGCTTGACTTGGGCTCCAAGTAAAGCTGACTCATCCAACTCTGGATAAGATTTTCTCTCATAGTCTTCACTCGAAGACATAGGATTTTGGTTGAGCATCATGTCAGTTTTCTGACTTTGTTCACTTGAACCCCACTTGACGGTTCAGTGGTTCCTATGACTCAAGAAAGAAGAAAATGAAACTACGAAAGAAACTATGTCTTAGCACTCCATTGTCTTCAAGCAAATGTCTTCATGTGTCATTGTCTTTGACATGAATGTCTTCGCGAACCACCATTGTCTTCAATGTCTTCATACATTTTTAGGGATCATCTTCGATGGGTAAACCGAATCAATAGGGACTTCTACCTGTGTTCTCCTGTGAATCTCACAAACACATTAGTCCTTCAACCACGTTTGTCGTCAATACTCCAAAACCAACTAGGGGTGGCACTAGATGCACTTACACCATGACATCGGGGAAGGTACGCCCTTCCCAGAAGGCATACCTCTCGTTGATGTTGTTCTGCAACGTCGGGTAACAGCCATCATAGTGTTGGATGCAAGCGGCGTTCTCCTCCACCAGGATCTCCGGCCACTGCTGGCTGCTAGGGGCGTAGCGCTGCTAGGACCGCTCCTCCGGTGGCAGGCTTTGCTAAAAGTCATGTGTTTTGCGCGACATAGTCAGCGTGCCGACGGCAGGAACGTGCTCCATTGCGAGCCCCCTGATGCTTAGGTGCCATCCGGCCGGCGGGCGCGTGTCCGGCGGCACCATGACGCCACAGCAGGCGAGGAGCGACTCCTCGTCAACCCGGAGGGTGCGCGGCATGCCGGGAATGAACAGCGTGTGGTGTCGTTCCCGGCTGCTCCTTCCTGCCCCACCATCATGGCTAGCCATTGTTGCGGCTGTAGAAGGGGATGCGGCTAGGTTTCGGTGGAGATGGATAGGGTTTGGTGGAGGCTTACGATGGAGAAGGCTGGGGGCGGCGAGGGGAGGGGAGGGGATTGGGACAGGAGTGGGTGAACGCTGGTGCACCGCGTTGATGTCTACTATGCAACTTTATTTCTTGTAGACTCTATTGGGCCTCCAAGCGCAGAGTTCTCTAGGACAACAACAAATTTCGCTCAACAGGATGACCTAAGGTTTATTAATCCGTGGGAGGTGTAGGATGAATATGGTCTCTCTCAAACAACCCTGCAACCAAATACAAAGAATCTCTTGTGTCCCCAACACAACCAATACAATGATAAATTGTATAGGTGGACTAGTTTAGTGAAGAGATGGTGATACAAGTGTAGTATGGATAGTAGATATAGGTTTCTAGAATCTGAAATAATAAAAATAGTAAGGTAGCAAGTAATAAAAGTGAGCACAAAAGGTATTGCAATGCTTGGAAACAAGGCCTAGGGTTCATACTTTCACTAGTGCAGTCTCTCAACAGTGCTAACATAATTGGATCATATAACAATCCCTCAACGTGCGACAAATAATCACTCCAAAGTTTCTATCAGAGAACGTAGGATGAAAATGTGTATCAACCCCTATGCCTAGATTACCCCAGTGTCACCTCGAGAATCTGCAAGTTAATTAGCAAAACATATCAAGTGGCTCAAGAGAATACCCCATTGTCACCGCGGGTATCCACATGCAAGACATACATCAAGCACTACTAGAGAAAACCTTATACGTGTAGGCTTATCAGTAGCGCAGCTCCTTTCAAGGCGCTACTGCTACCTTAAAGTAGCGTGGGGAACTCAAAGGTGCTACTGCTATCGCCTTAGCAGTAGTGCGGCCCTACCCAAAGGCGCTACGGCTATGAGGACCACACCTTAGCCAACATGCTACGTATAGTAGTAGCACAGCCCCAAGGCGTCGCGCTACTGCTAAAAAGATAATAGTAGCGCATTTTCTAGGAACACTGCTGCAACTAAGTTTGTACTGTGCCACATGGCGGGCCCCACTTAACAGTAGCGGAGCTAGCAGGACGGCGCTACTACTACCTCTTTAGCAGTAGCGCAGTTTGCTGACACGCACTACTGCTAAGGCGCATCAGCCACCTTTTCCATCTCCCCCCTCCTCTTTCCCTTCACTTTTCCCTCCCCCTCCTCTCTCCCTCACTTTGCTTCTTCCTCACTACTTCTCCTCCCCCCATTACTCTTTTTCTTCTACCTCTCTTTCTCTCTCTTTAATGCCCCTAGCTAACTAAACCACCTCCATTAATGCAACCCATTTCTCTTTTTCCTCACTTTTCCTCCCCCTCCACTAGTTAGAGCCATCTCCTTCCCCAACTAGCTAGATCTACTCAAATGAAGTGACCTATGTACCTCCCTAACTAGATCTAGCCATGTCAAGAAGTAATCTTTGTCCACTTTTGATCACTAGCTAGGTGTGTAGCAACACCGATCGACCTCATCACCGTGCTCGATCTCTATCTCGAGATAGGTGAGTAAAAATTTGTGCTTTGCAAGAATGGAAATATGTGTGTGTGTGATATGACCTAATTGGGCGATATGATGGAAATTGTGTGTGTGGCATGAGTTGCCACCGAATTGTGCTTGAGTTGCCTATGTTTTCCCGAAATATCAATTTATTTTCGTTCGGCGAATTTCAGGAAAACTTTATATGTCCTATTTTTAGGGAAGGTTATGCGGAATTTTTGTATGACTTTGATGCATGCATGCATTTTTATAATCAAATAGCTTATTATTACCGCGCAGGCGATCATGATGGTCAGTGGAATGATGGTGGAAAAATGGTTGCGGTCGGCAGTGCAGGACATGTATGAAAATAATCGGACAGAGATTTTATGTCCGTGTCGAAGATGAAAAGGAGGAGTCTGGCTCAACCCCTTTAAGCATGGTCGTTTGAAGGTGCACCTGCTCATGACTAGTTTCATGGATGGCTATACTCGGTGGATAAGTGAAGATGATGATGATCAGCACGCCGATGGGGCAGCCAATGACGACACGGGGCCAAACGAAGAGATGGCCGATAATAGCGACAAAGAAGGGTCCAGACATGGCGGCAGAGAAGAGGCCGGACATGGCGGCGGAGAAGACGTGGACATGCCGCAGCCTTCGTCTCTACTAAGTTCATTCGTGCGAGACCCTCATGTTCGAGACCTGCTTCGCAAGAAGACGATTAGCGATAGAGCTGCTTCTAGAGAGGAGGCCAAGCTAGAGCAACTGGAGGTAGACTCGAACACTACATTGTATGATGCTTGCGATCCCGAGGTGACCCGCTTGAGTTTCATGCTCGAACTTCTGAAGACGAAGGCTAAAAACAAATGGACCGACATAAGCCTCGATGAGCTTCTCAACTACCTAAAGAAGGTTCTTCCCGTGGTGAACATGTGTCCTACTAGTGTGGATGAGGCCAATAAGATCGTGTGCCCTCTTGATCTGCCACACATTAGATACCATGCACGCATCAACGATTGCATCATTTATCGAAAGGAGCACGCGGAAAAAACCAGCTGTCCGGTGTGCAATGCTTCTTCATACAATAAGGCCTGAAAGAAATCTCCCCAGAAAGTTGTATGGTACTTATCGATCACTCCACGTCTGCAATGTTATTTCGTAGATCCTAAGGAAGCAAAGCTCATGCGTTGGCATGCGGAGAGGAAAAAGCCCGATGATGGAGATGATCCGAAGCTGAGGCACCTTGTGGATGTAAGCCAGTGGAGAGCGTTCAATGCCGGATATCGATATTTCTCAGGTGAAGCAAGGAACATCGTGCTTGGCGTGAGTACTGATGTCTACTACACAACTTGTTCTTGTAGACTCGTGTTGGGCCTCCAAGCGCAGAGTTTTGTAGGACAGTAGCAATTTTCCCTCAAGTGGATGACCTAAGGTTTATCAATCCGTGGGAGGCGTAGGATGAAGATGGTCTCTCTCAAACAACCCTGCAACCAAATAACAAAAAGTCTCTTGTGTCCCCAACACACCAAATACAATGGTAATTTGTATAGGTACACTAGTTCAGTGAAGAGATGGTAATAAAAGCATAGTAATGATAGTAGATATTGATTTTTGTAACAGGAACAATAAAAAACAGCAAGGTAGCAATTGATAAAAAGGAGCACAAACGGTATTGCAATGCTTGAAAATGAGGCCTAGGGTCCGTACTTTCGCTAGTGCAATCTCTCAACAATGCTAATATAATTGGATCATATAACCATCCCTCAATGTGCGATGAAGAATCACTCCAAAGTTCCTATCTAGCGGAGAACATAAGAAGAAATTGTTTGTAGGGTACGAAACCACCTCAAAGCTATTCTTTCCGATCAATCTATCCTAGAGTTCGTACTAAAATGACACCAAGCTATTCTTTCCAATCGATCTAACCAAGAGTTCGTACTAAAATAACACCATATGATACACATCAACCAACTCTAATGTCACCTAGATACTCAAATGTCATCGTGAGTATCCGTGAGTTGATTATGCGATATGCATAAAATAATTTCAGATTCATAATACTCAATCCAACACAAAGAACCTCAAAGAGTGCCCCAAGATTTCTACCGGAGAAACAAGGACGAAAATGTGCATCAACCCCTATGCATAGATTACCCCAATGTCACCTCAGGAATCCGCAAGTTGAGTGCCAAAACACATATCAAGTGAATCAATATGATACCCCAGTGTCACCACGGGTATTCCTAGCAAGACATACATCAAGTGTTCTCAAATCCATAAAAGTATTCAATCTGATAAGAATGAAATCTCAAAGGGAAAAATCAATTCATCACAACAAAATAGAGAGGGAGAAACACCATATGATCCAACTATATTAACAAAGCCCGCGATACATCAACATTGTGCCATCTCAAGAACACGAGAGATAGAGAGAGAGAGAGAGATTAAACACATAGCTACTGGTACAAACCCTCAGACCCGAGGGTGGACTACTCCCTCCTCATCATGGTGGCCGCTGGGATGATGAAGATGGCCACCGGTGATGATTTCCCCCTCCGGCAGGGTGCCGAAACGGGGTTTAGATTGGTTTTTCGTGGCTATAGAGGCTTGCGGCGGTGGAACTTCTGATCTAGGGTTACCCCGAGGGTTTTTGTAATATTTGGCAATTTATAGGGCTAAGAGGCGGTGCGGGAGGCCACCGAGGTGGCCAGAACCCACCAGGGCGCGCCTGGGCCCCCAGGCACGCCCAGGTGGGTTGTGCCCCCCTCGGGGCACCCCTCTAGTACTTCTTTGGCCCAAGTTGTGTCTTCTGGTCCATAAAAATTCTCCAAAAAGTTTCGCTGCGTTTGGACTCCGTTTGGTATTGATTTTCTGCGATGTAAAAAACAAGCAAAAAAACAGCAACTAGCACTGGGCACTATGTCAATAGGTTAGTCCCAAAAAATGATATAAAGTTGCTATAAAATGATTGTAAAACATCTAAGAATGATAATATAATAGCATGAATACTTCATAAATTATAGATATGTTGGAGACGTATCAGCATCCCCAAGCTTAATTCCTACTCGTCCTCGAGTAGGTAAATGATAAAAGAAATAATTTATGAAGTGTGAATGCTAGCAAAGTGCATAAGTTTGAACAATGATAATTTCAATCACTTTTCCTAACATCATAATAGCAAATCTTTCTCATAAAACTTCTCATGTTAAAGTAGCAACCAATTCACATGTTAAGGTTAAACAATGAATTCTCTTGAAACTCAACAACCTATATTCTCAGTCACCAAGCAATTGCAATTCAACGTATTCAACAGAATCTAAGTAAGAGCTCCACATACTCAATCATCATATAGTCTTCTATGATTGCTAGTACTCAAATAATATTCTTAGAACAAATGGCATCCATCGAACACAGAGAAAAATAGGGGCTTAATATTTCGCCTCCCAACTCATTTATCATAGAGATAATTGTCAACAATAATAAATCATGATCAAATATATTTGACTGGTCATATGTGCCTAGATCTTTCCCCACCACATGATGCTTGCCAACTAGAGAATAATTGAGGTTGAAATAAGAATGCCTACTATTGACTCTTGCATAAAAGTAAATACTGAAAAGTAAAAGATAGGCCCTTCCCAGAGGGAAGCAGAGGTTGTCATGCGCTTTTTATTTGGATGCCCAAGCTCTTAATGCAAAGGAACATCATGTTATATTGCCCCTTATGATAGCAACCTTTATTATGCAGTCCGTCGCTTTTATTACTTTGCCATCACAAGTTCGTACAACGCTCAATTTTCCCTTACAATAAAAGATCAAACATATTTAGGAGCAATTTTTATTGCTTTATGCACCAATGACAACTTACTTGATGGATTTATTCAATCCATAGGTAGGTATGGTGGACACTCATGGCAAGAAACTGGGTTTAAGGGTTTTTGGATGCACAAGTAGTATCTTTACTTAGTACGAATTTTTGGCTAGCAAAAGATCCTAGGCAAACACCACATGTTGGAGGATCCATGACAATATAACTTCTATGCAAATATACCCAAACATAACTCATTACGTTGTCTTCCTTGTCCAACTTCAACTAATTTGCTCAAGTTTGAAAATAATTAATGGGTATTCACAATCATAGAAGATGTCCAAGATAATATATTTGCATGTGAAAGTTCTCTTCCTTATACTGATCATTCATGAATTGCTTGTATGACCAATATTGTGATTGTCAACCTTCAAAAGATTTCACTTTCTAAACCCAATGTGAAGCTACCACTAGGCATGATATGAACATATAATTTCAACTTCATGATATTCAATTTATTCAACAATTTACTCATAGGATATAAGTGAAGCACAAGAGTAAGAGACAAACTACTCCAAAAAGATATAAGTGAAGAACAAGCGAGTAGTTAAATAAATGGGTAGCTATTTGAGGACTCTCTCAAATTTAAAAACTTTCAGATCTAAGTATTTTATTAAAACAGCAAGCAAAACAAAATAAAATGACATTATAAGAAAAGCACACATCATGTGAAGAAGAAAAACTTAGGCTCAACCGATACTAACCGATAGTTGTTGATGAAGAAAGGTGGGATGCCTACCGGGGCATCCCCAAGCTTAGATGCTTGAGACTTATTGGAATATTATCTTGGGATGCCTTGGGCATCCCCAAGCTTGAGCTTTTGTGTCTCCTTAATTCCTTTTATATCCCAGTTCCCTAAATCTTAAAAACTTCATCCACACAAAACTCAACAAGAACTCGTGAGATAAGTTAGTATAAATCAATGCAAAACCTTATCATTCTCTACTGTAGCAAATCACTAGAATTATTATTCAACATTGCATACTAAATGCCTCTGCATATTTAATTCTCCTATCCTCAAATAGAATCATTAAACAAGCAAACATATGCAAACGATGCAAACATAACAGCAATCTGACAAAACAGGACAGTCTGTAAAGGATCCAAGAATATTAATAATTTTTTAACTCCAAAATTTCTGAAAATTTACCACACTGTATAAATTTATCATAGCTTACTGTGCAAATAGTTTCAACATTTTATCACATTCTGACTTTTCTCGGGAATTTTTGCAACAGCAATAAACTTTCTATTTTGAAATAGCAACATGTAGACTTGCAAAATAAGCATGGTAATGGCCATCCTTGACATTTTTATTGAAATGAAAGATGAAAACATTATTATAAATAGCAGCAAGCAAATACAAATAAAATAAAATGATGCTCCAAGCAAAACACATATCAGGTGACGAATAAAAATGTTGCTCTAAGTGAGGTTACCGATAATGTTGAAGACGAAAGAGGGATGCCTTCCGGGGCATCCCCAAGCTTAGTTGCTTGGATCTTCCTTTAATATTACCTTGGGGTACCTTGGGAATCCCCAAGATTAGGGTCTTGTCACTCTTTATTCTCCTCATATCGATATCTCACCCAAAACTTGAAAACTTCAATCACACAAAACTTAACGGAACTTCGTGAGATAGGTTAGTATGATAAAGACAAATCATTCACTTTGGTACTGTCAAAGACAAGATTCATAATTGTTCTCACACAATGCCTACTGTACCTTATGATTTCCATAATTTATATTGAGCAATATAAGCCATAGAAACTAGAAAACAAGCAAACTATGCATTGAAAACAGAATCTGTCAAAAACAGAATAGTACATAAAGATCTGAATAGTAGTAATACTTCTACAACTCCAATTTTTTTAAAAATTTAGGAAAACGTAGGGAATTTGTATACACAACAAATGTAAAACATTCAGAGTTTTTTGACACTCCAGTGAATTTAAACAATTCTGTTACTGGGCGCAAAAGTTTCTGTTTTTGCACAGAATCAAGTCAACTATCATCCACACTATCCCAAAGGCTTTACTTGGGACTTTATTGAAAGAAAAGCTATAAAACAAGATTACTACAGTATATTAATCATGTGAACACACAAAAACAGTAGGGTTAAATATTGGGTTGTCTCCCAACAAGCGTTGTTCTTTAATGCCTTTTTAGCTAGGCATGATTATTTCAATGATGCTCACGTAAAAGATAAGAATTGAAATATAAAGAGAGGATCATGAAGCATATGACTAGCACATTTAAATCTAACCCACTTACTATGCATAGGGATTTTGTGAGAAAACAATTTATGGGAGCAAGAATCAACTAGCATAGGAAGGCAAAACAAGCAAAACTTCAAGATTTTCAACACATAGAGAGGAAACTTGATATTATTGCAATACCTACAAGCATATGTTCCTCTCTCATAACAATTTTCAGTAGCATCATGAATGAATTCAAAAATATAGCTATCACATAAAGCATTATTTTCATGATCCACATGCATAAAAAATTTATTACTCTCCACATTAGCAAATTTATTCTCATGAATAGTAGTGGGAGCAAACTCAACAAAATTGCTATCATGTGATTGGAAATTAAAATCATGATGAAAAGTTTCATGGTTATCATTATTCAATATAGCATACATGTCATCACCATAATCATCATAAATAGGTGGCATGCTTTCATCATAGTAAATATTCTCATCAAAACTTGGGGGACTAAAAATATCATCTTCATCAAACATAGCATCCCCAAGCTTATGGCTTTTCATATCATTAGCATCGTGGATATTCAAAGAATTCATACTAACATATTTGCAATCATGCTCATCATTCAAAGATTTTTTTTGTCAAACATTTTATAGAATTCTTCCTCTATCAATTGAGCATAATTTTCCTTTCCATCATTTTCACGAAAGACATTATAAAGATGAACAATATGATGCAACCTCAATTCCATTTTTTTGTAGTTTTCTTTTTACGAACCAAACTAGTGATAAAACAAGAAAATAAAAGATTCAATTGCAAGATCTAAAGATATACCTTCACGCACTTACCTCCCCGGCAACGGCACCAGAAAAGAACTTGATGTTTACTACACAACTTGTTCTTGTAGACTCGTGTTGGGCCTCCAAGCGCAAAGTTTTATAGGACAGTAGCAATTTTCCCTCAAGTGGATGACCTAAGGTTTATCAATCCGTGGGAGGCGTAGGATGAAGATGGTCTCTCTCAAACAACCCTGTAACCAAATAACAAAAAGTCTCTTGTGTCCCCAACACACCAAATACAATGGTAATTTGTATAGGTGCACTAGTTCGGCGAAGAGATGGTAATAAAAGCGTAGTAATGATAGTAGATATTGATTTTTGTAATAGGAACAATAAAAAACAGCAAGGTAGCAATTGATAAAATGGAGCACAAATGGTATTGCAATGCTTGAAAATGAGGCCTAGGGTCCGTACTTTCGCTAGTGCAATCTCTCAACAATGCTAATATAATTGGATCATATAACCATCCCTCAACGTGCGATGAAGAATCACTCCAAAGTTCCTATCTAGCGGAGAACATAAGAAGAAATTGTTTGTAGGGTACGAAACCACCTCAAAGCTATTCTTTCCGATCAATCTATCCTAGAGTTCGTACTAAAATAACACCAAGCTATTCTTTTTGATCGATCTAACCAAGAGTTCGTACTAAAATAACACCATATGATACACATCAACCAACTCTAATGTCACCTAGATACTCCAATGTCACCGCGAGTATCCGTGAGTTGATTATGCGATATGCATCAAACAATTTCTGAATCATAATACTCAATCCAACACAAAGAACCTCAAAGAGTGCCCCAAGATTTCTACCGGAGAAACAAGGACGAAAACGTGCATCAACGCCTATGCATAGATTACCCCATTTTCACCTCGGGAATCCGCAAGTTGAGTGCCAAAACACATATCAAGTGAACCAATATGATACCCCATTGTCACCACGGGTATTCATAGCAAGACATACATCAAGTGTTCTCAAATCCATAAAAGTATTCAATCTGATAAGAACGAAATCTCAAAGGGAAAAATCAATTTATCACAACAAGATAGAGAGGGAGAAACACCATATGATTCTACTATATTAACAAAGCCCGCGATACATCAAGATCGTGCCATCTCAAGAACACGAGAGAGAGAGAGAGAGATTAAACACATAGCTACTGGTACAAACCCTCAGCCCCGAGGGTGGACTACTCCCTCCTCATCATGGTGGCCGCCGGGATGATGAAGATGGCCACCGGTGATGATTTCCCCCTCCGGCAGGATGCCAAAACGGGGTCTAGATTGGTTTTTCATGGCTACAGAGGCTTGCGGCGGCGGAACTTCTGATCTAGGGTTACCCCGAGGGTTTTTGGAATATTTAGTAATTTATAGGGCGAAGAGGCGGTGCTGGAGGCCACCAAGGTGGGCACAACCCACCAGGGCGCGCCTGGGCCCCCAGGCGTGCCCAGGTGGGTTGTGCCCCCCTCGGGTACCTCTTTGGCCCAAGTTGTGTCTTCTGGTCCATAAAAATTCTCCAAAAAGTTTCACTACGTTTTGACTCCGTTTGGTATTGATTTTCTGTGATGTAAAAAACAAGCAAAAAAACAACAACTGAAACTGGGCACTATGTCAATAGGTTAGTCCCAAAAAATGATATAAAGTTGCTACAAAATGATTGTAAAACATCCAAGAATGATAATATAACAGCATGAATACTTCATAAATTATAGATACGTTGGAGACGTATCAAGTACTGATGGCATGAATCCGTTTGGCACCCAGAACACCAACCATTGCACATGGCCTGTGTTTGTATGGATGTACAACCTCCCCCCTGTTCGTGCATGAAGTCAAAGTACATACACATGAGCATGCTGATTCAAGGGGCGAAACAACCGGGAAATAATATTAATCTGTATCTGGGGCTACTTCAAGAGGAGTTAGACACGTTATGGAAAATGCCGGCCAAGACATGGGACGCCAGCAAAAGCGAGTATTTCTATATGAGAGCCGCGCTGATGACGATGGTGCACGACTATCTCGGTTACGGATATGTCGCAGGCCCGGTGTGCCACTGATATTGCAGATGCACGTGGTGCATGGATGATACAATGTTTCAGAAGCTAATGAAAGAAGTACCATGACGGGGGGCTATGCAGGACGAACGCCGAAGTTATTAGAGAGCAGAACTCCACGTTCTTGCCTTGGTTCAAAGAGCATGTTCTTGCTAATCGTGTAACGACCAAACCTCGAAGGATTTGAGGCTCTGTGCTTACCGTGCTTCCCTGGATCGACTCGCTAGCACACGCAGGATAGATGAATACCAGAATAGCAAGTGCATCATTTATTACAACGTATGATCCAGAATTCATAAAATAAAACAATCTGCATAGCTCATAGCTAGCTTTATTCAATCAAATAGCGGAAAGTAGCATAAAAATAACGATGAGTCCCATCATAGCCCACTGGCGATGCTGAGTGCAGACTCGCGACCCTAACGGTACCTTACTCTTCGTATGAATATCCTGCAACATGAGACGTTGTAGCCGTATAGGTGAATACTTTGAATGTATTGGCAAGTTACACATGAGTAATAATAAAACAGACCTACATGTATATGCATAGTATAACAAAAGGAAGGCTTGGGGTTTATTTTGCAGAAAGTTAATTTTTTCCTCATAACTACCTAATAGTCAATTTTTTATTAAATTTTGTTGTTACAATTAAATACACAAGGTTGAGTTGGCAAGTCCAACTCCAACCTACCCATTATTAAGTTTTCCCCAACAAATTTATTAAGTGTCACATCTGTCAAGATCATCCAACAACTGTAATGGCATAGTCGCTCAAATTTCTCCATAACCGGGGACACGGCTAATCATGATTAGTTTTAATACTCTGCAGAGTTTTGCACACTTTACCCACTAGACTCAACCCGAAGATTGAGACAAAGTCTTTCAGAAGTAGTCACCTCCACCCACCGGTAGCCGGTACACCTACTCATATCTAAATCTGCTAGCTTACCTGGGCGAGGATCCCACAACCTACTCAACTAAGCCAGAGCCCATTTAGCTAGTGGTTGTGCATGGAAGCTACTAGTCACTAAGACTGTCTGATCTTTTTGAGCCTGGGTGGCCGTCCACTTACATTCAGAGGGTATAAACCATGATGTTCTTGAAACCACCCATCAATACCAATTCCGCCCAAAGGTGAATTAAGTCCTTAATTACTACTCAATTTGATTATATTTATAATCCTCACATAAACTTGATGTATACATGAACCACCCCCGTCTACAAAGCATAGAAAAACTACAACTACCATGATCTGTAATGACGGGAAATAGCTCAACAATGTAGCTCAATAAAATAATATTCCTATACATGCATAAATTCATAGTGTGATATATACTACATGCATAGAAAACAATAGGTAAAGGATGATCAACATGTAACTTGCCTTGGTTCTGGTTCAAAAAGTCACACTCCTGACAATAGCTCGCGTCGCACTCCGAACAATCTACACGTTTCACACAATCAACAAATCAATCACCGAAGTTCAAATAAAGCCAAAATAAAACCAACAACAAGAAAACCATTTTTAAAATTCAACAATAGTAGCATAACAGCACATACAAATCATCTACAATGCACTACGATCATAACACAAAAAGAAACGCTCAAGACCGACATACGGTTTGAAAGTTATGGCCTCCGGAAGGTTTGATTCAAATTCAAACGAATTCAAATTTGAAAAGTGCAAACATGTGAAATTTCGGTATTGTGATAAGGTACTGGTTTTTGTGAGTGCATAGGAAAGAGAATTATCTAATTTGGAGTTATAGATTAAGAGATATAGCTAGATGAAGTTTAGTGAAAAAATCTGAAAAGGACAAAAACAGCAGAAAACTCCTGGGCTGGTTCCTATGCGGTTCCTGTAGCAAACTGCCATGTGGCAGTGCCCGATTGGCTCAGGTCGATCTGTGTGCGCGCGTGCTCACCAGAACCAGAGGACGGTGGTGGCGGGTCAGGCGGCGGCGGCGGTCCTCCGACGAGTCTTCGGCGAAGGTGAGGTGACGGGCGGAGGCGGTGTCGAACGGCGGTGGTGATGGTGACTTGAACGGAGGCAGGGGCGTCCTCTGCTGGCTCCAGTGAGGATATGAACTCCAGCGTGCTCTGGTGCTTCTGCTCGGCATCGGGTGGCTCGTTCTGGTGCTCTGTGGTTTGTCCAAAGGTGTCACGAATGCGCGTAAACGAGAGGAGGTTCAAAAAGAGCAAACAGAGCGACTGTGCGTGCTCTTACGGCGACGGAACGGCCGACGGACTTGGAGCTTCTCCGGCGAGATCCAACCGAGCTCAACAAGGCGTGCAGACGATGGGGAGGATCGGAAAGAGGCTTTGGGGGTGCGGGGCAAACCCTTACGCGTCCAGGGAGTCCTAGGGGTGCAAGAGGTCGACTAGGGGGCGAGATCGACCCGGGTTCGGCCTCGGTTGCGCGAGTGGTGTGGCGCGGGTTTGTCTGACTCGGGGAAGAAGAACAGGGTGCTGGGCGGGTCCTGCTAGCAGCGGCTGAGGGCGAGGGCGATGGGGCTGGCGATCGCTGCGCGTATCGATTTTGTACAGTGGGACGCGGCAAGGGGATGTTGGGCCGCGAGCGATGGGAGTAGGTGGGCTGCGGCGGCTGGCTGGCTAGCTGGCTCTCCTTTTTTTAACAAAAACCACAGCAGTTAAACTAAAATAAAAACAACATAATAAAACCTAAACAAAAAATATACACACACAGTAAAAATAACACTACTAAAATAAACTACAAGAACACTAGTTCCTATTCTAATGCAATTTTGAAAATTCATTTTTATGTAGTAGGCCACTCAAACAGCAATAAAACACTCAAATAAAATATTTTGGAGATTATGAAAAATACCAGAACATATCAGATAAACTATAAATAATATTTTGGACATTATGAACATTTTTAAAATAGGGGAGAAGTCATGTTATCTTCACTCCAATAAATTGCCTTTAGTTGCATAATGAAAAGAATATTTCAGAAAAACAAATAATGCATGAAAAAATATGAGATGCATAGGAATGATCTAATAACATCCAAATTAGGAAAATTGGGATGTTACAAACCTACCCCCCTTAAGATGAATCTCGCCCTCGAGATTCAGGCTGGATAGCAAATAGGTGTGGGTGATCCTGCCTGAGATCTTCCTCTCGTTCCCAGGTAGCTTCTTCCTCTGTATGATGATCCCACTGAACCTTGCATAACTTGATTGTCTTGGTGAGAGTAACTCTCTCTGCTGTCTCCAGAATCTTAATAGGCTTCTCCTCATATGTCAAATCACTCTCCAACTGAATTGCCTCAAGTGGCACTGTGTCCATCAAAGGAACATCCATCATCTCTGCATGGCACTTCTTCAGCTGGGATACATGAAACACATCGTGAACTCCAGACAAAGATTCTGGCAACTCCAGCTGATAAGCTACCTCTCCTCTATGCTCCAAGATCTTGTAAGGCCTCACATAACATGGTGCTAACTTATCCTTGATTCCAAACCTCTTAATTCCATGAAGTGGTGAAACTCTAAGATATGCACGCTCTCCTACCTCATATGTCACCTCCTTACGTTTTGCATCTGCATAACTCTTCTGTCTGGACTGTGCTATCTTCAGCCTGTCACGAATCAACTTGACCTTCTCCTCAGCATCTATGATCAAGTCTGGTCCAAAGAATTGACGCTCTCCAACCTCATCCCACATCAACGGTGTCCTGCACTTTCTACCATATAATACCTCAAATGGTGCCATCTTCAGACTAGCCTGATAACTATTATTATATGAGAACTCTGCATAAGGTAAATTATCATCCCAACTGGACCCATAGTCCAAAGCACAAGCTCTCAACATATCCTCCAAAATCTGATTTACCCTCTCTGTCTGCCTATTTGTCTGTGGATGGAAAGTTGTAATGAAGTCCAGCCTGGTTCCCAAAGATTCATGCAACTGACGCCAAAATTTGGATGTTGTAACACCCCCAGTGTCATGCTACACTAACCCACTGTGATTAAAGCTGATCGTTTTGCTAAACAGTGCTTGATCAACTTCGATTCAAATATCATTTGAAATTCCACTTCGAAATGAAATTCAATTTGCAAGTGAGATATGGAGTTGCACCAAAGTTGCTGCAAAATAGTTCATCATTTAGCCAAAATTCCATAACATTTAATTGTTAAGGAAAACAACATCACCTAAGAGCTAAGATGGACTGTAGCAATTATTCCAATGCAATTTCAGCATTTTAAATTGCTATCTTATTTGTGAAAAATGCAAATGGATTCGTCTGGCCTCCAAACTTTTTGTGGCACTGCCTAAAAATGCAAAGTATTTAATAGGCCAAGTCCCGCATTTTTCTCAGCTCTTTTGGTTACCCTAAATAATCATTTCTCTGTCTCTGTTTTTAAATAAAAGAGGAAATTTGAAATAATAAAAAAAGGGGCCGAACCCCCACCCCCGCTGGGCCTCGGCCCAGCTAGCCACTAAGCTGGCCGGCCCACCAGGCCCACCTGTCGCCTCCTTATCCCCTCCCACCCCCATGACCTAAACCGCTACCCCACTCCCCCCTCCCCCGATCCCCTTCTGGATCAGGGCAATGACCCCGGCGCACCCCGACGACCGCGCCCCACCCGAGCCAGCGCCCCACAAGCCTGCCGCCGCGTTGACCCTGCCCCCACCTCGCTGACGCCGCCCGGCGCTGCCCCGCCGTCGCCGGCGCCCGCCTCCTCAACCCTCCGCCCCGTGTGGATCCGGTCGGGGGAACCCGACGCCCCTGACGCCCTGCGCCGCCACGTCGCCGCCAGACCCCGCCAGACCGCCTCGTCCCCGTTGCCGCCGGCCTCCTCGTCTCCCCCCACGCCGGCTCCTACGAGCCTCGCCGACCGAACCCCTGCAACGCCGGTGAGGCCACCTCGGCCCCCTCTCCCCCTCTGCTCTTACCCGCGATCGCCGCGACCTCGCCGCACCCTCCGCGCACACGCGCCCCCCCTGCCTCTTCCTCCTCGCTGCGCACACCCGCGGCCCTGCTGCTGTGCTAGCTGCTTGCTCGCCGCCGCTCACCGTTGTTGCTCGCCGGCCACGCCCGCGCACCCTTGGCCGCGCCAGGCTGCTCCGTGGTCGTGGCCTGGCTACCCCCTGCCGCTTCCAGCGCCATCCCTGGCCTCGGCTTCGCCTGCCGCTGCCGACCGATCGAACGCCGTGGCCGCCGGCAGGCCCCTGTGTGTGCGGGCGGGTTAAACCCCCCATGGGCCACTGACATACGGCCCCAGGTCATTAGCTGGCTAATAAGCCATTAATTAACCCCATGCCCCACTGACTTTGGGCCCCGTCGCGGCTAATTATCTTAGTTTAAATAAAATGTTAGCTAAATAGGTCACTGACATGTCGGGCCCACTAACTAATTAGACTATTTTAAAATAAATAAAAATTGTTAACAAACTGTCTCACTGACAGTGGGGACCCACTGGTCAGTTTGACCAGTCAACAGTCAAACTTTGACTGCTGACTGGGCTGCTAACTCAGCCCCCTGTCCCCACCTGTCTTACACATACACACACTGCTGGGTACACTTCTGTGTACCCATAGCAGTTTCTCTATTTAATATTTTTGAATTAAATTAATTTCAGAATATTATTAAAACTTTGAAAAATCATATAAATTAATCCGTAACTCGGATGAAAAAGTTTTATACATGAAAGATGCTTAGAAAAACGCGACGAATCCGAATACGCCCTCCGTTCGTCTGTCAGATGCCTCTAGCATAGCAAACATGCAACCGCCCCCTCCGTTTCATCTGTCCGAAAATGACTAACACCGGGGATACTTTCCCGGATGTTTTCCCCCTTCACCAGTATCATCTAGTAGCGCGTTAGAACACCCCTAGCACCGCTTATTGTCATGTCATGCATCTGTGTGCTTTGTATTTACTGTTTCTTCCCCCTCTTCTTCTCCGGTAGACCCCGAGACCGCTGCCGATGCCTCTGTGATCGACTACATCGACGACGACACTTCTCCCTTTTCAGCAGAGCTTCCAGGCAAGCCAACCCCCCTTGATCACTTCGATATCGCCCATTCCATTCTCTCATGCTTGCATTAGATTTTGCTACTGTTATTGTTTGCTCCTATTCTGATGCATAGCTTGCTTTTGTAACCTGCTCATAGTACCTTACCTGCTTATCCTAAACTGCTTAGTATAGGTTGGTTAATGATCCATCAGTGACCCCCACCTTGTCCTTGTTGCCCCTGCTTCATCATCGACAACTTGATCAACATGATCGACGACCAGAGCCCGACACCTCACATCACATCACGCCCCTTTTGTTGCTCGACTCTGCAGAGCTACTATCGAGTGTCGAGGGTGATACCTCGTAACACACTCCTGATGATAACTCTGTAGTGTAGCTATTCGGTCGTGGTCATCGAGGGTGATTCCTCCTTCACCACTCCAGATACAACTCTTTCGTGCAACCCGTCAAGCGTGGACCTCGAGGGTGATTCCTCCTACGTTCACCTTGACGATTACATCGAGCGGAATTCCTCGAGGGTGATTCCTTGGGTTTTTCCCCTTGATGTTTGGACACACGGTTACCCTGACTTTACTTCAGACCTTTGTTAAAGTCAGGTCGGACCTGAAGGGTACCCGCGAGTTGATGTGAAAGTCGAGCGGGCCCGGAGAGCCCCCGCGAGATAATTACATGGCACGGCGGGGCATTCTGGGCCCTTGCCGTAAGTCCATGAGATGGGCCGACGGGGTCACATCGATCGTGAGTCTCTGCTCATCTTCGCGAGCTCCCAACGCACTAATGATTTGGGTATTTGTTCTGAGTTGGCCTCTGGCCTTTATGCACTAACCACCACGCGGGAATAGTTATGGGCCTCAGTGTCGTAGTATCAGCCGAAGCTTTGTCAGACGTCCAGTTCAGCATTGCGGCACGGCTGGGCCGGCGCCATCCGGGCAGCCTGGTTTGCCCTGCACGCAAGGACCCGGAGTGCAACGGGCGATGGACCCAAGACCCTGGAGTGCTTAGGATGTAGACTGGCGGGGACCTCTCTGTTGAGCCTAGGTAGGGCTGCGACGTGCTGATCTTCCGAGGCCGGGCATTGACTCAGAAAAGTGTGTCCGGCCAGAGTAATCAAGCGTGTTGGGTAACATGGTGCACCCCTGTAGGGAAGTTATCTATTCGAATACTGTGTGCACGGTAATGGACGTTCAGACTTGTATCCTGATCTATTACAACTAGAACTGGTTACTTGAGACATGAGATGGATATGTGGCTCTAGGATTGCTTTCTCGCAGGGAGTCGAGGAAGGATCTCTGGGCGTTGATACTACAACATGCTTGTTAAATTATAAATTGCTATTCTATACTCTTCTGAATGCTGCAAGATGCTTGGAGCTGCTTGAAGATGCTAGTCTTCAATAGGCTAGGCCTTCCCCTCTATTCTGGCATTCTGTAGTTCAGTCCACAGATACATACCTTCCTTTGAAACCAATGCATACTTAGTATAGATCTGATGCTTGCGAGTACTTTGGATGAGTACTCACGGTTGCTTTGCTACTCCTTTTACCCCCTTCTTCTTCCTTCTTTCCGGTTGCTGCACCCAAATGGTGGATCCTAGGAGCCAGATGCTGCCACCCCTGTCGACTACTGCTACTACCCGGAGGGTGCCTACTACTACGTGGAGACCACCGACGACCAGGAGTAGTTAGGAGGTCCCAGGCAGGAGGCCTTGCCTCTTCGATCGTTGTTGCTTTTGTGTTCGCCTTCTTAAGGCATCCTTGTTTAACTTATGTTTGTACTCAGATATTGTTGCTTCCGCTGACTCTTGTGTATTCGAGCTTCTGTATTCGAGCCCTCGAGGCCCCTGGCTTGTAATATGAAGCTTGTATTATTTTAATTTGTGTCTAGAGTTGTGTTGTGATATTTTCCCGTGAGTCCCTGGTCTTGATCGTACACATTTGCGTGTATGATTAGTGTACGATTGAATCGGGGGCATCACAAGTTGGTATCAGAGCCGACTACCTGTAGGAACCCCCATTTCCAACTCCTTGGCCGAAGTTGAGTCTAGTTCTTGAAAAAATATTTTACTAACATGGCTGTGCGGCTTACGGGCCCACGTCACCATTGGGTGGTATTAGGATCTTTTACTCCTCGTCTATACTCTGGGACTCTGATCTCTCTTCTATTCGGGTTAAATGATTTTTGTTAACTCTAACTCTAGGTTCTCGTAAATACTTTCTCCCGGAGAGCCCCCCACTCCAAATGATTGCTTGGTGCACCAGAAGATTCTGAAGATACTCTTCGATGTTTTCCCGAGACCCTTGTACCCTTCATCGTTGCGATCCCTACCACCGATAAATCCTTATGGGTAACTACCTACATTGTCGTTCATACCTTCATCCCCTGTCGCTCTTGTTATTACAAGATGTCCTGAAATACTCTCCGATGTTTCGAGAATCCTTTATGCTTACTACCCTGCAATTCCTTGCCGCATGAATACCCCTATGAATAATTCCTCACACTTTTCGAGGATTTGTTCTTTCCTAGTTGATCAAGTGATTCACAAGCTACTTTGAAGTACTATCCAATCTTCCGAAAGTCCTCAGTAGCCTATTACTCTTGTTCCTCCTTACCTGCTTACATTATGGTTACTTCCATATGTCTAGCAATGTTCGCTAGCATCCTTTGTCATCATAATTTTGAGCATTAGATTCGATATGTATGTGAATGCTCGCAATCATCAATCACAATTAGAATCCTTCCCTTCGGCTCAGACGTCACCCCAGACATGAGCTGGTGTTCGACAAATCAAGCCTTGATTGATTGTCATTCTGAGTCTGTTCAACTTATCCATCCTTAATCAGAGTGTTTGCTTCTGATCCCTTGATATGGAAATCATAATTCCTTTGCATTTGAGCTTTGAATTAGTCATCTGTTTCTATAATCTGATATCCTTACATTCTTTCTTCTTCTGGTGAAGTACCGATACTCACATCAGGTCCTTCGTTGGGTTTTATCCGACAACGTCCTTCATATTCAGTAACCTTGTGAGCCTTCCCAGGATACATAATGCCTTTGGTAAATTGTATCCCCCGCTCTTGTCAACCGTTCTCTGCTTCCGGGCTTGAGATATTTACTCGTAAAGTTTGTGGTATATGTTCCTAAGATGCCCCAGTGGGTTGAACCTACGCCTTCCCTAATCTGTGTGAACCCGAAGATTGTGCGGGCTATATCTACTGGCGTTTCTTCGGATAAATTTTCAATTCTAGAACTTCATCAAAGACGAGAAGTAAATGGAAGGTTATGCATTGATGAAGTGGGAGTCAACCTTGAACCTTTGTGTTCATGCCCATGGATCCGATGTGGAACTTATCATTGAAGCTTCTTGTTATAATAATAATCCCCTTGTGATAAGTTCATCTTGTATCTATATTTGGTCCTTTGCAACTGTGGTTCCGACCATATTGTTCTTCTTTGATCCCATTCCTCGGACAAGTTGAAGTACTTGTCTTCTACAGATCTTTTCACCTGTCCAACCTCTATCCTGTTCTACCTTCGAGTATTACCCTCTGGTATCTCGAGAATATCACGGAACTACATAACTTCTTATGAGTTCTTCATCAACTATTATTCTCGCCGATTCCAATTTTCCACGGGTTCTAAGTTGTTAGACACTCGAGAACACCGATAACTGATTCGAGTCTACACTTTCCTTTCCATTGTTTTGTTTTAACCATTCTTGTAACCTAACATATATGAACAGTGATAATTCCTTGCTTATGTAAAAACCTCGGTGTACAAGCTCTGTCAGTAAGACCTTGTTACTATTGTTGATGACATTCCGGTAGCCACCGATGGACGAGAACTTTGCCTATTGGTCCGCCTCGTCTTAACGAGCAGGAAAATGGTTCTCTTCGTCCCTCGCCCTTGGTACCAACGTTGTTGCCAACATAACTGACAGGTTGTCCTCTGACCTACCTTGCTATCATGACCATGCACATGTTAGCACCCTTCCTGCTTTTAACCCACATGGCGGGCCCATAACCCACAGTTCCACAGGATCGAAACCTGACTCTCCTATACATCCCTGTTTTCAAAGTTATCCCTCGCGCTTGGCTTCGTATGTAATTCGCGAGCCACCTTCCTTGTGATCTGTTCTGGTATCAGACGCAATACTTATTCCCATTGCTCTGAACCCCTTTCACCCTCTGTTTCAGGCAACGAACGATTGCCTACCCGGTTGAAGCTTCTTATTGCACCTCCTTACCTTGCTCTCGACGCCTTTCTTGAATTTCGACTCGAGAGGTGCCTCTATGCCACGTTCACTGAGATAGCCACCAGGTACCTATCTTGTGTTGAGCTCCGTCCTTCCCGAGTCTTTCCCCCTAACTCCACCCCTTAAATCTCAGGATGAGATTTCTTGTAGAACCCCCAGTGTCATGCTACAGTAACCCACTATGATTAAAGCTGATCGTTTTCCTAAACAGTGCTTGATCAACTTCGATTCAAATATCATTTGAAATTCCACTTCGAAATGAAATTCAATTTGCAAGTGAGATATGGAGTTGCACCAAAGTTGCTGCAAAATAGTTCATCATTTAGCCAAAATTCCATAACATTTAATTGTTAAGGAAAACAACATCACCTAAGAGCTAAGATGGACTGTAGCAATTATTACAATGCAATTTCAGCATTTTAAATTGCTATCTTATTTGTGAAAAATGCAAATGGATTCCTCTGGCCTCCAAACTTTTTGTGGCACTGCCTAAAAATGCAAACTATTTAATAGGCCAAGTCCCACATTTTTCTCAGCTATTTGGTTACCCTAAATAATCATTTCTCTGTCTCTGTTTTTAAATAAAAGAGGAAATTTGAAATAATAATAAAAAGGGGCCGAACCCTCACCCCCGCTGGGCCTCGGCCTAGCTAGCCGCCGAGCTGGCCGGCCCACCAGGCCCACCCGTCGCCTTCTTATCCCCTCCCACTCCCGTGACCTAAACCGCTACCCCCACTCCCCACGCACTCCCCCTCCCCCGATCCCCTTCTGCATCGGGGCAATGACCCCAGCGCGCCCCGACGACCGCGCCCCGCCCGAGCCGGCGCCCCACCAGCCCGCCGCCACGATGACCCTGCCGCCACCTCGCCGATGCCGCCCGGCACTGCCCCGCCGTCGCCGGCACCCGCCTCCTCAACCCTCCGCCCCGCGTGGATCCGGTCGGGGGAACCTGACACCCCGCGCCGCCACGTCGTCGCCGGACACCCCCAGACTGCCTCGTCCCCGTCGCCGCCGGCCTCCTTATCTCCTCCCACGCCGGCTCCTACGAGCCTCGCCGATCGACCCCCTGCAAAGCCGGTGAGGCCACCCCGGCCCCCTCTCCCCCTCTGCTCGCGCCCGCGATCGCCGCGACCTCGCCGCACCCGCTGTGCGCACGCGCGCCCCCTGCCTCTTCCTCCTCGCTGCGCGCACCCGCGGCCCGGCTGCTGTGCTAGCTGCAGCTGCTGGCTGCTTGCTCGCCGTCGCTCACCATTGTTGCTCACCGGCCGCGCCCGCGCGCCCTTGGCCGCGCCGGGCTGCTCCATGGTCGCGGCCTGGCTACCCCCTGCCGCTTCCAGCGCCGTCCCTGGCCTCGGCTCCGCCTGACGCTGCCGACCGACCGAACGCCGTGGCCGCCGGCAGGCCCCTGTGTGCGCGGGCGGGTCAAACCCCCCTGGGCCACTGACATACGGCCCCAGGTCATTAGCTGGCTAATTAGCCATTAATTAACCCCATGCCCCACTGACTTTGGGCCCCATCGCGACTAATTATCTTAGTTTAAATAAACTGTTAGCTAAATAGGTCACTGACATGTCGGGCCCACTAACTAATTAGACTATTTTAAAATAAATAAAACATGTTAACAAACTGTCTCACTGACAGTGGGGACCCACTGGTCAGTTTGACCAGTCAACTGTCAAACTTTGACTGCTGACTGGGCTGCTGACTCAGCCCCCTGTCCCCATTTGTCTTACACATACACATACTGCTGGGTACACTTCTGTGTACCCATAGCAGTTTCTGTATTTAATATTTTCGAATTAAATTGATTTTAGAATATTATTAAAACTTTGAAAAATCATATAAATTAATCCGTAACTCGGATGAAAAAGTTTTATACATGAAAGTTACTCAGAAAAACGTGAAGAATCCGAATACGCCCTTCGTTCGTTTGTCAGATGCCCCTAGCATAGCAAACATGCAACCGCCCCCTCCGTTTCATCTGTCCGAAAATGCCTAACACCAGGGAAATTTTCCCGGATGTTTTCCCCCTTCGCCAGTATCATCTAGTAGCGCGTTAGAACACCCCTAGCACCGCTTATTGTCATGTCATGCATCTGTGTGCTTTGTATTTACTGTTTCTACCCCCTCTTCTTCTTCGGTAGACCCCGAGACCGCTGCCGATGCCTTTGTGATCGACTACATCGACGACGACACTTCTCCCTTTTCAGCAGAGCTTCCAGGCGAGCCAACCCCCCTTGATCACTTCGATATCGCCCATTCCATTCTCTCTTATGCTTGCATTAGATTTTGCTACTGTTATTGTTTGCTCCTATTCTGATGCATAGCCTGCTTTTGTAACCTGCTCACTGTACCTTACCTGCTTATCCTAAACTGCTTAGTATAGGTTGGTTAGTGATCCATCAGCGACCCCACCTTGTCCTTGTTACCCCTGCTTCATCATCGACAACTCGATCAACGTGATCGACAACCAGAGCCCGACACCTCACATCACAGCACGCCCCTTTTGTTGCTCGACTCTGCAGAGCTACTATCGAGTGCCGAGGGTGATACCTCGTAACGCACTCCTGATGATAACTCTGTAGTGTAGCTATTCGGTCGTGGTCATCGAGGGTGATTCCTCCTTCACCACTCCTGATACGACTCTGTCGTGCAACCCGTCAAGCGTGGACCTCGAGGGTGATTCCTCCTGCATTCACCTTGATGATTACATCGAGTGGAATTCCTCGAGGTTGATTCCTCTAGTTTTCCCCCTTGATGTTTGGACACACGGTTACCCTGACTTTACTTCAGACCTTTGTTAAAGTCGGGTCGGCCCTGAGGGGTACCCGCGAGTTGATGTGAAAGTCGGGCAGGCCCGGAGAGCACCCGCGAGATAATTACGTGGCATGGCCGGGCATCCTGGGCCCTTGCCGTAAGTCCACGAGACGGGCCGATGGGGTCACATCGATCGTGAGTCTCTGCTTGTCTTCGCGAGCTCCCAACGCACTAATGATTTGGGTATTTGTTCTGAGTTGGCCTCTGGCCTTTACGCACTAACCACCATGCGGGAATAGTTATGGGCCTCGGCGTCGTAGTATCAGTCGAAGCTTTGTCAGATGTCCAATTCAGCATTGCGGCATGGCTAGGCGGCGCCATCCGGGCAGCCTGGTTTGCCCTGCACGCAACGACCCGAAGTGCAACGGGCGATGGGCCCAAGACCCCGGAGTGCTTTGGATGTAGACCGGCGAGGACCTCTCTGCTGAGCCTAGGTAGGGCTGCGACATGTTGATCTTCCGAGGTCGGGCATTGACTCAGAAAAGTGTGTTCGGGCAGAGTAATCAAGCGTGTTGGGTAACATGGTGCACCCCTGCAGGGAAGTTATCTATTCGAATATCGTGTCCACGGTAATGGACGTTCAAACTTGTATCCTGATCTATTACAACTAGAACTGGTTACTTGAGACATGAGATGGATATGTGGGTCCGGGATTGCTTTCTCGCAGGGAGTCGAGGAAGGATCTCTGGGCGTTGATACTACAACATGCTTGTTAAATTATAAACTGCTATTCTATACTCTTCTGAATGCTGCAAGATGCTTGGAGCTGCTTGAAGATGCTAGTCTTTGATAGGCTAGGCCTTCCCCTCTATTCGGGCATTCTGTAGTTCAGTCCACAGATGCATACCTTCCTTTGATACCAATGCATACTTAGTATAGATCTGATGCTTGCGAGTACTTTGGATGAGTACTCACGGTTGCTTTGCTACCCCTTTTCCCCCTTCTTCTTCCTTCTTTCCGGTTGCTGCGACCAGATGGTGGATCCCAGGAGCCAGATGCTGCCACCCTAGTCGACTACTACTACTACCCGGAGGGTGCCTACTACTACGTGGAGACCGCCAACGACCAGGAGTAGTTAGGAGGTCCCAGGCAGGAGGCCTTGCCTCTACGATCGTTGTTGCTTTTGTGTTCGCCTTCTTAAGGCATCCTTGTTTAACTTATGTCTGTACTCAGATATTGTTGCTTCCGCTGACTCTTGTGTATTCGAGCCCTCGAGGCCCCTGGCTTGTAATATGAAGCTTGTATTATTTTAATTTGTGTCTAGAGTTGTGTTGTGATATCTTCTCGTGACTCCCTAATCTTGATCGGACACATTTGCGTGTATGATTAGTGTACGATTGAATCGGGGGCGTCACAGATGTGAACTGGGTATCTCTATCAGAGACTACCTTCTTTGGAACTCCATGCAGACAAATAATTTTAGACATATAAATCTTTGCTAGCTGAGCACTGGTATAAGTAGTCTTTACCGGGATGAAGTGAGCAACTTTAGTCAAACAATCAACAACTACCCAAATAGAATCATAACCTGGCCGAGTCCTGGGTAGACCTATAATGAAATCCATACCAATCTCATCCAACTTCCAATCAGGTATAGGTAATGGTTGTAACAAGCCTGCTAGCCTCTGATGTTCTGCTTTAACTCTCTGGCACACATCACATGTTGCAATATACCCAGCAATTTCCCTCTTCAGGCTAGGCCACCAAAATATTTCCCTCAAATCCAAATACATCTTAGTATTACCTGGGTGAATAGAATGGTGAATCATGCGCCTCCTGAAGAATCAACTTCCTGATGTCTGCATCTTGAGGTACACAAATACGCTTCTCAAACCATATGGCCCCATGTTCATCCTCATGGAAACCTTCTGCCTTACCTTCAGTCATATTCTCTTTTATCACAGCGATCTCCTTATCACCCCTTTGAGCTTCTCTGATCCTGTCAAGCAAAGTAGGCTTTACCTCCAGTGTTGCCAAATATCCCTTAGGAACCATCTCCAACCTAAGATTCCTGAACTGCTGACATAACTCCGGTGGCATATCATCAATATTAATTGCATTAACATGGCTCCTACGACTCAATGCATCAGCAACAACATTAGCCTTAACAGGATGATACTACACATTCAAATCATAATCCTTAATAAGCTCCAACCATCTCCTCTGCCTGAGGTTCAAATCCTTCTGAGTAAAAATATACTTCAAGCTCTTATGATCAGTAAATATATCACAATGATTACCAATAAGATATGGCCTCCAAGTTTTCAATGCATGCACAACTAAGGCTAACTCCAAATCATTTGTAGGATAATTATGCTCATGATTCTTAAGCTGGCGTGAAGCATAAGAAACAACTTTACCTTCCTGCATCAAAACACTCCCAAGTCCTTGACGAGAAGCATCACAATATACCTGGAAGTCCTTATGTATATCCGGCAGAGTTAAGACTGGTGCAGTAACCAAACACTGCTTCAATTCCCTGGAAGCTGGCTTCACATTCATCAGCCCAAAAAAATTTCTTCTCCTTCTTCAACAATTCAGTCATAGGCTTTGCAATCTTGGAAAAGTTCTCAATGAACCTCCTGTAATAACCTGCAAGGCCCAAAAAGCTACGAATCTCTCCAACAGACGTGGGTGACTCCCACTCTATAACTGCAGCAACCTTAGATGGATCAACTGCAACTCCATTACCTGATACAACATGTCCAAGGAATGCTACCTCATCCAGCCAGAACTCAAATTTGCTGAACTTGGCATACAACTGATGTTCCCTCAATTTCTCCAATACCAAACACAGATGAACCTCATGCTTTTGCTTATTCTTGGAGAACACCAATATATTGATGTCAGCTAGAACTACGTCGGTTTTTCCCCAGAGAGGGAGGGACGATGCAGCACAGTGACGGTAGGTATTTCCCTCAGTGATGAGACCAAGGTTATCAAACCAGTAGGAGAACCACGCAACACCATGTAAACAGCTCCTGCACACAAAGAACAAATACTTGCAACCCGACATGTTAAAGGGGTTGTCAATCCCTTTCGGGTAACGAGATAGATAAAACTGTAGTAGATTGAAAGATGCAAATAAAAGCAAATAAAATTCAGCGAGGTATTTTTGGGTTTTTGGATAAATAGATCTGAAAATAAAAGTTGCAAATAAATAAAAGAGCGAATAGCAAAATAGATCTTGAAGGCAAATATATTAAAGAAGAGACCCTGGGCCGTAGTTTTCACTAGTGGCTTCTCTCGAGAAAAATAGCAAACGGTGGAAACAAATTACTGTTGGGCAATTGATAGAACTTCAAATACTCATGACGATATCCAGGCAATGATCATTATATAGGCATCACGTCCAAGATTAGTAGACCGACTCCTGCCTGCATCTACTACTATTACTCCACACATCGACCGCTATCCAGCATGCATCTAGTGTATTAAGTTCATGGAGAAATGGAGTAATGCAATAAGAATGATGACATGATGTAGACAAGATCTATTTATGTAGAAATAGACCCCATCTTGTTATCCTTAATGGCAACGATACATACGTGTCGTTTCCCTTTCTGTCATTGGGATCATGCACCGTAAGATCGAACCCATCACAAAGCACCTCTTCCCATTGCAAGATAAATAGATCAAGTTGGCCAAACAAAACCCAAATATCAGAGAAGAAATACGAGGCTATAAGCAATCATGCATATAAGAGATCAAAGAAGACTCAAATAACTTTCGTGGATAAAAAGATAGATCTGATCATAAACTCAAAGTTCATCGGATCCCAACAAACACACCGCAAAAAGAGTTACATCAAATAGATCTCCAAGAGACCATTGTATTGAGAATCAAACGAGAGAGAGAAAGCCATCTAGGTACTGACTACGGACCCGAAGGTCTACAATGAACTACTCACACATCATCGGAGAGGCACCAATGAGGATGATGAACCCCTCCATGATGGTGTCTAGATTGGATCTGGTGGTTCTGGAACTTGCGGTGGCTGGAATTGATTTTCGTCGACTCCCCTAGGGTTTCTCGAATATTGGGGTATTTATAGAGCAAATAGGAGGTGCGGGGGGCTCCCGAGGTGGGCACAACCCATCGGGCGTGCCTGGGCCTCCAGGCGTGCCCTGGTGGGTTGTGCTCCCCTCGGAGCACCCCCCCCCCAGGTGCTTCTCCGGCCCACTGGATGTCTTCTGGTCCAAAAAAAATCCACAAAAAGTTTCACTGCGTTTGGACTCCGTTTGGTATTGATTTCCTGCGATGTAAAAAACATGCAGAAAACAGCAACTGGCACTAGGCAGTGGGCACTATGTCAATAGGTTAGTACCAAGAAATGATATAAAATGATTGTAAACCATCCAAGGATGATAATATAACAGCATGGAACAATCAAAAATTATACATACGTTGGAGACATATCAGCATCCCCAAGCTTAATTCCTGCTCGTCCTCGAGTAGGTAAATGATAAAAACCAGAATTTTTGATGTGGAATGCTGCCTAACATGTTCATCACATATTCTTTTCTTTGTAGCATGGACATTTGGACTTTTATATGGTTCAAAGCAATAGTCTAGTTTTGACATGATAACTTAAATACTCAAGCATATCAACAAGCAACCATGTCTTTCAAAATATCAATGCTAAAGCAAGTTATCCCTAGCCCATCATGCTCAATCATTGATCTATTCATGAAACACACTCGAATATTAGCTACACCCAATGCTCAAGTACAATCATAGTGCCCCTTAGTTGGTGCTTTGTAAGAGAAGATGGAGACTCAAATTAAAAATAAAAATTGCATAAAGTAAAAGAAAGACCCTTCGCGGAGGGAAGTAGGGATTTGTAGAGGTGCGAGAGCTCAAAGCTTAAATTGAGAGATAAAAACATTTTGAGAGGCATACTTTTCCCACCAACGAAAATGACTTAGAGCTCCCAACACTTTCCATGCTAGATATATCATAGGCGGTTCCCAAACAGAAAATAAAGTTTATTTCTTTTTCCACCATTTCTTTCACTTTCCATGGCTAGCCGTATCCACGGGTGCCCTCCATACCAACACTTTCCAAGGAATTTATTATTTGACAACATAAAGTAAATTCATTTTTCATTTTGGGGCTGGGCATCCCTAATACCTTTGCCGTACTCTCATGCAATGACAAGTGGATAAACACTCATCGTGAGAATAACACATCTATCATGGAAAATATCGGCCACCCCTCACCGCCTTGCGAGCGGTACGAGCACACAAAAGAGAAATTTATTTTGAAAATTAGAGATGGCACATACAAATTTGCTTAGAACGGCACGGAAATACCGCATATAGGTAGGTATAGTGAACTCATATGGCAAAACTGGTTTAAAGGGTTTTGGATGCACAAGTAGTGATCATACTTGGTGCAAATGAAGGCTAGCAAAAAGATTGAGAAGCGCCCAACCAAGAAACGAATAATCTCGTAAGCAAGAATTAAGCATAAGTAACACCGAATAATGCACCATAAGTAAGATATAATTTCATTGCATAACTATTGACTTTCGTACTTGCATAGGGAATCACAAACCTTAACACCAATATTCTTACTAAAGCATAATTACTCATTAACATGACTCACATATCACCATCACCATATCACAAAACTATTACTAAGAATCAAGTTTATTTTGTCCAATGATCTTCATGAAAGTTTTTATTATATCCTTCTTGGATATCTATCACTTTGGGACTAGTTTTATATGTTGCTTTTAATAAGATCAAACAAATATAAGTGAAGAACATGAGCATAATATTTCTTTTTCTCAAATTAATCTAAGTGAAGCAAGAGAGAATTTCTTTAAATTTTACTAACTCCCAAATAAATCTAAGTGAAGCATGAGAGCATTTCTTCAAAAATAACAAAGCACACCGTGCTCAAAAAGATATAAGTGAAGCACTAGAGCAATTCCAAGGCTCTAAAATTTTAAGTGAAGCATAGGAGCAAGCATAGCATAATTTTTGGCTCTCTCAAAAAGGTGTGTCCAGCAAGGATTCAAGACTTAAAATAAAAAGCAAAACAAGCAAAGACTCAAATCATACAAGACGCTCCAAGCAAAACTCATAATATGTGACGAATAAAAATATAGTTCCAAGTAAAATACCGATGGTCGTTAGAAGAAAGAGGGGATGCCACTCGGGGGCATCCCCAAGCTTAGTTGCTTGATACTTCTTGAATATTACCTTGGGGTGCCTCGGGCATCCCCAAGCTTAGCCTTTTGCTAATCCTTATTCCTTCATCCATTGTAATATCACCCAAAACTTGAAAGCTTCAATCACACAAAACTCAACAAAACCTTCGTGAGATTCGTTAGTATAAGAAAACCAATCTTTACTTTAAGTACTGTAGAAAACCCATTCAAATTTTGTTCTTGCATTATATCTACTGTATTATAATTTTCCATGGAAAAAACTCTTCAAATAAAACCATAGATTCATCAAAATAAGCACACAATGCAAAGAAAACAGAATCTATCAAAAACAGAACAGTCTACAAAGATATGAATTGTTCTCATACTTCTGTAACTCCAAAAATTCTAAAATATTAGGACAACAGAGGAAATTTGTATATAAATTTTGTGTAAAAAAGTCATAATTGTTCGTCTCTTCTGTGAATTTGGAAAATTGTTTTACTGGATGCAAAAGTTTCTGTTTTCCAACAAGATCAAATCAACTATCACCCAAATCATCCCAAAGGCTTTGCTTGGCACAAACACTAATGTAAACCACAAAAACACATCTAATCAGAGGCATAATTGGGTATTTTATTGAAAACAGCAAGAAAACCAAAAAGCAGAAAGATACAAGTTGGGTTGCCTCGCAACAAGCGCTATCGTTTTACGCCCCTAGCTAGGCATAACGCAAAGGATCTAAGTGTTGTCAACTTTGTTTCGAGATCCATAAGATGCCCTCATGATTGATTCATAAGGTGGCCTAATTCTTGTCCTAGGGAAGTGCTCCATACCCTTCCTTAGTGGAAATTTAAATTTAATAGTGCCTTCTTTCATATCAATCACGGCACCAATAGTATGTAAAAACGGTCTACCAAGAATAATTGGGCAAGACGGATTGCAATCAATATCAAGAACAATAAAATCTATGAGCACATAATTCCTATTTGCAAGAATAAGAACATCATTAATTCTTCCCATAGGCTTTTTAATAGTAGAATCCACCAAGTGCAAATTTAAAGAGCATTCTTCAATATCGGTAAGACCAGGCACATCACACAAAGATTTAGGAATTGTAGAAACACTAGCACCCAAGTAACATAAAGCAAAACACTCATAATTTTTAATCTTGACTTTGATAGTAGGTTCCCATTCATCATGTAGTTTTCTTGGAATTGAAACTTCTAATTCCAACTTTTCTTCAAAAGCTTTCATCATAGCATCAACAATATGTTTAGTAAAAGCTTTATTTTGTTCATAGGCATGGGGTGAATTTTTCATGGATTGCAACAAAGAAATACAATCAACCAAAGAGAAACTATCATAATTAAAGTCTTTGTAATCCAAAATAGTGGGCACATCACTAGTTAAAGTCTTGACCTCTTCAAACCAACTTTTATCAAAATTTTCAACAAGATTTTCACCCTCCAAATTATCGGGACGCCTTCTAGCTAAAGTTGACTCTTCTCCAGTCCCTTTATCATCAATCTTAATTTTACTAAACAAGGAATCAATAGAAGAAACACCAATCATTTTAAGATCTTCATCACTTTTATGAAAGCAATCACAAGAAAACGCTTTTTCTAAAAATTCTCGTCTAGCTCTAAGCATAGTGGTTCTTTTCTTACTTTCATGCATAAAAACATAAAGAGCTTTAATTGATTCTTCAACCTTAGGCACAAAAAAATTCATCTTGAGATTTTCCACATCATGAGAAATTCTATCAATACTTCTAGACATATCATCAATCTTATTCAGCTTTTCTTCGATTGTAGCATTGAAAACTTTTTGAGTATTGATAAATTATTTAATATTATTCTCAAGATCAGAGGTGTTCCTATTATTATTATTATAAGAAGGATTACCATAGGAATTACCATAATTATTAGAGAAATTACTAGGAAAAGGCCTAGGATTAAAATTACCTCTATAAGCATTGTTATTAAAGTTGTTTCGCGAAATAAAGTTCACATCTATGGCATCACTATTTTGCTCAATCAAAGTAGACAAAGGCATATCATTAAAAATCAATAGGAGCATTTTTATTAGCAACCAACTTCATAAGAGCATCTGCTTTTTCACTCAAAGAATTTATTTCTTCTACCGAATAACTTTTTACTAGTAGGAGCCCTTTCGGTATGCCATTGTGAATAATTTGCCATAATATTATCTAGCAATTTAGCAGCTTCACCCAAAGTAATTTCCATAAAAGTACCCCCCGCGGCGGAATCTAAAAGATTACGAGAAACAAAATTCAATCCCGTATAAAAATTTTGTATGATCATCCAAAGTTTTAACCCATGAGTTGGGCAATTCCTTAGCATCATTTTCATCCTTTCCCAAGATTGTGCAACATGCTCATGCTCAAGTTGCTTGAAATTCATGATCTGGGTTCTAAGGGAAATTATTTTCGCGGGCGGAAAAAACTTAGTAATAATTTGCACTTATTCCAAGAATCGATACTATTGCGAGGCAAAGAGGAAAACCAAATTTTTGCGTGATCTTGCAAAGAAAATGGAAATAATTTCAACTTCACAACATCATTGTCCACATCTTTTTTCTTTTGCATATCGCATAATTCTATGAATGTGTTAAGATGGGACGCGGCATCCTCATTAGGAGTGCTGGAAAACTGATCTTTCATAGCAAGATTCAACAAAGCAGTATTAATATCACAAGTCTCCGCGCTAGTGGCGGGAGGAGCAATCGGAGTGCTAATAAAATCATTGTTGTTGGTATTTGAGAAATCACACAACTTGGTGTTCTCTTGAGTCATGATGACTTCGCAACAAGATTGCACTAAAAAACAGATCTGACGAGAAAACGACGAACGAAAAAGAGGGCGAATAAAATGGCAATTTTTTTGTGAAGTGGGGGAGAGGAAAATGAGAGGCAAATGGCAAATAATTTAAATTGCAAGGAGCTGAGATTTGTGATTAGGAACCTGGTTGATGTTGATGATGTCCCCCCGGCAACGGCGCCAGAAACTCCTCTTGATGTCGGCTAGAACTACGTCGTTTTTTCCCCAGAGAGGGAGGGCTGATGCAGCACAGCGACGGTAGGTATTTCCCTAAGTGATGAGACCAAGGTTATCAAACCAGTAGGAGAACCACGCAACACCACATAAATAGCTCCTGCACACAAAGAACAAATACTTGCAACCAGACGTGTTAAAGGGGTTGTCAATCCCTTTCGGGTAACGAGATAGATAAAATTGTAGTAGATTGAAAGATGAAATTAAAAGCAAATAAAATTCAGCGAGGTATTTTTGGGTTTTTGGATAAATATATCTGAAAATAAAAGTTGCAAATAAATAAAAGAGCAAATAGCAAAATAGATCTTGAAGGCAAATATATTAAAGAAGAGACCCAGGGGTCGTAGTTTTCACTAGTGGCTTCTCTCGAGAAAAATAGCAAACGGTGGAAACAAATTACTGTTGGGCAATTGATAGAACTTCAAATACTCATGACGATATCCAGGCAATGATCATTATATAGGCATCACGTCCAAGATTAGTAGACCGACTCCTGCCTGCATCTACTACTATTACTCCACACATCGACCGCTATCCAGCATGCATCTAGTGTATTAAGTTCATGGAGAAACGGAGTAATGCAATAAGAATGATGACATGATGTAGACAAGATCTATTTATGTAGAAATAGACCCCATCTTGTTATCCTTAATGGCAACGATACATATGTGTCGTTTCCCTTTCTGTCACTGGGATCAAGCATTGTAAGATCGAACCCATCACAAAGCACCTCTTCCCATTGCAAGATAAATAGATCAAGTTGGCCAAACAAAACCCAAATATCGGAGAAGAAATATGAGGCTATAAGCAATCATGCATATAAGAGATCAAAGAAGACTCAAATAACTTTCATGGATAAAAAGATAGATCTGATCGTAAACTCAAAGTTCATCGGATCCCAACAAACACACCGCAAAAAGAGTTACATCAAATAGATCTCCAAGAGACCATTGTATTGAGAATCAAACGAGAGAGAGAAAGCCATCTAGGTACTGACTACGGACCCGAAGGTCTACAATGAACTACTCACGCATCATCGGAGAGGCACCAATGAGGATGATGAACCCCTCCGTGATGGTGTCTAGATTGGATCTGGTGGTTCTGGAACTTGCGGTGGCTGGAATTGATTTTCGCCGACTCCCCTAGGGTTTCTGGAATATTGGGGTATTTATAGAGCAAAGAGGCGGTGCGGGGGGCTCCCGAGGTGGGCACAACCCACCGGGGCGCGCTTGGGCCTCCAGGCGCGCCCTGGTGGGTTGTGCTCCCCTCGGAGCACCCCCCAGGTGCTTCTCCGGCCCACTGGATGTCTTCTGGTCCAAAAAAAATCCACAAAAAGTTTCGCTGCGTTTGGACTCCATTTGGTATTGATTTCCTGCGATGTAAAAAACATGCAGAAAACAGCAACTGGCACTGGGCACTATGTCAATAGGTTAGTACCAAAAAATGATATAAAATGATTATAAAACATCCAAGAATGATAATATAACAGCATGGAACAATCAAAAATTATAGATACGTTGGAGACGTATCATATATCATCAATGAAAACAACCACTAATTTATCCAAGAACTCCATAAACACCTTGTTCATCATATTCATGAAGTATGCAGGAGCGTTAGTCCACCCAAATGACATAACAGTATATTCATACAACCCATACCTCGTAGTAAAAGCAGTCTTGGGAATATCTTGCTCACAAATCTTTAATTGATGATAACCAGAACGAAGATCAATCTTAGAAAACAGAGTAGCTCCCTCCAACTAGTCAAATAGATCATTTATCATAGGCAAAGGATACTTATTCTTAATGGTTACCTCATTCAGAGAACGATAATCGACACACATCCTCAAGGTTCCATCCTTCTTCTCCACAAACAAAACTGGAGCTCCCCAAGGTGATGAACTTGGGCGAATAAATCCTTGTGCCTGCAATTCTCTTATCTGCATCTTCAATTCCTCCAACTCTTGAGGAGGCATTCTATATGGTCTCTTTGCAATAGGTCCAGTGCCTGGTATTAAATCAATAAGAAACTCAATATCTCTATCTGGTGGCATACCTGGCAACTCCTCTGGAAACACATCTGGATAATCCCTCACAACTGGCATCTCTTCCAGGCTACCCCTTAAGAGAGTTCACCTGTACCTGATTACGCTTATACTTACATACATATTTGATCCTCTTCCCTCCTGGTGCGCTGAGAGTAATAGATCGACTGACACAATCAATACGACCTTTATATAATTTCAACCAATCCATACCCAAAATAATATCCAGACCTTGTGACTTCAATATAATCAAATCTGTAGGAAACTCATGCTTCCCAATAGACAGGGTCAACTGATGACAACCAACACCTGCTATCATCTCCGCTCCTTGGGAACTCACTCTAATAGGCATACTAAGGGTTTTGGTTGGCAAGAATAGATGATTTATATAGATATAATAGGGCTAAAGGCTATGTATATAAATATATTCTACCCATATGCATAATATGATTAAGGCAACAAAACATAACAACGAATAACACCAACAAACAAACAACAAACAAATAGATAGTATTGTATATATAGTCGAATAGTTTTGACAAGATGCACATTTAACAAACAAGCTACCAATCAAGCAAACAATCTAGTATCTTCATACCACGAAAGTGGGCATAATCAGATACGCTAACACGATAATGTTGCAATATAAAACAAACATGAATGGTGGTCTCAGCACTAGTTCCTACTTAACTGGTCAAGATACTTGAGGGGTTTAACTCATAAACAGTAAGAAGTATAGCTAGTTTATAAAATAATTTTCACTCATATGGCTTTTCTAATCCATTTTCTAGGGTCACGACTCACGACCTACAGTCAACAAACTGCTCTGATACCATCTGTAACGACCAAACCTCGAAGGATTTGAGTCTCTGTGCTTACCACAATAGTCCCTGGATCGACTCGCTAGCACACACAGTATAGATGAATACCAGAATAGCAAGTGCGTCATTTATTACAACTTATGATCCAGAATTCATAAAATAAAACAATCTGCATAGCTCATAGCTAGCTTTATTCAATCAAACAATGGAAAGTAGCATAAAAATAATGATGAGTCCCATCATAGCCCACTGGCGATGCTGAGTGCAAACTCGCGACCCTAACGGTACCTTACTCTTCATCTGAATATCCTGCAACATGAGACGTTGCAGCCGTATAGGTCAATACTTTGAATGTATTGGCAAGTTACACAGGAGTAATAATAAAATAGACCTACATGTATATGCATAGTATAACAAAAGGAAGGCTTGGGGTTTATTTTGTAGAAAGCTGATTTTGTCCTCATAACTACCTAATAGTCAATTTTTTATTAAATTTTGTTGTTACAATTAAATACACAAGGTTGAGTTGGCAAGTACAACTCCAACCTACCCATTATTAAGTTTTCCCCAACAAAATTATTAAGTGTCACATCTGTCAAGATCATCCAACAACTGTAATGGCATAGTCGCTCAAATTTGTCCATAACCGTGGACACGGCTAATCATGATTAGTTTTAATACTCTATAGAGTTTTGCACACTTTACCCACTAGACTCAACCCGAAGATTGAGACGAAGTCTTTCAGAAGTAGTCACCTCCACCCACCGGCTGCCGGTACACCTACTCATATCTACATCTGCTAGCTTACCTAGGTGAGGATCCCACAACCTACTCAACTAAGCCAGAGCCCATTTAGCTAGTGGTTGCCCATGGAATCTACAAGTCACTAAGTTTGTCTGATCTTTTTGAGCCTGGGCGGCACTTACATTCAGAGGGTATAAACCATGATGTTCTTGAAACCACCCATCAATACCAATTCCGCCCAGAGGTGAATTTAGTCCTTAATTACTACTCAATTTGATTATATTTATAATCCTCACATAAACTCGATGTATACACGAACCACCCCCGTCCACAAAGCATAGCAAAACTACAACTACCATGATCTGTAATGACGGGAGATAGCTCAACAATATAGCTCAATAAAATAATATTCCTATACATGCATAAATTCATAGTGTGATATATACTACATGCATAGAAAACAATAGGTAAAGGATGATCAACATGTAACTTGCCTTGGTTCTGGTTCAAAAAGTCACACTCCTGACAATAGCTTGCGTCGCACTCCGGACAATCTACACGTTTCACACAATCAACAAATCAATCACCGAAGTTCAAATAAAGCCAAAATAAAACCAACAGCAAGAAAACCATTTTTAAAATTCAACAATAGTAGCATAATAGCACATACAAATCATCTACAATGCACTACGATCACAACGCAAAAAGAAACGCTCAAAACCGACAAACGGTTTGAAAGTTATGGCCTCTGGAAGGTTTGATTCAAATTCAAACGAATTCAAATTTGAAAAGTGCAAACATGTGAAATTTTGGTATTGTGATAAGGTACTGGTTTTTGTGAGTGCATAGGAAAAAGAATTATCTAATTTGGAGTTATAGACTAAGAGATATAGCTAGATGAAGTTTAGTGAAAAAATCTGAAAAAGATAAAAACAGCAGAAAACTCCTGGGCTGGTTCCTGTGCGGTTCCTGTAGCAAACTGCCATGTGGCAGCGCCCGATTAGCTCAGGTCGGTCTATGCGAGCGCGTGCTCACTAGAACCAGAGGACGGCGACGGCGGGTCGGGTGTCGGCGGCGGCGGTCCTCCGGCGAGTCTCCGGCGAAGGTGAGGTGGCGGGCGGAGGCGGTGTCGAACGGCGGTGGCAATGGTGACTTGAACGGAGGCAGGGGTGTCATCTGCTGGCTGCGGTGAGGATATGAACTCCGGCGTGCTCCGGTGCTTTTGCTCGGCGTCGGGTGGCTCGTTCTGGTGCTCTGTGGTTTGTCCCAAGGTGTCACGAACACGCGTAAACGAGAGGAGGTTCGAAAAGAGCAAATGGAGCGACTGGGCATGCTCTTACGGCGACGGAACGGCCGGCGGACTTGGAGCTCCTTCGGCGAGATCCAATCGAACTCGGCAAGGCATGCAGATGATGGGGAGGATCGGAAAGAGGCTTCGGGGGTGCGGGGCAAACCCTTACGCGTCCAGGGAGCCCTAGGGGTGCACGAGGTCGACTAGGGGGCGAGATCGACCCGGGCTCGGCCTCGGTTGCGCGAGTGGTGCAGCGCGGGTTCGTCCGACTTGGGGAAGAATAATAGGGTGTGGGGTGGGTCCCGCTGGCAGCGGCTGAGGGCGAGGGCGATGGGGCTGGCGGTCACTGCGTGTACCGATTCAGTACAGTGGACCGCAGCAAGGGGATGTTGGGCCGCGAGCGGTGGGGGCTGCGGCGGCTGGCTGGCTAGCTGGCTCTCTTTTTTTTTTAAACAAAAACCACAGCAGTTAAACTAAAATAAAAACAACATAATAAAACCTAAACAAAAATATACACACACAGTAAAAATAACAGTACTAAAATAAACTACAGGAACACTAGTTCCTATTCTAATGCAATTTTAAAAATTCATTTTTATGCAATAGGCCACTCAAACAGCAATAAAACACTAAAATAAAATATTTTGGAGATTATGAAAAATACCAGAACATATCAGATAAACTGTAAATAATATTCTCGACATTATGAACATTTTTAAAATAGGGGAGAAGTCATGTTATCTCCACTCCAATAAATTGCCTTTAGTTGCATAATGAAAAGAATATTTCAGAAAAATAAATAATGCATGGAAAAATATGAGATGCATATGAATGATCTAATAACATCCAAATTAGGAAAATTGGGATGTTACAAATCCCCCGGAAGAGGGCTCTACAGACGGATTGCTCATATACGCCTTAGCACATGGCCCCACGGCCAACCTCGCGACCTTCAGGCATACGATATCAATGGATACACATTCTACACGAAGGCCAAAGATATAAATAGTGATTTTCAGAACTCAGGGGTGACGATGGAATGCATGACCGATGACAACACCGCAACCGAAAGATTCTACGAAAGGGTCGAGGAGATCTGGGAGCTTGACTACTCTGGACTGCACAGCGCGACGATGTTCTGTGTCAGATGGGCTAAGAATGTCGAAACAGAAAACTGGTATTTCACTACAATGTCTATACCCGACACCAAGAGCGCTACCGTGAACGCCATCGCAAAAAACGAGGCATGGGTACACGCTAAGCACGTGACACAATGCTTCTTCATAACCGACCCGAGCAATCCCAACCGTGTTGTCGTGAGGAGAGGCAAAAGGAACATCATCGGAATGGATGGAGTCGCCAACGAGGAAGAGTACAACCAGTACGGCAACCCGATGAGGGAAGATGATGATGACGATGAAGCATACGTCAAAAGAAGCATCAATACTACAATACCTAAGAAAAATCATACTACATGGAAAAGGAAAAGTCACAACAAGGGGCTCAATTATTCGACAACGAACAAGAAGGGAAAGAAGCTCACTTAGAAATGAAAACATTGACGTTGAGAAACCATCACTTATATATATATATGTATTTATTTTGTGTACACACTTAATCGTTATCGGTCAAATGATGTGTAATATATAGCGTCGCCTGAGTTATATACATTGTATCTGATCCGATCCCCTTCTTCCCGACTCGGTCGTCTTTCGGAAAAGAAAAGAAAAATGAAAATGAGCAAGGAAAGAAGAAAATGAAAGGATTAGAAAAGAAAATGAAAAAGGAGAAAGGAAATAAGAAAAATGAAAAGAAAAGAAAAAGCAAAAGGAGAAAATGAAAAGAAAGTCACAGGAATAGCAGTAGCGAGGGTCTGGGACCGCGCTATAGCTAACTTAGCCGTAGTGCGGGGTTTGCTTAACCCGCGCTACAGCTAAGTTAGCTATAGCACGGGCCCAGACCCACGCTACTGCTAATTTTGACTTAACGAGCGCGCGGGCTCCCTTCCTCCTCATTCCTCCCCCCAAATCCTTTGCCGCTGCCGGAGCCCCTGCCCTTGCCGCGCCCCAGCCCGAAGCGCCGGTGGATCCCCTGCCCTCACCGGAGCCGGAGTCACTGCCCTTGCCGCGCCCCAGCCTCCTAGCTGCTGGAGCCCCTGCCTCATCACCGCCTCACCTCGGGTGCACCAGCAGCCTCGTCGCCGCCTCGCCACCGTCTCCCTCGACCTCCACCTCCCCGCTGTCGTCTCCCCGGACCTCCACCTCCCCTCTGCCGTCTCCCCCGACCTCCACCTCCCCACTGTAAGCCCCTCCTCTTCCCTCCCCTCCCCTCTCTCTGCTCTCTCTCTCTCTATGTCTCTGCCATGTATGAATCCTAGGTTAATTAGTGCTAGATTAGATCCATTACGAACCCTAGGTTAATTAGTGCTAGATTAGTGCCATGTAAACCCTAGGGTTAGTGCTAGATTATGAAACCTAGGCGCCATTTGAACCCTAGGTTCATGTTATGAACCCTAGTTAAAAAATTGTTGCTATTTTACATTTTTTTAGTTAAAAAAAAATTGTTGCTATTTAAAAAAATTTAATTAAAGCAATTGTGCTAGATTATGAACCCTAGCTAGTTAAAACAGAATTAGTGCTAGGTTAGTGGTAGATTATGAACCCTAGGAAGTTAAAACAGAATTGTTGCTATTTAAAAAAAACTTAGTTCAATCAATTGTTGCTATTTAGATTCTGTAGTCCATAAGATCATGTGCTGAAGTTCCTTATTTGCATCAATACGATCACGCTGATCATGTAGCCAAGTGTTGTCCTGGCTTATATTGTTTGCAGGGAAAATGATCCGAGTGGCCTATGTTTTGCTGGAATGTTGATTCATTTCTGTTTTGGAGAATTTCAGGTGCTCGATATGTCCACTTTTTACCAACGGTCATGCCGAAATTTCCTGTGAATTTAGGCATGACTTGTGCTAGAAAGTAGGCATATCGAGTGCCCGGGATTTGCTGCGACAGGAATGAAATGGCATTCCGGCAAACCATAGACCTTTTTTTATGTCATTACTCATTTTATTATAGTTTAAGAATTAAACAAGCAGACTTAATTGTAGGAAACATTTCGAACAACGAAGAAACCGGGGCTTCTGACCATGCTGCCAACGAACTATAATAAGACCGTGAACATGACTTCCTCAACTTTTTCTCTAGTCAGCACACACAAGGTTTGCAGGGCGCCCTCGACGATGGTACTGACGCCGACATCGACACCGATGGCACGACACTGATGGCGACGCCGAGACTGGCGCGGAAGGTACCGGTGCCAAAGCCGCTAACGAAAAGAAGAAGCAGAGGACACGACGCCCTAACAAACTTGGCATCAGAAGACTGCTGGTCACAGAGATGCACCCCGGAAAATTCGATCCAATAGAACCGGCTGAAGCTCGCAAGTGCTACGGCAACCAATTCAGATGCATCCTACGGGAATGTGTGAGCATCAACGACATTGACTTAAGGAGTAAACCACATATGGAGCACTTGCTCCTAACGAAGTTGCACAAGAGATTCTAGTTCCCTGGCCGGAATGACCGCATAGAACACCCGTGGGATGATCCAACCATGAAAAAGATTAACAACCACGCCATGGGCATGTTCAGCAACGATTTGGCCTCTTGGAAAGGGAGGGTGAAACGAGCTATTGAGGTTGATGAATCCCTGACCAAGATTTTGGCAGACAATCCAACACTTACGGAAGAGGAGTTCGAAAAGTTCAAGGACACTTGCGCTACCAAGGCATCCAAGCTTAAGTCTGAGAAATACAAGGAGCTTCAGCAAAGGAACACGAGGAACCAACACCTAGGAAGTCGTGGCTACCTTGGCAAAAGGCCCATATGGGATAAGGAGGACGCGGAACGTGAAGCCGTGGGGATCCCAGACCCCTTCGCGGAGTTCACCTACCCATTGGAGCGTGACTTCATCAGGGCCCGGTACAAGTGGGACAAGGAAAACACGGACCCAATCATGAGGAAATTGATTAGAATACTGGTAATTATTCTTTTACCACCTTACATTTAGCTTATGATCAAGTCGACTACACATTGTAGTAACATTCGTAAATGGTTCATGTTCCTTTTGCAGAAGGAGCAACACAGGCTTGCAGCCGAAAGCGACTCGTCATCTCAGTCGTCGATGAGGCCCAAGTGGGACACCCGTCTCAACCGGGCCTTGAACCAACTGAAGGGACTCCCTTTGGACCAGCAGCCGCAATATGGACGTGTGCACGGCGTCGGAGATGGCGCCACATGGAAGTACTATTACGATGAGGGCCCGGAGGCCAAGAAGCAGAGAAAGAAGTTCAGTCAGGCAAACATCAACGAGAAGGTGAACCTTGTGTTCGAGAAAAAAGCAGCTGAGGACGAGAAAAAAGCTGATGAGGCCAGAAATGAGTTGGTCCAGCTGGCAGTCGATGCAGCTCTAGCTGCCTGCAAAAATGATTTCGCTACTAACTTGATTCTGGCTGTCATCAACTGTACGAAGGAAAATCCAGACAAGACGGCACATGATTTTCCCATGCCCAGCTTCGTTGGGAGTAACTCGGTGAACACCACAACCGCACCATCACCTGCTCTCGCAACTGCACCTGCTCCCGCACCCGCACCCGCTCATAGCAGCCCGTTATCTATCTCTGGCATGCTAGGCAGGCCTTCGTCTTTGGCTGACCTCGAGGCCCTCACGGTAATTACACGTTGCACCAACATATATCTATAATCTTCCATTTTCGTTACCTTTCGGATGTTTTATGCCGCAGACATGTCTTTGCAGGCCAACGAAACCCCGTTCATCGTACTCTACATGATCAAAGGCCACAAGGTGGATGTGGGAAAGGCAGTGATAATGAAGCCCTTGGAACTTCCGTTCCACGGCTAGCCGATCCCCGTTGGCAACTTCAGGGTTACCTTGTCGAGTGTGAAAGCGGGCCACGAGGATTTGCCTCCTCCAGTACGGCTCAGGGGAGAGGAGGACACCACCACCCCGCCTACGCAATTACCAGTGCGTGTAGTGTAGGGTGAGAGCGGCGGATGACGCGAGGAAGGGGGTCCAATAGTGCATGATGTAGTCGCCCCCGTGGAACAAGGAATGGATGATGAGATGGACAAGGACGACCCTCTTCAGTTCCTCAATACCAGCGCCTATGATGACGGACAAATGATGAGTTAGCCACATGACTCGGGCTATCAGCATGTGGATGAGGAGATGGATGGTGTGCCCGGGCAGGAACGTCCTAGGGTTGATTGCAAGAAGTCTCTCATCATGCAATCCTCACAGGACACGCCTCCAGATGCCGCCTCAATGCAGGGTCAACTAGCTAAGGGTCGTATAGTGCTTAGCCCGACAACACTGGCGGCGGGGTTAAGGAAGGGTCTGGAAGGTCAGCCCAAGAAAAAGGAGAGGAAGAGACCGCCGAAGAGAGGATCTGCTGCCTACAAACAGGCCAAAGCTTCTAGCAGCCAGCCGGCCAATTTTATAGGCCGTGTACCGGTCAAAGGTGCGGCGATATACCATGTCACGGGCGAGCCGATCCTACCACCGAAACCGCTGGAGGGCATATCAGGGGATCTCAAGAGACTGCACGACCATGTGCTATCGACTGAGAAAAGACTTCTCACGTCGGAGGATCCAGGATATCCGCTTTATGCGGTTCGTGTGCCTGAGGGGAAGTGCTACATTGACACACTGCCCGCGGAGGTGTTCTTCCTGCGGTTTGATCATATCTTTGAGATGTTTCTCACGAGGCGGCTCGGTTTTACAATCGTCCGCCTTTTTGCGCTACATATGAACTTCATCATCACGAGAGAACAAATCTCGCAAATCTGTGTGGTGGATCCATACTACATGCACGAGTCCTTCTTGAGTCTTGGCGACTTTAAGCGTAAAGCTGCTAGGGAGTACATCGAAAACTTCATGGTAATGAATAAGGTCAAGGAAATGGTTCTCCTGCCTTATCACCAATGTAAGTCATTGCCAGACAACCCTTTCGTACATTTCAATCATTCCTTCTAACTCATATGGAGAATAATTTGAGGTGTTTTTTCCCCCACAGCAATGGGCGCGTCGTCCTTATCGTTCTTTTCCCGTGAGTCTCCCACGCTGTGTATTTTGACTCATCCAGAAACTACGAGAAGAAGGACTACACCCACATAATGGATATTCTGGATGATGCTCTCCATGGCTTCAACATGAGGGGTGGCTACCTTGAGATCACGAAACAAAGGAAGAGCAGGCCGGGTTTCTCGCATAAAACTACCTTCTGCTGCCTCCATCAACCGACAGCAAGTAAGAACGATGGATTCTACCTCCTCCATCTCATGATGGAGTTCAGAAGGGATCACCAACAGCTTCGCATGACAACCAAAAATGATGATAATATCCACAAATGGGCAGGATACTTAGGAGAAGAACCGGATTATAAACTCAGAGATGACTTCTTTCGCATCTAGAGGGACATTGCAATGATCATCATGAAAGAAGTCATCGAAGAGAAGGGGATGTTCCACCACAGCCCTATATCGCAAGCTGACATCCGAACTTGCATAGGCCTACAACGTCAGGACCTAACGCTGTTCACGAAGCTAGGGTGCATCCTCCCGGATATGGATGGATGGAACTTCCAGTGATTGATGATGCCGATGATGATGTGTCGGTTGAACTTGTACTTTCTGTAGCGATGAAACTTGGTGATGTCAACGGTCCTACTGAACTTGTGTAACGCTAGTTTGTTAGTTTGGGTACGATGACCTGCGTACATCTAGTTAATTAGTTTGGGTACGATGAACCTGCATTTATTAATTATGTTTACTATATGTTGCATCTATTTGCTAACTCTTTCTTTTTGTGTTGCTCAAGTATATTATGTTGCATATTATTGTTGAATTCGCTTGATGAAGATGCATCTCTAACAGGTACATAGGTCCTTGATGGCGAAGAAGTGCTATGTCATGTACATAGGGAGGGTTCCGGGAGTGTACGACGAGTGGCCAGAGTGTCAGGCCCAAGTGGAGCGGTTCTCGGGCGGTAGCCACAAAGGGATTCGATAGCAGACAAGAAGCGGAAGCTAGTTACTTGATGTTCACGCTAGCGCGAGAGAGGAATCAGAACCAGAGCCTCATGTACTGCATAATTTTGCTCTTACTCATAGTGATAGCTCTTCTCTTCTATATCATTGTTTAGATGGATGATGATGTAGTTGCATGTATTCGAGACATGTCATAACTTCTATCATTTTGAGCTGATGACGAGAGACATCATTTGTGTTGGATGATGATTATGATGATGACATGACTTGATGAGACTATTTGTATGTGTATGATATGATTAGATTTGTATGTGTATGATATGATGAGCATATTGTGTGTATGATATGATAGAGACTATTGTATAAAACATGTACAAATATAGAGAAAATATGCTGCAAAAAAAACAGAAAATATTACCAGTAGCGCGGGGTATGTGTGTAGCAGCAACGTGGCTTTAGCAGTAGCGCGGCATAAATAGCAACGCTGCAACTTTTAGTAGTAGCGTGGTTAAATGAACCGCGTTGCTGCTACATATGGATAGCAGTAGCGGGGGTGCTGCCACACTACAGCTAAAAGTTAGCTGTAGAGCCATACCAGTAGCGCCTGTGCCCGCGCTACTACTAGGCTTTCCCTAGTAGTAAAGTGATCTCAAATCCAATATTCAATCCAACATAATGAAACCTCAAAGAGCAAGACTCAATTAATCACAACAAGATAGAGAGGGGAAAACACCATATAATCTGACTATATTAGCAAAGCCCATGGTTACATCAAGATCGTGCCGGATCAAGAACATGATAACCCACAAGTATAGGGGATCGCAACAGTTTTCGAGGGTAGAGTATTCAATCCAAATTTATAGATTCGACACAAGGGGAGCCAAAGAATATTTTTAAGTATTAGCAGTTGAGTTGTCAATTCAACCACACATGGAGATTAAATATCTGCAGCAAAGTGATCAGTAGCACAGTAATATGATAGTTTTTTATAGCAGTAGTAACAGTAACGGTAACAGTGATAGCAATGATTTTGTAGCAAGTGTAACAGTAGCAACAACAGTAGTAACTTAGCAAGAACAATATGTGGAAAATTCGTAGGCATTGGATCAGTGAATTCGTTGGATGATATTCATCATATAACAATCATTACCTAGGGCGATACGGCACTAGCTCCAGTTCATAAATATAATGTAGGCATGTATTCCGTAAATAGTCATACGTGCTTATGGAAAGAACTTGTATGACATCTTTTGTCCTACCCTCCCGTGGCAGCGGGGTCCATAAGAAAACTAAGGGATATTAAGGCCTCCTTTTAATAGAGAACCGGAACAAAGCATTAGCACATAGTGAATACATGAACTCCTCAAACTACGGTCATCATCGGAAAGTATCCCGATTACTATCACATTGGGTTTTACGGATCATAACACGTAATAGGTGAATATGACTTGCAAGATCGGATCTAGAAGATAGATATAATGGTGAAAACATAAACGGTTCAGATCTGAAATCATGGCACCCGGGCCCAAAGTGACAAGCATTAAGCATGGCAAAGTCATAACAACATCAATCTCAGAACATAGTGGATACTAGGGATCAAGCCCTAACAAAACTAACTCGATTACATGATGAATCTCATCCAACTCCTCACCGACCAGTGAGCCTACGAAGGAATTACTCACTCCCGGTGGGGAGCAATATGGAATTGGCGATGGAGAAGGGTTGGTGATGACGAAGATCGAAGATCCCCCTCTTCGGAGCCCCAGACGGACTCCAGATCTGGCCTCCCGATGAAGAACAGGAGGTGGCGGCGGCTCCGCCATGTGAAACGCGATAATTCTTCCTCTCTGATTTTTCTCTCCAAAAATAGGATTTGTTAGCGTCGGAGTCAGGGTCTGCAGGGCCACCAGGTGGGCACAACCCACCTGGGCATGACTGGAGGGGGGTTCTTGGCTCCAGTATTTTTGTTTTATTCGACAAAAAATTCTCTAAAAAGTTTCGTTCCATTCCAAGGACTTTTATTTCTGCACAAAAACAACACCATGGTAGTTCTGCTAAAAACAGCGTCAGTCCGGGTTAGTTTCATTCAAATCATGCAAATTAGAGTCCAAAACAAGAGCAAAAGCATTAGGAAAAGTAGATACGACGGAGATGTATCAACTCCCCCAAGCTTAAACCTTTGCTTGTCCTCAAGCAATTCAGTTGATAAACTGAAAGTGAAAAAGAAAAACTTTTACGAACTCTTTTATTCTTGTTTACATAAATAAGCTTAAGTAGCACCCAGGTTTTCAGCAAAGATTATAACTAACCATGTCAACAATAACTCTTAGAAATTATATTTACTCATATCAATGGCATAAGCAACTAGCGAGCAATAATAAAATATATCAAATAACAACACTTTGTCAAAACAATCGTGATATAATATGACAATAGTGGTATCTCGCTAGCCCTTTCTAAGACCGCAAAACATCAATGCAGAGCACCTCCAAAGTTCAAGTAGCGACTAAACATTGTAATTCATGGTAGAAAAGATCCAGTCATGATGCAGCCAACTTTAGCTATACACAATGCATGAGGATGAAAATAGTGCTCTCAGATCTGGCACTTATTTGAGAAGGTGATGACACAACATAAATTAAATAGATAGTCCCTTCGCAGAGGGAAGCAGTGATTTGCAGCGGTGCCAGAGCTCAGATTTTTAAAACAGAGATAAATGAAATTTTGAGAAATGCACCCTTCCTGTTTACATCACGACCGAAAGTTATCAATATCTTCCATGCTAAACACATTAGTGGGGTTCCCAAGCGATAAAAGTAAAGGTTTACTCCCCCTCCACCAACAAACACACTCCACGGCTAGCCGAATCCACGGGTGCCGTCTATACCAACATCATTCCGGGGGGAGTTTTGTTTAATTATTTGCAATTTTTGATTTTGGGACTGGGAATCCCTATTACCGCCCCTCTCGTGCAAGGACGAGTGAATAAACACTCATCATGAGAATAACCCGCTTAGCATGGAAGATACTGACTACCCCCTGTCACTCTATGAACAATCCAGGCACACAAAAACGGATGTTTATATGAAGTTTTTAGAGGTGGCACATGCAAATTTACTTAGAACGGCAGGGTAATACTGCATATAGGTAGATATGGTGGACTCATCTGGGATAACTTGGGTTTTAGGATTTTTGATGCATAAGCAGTATTCCTGCTTAGTACAGGCGAAGGCTAGCAAATAGGTTGAGAAGCGGCCAGCTAGAGAGCGAAAATGGTCATGAACATGCATTATGCATAAGTAACATTGGATACTAGCATGAGTTGGATATGAACACCATGAACATAAATATCATAGAGGCTATGTTGGTTTTGATTCAACTACATGCATGAACATGTGCCAAGTCAAGCCACTTGAAACATTCAGAGGAGGATACCATATCATCATACCACATCACAATCATTTAAATGCATGTTGAAATCCAAGATAAATCATTATCCACTCCTAGCTATTTAAGCATGGCATGAGAAACAATAATCTCTAATTGTCGTTGCAAACATGTTTGATCATAATATGCTGAATCATGGATACTAGGTTAAACATATTAACAAAAACAGAACAAGTTGAGTTCATACCTGTTTCTCGCTGCCACAGCCAGTTCACCAAATATCGTCATTATTGCCTTTCACTTGCACGACCGAAAGATATGAAAATAATAATAGTGCAAGAGTGCCGTGGAATAAGCTGGAATCTGCAAACATTTTATTCAAAAAGGAGAAGACAAGGTAATATGGGCTCTTTGTTAGATTAATATCAATGCATATGAGAGCCACTCGACATTTTCATCGTGGTCTTCTCCTTGGTATGACTCAATAAAAGGAAAAGAATTTCAGAGAAACACACTGAAATATTTTTGGAGTTTTTAGTTTTTCTTGAAGAAAGAAAATTAAAGAGAAAAACAAAAACGAGAAAAACTATTTACATGGGAGAGCTCCCAACAAGCAAAAGTAGAACAAGGAAATCTTTTGGGTTTTATTTTTAATACTACAACTAGCTAAACTAGAAATAAAAACCGAAAAGAAGAAAGAAACATTTTTTGGAGTTTTTCAAAGTTTTTCAAACACACAAGAAGAAAGCGAAAAAATAAATCTAGCATAGATAATACAATGAAAAAGTGTGAACACCGACAACTCGAATGAAATGTGTGAACATGAATGTAATGTCGATGGAGACACGTACTCCCCCAAGCTTAGGCTTTTGGCCTAGCTTGGTAATCACCTTCCGCGACCTGCATAATAGTCGGGGTGGTAGCTCACGGAGGCTCTTGGTGCAGCCTCCTCAGCCTGCCGAGCGGCCACGACCTCTGCGTTGTGCACGCGGGCCTCGCTCTGAAAAACATAATACCTTCCCTTGCTGTGAAAATCAAAGAGAGCAGGCGCAGGCAAAAAGGTATGCACAATGGATTTTTTATTGAACCACAAGTTATAAGTATACTCATTGATTTTGCCCTTAAGGAACTTATAGCACTTCATGGCCTCAAAATCTAAGTACTGAGTAGGTAGGATGGGGTCATTTGGCCAAGGTGGTACACCCAGCTCCTTTGCTAAACGTGAAGCATAAATCCCCCCATAAAAATATCCACTACCAGCATTGTGTTGCAATCTGCGTGCAACAATTGCCCCAAGGTTATAATAGTTAACACCAGTGAGAGCAGTGTGTATGAGGCTCAAGTCAGGAGCACATAGTGTACTATAGTCTTGTTTGCCTACGATGCATTTGCCATTGAATAGTGCAAAGTATTGAATTGATGGGAAATGAATGCTTTTTATTATACCTTGTGTCACTCCTCTATCCTCACCGTAGCAAATATTAATAAAAAATGACTCATACTCAGATCATGGTGGTTTGTCCAACGAACCCCAAAATGGAATTTTACACACACCACTAAACGCGTCTAGAGGCATGGTAATTGGACGGTAATAAAGTTTAAACAAAACTCTAGACTCATGAGGATGAAATTTAAATTCTTTAGTAAACGATTCTGTGAGCCTGAGATGCTGGATGCACTTATCTTCAATGTAGGGACCAAGCTCGGCGTTGTGAACATATTGCTCAAATTCTTCTTTGATACCTGCATTCACCATGAAATCGTTGCATGACCATAAGCATGATTTGATAGCGGCATCCCGTATTGAACTAGCACTTGGTTCAACATAAGACCAACGAGTTGAGCCACTACTAGAAGATGCCTCCGAGGACCTCCTCCTCGAAGAACTCCTTCCAAAGAAGTTCATATTATTTGTGTACAAATTTCTGAAATGTTTGGGTCACAAAAAAATTTTGTCAACAAAACTTCACAAGATTGATAGCAACTACTCATAGGGATGCATAGAGGCCATAATAAGCATTCAAACTACTTAGAACTCTAAGAATTCAACATGCAAGCTCATCTACAACAGCACCAAGAGTAGCTAATTATTCAAAATATAAACCACTAAAGCAAAAACTAATTGGAGCAATGGAGGAGTCACATACCAAGTAGCAATCCCCCAAAATAGTTTCAAAAATGGAGCTTCGAGCAAAGATATCAAAATCCATGAGTTTGAGAGCAAGAACACGAGAGAGAGAGAGAGAGAGAGCAATGGTGATTTTTTTCTGGAGGTAGGTGATGACATGGGCTAAAGAGATAAGTGAGGGGGCCCACGTGGGGACCACAACCCACCAGGGCGTGCCTGGGGTTGCTGGCGCGCCCAGGTGGGTTGTGCCCACCTGGTGCACCCCCCTCTGATCTTATTTGCACCAAAAATTCAGAAATATTCAGAAAAAATCATATTAAATTTCAGGGCATTCTAAGAACTTTTATTTTTGGGTCATTTTTTTATTGTACGGGAAATTCATAAAATAGACAAAACATGGCATTCTATTTTATTTAACTAAGAAAAACAGAGAACAAAAGTTGGGAGCAGAAGGTTGTGCTTACTAAATTCATCAACTTCATACCTCTCCAAAATGATCCATTAATATGGTTGATCAAGTCTTATTAACAACCACCTTCGATTAGCATGAAACCGAAGAACTTTCATAAAACACTAAGTTACCTCAACGGGGATATGCATGTCCCCAACAATAAGCATTTCATATTTCTTTTTGGCAGTAGGTAGAGGTAGTTGAAAACTTCCAATAGTGAGTGTAGGAGATTTTTCAATAACATTAATACCATTCACTTGGAAGTGTTTCTTCGGAAAGTGCACCGTATGTTCATTACCATTGATATGAAAAGTGACCTTGCTTTTATTGCAATCAATAACAGCCCCTGCAATATTCAAGAAGGGTCTACCAAGGATAATCGACATGTTGTCATCCTCGGGCATCTCAAGTATAACAAAGTCAGTTAAAATAGTAACATTTGCAACAACAATGGGCACATCCTCAAAAATACCGATAGGCATGGCAGTTGATTTGTCAGCCATTTGCAAAGATATTTCAGTAGGTGTGAGTTTATTGAAATCAAGTCTTTTATATAAGGAGAAAAGCATAACACTAACACCAGCTCCCAAATCACACAAAACAGTTTTAACATAATTTATTTTGATGGAGCAAGGTATAGTTGGTATTCCTGAGTCTCCAAGTTTTTTAGGTACTCCGTCCTTAAAAGAATAATTAGCAAGCATGGTAGAGATTTCAGCTTCTAGTATCTTTCTCTTATTAGTGATGATGTCTTTCATGTATTTTGCATAAGGGGCCATCTTTAAAATATCAGTCAAGGGAGTGCGCAAAAAGACTGGCCTAAGCATTTCAACAAAGCATTCAAATTCTTCATCATCCTTTTTCTTAGTTGATTTAGGTGGAAAGGGCATGGGTTTTTGAACCCATTTTTCTCTTTCTCTTCCATGTTTTCTAGCAACAAAGTCTCTTTTATCATATCTTTAATTTTAGGTTGTGGGTTATCAAGATCAACAACAGGTTCTATCTCAACATCATTATCTGGTTGGTTATCATTGTCTGGCTGAGTGTCTTCATGAACATCATCATTATCTTTTTCATTATCACTAGATGAGTGTTCATTACCAGATTGAGTTTCAGCATCAGAAATAGAAACATCATTATTATTATCAGGAGGTTTTTCTTTCTCAGGTTCACTACAGGTGTGCAAAGTCCTGTCATTTTTCTTTTTCTTTTTAGAAGGACTAGGTGCATCAGTGTTAATTCTTTGAGAGTCTTGTTCAATTTTTTTAGGGTGTCCCTCAGGATAAAGTGGTTCCTAAGTCATTTTACCTCCTCTAGTTGCTACTCTAACAGCGAAGTCATTTATATTATTATTCATTTCATCAAGCAATTCTCTTTGAGATTTAGCAACTTGTTCTAGTTGAGTTTGAACCATAGAAGCATGTTTTCCTACACCTCTTACATCATTAGTAATTCTAAATAACAAGTCGCTCAAGTAAGCAATCATATTGGAGTTGTATTTCAATTGTTTCATAACATTTTCATTGAAGTGATCTTGTTTTCTAATGTAGTTATCAAACTCATAAAGGCATTGACTAGGATGCATATTATAAGGGTTGTCACTTTCATCAAATTTCATCAAAGAGTTTACCTCTACCACCTTTGGTGGTGGTGTGTTAATTCCATGTATTTCTTCAATAGGAGGTAAATTTTTAACATCCTCTGCTTTAATACCTTTTTCCTTCATACTTTTCTTTGCCTTTTGCATATCTTCAGGACTAAGATATAAAATACCCCTCTTCTTTGGAGTGGGTTTAGGCGGTGGTTCAGAAAGAGTCCAATCATCATAATTTTTCAATATATTATTCAATAATTCCTCAGCTTGTTCAACAGTTCATTCCCTGAAAAGACAACCAGCACAACTGTCTAGGAAGTCCCTAGAAGCATCGGTTAGTCCATTATAGAAGATATCAAGTATTTCATTTTTCTTAAGAGGATGATCAGGCAAAGCATTAACCAATTGGGGAAGCCTCCCCCAAGCTTGTGGGAGACTCTCTTCTTCAATTTGAACAAAGTTAAATATTTCCTGTAAGGCATCTTGTTTCTTATGAGCAGGAAAATATTTTGCAGAGAAGTAGTAAATCATCAGTTTCAGCATTCTCAATATCTTTATTTCTAGCAATTTGTTCATCAAGAAATTCACCTAGTGGCATATTATCATCAAGCAAGGTACTAGCATCATCATGAGTAGCATTCATAGCAGAAGTAGCATCATCAATAACTTGCGACATATCAGGATTAATAGCATGTGGTGGTGTTGCAAGTCTACTCAAAATAGAAGGTGAATCAAGTGCAGAGCTAGATTGCAGTTCCTTACCTCCCCTCGTCTTAGAGGAAAAAATCTTAGTCTTGGTATCCTTCAGATTCTTCATAGTGATAAATAGTTAATAATCCCAAGTGACTCAACAAATATAGCTATGCTCCCCGGCAACGGTGCCAGAAAAAAAGTCTTGATAACCCACAAGTATAGGGGATCACAACAGTTTTCGAGGGTAGAGTATTCAACCCAAATTTATAGATTTTACACAAGGGGAGCCAAAGAATATTTGTAAGTATTAGCAGTTGAGTTGTCAATTCAACCACATGTGGAGATTAAATATCTGCAGCAAAGTGATCAGTAGCATAGTAATATGATAGTTTTTTATAGCAGTAGTAACAGTAACGGTAACAGTGACATCAATGATTTTGTAGCAAGTGTAACAGTAGCAACATCAGTAGTAACTTAGCAAGAACAATATGTGGAAAATTCGTAGGCATTGGATCGGTGAATTCGTTGGATGATATTCATCATATAACAGTCATAACCTAGGGCGATACGGCACTAGCTCCAGTTCATAAATATAATGTAGGCATGTATTCCGTAAATAGTTATACGTGCTTATGGAAAGAACTTGTATGACATCTTTTGTCCTACCCACCCGTGGCAGCGGGGTCCATAAGTAAACTAAGGGATATTAAGGCCTCCTTTTAATAGAGAACCGAAACAAAGCATTAGCACATAGTGAATACATGAACTCCTCAAACTACGGTTATCATCGGAAAGTATCCCGATTACTATCACATCGGGGTTTACGGATCATAACACGTAATAGGTGAATATGACTTGCAAGATCGGATCTAGAAGATAGATATAATGGTGAAAACATAAACGGTTCAGATCTGAAATCATGGCACCCGGGCCCAAAGTGACAAGCATTAAGCATGGCAAAGTCATAACAACATCAATCTCAGAACATAGTGGATACTAGGGATCAAGCCCTAACAAAACTAACTCAATTACATGATGAATCTCATCCAACTCCTCACCGACCAGCGAGCCTACGAAGGAATTACTCACTCCCGGTGGGGAGCAATATGGAATTGGCGATGGAGAAGGGTTGGTGATGACGAAGATCGAAGATCCCCCTCTCCGGAGCCGCAGACGGACTCCAGATCTGGCCTCCCGATGAAGAACAGGAGGTGGCGGCGGCTCCGCCATGTGAAACGCGATAATTCTTCCTCTCTGATTTTTCTCTCCAAAAATAGGATTTGTTAGCGTCGGAGTCAGGGTCTGCAGGGCCACCAGGTGGGCACAACCCACCTGGGCATGCCTGGAGGGGGGGCGCGCCCTAGTGGGTTGTGCTCACCCAGGGGCCCGCCTCTGGTGGTTCTTGGCTCCGGTATTTTTCTTTTATTCGACAAAAAATTCTCTAAAAAGTTTCGTTCCATTCCAAGGACTTTTATTTCTGCACAAAAACAACACCATGGTAGTTCTGCTAAAAACAGCGTCAGTCCGGGTTAGTTTCATTCAAATCATGCAAATTAGAGTCCAAAACAAGAGCAAAAGCATTAGGAAATGTAGATACGACGGAGACGTATCAGAACACGAGAGAGATAAAACACATAGCTATTGGTACATACCCTCAGCCCTCGTCATGGAGACCGCCGGAATGATGAAGTTGGCCTCCGGTGATGATTTCCCCCTCAAGCAAGGTGCCGGAAAAGGGCTCCAGATGAGATTTCTATGGAACAGTGGGTTGTGGTGGTGGTGTGGAAGTTCTAGGTTAAGTTTTGGGGGGTTGTATTTATAGAAATTTTTGGCGTTGATTTCACATCACGGAGGCCCACGAGGGATCGACGAGCTTAGGGGGCACGCCCCCTAGGCTTGTGGCTCCCCTGGCCACCTTCTGGTCCACCTCCAGCACTTCTTGGGTCCCTTCTGGTCCATAAGAAATCACCATAAAGTTTCGTGGCAATTGGACTTCATTTGGTATGGATTTTCTGGAAAACCAAAAACATGCAGAAAACAGCAACTCGCACTGGGCACTAGGTTAATAGGTTAGTTCCCTAAATCATATAAAAGTGCACCAAAACCATATAAAGTTGTTGTAAACATGGCATGAATACTTCATAAATTATAGATACGTTGTAGAAGTATCAGCTTCCCCAAGCTTAATTGAGGACGAGTAGGTAAATGATTTATGAGGTGTGATTACTAGCATAGTGCATAAGTTTGATCAATGATAATTTCAGTCACTTTTTCTAGCATCATTATATATCATAACCAATATCTCATCTCATAAAACTTCTCATGATCAAGTAGCAAGCTATTCACATGTTAAAGTATAGAACATAAACTTTCTTGAAAACTAACAAACAATGTTTTCATTCATCAAACAATTGCAATTCATCTTATTTTCAGGAAGGGTCTATGTAAGAGCTTTGTTTTAGCAAATTTCACATACTCAACTATCATTTAGTCTTCCATGATAGCTGACACTCAAAGCATATTTTTTGAACAAACCATTTCAGTCAAACACATAGGAAGATAGGGGCTTAATGTTTCGCCTCCCAACTTATTTAGCTCAGGGATAATGTCAACAATAATAACTCATGATCACATATATTCAACTGGATATATGTGCCTGGATCATTCCCTACCACATGATGCTTGCAAGTGGAGAATAATTGAGGTTGAAATGAGAATAAACACTATTGACTCTTGCATAAAATTAAAAAGTGAAAAGTAAAAGATAGGCCCTTCTAAGAGGGAAGCAATGGTTGTCATGCTCTTTTAATTTTTGGATGTGCAAGCCCTTAATGCAAAGGAACATTACTTTATATTGCCCCTTGTGATAGCAACCTTTATTATGTAGTCCATCGGTTTTATTTCTTTACCATCACAAGTTTGTACAAAGCTTATTTTCCCTTGCAATAAAAGATCATACATATTTAGGAGCAATTTTTTATAGATTTTTGCACCGATGACAACTTACTTGAAGTTATTCAATCCATAGGTAGATATGGTGGACTCTCATGAGAAGAAACTGGGTTTAAGGGTTTTTAGATGCACAATTAGTATTTCTACTTAGTACAAAAATTTGGCTAGCAAAAGATTATGAGCAAGCACCACATGTTAGAGGATCCATGACAATATAAATTCTATGTGAATATAAACAAACATAACCCATTATGTTGTCTTCCTTATCCAACATCAACTACTTGATCAAGCTTGAAAATAATTAATGGGGGCTCACAATCATAGAAGATGTCCAAGATAGTATATTTATATGTGAAATCTCTCTTCCTTCAATATTCATTCATGAATTGTTCAAGTGACCAATGTTGTGTTTGCTAACTTTCACTCTGACTCCCTCCAACTCAATCAATATCAAGAACATGTCGAATGGGGACTCGGGTAATTGGTTTCTAGTTTCTACTACATCCTGCAAAGTAAATGGAAGTTTCTAGTGTTTTGCTCGCACTTCAACGGGTTTAACTTGATAAATTTTACCACTTATACTTCTTATATGTGAAGCCATTACTCCCCATGGGACAAGCATATGAAACATATATAATTTGAGATTTGTGATATTCAATAAATTCAACAATTTACTCTTAGGATATAAGTGAAGAACGAGAGTAAATGACAAACTACTCCAAAAGTTATAAGTGAAGAACAAAGAGTACTTAAGTAATTAAGTAGTTGTGTGAAGAATCTCTCCAATTCAAAACTTTTAGTTCTAAATATTTTGTTTAAACAACAAACAACTATAAAAGGGCACTCTCCAAGAATAACACATATCATGTGAACAAATAAAAACTTAGGCTCAACCAAAACTAACTGATAGTTGTTGATGAAGAAAGGTGGCATGCCTACCAGGGCATCCCCAAGATTGAGCTCTTGTGCCTCCTTAATTCCTTTCGTATCACAGCTTTTCCTAAATCTTAAAAACTTCATCCACACAAAACTCAACAAGAACTCATGAGATAAGTTAGTATAAATCAATGCAAAGCCTTATCATTCTCTACTGTAACAAATTACTAAAATTATAATTAAACATTGCATACTAAATGCATCTGCATATTTAATACTCCTATCCTCAAATAGAATCATTAAACAAGCAAACACATGCAAACAATGCAAACATAACAGCAATCTGTCTAAAGAGGACAGTCTATAAAGGATGAAGCAAAAGTCATACTTATTTAGCTCCAAAAATTCTGAAAAATCACCACAATATAGAAAATTTGTTGTATCATACTGCATAAAAATTTCAAGATTTTATCATGTCCTAACTATTTAGGAATATTCAGGACATAACAGGAAACTTTCTATTTTCAAATAGCAACATGTAAACTTGGAAACTGAGCGTGGTAAAGGCTATACTTGCCACTTTTCTTGAAAATAAAAAACTACAAAACACAATTATAAATATCAACAAGAAAATCCAAATACAACAAAAGGATGCTCCAAGCAAAACTCATATCATGTGACGAATAAAAATTTAGCTCCAAGTGAGGTATACCGATAATGTTGAAAATGAAAGAGGGGATGCCATCCGGGGCATCCCCAAGCTTAGATGCTTGAGTCTTCCTTGAATATTAATTTGGGGTGCCTTGGGAATCCCCAAGCTTAGGATCTTGCCACTCCTTATTCTCCTCATATCAATATCTCACCCACAACTTGAAAACTTCAATAACAGAAAACTTAACGGAACTTCGTGAGATAGGTTAGTATGATAAAGAGCAAATCATTCACTTTGGTACTGTTAAGACAAGATTCATAATTGTTCTTACATAATGCTTATTGTACCCTATCATTTTTCCAATTTATATTGACTAATATAAGTCATAGAAACTATAAAACAAGCAAATTATGCATCAAAAACAGAATCTATCAAAAACAGAACAGTCTGTAATGATCTGAACAAAAATAATACTTATGTAACGGCGCCAGAAAAGAGTCTTGATGACCCACAAGTATAGGAGATCAATCGTAGTCCTTTCGATAAGTAAGAGTGTCGAACCCAACGAGGAGTAGAAGGAAATGACAAGCGGTTTTCAAGGTATTCTCTACAAGCACTGAAATTATCGGTAACAAATAGTTTGGTAGCAAGGTAATTCGTAACGGGTAACAAGTAACAAGTGTAACAAAGGTGCATCAAGGTGGCCCAATCCTTTTTATAGCAAAGGACAAGCCTGGAAGAACTCTTATATAAAGCAAAGCGCTCCCGAGGACACATGGTAATTATCATCAAGTTAGTTTTCATCATGCTCATATGATTCGCGTTCGCTACTTTGATAATTTGATATGTGGGTGGACCGGTGCTTGGGTGCTATCCTTACTTGGACAAGCCTCCCACTTATGATTAACCCCTCTCACAAGCATCCACAACTACGAAAGAAGAATTAAGATAAATCTAACCATAGCATTAAACATGTGGACCCAAATCAGCCCCTTATGAAGCAACACATAAACTAGGGTTTAAACTTCTGTCACTCTAGCAACCCATTGATACGTCTCCAATGTATCTATAATTTATGAAGTATTCATGCCATGTTTACAACAATTTTATATGGTTTTGGTATGATTTGATTAGAACTAACCCGGACTGACGCTGTTTTCAGCAGAACTACCGTGGTGTCGTTTTTTGTGCAGAAATAAAAGTTCTCGGAATGGGCTGAAAATTTACGGTGATTTTTTATGGACCAAAAGAGACCCCCGAAGCACAAGAGCTGGGCTAGGAAGTGGACGAGGAGGCCACAAGCCCTCTAGGCGTGCCCTACCCCCCAAGGAGGGTGCTCCGGGCATGTGGGCACCTCGGGCACCCCCTTGACGTGAGACCGACGCCAAAAATTCTTATAAATACCCAAACCTCCAAAAAGAACCCTCGATCGGAAGTTCTGCCACCGCAAGCCTCTGTAACCATAAAAAATCAATCTAGGCCCTCTCCGGTACCCTACCGGAGGGGGCCATCATCACCGGAGGCCATGGAGGAGGAAGCCGGAGGGGGCCATCATCACCATGGAGGCCAAGGACCAGAGGGAGAACCTCTCCCCATCTAGGGGGAGGCCATGGAGGAGGAATCACAAGGGGGAGACTCTCTCCCTCTCCCTCTCTCTCTCTCGGTGGCGCCGGAGTGCCGCCGGGGGAACCATCACCGTGGTGATCGTCTTCATCAACATCACCATCTTCATCACCTTCCTCATCTCTTTTAAGCAGTCCACTCTCCCGCACCCCGCTGTAATCCCCTACTTGAACATGGTGCTTTATGCCACATATTAGGATCCAATGATGTGTTGCCATCCTATGATGTTTTGAGTAGATTTCTTTTGTCTTTTGGGTTGATTAATGATCTAGATTGGTTTAAGTTGTATGTTTTATTTTGGTGCTGTCCTATGGTGCCTTCCGTGCTGTTGGGGCCGGATTTCGGGGACACAACATCCCAGAAATTAACCCCTCGTGTCATCACCAGCCCAGGATTACCGTTACTGGTGGACACGTCCTTGTTACAGGTTACCAAGCTATTACAAGAATTGGATACAAGACCATAAAGGTCTAATGATACAACAGCGATTCTGGTGGTGGTTGACGGAAATGACTCGTGGTTCCCCAACGTCGATGGGGCTCCATTCCCACAGGAACAGCTGACCCGGCTAACTCCTATCCCGCATGGCTGCTATCCTAGGCTCCGCACGGACGTCGCTGCGGTACTCCTCACTGAAATCCTGACCTGGCCAAGTAAATAGCCAGGGACAAGCCTGTGAGTACATTTGAATGTACTCACAAACATGATGAACAAAAGATATACCGAATGCATACGCTCATGATGGATTAAATGCTATGCTCATGCTGACTGGAAATTTAAATCATGACAAGTTAAATATAATACGATGCAAAGAACAAATATAACAGGTTAGTGACAAGTAATAAAAAAAATAGAAAAGAAATGCCAATCGGGTGACCACAAGAGTAGTGGCGTGACAGACCGCCTGAGAACTCGAGGGACGCCACGGAGAGGTCTTGAAAAGAAATGCCAATCAGGTGTCCACAAGAGTAGTGGCGTGACAGACCGCCTGAGGACTCGAGGGACGCCACGGAGAGGTCTTGAAAAGAATTGCCAATCGGGTGTCCACAAGAGTAGTGGCGTGACAGACCGCCTGAGAACTCGAGGGATGCCATGGAGAGGTCTTGAAAAGAAATGCCAATCGGGTGTCCACAAGAGTAGTGGCGTGACAGACCGCCTGAGAACTCGAGGGACGCCATGGAGAGGTCTTGAAAATAAAATTGAGTGCCCGGGTAGTCTAGCCAGCCCATGAGACACTCAGGAAAAATAAAATAAGAGAAACGGGTTAGTCCACAATAATATGCATAACCACAATAATATTAATATGCATAGCAAAATATTCATGGTAGCATCAGGGTGACAATAATTATCCTATAAAATAATTCAGGCACATTTTGATTATTTCCTCCGGAGACCAACTCTAAGACCGACACTTGACCAACCCAGACTGTAGTCCTTAACCACGGACACGGCTATTCGAATAGGTATAACTCTGCAGAGGGTGTACTCTTTACCCACAAGTAAAGGATTTCTTTAGCCAGCATCGAGACGCTGACTAATTCCCATTATGGTCTTTCGGTTGAAAACACGCCTGACCAGCACACACCAGATTAACCGTCCGGATGCCAGGAATCACCCAAAGCATCTTTCCAGAAAAACTCTAAGTCGGGGAGACAACAATCTCGAGTAGCATGGGATCACTATTAATGTGCGCGGATTCCAAGGGGTGCCCCACTCTCGGCTACAACTGGTAACACCCATGCCCCTGACCCGATGACAGGATTTAGTCCACCATCGTGGAAACCCTCATCGTAGCCTTGTATGTGGTGTGTGCACGGAAAGGGGTTAACAACTTACTAAACCATACCCCACCTGTGGCAGGGACAAGTGGCAGCACGAGTCAAGTATGGGGGTTACCGGAACAAGACTCGATGTACGGTCGACTCAGGAGGCTCAAATATTTCCTGCAGTGGTTAGCACAACAAAGTATTCTTTCAACAGCAATACCAAACAGGGCCACAACCCTTGCATGCTTCAACATGCATAATCAACAAGGCATGGTCACGCTCCAATGTGATCACCCTTCTGCCGATAATGGTATTTCTCTTATGCCTGCTCCTGCAAGTTAGTTATGACAAGCACACAATTCATGGTACGGAGAAACATGCCAATCCTACATGCATGCAAATTTTATTTGAATTCAACCTTATGCATGACTCACAAATTCTCTCAAGATTTTAACCAAGCAATCACCATATCAAGTGTTCAAAATGCTTGCCTTGAGCATGCAGAAGTGTTGGGTGCACTCCAAAAGTTTTGAAAAGTATATCTCCCCTCCATTTCCTATTTTCAAAATATTGCAATTATCACATAAAGCAAAAACAGTACTAAAAAGTGTTTCAAACATTTTTGAAATAAATACTAAAATAAACTAGATGGAAAGTTAGGAATATCAGAAAAATAATCATATTATTTGGAGTTCATAAGGTTTTCCTAGAGAATTTCTAAGCTGAGATAATTAAGGAAATGGACTAATTAATAGGTTCAGCAGGGACAAAGCTTAGGAAAATTGCCGGTGAAAGGCAGCGCCGTTTGGGAAGATGGGGCCACCTATGTGTTCAGGAGCCCGTGGCAGCTCGTCCGGTGCTCGTCACGGCAGCTGTGGTGGGCGGAGTCACCGGCGATGCTGATTCCGGCGGACGGCGGCGTCGGGCAGAAGGGGAGTTCCGCCCATGGGCTACCTCGAGCTAAATTGAGAGGTGGGACGAACTCGTGGGGTCAGTAGGGAGCTGTTGGTGAATATATTGGAGGAGGGGAAGCTGTGGTTTCGCCGGAACCATCGAGGATGCGGCGGCAGCAGAAGCTGCCAGAAGCGAGGGAGACGACCGTCTCTGATAGTTTGAGTGCTCAGGGAGGCTTGGAGAGGAGGGAGGGAAGGTGCCGATGACAAGAGAGAGCTCGGGGAGGGAATTTATAGGCGGGAGCGACGCGGTACCGTGGCTTCCAGAGCAAGGCACGTCGGCGGCGGCCATTAACGCGTCGTCGAAGTGGTTTTGGGCGGTGGCGATGGTCAGCGAGGCCGGTGAGGTCGGCATGGACGGTGGCCGTCCAAATTTATGCGAGTGGGAGGGCTGGTTGGCTTAGGTTGCTAAGGCAGCACCGTCCACTGCAGACAGCAGCGGCTGCCATTGATGGTGTTCTGAGGACGGTGGCGAGGTTGGTGGTGGTCAGCGGAGTCGGTGAGGATCGTGGCCGCCGCGGATAAGCCCTGGTGGTTGGCATTTAAGGAGGCAGAGACGTGGCGGAGGGAAACACATCGGGCGGCGGCTGAGGGCAGCGTGGTCGGCGGTGGCCGGCACTAGCGACAGAGGGGAGGTGTCGGTGGGGCGCGTGGGTGTCCCGAGAAGCTCTTGGAGATGGCTGGCGTGCGGGGCAGTGGTAGAGAGGCCACGCGGGGCGGTGCCGACGCCTGCAAAACGTGCGCTCCGGTCACGCTCTAGACACGCACGAAAGGTGCTCGAGGAAATGCCAGGGGTAGCTACAAGAACCTAAATGGGCTACAAATTAGCAGGGTGGTGCTTATGGGCATGAGAGAGGTGATGGACATGCTGGTTTGGGGAGAGGGGCTAGTGTCCAGTGCAATCTAAAAAAATGCCCAAATTCTTTCATGAGCTCAAGGTGCTCGACAGAATGTTAGGGTGACCTAAGTGATTCTGGTAGACATGGAAATTGGCAGGTGGAGGTCTCTTTGGAAGGTAAAGATAGTGGTGGAGTTAGTTTGGCAAGATGAAAAACTTGCTAGTGCAAGGTTTACCAAAATTCACTTCTGAACAGAAACTACAGGTGGTTATTGGTGGCTTTATACAATTCATATAGGGTTGAGCACCTGTAGTTCAGGGTTTGGTAGGAAGGACTATGAGTTGGCCAAGTTTCAGAATTTTTGGAGCAAGGAAAAATGGGGTTGTAGTTATAACCTAGAAAATGGACAGAATTGAAAAGAGGTTGTTTCACTCAAAACTTCCAAAAGACCAAGATAGTTTTTTGCATAAAAGTGATATGTAGGCATCACATGACCTCTCATAATTTTTGTGGGTTTTTGAAAGAATTATTTAAAAGGATCTTAGTGCAACAAAAGCATTTAAAGAATTGAAATAGCTTTTAAAAGAATTGTTTTGGGAAAAAAATTATTATGAAAATAATTCCTATTGTTATGAAAGTATAAATGAAATGGTTTGAGAAAACTACCAAAACCACAATATTATTACCAAAAATTTCTATATGGAGGGAAGAATTTTGGAAAATAGAAACAGAAAATACTCTGATAATGGTAAAGGACTTAATATAATTCAAAATTTTATTTCTGGCCAAAATTTACTTAATAAAAATGTGGTTAAATTTTTGGGGTGTTACACATGCTGCGCACACATGAAGGATCCCCGTTGTAGGGTGTTGCAATACGTTCATGATTCTCTTATAGTGGGTTGCTAGAGTGACAGAAGCTTAAACCCGAGTAAGGGGGTTGTTGCGTATGGGATAAAGGGGACTTGATACTTTAATGCTATGGTTGGGTTTTACCTTAATGATCTTTAGTAGTTGTGGATGCTTGCTAGAGTTCCAATCATAAGTGCATATGATCCAAGTAGAGAAAGTATGTTACCTTATGCCTCTCCCTCATATAAAATTGCAATAATGATTATCGATCTTGTTAACAATTGCCTAGGATAATTCCGCACACCGATCCATCATTATTCCACACTCGCTATTTATAATATATAGTAATATATCCTAACTTTATGTTAATAGCACCTATTTTTATATTTTAGTTCTCCGATATCATGCAAAGCTATCCTCTTTATACCCACAATGTAGTTTTATTTCTCTTTTCTAGATGAAAGCAAACGCTCGGTGTACGTAGAGTTTTATCGGTGGCAGATAGGACTTGAGAGAATATCGATCTTACCTTTAGCTCCTTGTGGGTTCGACACTCCATACTTATAACTTCCATCTTTGGGAATTGCTACGATGATTCCTTGCACTTGGGGATTATCAAGCTCTTTTCTGGCGCCGTTGCCGGGGAGCAATAGCGTGGGGTTGATATTCTCGTGTATGCTTGTTTGCTTTCTTCACTAAGTAGATTTTGTTTTCCCTTTTGTTTTTGTTTTCTTTAGTTGTGGGTGAAACAAACAAAAAAATTAAAATAATGCAAAACACACAAAAATTCTACTTGCCTCTTATGCCTAAAAACTTTTTCAAAAAGAGAAATGATTGGAAGGTTATGCATTGGAGAAGTGAGGGTCGACCTTGAACAGTTGTGTTCATGCTCATGGAAAAAATGTAGAATTTTTCATGGAAGTTTCACAAAAATATTTATCCCCTTGTATATATCCATTGTATTATAAAAATAATGTGCCAAGATTTGTCTTTAGGATGATTTGATTGCTTGTTTGCTATGTGCGGTGCAAAAACAGAAACTTTGGCTGTAGTGTGTGAATTTACATTTTTTACTGGGACGTCAAAAGTTTCTGAAATTTTTACACAGTATTTCAATGCAAAAATTTTATTTTTTACTAATTTTTCAGAATTTTTCGAGTTACAGAAGTATACGAAATTTCCAGATTGCTACAGACTGTCCTGTTTTTGACAGATTCTGTTTTCTATGTGTTGTTCACTTATTTTGATGAATCTATGGGTTGTATGGGGGGGGGGGGGGGGGTATAAACCATGGTAAAGTTGGAATGCAGTATATATAATGCTAATATGAAATTGGAATGAGTTTACAATAGTACCTAAAGGTAGTGATTTTCTTTATTATACTAACGGATCTCACGAGGGTTTGTTAAGTTTTGTGTGGATGAAGTGTTCGAAGATCGAGGAGTTATCGATATAAGAAGAATAAGGAAAGGCAAGAGTTCAAGATTGGGGATGCCCAAGGCACCCCAAGTAAATATTTCAAGGATACTCAAGCATCTAAGCTTGGGGATGCCCCGGTTGGCATCCCATCTTTGTTCTTCAACAATTATCGGTATACCTCGGTTTTTGTTTTGTTCACATGATATGCGTCTTTTGTGTTTATTTTTCTTTTCTTTTCCTTTATGCACCATGCTAGTATGAGATAGTCCTTCATTGATTTATAGAATGCTTCATGTGCTTCACTTAAATCTTTTGCGTATGGCTTTATAGAATGCTCTTTGTGCTTCACTTAAATCTTTTGAGTATGGCTTTATAGAATGCTTCGTGTGCTTCACTTATATATTTTGAGCTTGGATATTGGTCAATCTATATTAATTGTAGAATTCTCTATGAACTTCACTTATATCTTTTAGAGTATGAATAAAGTTATCACCGAAATTGGGCTTGGAAGAATATCATTAAAATATCACTGCTTAGCTAAACAGCTTTAAAGAAAAGTTCTTGTTTAGAGACAACCTAATATTTATCCTTACTGTTTTTGTGTGTTAACATGATTAAGCTATTGTAGTAATCATGTTTTATAGTTTTTGTTTCAATAAAGTGCCAAGTAAAGCCTTTGGGATAGTGTGGTTGATAGTTGATTTGCTTCTGTGCAAAAACATAAACTTTTGCGTCCAGTAGCAGAATTTTAAAAATTCATTGGAATGTGGAAAAACTCTGAAATTTTTACAGAGGATTTATATACAAATTTTCTACGTTGTCCTAAGTTTTCAGAATTTTTGGAGTAACATAAGTATGAGAATAATTCATATATTTACAGACTGTTATGTTTTTAACAGATTCTGTTTTTGATGCATAGTTTGCTTGTTTTCTAGTTTCTATGGCTTATATTGCTTAATATAAATTGTGGAAATGATAGAGTACAGTAGGAATTATGTGGAAACAATTATGAATCTTGTCTTGACAGTACCCAAGTGAATGATTTGTTTTATTATACTAACGGAGCTCATGAGTTTTCTGTTGAGTTTTGTGTGATTGAAGTTTTCAAGTTTTGGGTGAGGTGTCGATATGAGGAGAATAAGGAGTGGAAAGACCCTAAGCTTGGGGATGCCCAAGGCACCCCAAGGTAATATTCAAGGAAGACTCAAGCGCCTAAGCTTGGGGATGCCCTGAAAGGCATCCCCTCTTTCGTCTTCAAAACTATCGGTATACCTTACTTGGAGCTATATTTTTATTCGTCACACGATATGTGTTTTGCTTGGAGCGTGTTTTCATTTTACTAGCTGTTTAAATAAAATCATTGGATCTGAAATCTTGAATGAGAGAGAGTCATCACATGGCTATTTAACTATTTAACTACTCATTGATCTTCACTTATATCTTTTGGAGTGGTTTTGTCATTTACTCTCGTGCTTCACTTATATCCTATGATTAAATGGTTGAATGAATTGAATATCATAAATCTGAAATTATATATGTTTCATATGCTTATCCCATGGGGAGTAATGACTTTACATATAAGAAGTATAGGTGGTAAAATTTATTGAAAGTTAGCAAACTCAACATTGGTCACTTGAACAATTCATGAAAGAATATTGAAGGAAGAGAGATTTCACATATAAATATACTATCTTGGACATCTTCTATGATTGTGAGCCCCATTAATTATTTTCAAACTTGAGCAAATTAGTTGAAGTTCGACAAGGAAGACAACATAATGAGTTATGTTTGGGTATATTTGTATAGAAGTTATATTGTTATGGATCCTCCAACATGTGGTGCTTGCTTAGGATCTTTTGCTAGCCAAAAATTTGTACTAAGTAAAGATACTACTTGTGCATCCAAAAACCCTTAAACCCCGTTTCTTGCCATGAGTGTCCACCATATCTACCTGTGTATTGAATAAGATCCTTCAAGTAAGTTGTCATCGGTGCAAAAAGCAATAAAAATTGCTCCTAAATATGTATGATCTTTATTGTAAGGGAAAATAAGCGTTGTACGAACTTGTGATGGTAAAGCAATAAAAATGATGGACTGCATAATAAAGGTTGCTATCACAAAGGGCAATACAACGTGATGTTCCTTTGCATTAAGGGTTTGCAAATCCAAAATTAAAAAGCGCATGACAACCTCTGCTTCCCTCTGCGAAGGGCCTATCTTTTACTTTCATGTATTTACTTTTATTCAAGAGTCAATAGTATTCCTTCTTATTTCAACCTCAATTATTCTCTAGTTGGCAAGCATCATGTGATGGGGAAATATCTAAGCATATATGGCCATTCAAATATATTTGATCATGAATTATTATTGTTGACAATTATCTATATGATAAATAAGTTGGGAGGCGAAACATTAAGCCCCTATCTTTCTCTGTGTTTGACGAATGCTATTTGTTCTAAAAATATGCTTTGAGTGTTAGCAATCATGGAAGACTATATGATAGTTGAGTATGTGGAATTTGCTAAATCAAAGCTCTTACATAGACCCTTCCTAAAAATAATATGAATTGAAATTGTTTGATGACTGAGAACGTAGTTTGTTAGTTTTCAAGAAAGTTTATGGTCTATACTATAACATGTGAATAGGTTGCTACTTGATCATGAGAAGTTTTATGAGATGAGCTACTGTTTATGATATATATTGATGCTAGAAAAAGTGTTTGGCATTATCATTGATCAAACTTATGCACTATGCTAGCATTCACACTTCATAAATTATTTCTTTTATCATTTACCTACACGAGGACGAGCAGGAATTGAGCTTGGGGATGCTGATTCGTCTCCAATGTATCTATAATTTATGAAGTATTCATGCCATGTTTACAACAATTTTATATGGTTTTGGTATGATTTGATTGGAACTAACCCGGACTGACGCTGTTTTCAGTAGAACTACGGTGGTGTCATTTTTTGTGTAGAAATAAAAGTTCTCGGAATGGGCTGAAAATTTACGGAGATTTTTTATGGACCAAAAGAGACCCCCAAAGCACAAGAGCTAGGGCAAGAAGTGGACGAGGAGGCCACAAGCCCTCTAGGCACGCCCTACCCCCCAGGGAGGGTGCTCCGGGCTTGTGGGCACCTCGGGCACCCCCTTGACGTGAGACCGACGCCAAAAATTCTTATAAATACCCAAACCTCCGAAAAGAACCCTAGATCGGAAGTTCCGCCACCGCAAGCCTCTGTAGCCACAAAAAATCAATCTAGGCTCTCTCCGGCACATTGCCGGAGGGGGCCATCATCACCGGAGGCCATGGAGGAGGAAGCCGGAGGGGGCCATCACCACCATGGAGGCCAAGGACCAGAGGGAGAACCTCTCCCCATCTAGGGGGGAGGCCATGAGGAGGAAGCACAAGGGGAGACTCTCTCCCCCTCTTTCTCGGTGGCGCCGGAGTGCCGCCGAGGGAACCATCGCCGCGGTGATCATCTTCATCAACATCACCATCTTCATCACCTTCCTCATCTCTCTTAAGCGGTCCACTCTCCCGCACCCCGCTGTAATCCCCTACTTGAACATGGTGCTTTATGCCACATATTATGATACAATGATGTGTTGCCATCCTATGATGTTTTGAGTAGATTCCTTTTGCCTTTTGGGTTGATTGATGATCTAGATTGGTTTGAGTTGTATGTTTTATTTTTGTGTTGTCCTATGGTGCCTTCCGTGCCGTGCACACATGAAGGATTCCCGCTGTAGGGTGTTGCAATACGTTCATGATTCGCTTATAGTGGGTTGATAGAGTGACAGAAGCTTAAACCCGAGTAAGGGGGTTGTTGCGTATGGGATAAAGGGGACTTGATACTTTAATGCTATGGTTGGGTTTTACCTTAATGATCTTTAGTACTTGCGGATGCTTGCTAGAGTTCCAATCATAAGTGCATATGATCCAACTAGAGAAAGTATGTTAGCTTATGCCTCTCCCTCATATAAAATTGCAATAATGATTATCGATCCTGTTAACAATTGCCTAGGATAATTCCGCACACCGATCCATCATTATTCCACACTCGCTATTTATAATATATAGTAATATATCCTAACTTTATGTTAATAGCACCTATTTTTATATTTTAGTTCTCCGATATCATGCAAAGCTATCCTCTTTATACCCACAATGTAGTTTTATTGCTCTTTTCTAGATGAAAGCAAATGCTCGGTGTACGTAGAGTTGTATCAATGGCAGATAGGACTTGAGAGAATATCGATCTTACCTTTAGCTCCTTGTGGGTTCGACACTCCATGCTTATCACTTCCATCTTTGGAAATTGCTACGATGATTCCTTGCACTTGGGGATTATGACCCATCATCTACTTGCTACTTCCCAATGCCTTCCCCTAGGCCCAAACCATGATGAAGTGTCATGTGGTCGATGTTCACATAACACCACTAGAGGAAAGACAACATACATCTCATCAAAATATTGAACGAATACCAAATTCACATGATTTCTTATAACAAGACTTCTCCCATGTCCTCAGGAACAAAAGTAACTACTCATAAAGGATGTTCATGTTCAAGATCAGAGGGGTATTAAATATCATTAAGTATCTGAACATATGATCTTCCACCAAATAAACCAACAAGCATCAACTACAAAGAGTAATCAACACTACTAGCAACCCACAGGTACCAATCTGAGGTTTTGAGACAAAGATTGAATACAAGAGATGAACTAGGGTTTGAGATGAGATGGTGCTGGTGAAGATGTTGATGAAGATTGGTCCTCTCACGATGAGAGGATTGTTGGTGATGACGATGGCTTCGATTTCCCCCTCCCGGAGGGAAGTTTCCCCGGCGGAATCGCTCTGCCAAAGCCACTTATGCCCAGGTTCCGCCTCGAGACGGCGGCGCTTCATCCCGAAAGTCTTCTCTTGATTTTTTTCTAGGTCAAAACACTTCATATAGAAGAAGATGGGCACCGGAGGCTGGCCAGGGGGCCCACAAGCTCAGGGGCGCGCCCTGGGGGGGTAGGGCGCACCCCCCGGGCTTGTGGCCACTTGGTGGGTCCCTCCTGGTATTTCTTCTCCCAATATTTTTTTTTATATTCCAAAATAATTCTCCGTAAAGTTTCAGGACATTTGGAGTTGTGCAGAATAGGGATCTCATATTTGCTCCTTTCGGTCCAAAATTCCAGCTGCCGACATTCTCCCTCTTTATGTGAATCTTGTAAAAATAAGAGAGAAAAGGTATGAGAATTGCACCATACAGTGTAATAACAGTCCATAATGCAATAAATATCAGCATAAAAAACATGATGCAAAATGGACGTATCAACTACCCCATGCATGATCGGTGTGAACGATTACTTTAGAATCAGCTATGTAAGACCTGAACTTATCACAAGCGAACACAACTGCTAAAAATTCCTTTTCAGTGGTAGCATAATTTCTTTGAGCACTGTCTAGAGTTTTGCTAGCATAATGGATCACATTTAATTTCTTATCGACTCTTTGTCCTAGAACAGCACCAACAGCATAATCACTAGCATCACACATAATTTCAAAGGGTAGGTTCCAATCAGGTGGTTGAACAATAGGTGCAGAGGTTAAGGCTTTCTTAAGTGTTTCAAAGGCTTATACACAATCATCATAAAAAATGAATGGAACATCTTTTTGCAAGAGATTAGTAAGAGGCCTAGAAATTTTAGAGAAGTCTTTAATAAATCTCCTATAGAAACCAGCATGACCAAGGAAACTTCTTATACCTTTGATATCTTTAGGACATGGCATTTTCTCAATTGCATCAACTTTAGCTTTATCAACTTCAATACCTCTTTCGGAAATTTTATGCCCCAAGATAATACCTTCATTCACCATAAAGTGGCACTTCTCCCAATTCAAGACAAGATTAGTTTCTTCACATCTCTGCAAAACTCGATCAAGGTTGCTCAAGAAATCATCAAAAGAAGTATCGTAAACGGAAAAGTTGTCCATGAAAACGTCAACAATCTTTTCACAAAAGTCAGAGAATATAGCAGACATACATCTTTGAAAGGTAGCAGGTGCATTACATAAAACAAAAGGCATACATATCTAAGCAAAAGTGCCAAAAGGGCATGTAAAAGTAGATTTTTCTTGATCCTCTTGTGACACAGGTGATACGTCCATTTTGCATCATGTTTTCCTACTGTTATTTATAATGTTTTATGCATAATAATGCTTTATGGAGTAATTATAATGCCTTTTCTCTCATAATATGCAAGGTTTACGCAAAGAGGGAGACTGCCGGCAGCTGGAATTCTGGACCTGAAAAAGCTACGTCAGAGTTACCTATTCTGCACATCTCCAATGAGCTGAAAATTCACAGAGAATTGTTTTGGAATATATAAAAAAATACTGGAGCAAATAACTACCAGAGGGGGCCACCCTGGTGAGCACAAGACACCAGGGCGCGCCTGGGGGCCCAGGCGCGCCCTGGTGGGTTGTGCCCTCCTCGGCCCACCTCCAGTGTCCATCTTTTGGTATATAGGTCATTTTGACCTAGAAAAAATCAGAGGGGGACTTTCAGGACAAAGCACAGCCGTCTCGAGGCGGAACTTGGGCAACAGCACTTTTGCCCTCTGGCAGAGCGATTCCGCCGGGGGAACTTCCCTCCCGGAGGGGGAAATCATTGTCATCACCAACAACCCTCTCATCTTTGGGAGGGCAATCTCCATCAACATCTTCAACAGCACCATCTTTTCTCAAACCCTAGTTCATCTCTTGTGTTCAATCTTTGTACCAGAACCTCAGATTGGTACATGTGGGTGACTAGTAGTGTTGATTACATCTTGTAGTTGATTACTATATTATTTGGTGGAAGATTATATGTTCAGATCCATTATGCTATTTAATACCCCTCCGATCTTGAGCATGATTATCATTTGTGAGTAGTTACTTTTGTTCTTGAGGTCATGGAAGAAGTCATGTTGCAAGTAATCATGTGAACTTGATATGTGTTCGATATTTTGATAATATGTATGTTGTGATTCCCTTAGTGGTGTCATGTGAACGTCTACTACATGGCACTTCACCATATTTGGGCCTAAGGTAATGCATTGTGGAGTAGTTATTAGATGATGGGTTGCTAGAGTGACAGAAGCTTAAACCCTAGTTTATGCGCTACTTCGTAAGGGACCGATTTGGATCCAAAAGTTTGATGCTATGGTTAGATTTTATCTTAATACTTTTCTCATAGTTGTGGATGCTTGCGAGGGGGTTAATCATAAGTAGGAGGTTTATTCAAGTAAGAACAGCACCTAAGCACCAGTCCACCCACATATCAAATTATCAAAGTAGCAAACATGAATCAAACCAACATGATGAAAGTGATATGGTGAAATTCCCGTGTACCCTCAAGAACGCTTTGCTTATCATAAGAGACCATTTTGGCCTATCCATTGCCACAAAAGGATTGGGCTACCTTGCTGCACTTTATCTACCATTGCCGTTACTTGTCCGTTACAAATTATCTTGCTATCAAACTACTTGTTACCGACTATTTCAGTGCCTGCAGAAACCACTTGTCATTTCCTTTTGTTCCTCGTTGGGTTCGACACTCTTACTTATCGAAAGGACTACGATTGATCCCCTATACTTGTGGCTCATCAAGAATCTTTTCTGGTGCCATTGCTGGGGAGTGAAGCACTCTTGGTAAGTGGAAATTGGTAAGGAAAAATCATTACTACGTGCTGAAATTTATTGTCACTTGTTACTATGGAGAATCATCCTTTGAGGGGTTTGTTCGGGGTATCTTCACCTCGACCGGAAGCGCGATTAGTTGCCCCTCAACCTACTGCACCTACTGAAAATATTAGTTATGAAACTCCTTCGGGTATGATAGAACAATTGCTAGCTAATCCTTACGCAGGAGATGGAACTGAACATCCTGATATGCACTTGATATATGTGGATGAAATTTGTGGATTATTTAAGCTTCCAGGTTTATCCAAAGATGAAGCTAAGAATAAGTTTTTCCCTTTATCTTTGAAGGGAAAAGCATTGACATGGTATAGGCTATGTGATGACAATGGATCTTGGAACTGGAATCGATTGAAATTGGAATTTCACCAAAAAAAATTATCCTATGCATCTAGTTCCTCGTGATCGGAATTATATATATAATTTTTGGCCTCGTGAAGGAGAAAGTATCGTTCTAGCTTGGGGGAGGCTTAAGTCAATGTTATATTCATGCCAAAATCAAGAGCTCTCTAGAGAAATTATTATTCGGAATTTTTATGCTCGGCTTTCTCATGATGATCGATCCATGCTCGATACTTCTTGTACTGGTTCTTTTATGAAGAAGACTATTGAATTCAGGTGGGATCTTTTAGAAAGAATTAAACGCAACTATGAAGATTGGGAACTCGATGAAGTTAAAGAGTCAGGTATTAAGCTTGATTTTGATTGTGTTAAATCTTTTATGAATACCGATGCTTTTCACAAGTTTAGCACTAAATATGGACTTGACTCTGAGATAGTAGCCTCTTTTTGTGAATCTTTTGCTACTCATGTTGATCTCCCTAAGGAGAAGTGGTTTAAATATCATCCCCCTATTAAAGAAGAAATTAAAGAATCGGTCATAGTTAAAGTTGAAACTATTATTTACAATGTTGATCCAGTTGTGCCTACTGCTTATATTGAAAAAACACCTTTCCCTGTTAGGATAAACAACATGCTAAGGTTTCAACTATGGTTCGCAAAAGTAATATTAGAGCACCTAAACCTGCTGAACAAATTAAAGTAGAACCTAGTGTTGCTATGGTTAAAGATTTCCTGGTAGAAAATATTGATGAGCATGTTATTTACTTCTGTGATGATGCCGCTAGAATTGCCAAACCCGATGAAAAAGATAAACATAGACCTGTTGTTGGCATGCCCATTGTCTCAGTTAAAATAGGAGATCATTGTTATCATGGTTTATGAGACTTAGGTGCTAGCGTGAGTGCTATTCCTTTTACCTTATACCAAGAAATTATGAATGACATAGCACCCGTTGAAATAGAATACATAGATGTTACTATTAAACTTGCCAATAGAGACACCATCACACCACTTGGGATTGTTAGAGATGTTGAAGTCTTGTGTGGGAAAATAAAGTATGTTGGGGATATTATTACTGGGTGTAAACCGGCCAGGAGAGGCCGGGTTATCCCCATAATGAGTTATTTATTTGAAGCCCGTGAAGACAAGGAGTATGGCGCTTTATGAAGGCCCAGGGCCCAAAGGCGGATTAAGGGCTTGTAGGTGTAAACCGCCATATTATATGTAACTTGTCTTGTAAGATAAGAAAAGAGTAGAGACCGAGCCGGACACGTTTATGAGCCGGCCTCGGGATTCTGTAAACCGCCGGGCGTCAACCTGTGTATATAAAGGGACGACCCGGCGGCGGTTTGGGGGGACAACAATTCGAGAGCCAGGCATAGCAGATTCGCTCCCTGGTCATCGAAACCCTAGCAATTCCACAACAACTGGATTAGGCCTTTACCTTCACCGCAAGGGGACGAACCAGTATAAACTCTCTGCGTCCCTTGTCCGCTTTAACCCCTTTAAGCTAACCCGTCGCGATGGCTCCACGACTAAGTCCTTTCTCTAGGACATCTGTCGTGACAAGACCACGACAGTTGGCGCCCACCGTGGGGCCATCGCACGATGGTTTCGAGTTCTTAGAGGGCAGCTTCGAAGGACTCAAGGGATACGATGTGCGCCGGATGACCAAAAGTCGTCGCGGCAAGCTCTACATCGACGACGCAGGCTGGGGCCCCGAGGCCGGTTTGATTGAGTACGGGTACCGGGTCCCCTTCGGTGGCATTCATGTGTTCATTGGCAAGATTGGCGAACCGGGCCCTGAGCCGGACATCTGCACCGACATCATCGAAATGGCTCAGCGTGCGAGATCTGCCCGGGTTAAGCCTGTCATGAAGCGTGCCTTCATGGGAGTCATCCACGGAGTGGAATCTGAAGATGGATCGGAATATGATGGCGAAACCATTGTTTATTCCGGTGACGAGTCATCTACTGGAGAGACCGAGTCATTGTACCAGCTGCAGGATGGCCGGTTTGGTGGTTGTTCCGATGGCGACAGTATTCCGGACTTCCTTGACCCGCCAAGCCGGGTTGCGATCTTCATGGCCGGTACACAGTCAGCGCCACAATCTTCGACCGCTGCGGCGATGATCTCCGGTTCAGCAGCGGCGACGGCAGCTGGGGCAGGAGGCCCTGCACCACCACCGGCTCAGGCTCTGTCCGATTTATTCGACACCTTGGCAGCACTGTTAGCGGCCGAAGTCAGCCCGGCGGATCAGGAGTGGCACAACACAGAAGTGGCGAAGGTGAAGGATCAGATAGCCCAAGCCAGGGTGGTTTTGGCAGCTGAAAACACCAGGATGGCTGCAGAGCGGGCCGAGTTAGATGCACAGGCCTATCGGCTTACGTTGGATCAGAACGCGTCAAATGATGTAATGAGGAGAAGGTACCGATCTCACCTGCCTCCGGTTTACGAAGCCAGGAATCTTTTCAATACGCCAGGGGCCGGAACCAGCAACCAGCCAGTGGTAAACCAGGTAGAAGCGCCTGGAACGGGGACGCCGGTTCAGCCAAGCGCAATGGATCCGCCTCTTCAGAATATCCCATCCCAGCATGCGCCCACGCCTCCGGGTCATTACTCCAACCCCTTGGATAACATAGTCGCGGCCGCTTCACGATTGGCAGCCCTTCCAGTCGATGGTGAGTCCCCTGTAGCGGTGGAGACGCGACGGGCTAGGGAGCTCCTTCAGACAGCTTTGACTCAGCAACAGGCTTATTCATACAGTCGCGAGAGGATTCATTCCACCCCCCACCCAAGCCGGAGTTACAGCAGGCATGTTGATGAACCGGCTGTGTCTAGCAGTGCCCGCAACCGTAATCCGCCATGAGGCCATAACCCGGCGGGTGGCGGTGTTGATCCTCAGGATGTGGTGGACCGTGCTAGGGCACGTCGAGAGACTGAGTTAGTACCACAGAACACGGCCCGTCAGCTTACTCCGGTTCGTCCAACAACTTCGATGGAACCAGGGGTTACCTCCAGTTCTTTGGGGGTGTCGTGTCTCGTCCCAGCATTACGTAATGTACGGCTGCCCAAGGACTTAAAGGGCCCACATAAAGTGCCGAATTACACTGCCGATTTATCCCCCAAGTCGTGGGTGGAGAGTTATGAGATGGCGATGGAGATGCTGGACATAGATGACGCGGCATGTGCTAAGTACTTCACCATGATGTTGGAAGGGACGGCTCGCACTTGGTTGAAAAACCTACCAGCTAACTCCATTGGGTCATGGGCCGAGCTAAGAGCCCGGTTTATTCAGAATTTCAAAGACACGTGCAAACAGCCCATGTCAATTGTGGATTTAGCTGCCTGTGTCCAGGAGGAAGGAAAATCAACAACCCATTGGGTGCGCCGGGTTTCAGAGATTTTTCATTCATCGGACCGCATCAACGCTGATATGGCCGTTTTGACGTTGGAAGGCAATTGCCGGTTTATGCCTCTTAAGTTGAAGCTGGGACGGCTCAAACGCCATTGCAATGACATGAGGACACTTATGGCAGCTCTGGTGAAATATGCCGACTCTGATAGTACCAAGGACCCTGAATCTGATGATGACAAGACAGGAAAGGGAAAGAAGGGTGGTAGCACCAAAGGGCAGCAGCATAACTCGGCGGGGCATGGAAACAGCGGTAAGCGTAAAGCGGATAACCGTTCAGATTTTGTAGCTAATACCAACGCGCAGGGTAATGGTCAGTGTCGGAAGGGTAAACCGCCCCCGCGTGGAAGAGGACCAAGTCCCAATCCAGAGCGCTTGAATTACCTGTTGAACCAGCCCTGCCCAAAGCACGGATCGCGGGACAAGCTGGCCACGCACCTCTGGAAGGATTGTTATATTATGCGAGAATTCAAAGATTCAGATTTTTTCCGGAATGATAATGGACCGGCTGGCGGTTCAGGCCCCGGGTCTCATGGGCCGGGTTATGGTAGAGGCAGTTCCGGTTCAGGATTCCATGGTAATCAAAGCGGACATGGCAATCAAGGCAATCAAGGCAACCAAGGTGGTTATAATCATCAGGGGAACCAACAGCAGCAGCAGCAGCAGTCGGGTTACCAGAGCAACCCGAAGTAGTTAAACAGTGGACAGTACCATGTCTTCACCACCAGCCTGTGCAAGCGCGATCAGAAGCTTCATAAAAGGGCAGTGAACTCCGTTGAACCGGTGGTGCCCCGTTACTTACGCTGGTCTGAACAGCCCATTGTGTGGAGTCGAGAGGATCATCCACCTCGGGTTGATAATCCGGGTCATCTGGCGTTGGTGGTGGCACCTCAGGTGGGAGGTTACAAGTTCACTAAAGTACTCATGGATGGGGGGAGTAGTATCAATATCCTTTATTATGAAACCTTCCGTCGCATGGGGTTAACAGATAAAAATCTTAAACCGTCCAGCACGGTCTTCCATGGTGTGGTGCCTGGTAAATCGGCGTATCCGGTCGGTAAGATAGCTCTGGAGGTTGCTTTTGGTGATGAGCATGATTCAAGATCAGAAACATTGACCTTTGAAGTGGTGAAAATCAAGAGCCCGTATCATGCCCTGTTTGGGCGGCCGGCTTATGCTAAATTCATGGCGAGGCCCTGTTATGTCTATCTGCAGCTCAAGATGCCGGGTCATAAGGGGACCATCACGGTACATGGGAGTCGTAAGATCGCTTTGGAATGTGAAGAAGGTGATGCGGCTTACGCTGAGTCGGTTTGTGCAACAGAGGAGTTGAAGTTTTACAAAGACAATGTTGATCCGGCAGATATGACTTCCTTGAAGAAGCCAACTACAGAGCATGATCCGGCCTTGAAGTTTAAGTCGGCTGATGAGACTAAGCTGGTTGATTTCGTTCCTGGCGATTCATCCCAGCAGTTCAGCATCAGCGCTACCTTGGATCCGAAATAGGAAAGCGCTCTCATCGAGTTCATCCGTGAGAACCGGGACATCTTTGTGTGGAAGCCTTCTGACATGCCAGGTGTACCGAGGGAACTCGCTAAGCACACTCTTAACGTTGATCCCAAGTTTAAACCGGTCAAGCAGTTTCTCCGCCGGTTCAATGAAGAAAGATGCAAGGCTATTGGTGAGGAAGTGGCCAGGCTCTTGGCAGCTGGCTTTATTGTTGCGGTATTTCATCCTGAGTGGTTGGCTAATCCGGTGCTAGTACTTAAGAAGAACGGCACTTGGCGTATGTGTGTGGACTACACAGATTTGAACAAGGCTTGTCCAGCGGATCCTTTTGCCCTCCCTCGTATTGATCAAATCATTAATGCTATGGCGGGTTGCGAGCGTTTGAGTTTTCTGGATGCTTATTCTGGCTACCATCAGATCAAAATGGCAGTTAAGGACCAGGAGAAGACAGCTTTCATAACTCCCTTTGGAGCCTTCTGCTATGTGTCTATGCCCTTTGGGCTAAAGAGTGCCCAGGCGACTTATCAGCGCTGTGTGCAGAACTGTCTTCATGATCAGATCGGCCGCAATGTTCATGCTTATGTGATGATATTGTGGTGAAATCCAGAGAGAAGAAGACATTGGTAGATGACTTGAAGGAGACCTTTGATAACCTCCGAGTTTATAAGATGATGCTTAATCCGGCCAAATGTGTCTTTGGTGTACCGGCAGGCAAGCTCTTGGGCTTTCTGGTGTCTAACAGGGGCATTGAAGCTAATCCGGAGAAAATCAAGGCCATAACTTCTTTGGCTAAACCGAAGTGCATCAATGATGTTCAACGCTTGGCAGGCCGGATTGCAGCCTTGAGCCGGTTTATCAGTCGCCTCGGGGAGAAGGCTATCCCTTTATATCAGATGCTGAAGAAGACGGATAATTTCGTCTGGAGCGCCGGCGCCAATGAAGCGTTTGAGGATTTAAAGCGGCAGCTAGCCGAGCCGCCTGTCCTTGCTGCTCCTGTTGATAAAGAGCCTTTGCTGTTATATGTGGCTGCCAATGCCCGGGCAGTTAGCATGGCTATTGTGGTGGAGCGCAAGGAGACCGGAAAGGAGTATCTGGTTCAACGGCCGATTTATTACGTCAGTGAGGTACTTATTGAGTCTAAGCAAAGGTACCCACATTGGCAGAAGCTGGTGTATGGAGTTTTTATGGCGAGCCAGAAGCTTAAGAAATATTTCCAGGGTCATCCCATCACTGTGGTCAGCTCTGCTCCTTTGGGGGAAATAATCCAGAACAGGGAAGCGACTGGCCAGATTGCCAAGTGGGCCATTGAGCTTGGACCTCATGGGTTAAATTATGTGCCTCGGACGGCAATCAAATCACAAGCATTGGTGGATTTCATCAATGATTGGACAGAGTTACAGGCGCCAGAAGAGAAGCCGGATCATACTTATTGGACTATTCATTTTGATGGGTCCAGGCAATTGGAGGGCTCGGGGGCTGGAGTCGTATTAACTTCCCCACGAGGTGATAAGTTTTGTTATGTTCTCCATTTAATGTTCCCTTGCACTAACAATGCAGCTAAATATGAGGCCTTACTCCACGGTCTTCGGATGGCTAAGGAGATGAATTTCAGCCGGGTTAAGTGCTTCGGTGACTCGGACCTGGTGGCTCAACAAGTGTCTGGTACTTGGGATTCTAAGGATCCGCTCATGGCTGCATATCGTCGAGAGGTGGATATTGTTGCAGGTCACTTCAAAGGCTATCAGGTTGATCATGTGGACCGGCGGAAGAATGAAGCGGCGGACGCTTTAAGCCGTTTGGGTTCCCAGCGTAAGCCGGTTCCACCCAATGTCTTTTTGGATGTGCTGCATAATCCGTCGGTTAAACTTCCCACAGAGGAGGATCTGGCTGTTCCTGATCCAGAGGCTCAATTGGTGGCAGCACTTCATGTTATTCTGGATTGGACCGTCCCATATCTGGCGTACATGAACCGGGGCGAGTTACCAGAGGATGAGACTTTGGCCAGACAGATAATCCGGCGATCCAAGTCAATGACTATTGTCAATGGCGAATTACATCACTGCAGTGTAACAGGGGCGTTTCAACATTGTGTATCTCCGGAAGAGGTCCGTGAGATCCTGCGTGAGATCCACGAAGGGGATTGTGGTCACCATGCCGGTTCAAAGTCCCTGGTAGCTAAAGCTTTTCGTCACGGTTTTTATTGGCTGACGGCTCATGCTGATGCGGAAGACTTGGTGAAAAAGTGCGATGGTTGTCAGAAGTTTTCACGCCGAGCTCATGTTCCGGCCCAGGAATTGAGGATGATTCCAATCACTTGGCCGTTTGCAACTTGGGGGCTAGATATGGTTGGGCCCTTTAAGAGATCCAAGGACAAGAAGACCCACCTTTTGGTGGCGGTTGATAAGTTTACTAAGTGGGTGGAGGCAGAGCCAGTCAGTAAGTGTGATGCAGCTACGGCGGTTCAATTCATCAAGAAGGTGATTTTCCGGTTTGGCTTTCCGCACAGCATTATAACTGATAATGGTACTAATCTGTCCAAAGGTGCTATGAAAGAGTTCTGTCAGCGTGAGCACATCCGACTTGACGTATCTTCAGTGGCTCACCCCCAATCTAATGGTCAAGCGGAGAGAGCCAATCAGGAGATCTTGAGAGGCATCAAGCCCCGGCTTATGGTTCCTTTGCAATGGACGCCGGGTTGTTGGGTGGAGGAGTTACCTTCTGTGTTATGGAGCATCAATACCACGCCCAACAGGTCTACGGGTTACACACCTTTCTTCATGGTCTACGGAGCAGAGGCGGTTCTCCCGAGTGACATCCGTCATGACTCGCCTCGTGTGGCGGCTTATGTTGAAGTTGATAATGAAAAGGCACGGCAGGAAGCACTTGACCTGTTAGATGAGGAGCGTGTCATTGCAGCAGCCCGTTCAGCGATTTATCAGCAAGATCTGCGTCGTTATCACAGCCGCCGGGTTAGAACCAGAACTTTTCAAGAAGGCGATCTGGTGCTCCGACTCATCCAAGATCAGACGGATATGCACAAGTTATCCCCGCCTTGGGAAGGACCCTTTGTGGTCAGCAAGAACCTGCACAATGGGTCATACTACCTAATCGATGTTCAAGAGCACAAAGACTCACGTAAATCGGAGGAGGAGACCCACCGGCCGTGGAATATCGCTCATCTACGGCCTTACTATACCTGAGCCCTAGGCTCTGCTATGTACATAGTTATGACAATGTATATATTATAATCAATATAATAAACCGGAGCCTCAGCTAAAGCGAGGTATCTGTTGTTTTTTCTTACATTAGGTGTGGTTACATGGAGGTTTCTGCTTATAAAGCGACGTCCGGTTTACCCCTTGATTCGGCTTATCAAGCCATATATATAAATCACTTGGGGGCTTGGTCGTATTCGAACCTTAGCTACACCTCTTGATAGGTGCATGGCCACCAGAAAATTCACTTGGGGGCTTGGTCATATTCGAACCATAGCTACACCTCTTGATTGGCTCAGAGCCAAAAAGAAAAATTACTTAGGGGCCAAAGAGAGTGTTCCAAAAGAACAACTCAAACATAGGCACCCACGGAGCACAGCTCAAAATATTGCTCAGGGATTCTTCGCTATCGCAATGAACAAAGAAACTACACTTGTAATAGGATATCAAGCCACGGCTTGGAAGCCTGGTGTATACACCTAAAACCCCGGGTTAGCCTGCCTTTTTTAAGTAAGTCGCTCCGTCCAGGTAAACCTGGTATGACCCGTCAAACTTCGACAAGTCAATCTGATAAGACCCTGAACTTGTCAAAGTTAAAACGACGATTGGTTAAAGATTGAGGTCCATCTTAAAAGGCTTTGTAAAATGGTTTAACTCAGCGGCCTGGCAGCCCATGAAAAGCCTCGAATTTGGGGCCTGGCAGCCCGTGAAAAGCCTTGACTACAAGTTTTCATATGCTTTTATTTGCCAAGTTTTTTCTCCTTTGATGAGATTTATGATGATTTTGGTAAACCGGCGTTAATTAACCCGGCTCGGCTTTCAACTACAAGTTGTCAGTACATGATTAGTCATAATCCAGTGCTTATTAACCCGGTCTGGTTTTGACTATAAGTCGCCAGTGTTATATATGAATAATCCGGTGTTTTTTCACAACCCGGTACGGGTTTATCATAAACCGGCACAATATGGAAGGAGTTATCAATACTCATGATTAGGGGTATCACCCTTACTACAAAAGTTGGTCAACCTATGATGTGATTCAATGTCACAGGTATCATTTATTTTCATATTTGATTATTTTTAACAGCCTTGTTTATAAACCCAGGCTATATGTTTGGGCATCATGACCCGTCCGGTGGTAAACCGCCAGGACAAGTTCAACTTTTTGTATGCAGGAACAGCCTGAATAAATCGCTCTGGATTATGAATATTATATATCTTAAGCACGGTGAATTAACGATATCAAGCAAAGTAAATATGCATGATGGCATAGCAGACCAAGTGTTTAAACTAGCCTATTACAAGGCGTTTCATTGCCCAAAAGAGTAATTGTTTTTTGGCAAGTATTGCAGCACGCGGAAGGTTAAATCGGCCTCCGGATCATGACTCGTCACCGGGCTGCCCTGACGGTTGTGGATCGCCTCGCGCCGATTCATCCTCTTCCTCTCTACCCAGCGGCTGGAAGTCAATGGTGGCCCAATCGATCCCAGTTAAGGCTTGGAACACAGCTTCATCGCTTATAAGTGTGGACGGTTCAACGTCAGGGGCATAGGTGTGCTTACGGATTGGCGGGATAAGATTTTGAGCCTCAGGGGTTGGTGCAGCAACCCGTTTGTTGTTGACATCATAACTCGCCTGGTAATATGAAAGATCGGTTTCTTCAGCCAGTTGGCAAGCCAGTGGACGTACTTCCCGGTTTATTGCTCGGAGGTCCTCATGGCCAAATTCTGATCCGTCTTCTTTTAAGCTTGGATAGCCTTTAGCCACCTCCACCGGATCAAGATCAGGCACCCATGCTTTTGCCCGGGTTAGTGCGGTCAGAGCACCAGCCCTGGCAGCAGATCTCTTTAGCTCTTCTACCCGGACAGGCAGCATTGACAACCTTTCTAAGGTCTCCTTGATTAAAGTTGGGGGCGGCTTGTTGTGAGAAGCAGTGCAGATGATCCGTTGCGCGCCGGTATATAACTGCTCTATAAGAGTATAGGCAGCCTTCAGCTTCTTCTGTACGTCAGAGCCCAGATGACTAATGCGAGTTCCTGCGCCATTACAAACATCAGTAAACCGGCAATGTATGGGATGATATGTTGAAAATTTAAAGCCAGGATATTTACCAAACACAGCAGCAGTCATGGCATGTATTTGCCGCTTTACACCAGTTAGCTCGTCTACCACCGGTTTAAGAGCTGCTTCTGCGTCCTCGGCTCTTTTTTGCAATGCGGATTTTTCTGTGTCCCAATCCGCCCGCTCCTTGTTGAAACTCTCCTTCAGCTTTTCCATAGCGGCTAAGGCACTGGTAAGCTCATCTTTGGTTTTGGAGGTTTCTGCCTGCTGGGACTTGATGTTTTCTTGCAGATCAGCGGTTTGAGTTTCCTTTTTGCTCAGCTCAGCCTATAAGAGACAAACATATCATGAATTGGCAGTGCATATTTGAAGTACCAAGCACATAACAAGTTATGCACCTGATACTTGGGGGCTAATGCATGTTTGCTCGTAATCAGAAATTTCTGCAAGTCCCAAGTGCAATACAAGTATTACTCTTGGCACTTGGGGGCTAATGTATGCTTGCTCAAAGTGACATTATGAGTATTCTTCTAAAAAGTCCCGGTTCATCTTCATCAGTTAAACCGGCCCTTGGGGACTATACCGGCGAAAGTTGTAATATTGCAATTCTAAGGTACCGTTTCATCTTAGAAAGATAACCCGGCCCTTGGAGGCTAAGCATGCAAAGTTGAGATATTACAAAGTCCCAGTTTAGATGACTATCATAAACCGGCACTTGGGGGCTACTGGAGTTAATATTTGGAATTGAACACAAGAGAGAAGCAGTTATGCAGTTACCTCATATCGCTCCTTCATTAGATTCACTAAACCGGCTTCAAAGTCGCGGCTTGTGTACAGGCGGTTTAAAAAACTAGAATGGTTGTCATGGGCGTTGAGGTGAGCATAGGTTGACAAATCTGTGTTCCATTTGCCTTTGCCCATAGCAGAAACCTCGTCCTTGGCACTATGCTTCGATAAAGCAACAGGATTGCCAGGAGCGGTGTGGCCGACGCCAGTAATCATAATATCATCTTCTTTATCATCAGCAGCCTTAGCTGGGCTAGTCGACTTATCATCCGCGCGAGCCGGGCTAGTCGGTTTATCAGTGTGGCCTGTGGTGTCAACTTCTGTTTGTTCAACTATGAAGTTATAATCTTGAGGCGGTGGATCATCATGTGTAACATCAGTATTTGTTCTTTCCAGATCTGGAGTCTTCTCCGGTTCAATATCCACATTGTCATCAGATGGTTTATTTAACCGGGCTTTCTTACTGGGTCTAGGCTTGGCACTGAGAAGAACAAACATAAAGATCAGTAAAGTATGCAAACATAACACATTAAGGATAAGATTAAAGCATAACCTACCCAGGGACCATCTTGAGGGTTGGAAGTTGTGTGGCCGTTGACTCGCCAGAGGACGAATTAGGTGTTCCCTGATAATTTGAATCAGACAGATTAAGAGGCTGTCGAAAACAACCTGCCTTGGGGCAAGAAATATCAGGAGTATAAGAGACCTCTGATCGACGTTTCCAGGCCGGAGTGTTCGGTAAACCGGCAGAGGTAACTACTTGGCCACTGTGCTGGGTTGTGCGGCGGGCTTCGTGTTGCTGCTTCTTCAAAAGAAAGTTTGGGTCCAAGTAAGCTAAGGGGTGAGAAAATTTTATTTTCCTATTTGCTTGACGGATTTTCTGTGTTGGCAGAGGGTCTGAACCGGAAGAAAGGATAATTACCTCTGCATCGTCAGCCTGGCTGCCTTCAGCGTCGTCCTGATAACAGTCATTGTCAATAAGGTGTATGAAAAAAGAACCAAGAGAGTCAAGTTCTACCTCTGAGTCCGGATTAGCCAGATCCGCATCAGCATTTGGTTCAGAAGATTCAGTGGTCCTCTTCTTGGCAGGTTTCTTGGTGACCTTGGTCTTCGGGCGAAGTGGTTTTGCCGGTTTATCCTGTGGTTTGGCCGGTTTATCCTGTGGTTTTTTCTTCCAGAATAGGTCATCGCCCTGTGAAAGATGGACAAAATTTTGAGACTATCTGAAAAGGGGTAAACTAAAACAAGAAAGTTGTGATTCTTACAGTTGGCGGTTTATTGGAGACACAGAAAGGGCTTAACCCAGTCTGGCTACAGACAGCTTCCGGTTCATTCAGTATTTTCTTGACAGCCTCAGTAACTTCGGCTTCTGTTAGCTGAATGTCGATGTGTCGTTGAGGGTCTTTCAAATCCCCTGTGTACTCACACATTAAACCGGGGCGCCGGCTTAAGGGCAGAATGCTCCAAGATATCCAACAGCGAACAAAGTCGACACCTGTCAAACCGTTTGCCATAAAGGCTCTGAGCTTTGACAGTTGTGGTGCATAGTTGGACCGTTCCTTGGCAGTCAGCCTTTGAGGGAAGGGATGAGTGTTGCTAAGCCGGTGGGGATCGTAACCCGGCAGAGGATTTTCATCAGTTGGAGATGTGTCTTTGCAGTAAAACCAAATCTGATTCCAGTCCTTGGGGTGACTATGAAGCTTGGCATGAGGGAAGCTGACATCCTTCCTCTTTTGAATTGCCATTCTGCCAAGCTCAGTGTTGGGTCCGTCTGTGAACTCTGTGCGACGGTTTAAATAAAAGAAATCCCTGAACAGTTCAACTGTGGGCTCCTCTTGAAGATAGGCCTCACAAAATACTTGGAAATTGCAAATATTGGACACAGAGTTTGGTCCAATATCTTGAGGGTGAAGTTGGAAGCTGGCCAGCACATCCCGGAAAATTTTTGAGCCGGGAGGGCTAAAGCCTCGACCCAGATGGTCAGTAAATACAACTACTTCTCCGTCCTTGGGTTCTGGAGGATTTTCCAGACCAGAGGCCCTCCAGTGGATGACTTCTTTCTTGGCTAAAGCGCCAGTTGTGACACATCTGTTTAATTGCTCTTCAGTAACCCGGGAAGGAACCCAGTTGCATTCGTAAACTTGTTTGGCCATTTCAATGGGAAGCTGAAACATATTTATTGCCGGTTTAAGATTTATGACGGGCGAGCATAAAGCAATGCAAGATAAGCAGAAGCAGAGGTATATGCATATTGTTAAACCGGAGTTTGATATTACTAAACCGGAGTCTGACAATGGAGAAGGTGCAAAGATCAATGAATCAGCGGTTTAAGAGGGGACTAATGATGCATACCAGATTATTGTTCTTTGACAAAGCTAAACCGCCTATATTGGTACCTAAGTGAGGGGAAAATAGATTTCACAGACTGGTAAGATAAATTCAGATCTGCGGTGTGGCAGAAAACAGAAATATATTCAGACCTAAAATACAGGTGCTTCAACAGTTCATCGGATTCAGATGAGTTTTTCTATACGAAGAGGATGCTCTAATGAGGAAAAAGGGGCTATGACTACGACCGCACAAGAAATATCAGATCCAAATTAGCCATTTATGGTACTAAGAAGAACAAGGACGAACAACGCCAGAGCTTTAATGAACTCTGACGAACACCGAAACCCTAATGGTGAATCTGGAGAAAGAGAAAAGGGACTTACAGATGCTGATGGAGCAGCGAAGGAGCACCGCGTTTTTTCTGGTCCGTTCAGGTTGATGCAGCGGCCGGAGTTGAGGAAGAAGGCGGAGCTTGACGACGATGGCTGCGTGTGATGGTCAGGTCGGCGCGAGGAAGAAGGAGAAAGACGAAGAGGCAAGGGGGGAAAATGAAAAGGGCCCCCGGCCTTATTTATAAAGGTGAAGAGATAAGTGACAGACGCGAGAATCGAGGAGCCCAAAGGTTGGATATGTGACAGAGCTGTCGCCTCGATTCTCGGAGGCTCATTTTAAATAACAGGTGACATCATGGCGATTTATTATGATCCTGGAAGATGACGTCTTGGCGGTCTACAAGACTTAGGCGAAGGTTTTGAAGAAGAAATTTTCTTAAGTGTTGGAGATCGACATGAACAAGTTCAAATCAATCTGGGGCCTAATGTTGGGGATATTATTACTGGGTGTAAACCGGCCAGGAGAGGCCGGGTTATCCCCATAATGAGTTATTTATTTGAAGCCCGTGAAGACAAGGAGTATGCGCTTTATGAAGGCCCAGGGCCCAAAGGCGGATTAAGGGCTTGTAGGTGTAAACCGCCATATTATATGTAACTTGTCTTGTAAGATAAGAAAAGAGTAGAGACCGAGCCAGACACGTTTATGAGCCGGCCTCGGGATTCTGTAAACCGCCGGGCGTCAACCTGTGTATATAAAGGGATGACCCGGCGGTGGTTTGGGGGGACAACAATTCGAGAGCCAGGCATAGCGGATTCGCTCCCTGGTCATCGAAACCCTAGCAATTCCACAACAACTGGATTAGGCCTTTACCTTCACCGCAAGGGGCCGAACCAGTATAAACTCTCTGCGTCCCTTGTCCGCTTTAACCCCTTTAAGCTAACCCGTCGCGATGGCTCCACGACTAAGTCCTTTCTCTAGGACATCTGCCGTGACAATACCACGACAAAGTACCCTACTAATTTTCTAGTTCTTGGTTCCCCACAAGATGATTTTTGTCCCATTATCTTTGGTAGACCTTTCTTGAACACCGTGAATGCTAAAATAGATTGTGAGAAACAAACTGTCGGTGTTAGCTTTGGTAATGAGTCTCATGAGTTTAATTTCTCCAAGATTAGTAGACAACCACATAAGAAAGAATTACCTAGTAAGGATGAAATAATTGGTCTTGCTTCTATTGCCGTGCCTCCTACTGATCCACTAGAACAATATTTGCTAGACCATGAAAATGATATGCATATGCATGAAAGAAATGAAATAGATAAAAATTTCTTTGAACAACGACCTCTGCTCAAACACAATTTGCCTATTGAAACTCTAGGAGGTCCTCCTCCACCTAAAGGTGATCCTATGTTTGAATTAAAGCAATTGCCAGATACTTTGAAATATGCTTATCTTGATGAGAAAAAGATATATCATGTTATTATCAGTGCTAACCTTTCAGAACACGAGGAAGAAAGATTATTGAAAATTCTAAAGAAGCACCGTGCTGCCATTGGATATACTCTTGATGATCTTAAGGGCATTAGTCCCACTCTCTGTCAGCACAAGATTAATATGGAACCTGATGCTAAACTCGTTGTTGATCATCAATGACGTTTGAATCCTAAGATGAAAGAAGTGGTAAGAACTGAAATATTAAAGCTTCTGGAAGCAGATATAATCTATCCCATAGCTGATAGTAGATGGGTAAGTCTCGTTCATTGTGTCCCTAAGAAGGGAGGTATTACTGTTGTTTCTAATGATAAAAATGAACTTATTCCACAAAGAATTTTTACTGGCTATAGAATGGTAATTGATTTTAGAAAATTAAATAAAGCAACTAGAAAAGATCATTACCCTTTGCCTTTTATTGATGAAATGTTGGAAAGATTATCTAAGGACACACACTTTTGCTTTCTTGATGGATATTCTGGTTTTTCTCAAATACCTGTTTCACAACTTGATCAAGAGAAAACCACTTTTACTTGCCCTTTTGGAACTTATGCTTATAGACATTTGCCTTTTGGTTTATGCAATGCACCTGCTACCTTTCAAAGATGTATGACTGCTATATTCTTTGATTTTTGTGAAAAGATTGTTGAGGTTTTCATGGATGATTTTTCTGTTTATGGAACTTCTTTTGATGATTGCTTGAGTAACCTTGACCGAGTTTTCCAGAGATGTGAGCAAACTAATCTTGTCTTGAATTGGGATAAGTGCCACTTTATGGTTAATGAAGGTATTGTCTTGGGGCATAAAATTTCTGAACGAGGTATTGAGGTGGATAAAGCTAAAGTTGATGCAATTGAGAAAATGCCATGTCCTAAAGATATTAAAGGTATTCGTAGTTTCCTTGTCATGTTGGTTTCTATAGGAGGTTTATTAAAGAGTTCTCTAAAATTTCTAGGCCTCTTACAAATCTTTTACAAAAGGATGTTCCATTTGTTTTTTATGATGACTGTGTAGAAGCCTTTGAAACACTTAAGAAAGCCTTAACTTCTGCACCTATTGTTCAACCACCTGATTGGAACTTGCCTTTTGAGATCATGTGTGATGCTAGTGATTATGATGTTGGTGCTGTTCTAGGATAAAGAGTTGATAAGAAATTAAATGTTATCCATTATGCTAGGAAAACTCTAGACAGTGCCCAGAGAAATTATGCTACTACTGAAAAAGAATTTTTAGCAGTTGTGTTTGCTTGTGACAAATTCAGATCTTACATTGTTGATGCCAAAGTAACTGTTCACACTAATCATGCTGCTATTAAATATCTTATGGAAAAGAAGGATGCTAAACCTAGACTCATTAGGTGGGTTCTCTTGCTACAAGAATTTGATTTACATATTACTGATAGGAAAGGAGCTGAGAACCCCGTAGCTGATAACTTGTCTAGGTTAGAGAATATTCTTGATGACCCACTACCTATTGATGATAGCTTTCCTGATGAACAACTGGCTGCAATAAATGTTTCTCGTAGTACTCCTTGGTATGCTGACTATGCTAATTATATTGTTGCCAAATACATACCACCTAGTTTCACATACCAACAAAAGAAAAAATTCTTCTATGATTTAAGACATTAGTTTTGGGATGACCCACATCTTTATAAAGAAGGAGTAGATGGTATTATTAGGCGTTGTGTACCTGAGCATGAACATGAACAAATCCTGCGGAAATGTCACTCCGAAGTTTATGGAGGGCATCATGCGGGAGATAGAACTGCTCATAAGGTATTGCAATTTGGTTTTTATTCGCCTACTCTCTTCAAGGATGCCTGTAAGTTTGTTTTATCTTGTGATGAATGTCAAAGAATTGGTAATATCGGTAAGCATCAAGAAATACCTATGAATTATTCACTTGCTGTTGAACCATTTGATGTTTGGGGTTTTGATTATATGGGACCTTTTCCTTCCTCTAATGAGTATACACATATTTTGGTTGTTGTTGATTATGTTACTAAGTGGGTAGAAGCTATTCCAACTAGTAGTGCTGATCATAACACTTCCATTAAAATGCTTAAAGAAGTTATTTTCCGGAGGTTTGGAGTCCATGGATATTTAATGACTGATGGTGGTTCACCCTTTATTCATGGTGCTTTTCATAAAATGCTTGCTAAATATGATGTTAACCATAGAATTGCATCACCATATCATCCTCAATCTAGTGGTCAAGTTGAACTTAGCAATAGAGAAATAAAATTAATATTACAAAAAACTGTTAATAGGTCCCGAAAGAATTGGTCTAAGAAATTGGATGATGCACTTTGGGCCTACAAAACAGCATATAAAAATCCTATGGGTATGTCTCCTTACAAAATGGTTTATGGAAAAGCTTGTCATTTGCCTCTAGAGTTAGAACATAAAGCTTATTGGGCAATTAAAGAACTCAACTATGATTTCAAACTTGACGGTGAAAAGAGGTTATTTGATATTAGCTCATTAGATGAATGGAGAACCCAAGCTTATGAAAATGCCAAATTATTTAAAGAAAAAGTTAAAAGATGGCATGACAAAAGAATCCAAAAGCAGGAATTCAAAGTTGGAGAATATGTTCTTTTGTAAAACTCTCATTTCAGATTCTTTGCAGGAAAACTTCTCTGTAAATGGGAAGGACCATATATTATCCAGGATGTTTATCGCTCTGGAGCCATTAAGATTAATAATGCCAAAGGTACTAACCCGAAGGTGGTCAGTGGGCAAAGAATTAAACACTATATCTCAGGTACGCCTATTAATGTTGAAAGCAATATTATCCAAACCATGACACCGGAGGAACACAAAAAAGAAACCTTCCGAAACACTCCAGAATACTAAAAAAGAGGAGGTACGTGATATGGTAAGTAAACGGACTCCGCAAATCCGCAAAAATATTTTTTGTCAGTTTTGGAATATTACAAAAATTAGGAAAATAAGAAACAACCAGGAAGGCAACCAAGGAGGGCACAAGACACCAGGGCGCGCATGGCTTGCCTGGAGCGCCGAGGTGGGTTGTGCCCACCTCGGGAACCTTCCCGACTTTGTTTTCCTCTCGTTTGCTTGTTTCCCAAGATAAAAAAATCTTTATATACCCCCCGAACGTATTGACCACCGTATCATGGAGAAATCTTCTATTCTTCTTTCTTGTTGTTTTTCTGGCAGATCTGAAAATATGTCATCTCAAGATTCGGAGGGAGAGTGCCCGGTTTCTTTCCAGCCCCTAGACCTAAATATCTTCAAGGACACTTCCTTATGTGTGGTTCACAGATGAGGAGGACAAAGACGAACCTATCCCTCCTTGCTTCCTGAAGGAAAGCAAATAAGTGTTATGCAAGAGGATATTGAAGCTTGAGCTGGAGAATGGGGATCTCAGGGAAAACAATTTTAGCCTCCGACGCAAGCTAGACAAACTTACTACTTCACCACCACCATCATCATCTTCTCCACCAAAGGAGACTTGAGTTCATGGTATGGGCACTCCCCTTGGCTTGTGCCAAGCTTGGGGGAGGTGCCCCGGTATCGTATCACTACCACTATCTTTGCCTTTATCTATTTTAGTTCGATCTTTAGTTATCCTATGATTTAGTTGAATAAAAGTTTAGTTCGATCCTTTCTTTTCGAGTGCTTGCTTAGTGATCTATCCATCTATGTAATCGTGTGCGAGATATATAATAAAGAGTAGTTTGAGTCTTGTTTCTTTACTCTTTTATGTTTCATTAAAAATAAAGGAAAATAAATGAAAAAGATCATATGCTAATCTTATGGTAAGTAATGACATCACATAAGGAAAAGTATAAGTGGTAAAATTTATTGGAGATTGACAAACATAGCATTGGTCAATCATGCAATTCATGAAAGAATTAATAAGGGAAGAGAAGATTCACATGCAAATACACTATCTTGGACATATTTTATGATTGTGAGCCCCCATTAAATATTATGTGTCAAAATTGTTGACGTTAGACAAGGAAGACAACGTAATGATTTATGTTTGTTCATATTCACATAGAAGTAATATTGTCAGAGATCCTTCAACATGTGGTGCTTGCTCAATATCTTTGCTAGCCAAAAACTCCGCACTAAGTAGAGATACTACTTGTGCATCCAAATGTAACATCCCTATGTAATGGCCACAATGATTGCCTTTTGATAATGCCAAGCCATCCTGTTCAACAGTGCTTGATCATCATAATTGTCATCCATTTCAAATCCCAATTCAAATGAATTTTTCAAACTTTAAGTGATAAATAAAAGTTGTTCAAATCCAGAAACTAAACTGTTCATAATATTGTAAATAATCCAGAGACAATTCTAAAATTATAATCAACATATACTAAATTAATTATGTGCCTCTAACAGTAACAAAACAGCACCAATTAATACTTTTTCAATTAAATAAAATTCTAATGAAATCATTTTTTTACCAAACCATTTTCTGGCATTACTAAATATTGCATAGTACTTAAGTGGCATTATCTCATATTTTACAAAACTCAAATCGTGGCTAAACTTTTTGCAAAGTGAGAAAGAGAGAAACCAGAAAAACAAAAGGGAAATAAAATAAAAAGAAAAGCCCCCTGGCCCAACTGGGTCTTGGCCCAGCTAACCCACTAGGACGCCCCACCCCTCCACCTACTTACCCCTTCCGCCCCCCCCCCCCGGAACCCTAGCCCACTACCCCCACACCCCATGATCCCCACCCCACTCTCTCCTCCCGCTCGCCCCCCCGATCTGGATCGGGGCTCGACCCCGACCGCCCCCATCGCCGCGTCCGCCACGACACCGTCGCCGGATCTCCTCCCCGTCGCCGCCGTGCTCAACCACCTCGCCGGACCACCGCACCGCCGCCCCCGTCCCCGTCGCCCCGCTGGACCTCATTGACCTCCTCCCTGACGGCCGACCCCGAGCCTCGACACCCCTGTGCCCCAGCAAACGACGGTGAGGCCCCCGGCCTCTCCTCCTCTCCCACCTGTCTCCGTGCGCACACACGCGCTCTCCGTGCCTGGCCACGCCCTCTGATCCCCAGCACGCGCCTCGTCCGCGCCGCACCCCTGCAGCTCCCTCGCCCGTCGTCCATCGCTCGCCCACGGCCACCGCTGCGGCCTCGCCGCCCCTGTCCCGCACGCGTCGTCCACCGCCCGCTTGCCCCACGCCACGGCCGTGCTCGGCCGCGCCTCGTCCGGACGCGTCCACGCCGCGCCCGACGACGCCCGCGGCCTCCCCCTGCTTCTCCTCCCGCGCCGCTGCCATCGGCGACCGCAGCTGCCGCGTCCCTGGCCGCACCCTCTGCTGCTCCGAGCCGAGCTCCCTTGGCGCCACTCCGCTGCCGGCCGCCGCGCCTACCGCTCCCGCTCGCCCACTGCCACTGCTTCCTGTGCGGCCGCCGCCGCCGCTGCTGCGCCAGCCAGCGCCTAGCCGCGCCCGCGACTCGCCCCCCTGCGCTCCCCCGCGCCGCGCCCCAGCGCCGCCACCGGTCGTGGTCGTGGCCTCGCCGACCATGCTGGGCGAGGGACCGCTCGGCCAGCGCCCGACGCCCGCGCGCCCGCGCGCTTGTTAATGCCCCATGGGCCTATGACAACGGGGCCCCACGCCCCTTTTTCCTAAAAAAAAATAAAAATAAAAAATAAAAATAAATATTAATTAATTAATTAACTAAATCATTAATTAACTTAATTAATCTGGTTTAATTAAACTTAATTAACCTACTAATTAAACTAATCTGCTAATTAACTAAATAGTCTATGACAGTGGGACCCACACGTCAGTTTAACCCAGTCAACTCACCCTGTTGACTGATGATGTCATGCTGACGTCATGATGATGCAATAAACATTTTCGAATTAAATTAAATCTGTTATTTTCATAAATTGATTAAATCTTTATAAATTAATATAAAATAAACCGTAGCTCGGATCGAAAAACTTTTGACATGAAAGTTGCTCAGAACGATGAGACGAATTTGGATACGCAGTCCATTCGTCCGCCACATGTCCCTAACATAGCGAACATGCAACCGTCCCCCTCCGTTTCATCTGTCCGAAAATGCCTAACACCGGGAATACTTTCCCGGATGTTTCCCCCTTCACCAGTATCGCGTAGTACCGCAATAGATCACACCTAGCACCGTTTATTACCATGTCATGCTCTTGTTTGCTTTGTATTTACTGTTTCTTCCCCCTCTTCTCTCCGGTAGACCCCGAGACCGCTGCTGATGCCGGTGTGATTGACTACGTCACTGACGACTCTTCTTCCTTTTCAGCAAAGCTTCCAGGCAAGCAACCCCCCCCCCCCTTGAGCATGCCTATATCACCTATTCTCCTCTCTCTTGTGCTTGCATTAGAATTGCTGTTGCTACTGCTTTACCTATTCTGATGCATGACCTGATCTTGTAACCTGCTATTGAAACCTTACCTGCTTATCCTAAACTGTCTAGTATAGGATGGGTAGAGACCTATCAGTGACCCCACTTGTCCCGATTACCCCGCTGGATTATCAGAAGACTCGACAACCAGGCCCCAGCACCGCACATCACCCCCCTTAGTTGTAACGACACTGCAGCGTTACTATCGAGTGCCGAGGGTGATACCTCGTATAGCACTCCTGATGTTAACTCTGTAGAGTAGCTATTCAGTCGTGGTCATCTAGGGTGATTCCTCCTTCACCACTTCCGATAACGACGCTGTCGTGCAGCACCTCAAGTGTGAACCCATCGAGGGTGATTCCTCTGAGTTCACCTTGCCGGATACATCGAGTAGGAATCCAACGAGGGTGGTACCTCGGATTCCCCTGATGTTATGGACACACGGACACTTGGACTGTACTACTGATACTTGGAAAGGCGGGTCGACCCTGAGGGGTGCCCGCAAGTGATGTGGAGACGGGTTGGCCTGGATGGTGCCCGAGTGATGAATACGAGGCGTGGCCAGGCATTCTTGGCCCTTGCCGCAAGTCCTCGAGACGGGGCGACGGGGTCACATCACTCGTGAGTCTCTGCTCGTTACCGCACCCCCAATGTACTAACGATTTGGATATGTGATCTGAGTGGGCCTTTGGCCCGATAGCACTAACCATCACGTGGGAAAAGTTATGGGCACTCTGCATCGTATGCATCGGCCGAAAGCTCTGTCAGACATCCAGTTCAGCATGGCGGCACGGACGGACCGGCGCCATCCTGTAGTGGTGGTGCCTGGCTTAACCGTGTGTGCAACGACCCGGAGTGCACAGGGCGATGGCCCAAGACCCCTGAGTGCTTAGGATATAGACCGACGGGGACCTCTCTGCTGAGCTCTAGGTAGGGTTGCGGTGTGTCGTTTGGCCGAGGCCGGGCATGACCCAAAAAGTGTGTCCGGCCGGAGTTAAGCGAGCGTGGTGGGTAAGTTGGTGCACCCCTGCAGGGAAGAACTAATCTATGCATAGCCGGATCCTCGGTAACAGACGCTCGGAGTTGTATCCCGATCGATACAACTAGAATTGGATACTATGGCTCTGGGATTGCTTCTCGCAGGGAGTAGAGAAGGGATCTCTGGACGAGGTTGATGACTGTATGGCTCTGGGATTGCTTTCTCGCAGGGAGTCGAGAAAGGATCTCTGGGTGAGGTTGAGACTTAATGATACTACTACTTTATGTTGTACTAGTCTACACTCTTCTAATGCTACAAGACCGCTGAAGATGCTAGTCTTCGATAGGACTAGGCCTTCTCTCTATTCTGGCATTTCTACAGCCCCGTCCACATATACAGCCTTTCTTTGATAATGTTGCATATGTAGTGTAGATCCTTGCTTGCTGAGTACTTCGGATGAGTACACACGGTTGCTTTGCTTTATTTTTCCCCATATCCATTTGATGCAACCAGATGATGGAGCCCCTGAGACAGCTGCCCCCGCCGATGATCGCTACTACTACCACCTCAAGAGTGGTTACTTCTACGAGCTGGCCGACGACCAGGAGTAGGATCGGAGGGTCCCAGGTAGGAGGCATGCGCCTTTCGATCGTAGTGTTTTCTTTTGCCCCGCCTTTTAAGGGCCTATCTGTGTTTTATTTTATATCTGTACTCAGATATCTGATGCTTCTGCTGACACTTGTACGCGAGCTTATGTATTCGAGCCCTCGAGGCCCCTGGCTTGTAATAGAAACCTTGTATGACTTTATTTGTGTTTTAGAGTTGTGTTGTGATATCTTCAAGTGAGTCCTTAGGCTTGATCGTGTGCATTTGCGTGTATGATTAGTGCACGATTAAGCCGGGGGCGTCAAAGGTTGGTATCAGAGCCGACTGCCTATAGGAATCCCCCTTTCCAACTCCTTGGCCGAAGTTGAGTCTAGTCATCAAAAACCAGTTTGCTAACATGGCTGTGTAGCTTACGGTCCCACGTCGCCATTGGGTGGTATTAGTATCTTTTATTCCTCGTCTATACTCTGGAACTCTAACCTCTCTTCCTTTTGGGTTAAAATTTTACTAACTCCAACATTAGGTTCTCGTGATCACATCCACCCGGAGTTCTAAAATTACCCCTCCTTTCTTCAAGATTGTGGGCCAGGTTCTGCTTGCAGGATCCTTTCATCGAGGGCACCCTGTGTTGTCACTTGCAGATTCCTCGCCCCAGCAGTTTTCTCCGACGTGATGTAACCTTTGCTATGTCACGTTGTTGTAATCCTCACCGCGTGCCTGCGCGCCGCCTAGTTTATCTTGCTGCGAGCATTTCCGAGCGTGTACTATCCATTTGAATCTAACTATGTGCATGGATTGGTATGTCTTTAACGACTACTATCCTATATCTAATGCCCTTCTTATTCATTACTCATGTTACATCGTGAATGGCCTCTTACACATGCAGTTTTTCTTGCTAAACTGCCCCTGTTGATTTGGCAGGATGGCTGACGATCCTCCACCTCCACCCTATATTGCCGAAATGATGCAGCAGTTTGAATTGAACCATCAGGTTATGACCGGGATATTGGCTCAGTTCCCAAACCAGAATGCTCATCAACATCCTACCCCAATAACACTGCCAGAATTCGTGCGCCTCAATCCGTCCACTTTTCGCAGCTCGACTGATCCAATGGATGCTGATGATTGGCTCCATGACATTGCCTTCCAAATGAAGTCGGCCAATGTTATCCCTGACAGTTACGTCACCTATGCGATGTATCACCTGAGGGGTGCAGCTGCTCAATGGTGGGAAAGCCACAAGAGTATGTTACCTGCTGAATCTGTAACCACTTGGCAGGAATTTCAGCCAGCTTTTCATGCACGGTACATTCCTCAAGGTTTGAAGGACCAGAAGAAGTAGGAGTTCCGCAAACTCACCCAGGGAATAATGACAGTGGATGAATATCAGAGGAAATTCCTTGAATTATCCCGCTATGCCGAAGATGACGTCTGCACTGACGCACGCAAGCAGGAGAAATTCCGTGAAGGATTGCGTACTGATATAAACCTCGCGCTTGCTGTTCATGATTGCACAGACTTCGCAACGCTTGTCAGCCAATCTTTCCAAGTTGAAACTGCTCTGACTAAGTACTAGGAGTCGCTCAAGCGCACTCGTGATGTTGGTTCGTCTTCGGGTCAACCTGCTCAGAAATGTCGAGTCTGGATCCCACACACTGTTCCTCATCAACCTGCTCCAACGCCAAGGATGTCTTATGCTGCACCTCGTCTGCCTCCACCCCCGAGATAGCTAACGATTTAGGGTGGACAGTCCAATGTTGTGGCTCCTCTCCATAATGATGGTTTATGCCGCAAGTGTGGACAGCCAGGGCACCGTGCTTTCAACTGTCAACAGGGTCAGCCTCAGAATGCATCACGTCCTCGTGTTGGTCGTAGGAAGGGCCATCGGACCCATCATTCCAGGAATCGTAATGCCAGACTACCTGCTAGTCAACTTGTCCATGTCAACCATGTCAAGATTGAAGAAGCTCGACAGGACACCAAAATTTTGATGGGTACCCTACTAGTGAATTCAATCCCAGCTTCTGTACTCTTTGATTCTGGAGCGTCGCACTCCTTCATGTCCGAAAGTTTTGCGCAAAGCCATGATATACCCTTCGAGGAGATGTCCACCCCGTTAGTAATCCAGTCACCCGGGGCTAGTTGGCAAACTACCATGGTAAGCCACGGTAACCACATTGTGATTGGAGAATTGGTGTTCCCCGTTTCACTCATTGCTCTCAAGACCTCCAACATAGACATTATTCTGGGTATGGACTGGTTGAAGCCCAATAAAGCTTTGATTGATTGTGCCGCTGAAACAGTCCACATCACACACCCTTCGGGCCAAATAGTCAAATACTCAGCCCGAATAGCTCAGGATGCTGAGAGCCAGATATATGCTCTGAATGCTTCACCTCTTGAAGGCATCGAGAACGTTCCAGTTGTTCATGATTTTCAAGATGTATTTCTAGAAGAACTTCCAGGAATACCCCCTGTTAGAGCTGTCGAGTTTGTCATCGATTTGAAACTAGGCACAACTCCTATTGCGAAGCGTCCTTATAAGATGCCTCCGCACCACCTTCTCGAGGTTAAGGAAGAAATCGACAAGTCACTTAAGAAGGGTTTCATCCGCCCTAGTTCCTCTGCTTGGGGAGCACCTTCACTCTTCGTTAAGAAGAAGGATGGAACTAACCGATTGGTTCAAGATTATCGGCCCATTAACCAAGCAACAATTCAGAATAAGTATCCGCTTCCCAGAATCAACGATCTGTATGACCAACTTGCTGGTTCCTCAGTATTCTCTAAGCTCGACTTGAGGTTGGGTTATCATCAGATCCGTGTTCGTGAAGAGGATATTCCCAAGACTGCATTTGTTACTCGCTATGGCTCCTACGAGTACATTGTCATGTCCTTCGGCTTAACCAATGCTCCAGCAACCTTCTCTCGTCTGATGAATTACATCTTCATGGATTACCTCGACAAATTCGTCGTGGTTTACTTGGATGATATTTTGGTCTATTCTAAGAATAAAGAAGAACATGCTGAACACCTCCGTCTTGTACTGGAAAGGCTCCGAGAACACCAGTTGTATGCCAAGTATTCCAAATGCGAATTCTGGCTTTCTGAAGTAACCTACCTTGGTCATGTGATCTCCAAAGATGGAATTGTTGTTAACCCGGAGCGGGTTCAGGCTATTCTTGACTGGACTCCTCCGAAGAACGTCAAGCAAGTGAGAAGTTTTCTCGGCCTTGCAAGCTATTGCCGTCGATTTGTCGAGAATTTCTCAAAGATTGCTAAGCCTTTGACTGATCTGCTTCACAAAGGCGTTAAGTTTGAATGGACAGAAAAATGTCAGGAAAGTTTTCAAACACTCAAAGACAAGCTAACATCTGCCCCAGTGCTTGCTCCTCCAAATTCTCGCAAAGACTTTGTGATTTATTGTGACGCATCCCGTGAAGGATTGGGCTGTGTCCTAATGCAAGAGCGTAAAGTGATTGCTTATGGCTCTCGACAATTGCGCCCGCATGAAGAGAACTATCCAGTACATGATCTAGAACTAGCTGCTGTCATATATGCATTGAAGTTGTGGCGACATTACCTCCTCGGTAATCGTTGCGAGATCTACACAGACCATAAGAGTCTGAAGTACTTGTTCACTCAGCCATCTCTGAACCTCTGTCAGCAAAGATGGATGGAGGCCATTACGGACTATGATTTGGGTATTTCTTATACCCCTGGCAAGGCTAACGTGATGGCTGATGCCTTAAGCCGCAAGTCCTATTGCGACAACCTCATGGTTAGGCGAGCCCAACCTCATCTTTTTGAAGAACTGCGCAAGCTGAATCTGCGTATTGTTCCACAGGGTTCTCTTAATAACCTTGTGATACAACCAGATCTTGAGAAAGCTGTTAAGAATGTGCAAGCTAAAGATGCTGAAATTGATCTGATGAACAAAGATCTTCACCTTCAAAAGTACAGGGATTTCTCGCTGTCTGAAGATGGAACCTTGTATTTCAGAAACCGCAATGTGGTACCTCGCTTCGAGCTTATGACTGACAAGGTCATGAAGGAGGCACATGATACCCCGCTGTCTATTCATCCGGGTAGCACCAAGATGTATCGAGATCTCCGTCAAAGGTACTGGTGGAATAGAATGAAGCAGGATATTGCTCGGTATGTTGCTGAATGTGATGTTTGCCGTCGCATGAAAGCAGAACATCAGAAGCCTGCTGGGATTCTGCAACCGTTACCTATTCCTTTATGGAAATGGGATAAAGTGCAAATGGATTTCATTACCGGCCTTCCCAAGTCACAGAAGGGTCACGATGCTATTCTTGTTGTCGTCGACCAACTCTCCAAGGTTGCACCCTTTCTGCCTGTCAAGGAGACGATCACTGCTAGTCAGTTAGCAGAATTATATATCTCCAGAATTGTATCACTCCACGGTATTCCGAAGGAGATCAGTTCGGACCGTGGCGGCCTTTTCACTTCAAAGTTCTGGGAATTTTTCCAAGAAGCTATGGGAACTCATATTACCTGGAGTTCAGCTTATCACCCCCAATCCCAAGGCCAAGTCGAGCGAGTTAATCAAGTGCTTGAAGACATGCTTCGAGCTTGTGTTATATCCTTTGGCAAGAAATGGGAAGAATCTCTCCCGTATGCCGAGTTCTCTTATAACAACAGCTATCAAGCTAGCTTGAAATGGCTCCCTTCGAAGTTCTATATGGACGTAAGTGTCGAACCCCTCTGAATTGGTCAGAAACTGGGGAACGACCGCTCGTGGGTCCGGATATTATTCAACACGCCGAAGAGCAAGTCTGTATCGTTTGTGAAAACCTCAAGGTGGCTCAGGACCGCCAGAAGAGCAACTATAATCGCAAACGATGGGGTTTGACTTATCAACCTGGTGATCAAGCTTATCTACGTGTCACTCCTATGAAGGGCACTCACCGCTTTGGAATCAAGGGCAAGTTAGCTCCATGCTACATTGGTCCTTTTCGCATTCTTGCCAGACGTGGTCAGGTGGCATATAAATTGGAGTTGCCACCGCAATTCTCTCATATCCACGACGTCTTCCATGTGTCGCAACTTCGTCGTTGCTTCAAGGAGTCTCCGCACCGAGCAGTGGATCACGAGATGCTCGAATTGCAAGATGATCTATCTTATAAGGAGCATCCCATCCGCATTGTCGATGAAGCTAAACGTCGGACCCGTCAGAAGGTTACCAAGTTCCTGAAAGTGCAATGGTCGAATCATACTGAAGATGAAGCCACTTGGGAACGCGAGGATCATCTTCGCAAGGAATACCCCGACCTCTTTCTTTCTACCTCCTGAATTCTCGGGAAGATAATTTCTTTTAGTGGAGGAAAATTGTAACATCCCTATGTAATGGCTACAGTAATTGCCTTTTGATAATGCCAAGCCATCCTGTTCAACAGTGCTTGATCATCATTATTGTCATCCATTTCAAATCCCAATTCAAATGAATTTTTCAAACTTTAAGTGATAAATAAAAGTTGTTCAAATCCAGAAACTAAAATGTTCATAATATTGTAAATAATCCAGAGACAATTCTAAAATTATAATCAACATATACTAAATTAATTATGTGCCTCTAATAGTAACAAAACAACACCAATTAATACTTTTTTAATTAAATAAAATTCTAATGAAATCACTTATTTACCAAACCATTTTCTGGCATTACTAAATATTGCATAGTACTTAAGTGGCATTATCTCATATTTTACAAAACTCAAATCATGGCTAAACTTTTTGCAAAGTGAGAAAGAGAGAAAACAGAAAAACGAAAGGGAAATAAAATCAAAAGAAAAGCCCCCTGGCCCAACTGGGCCTTGGCCCAGCTAACCCACCAGGACGGCCCACCCCTCCACCTACTTACCCCTTCCTCCCTGGGAACCCTAGCCCACTACCCTCACACCCCACGATCCCCACCCCACTCTCTCCTCCTGCTCGGCACCCCGATATGGATCGGGGCTCGACCCCGACCGCCCCCGTCGCTGCGTCCGCCACGACGCCGTCGCCGGATCTCCTCCCCGTCGCCGCCGTGCTCAACCACCTCGCCGGACCACCGCACCGCCGCCCCCGTGCTCAACCACCCCGCCGGACCTCTTCGACCTCCTCCCCGATGGCCGACCCCGAGCCTCGACGCCCATGTGCCCCTGCAAACGCCGGTGAGGCCCCCGGCCTCTCCTCCTCTCCCCCCTGTCCCTATGCGCATGCAAGCGCTCTCCGCGCCTGGCCACGCCCTCTGATCCCCGGCACGCGCACGCGCCTCATCCGCGCCGGACCCCTGCTGCTCCCTCGCCCGTCGTCCGTCGCTCGCCCACGGCCACCGCTGCGGCCTCGCCGCCCTGTCCCGCACGCGTCGTCCACCGCCGGCTTGCACGCACCACGGCCGCGCCTCGTCCGGACGCTTCCACGCCACGCCCGACAACGCCCGCGGCCGCCCCCTGCTTCTCCTCCTGCGCCGCTGCCACCGGCGACCACAGCTGTCGCGTCCCCGACGCACCCTCTGCTGCTCCCGGCCGAGCTCCCTTGGCGCCACTCCGCTGCCGGCCGCCGCGCCAGCCGCTCCCGCTCGCCCACTGCCGTTGCTTCCTGTGCGACCGCCGCCGCTGCTGCGCCCGCCGGCGCCTAGCCGCGTCCGCGACTCGCCCCCCCTGCGCTCGCCCGCGCCGCGCCCCGGCGCCGCCACCGGTCATGGCCGTGGCCTCGCCGACCCTGCTGGGCGAGCGCTCGCTCGGCTAGCGCCCGACGCCCGCGCGCCTGTTAAGGCCCCATGGGCCTATGACAACGGGGCCCCACGCCCCTTTTTCCTAAAAATAATAAATAATAAAATAATAAAAATAAAAATAAATATTAATTAACTAACTAAATTATTAATTAACTTAATTAATCTGGTTTAATTAAACTTGATTAACCTACTAATTAAACTAATCTGTTAATTAACTAAACAGTCTATGACAGTGGGACCCACACGTCAGTTTGACCCAGTCAACTGACCCTGTTGACTGTTGATGTCATGCTGATGTCATGATGACGCAATAAACATTTTCGAATTAATTAAATCTGTTAATTCTAGAAATTGATTAAATCTTTATAAATTAATATAAAATAAACCGTAGCTCGGATCGAAAAACTTTGTACATGAAAGTTGCTCAGAACGACGAGACGAATTCGGATACGCAGTCCATTCGTCCGCCACACGTCCCTAACATAGCGAACATGCAACCGTCCCCCTTCGTTTCATCTGTCCAAAAATGCCTAACACCGAGAATACTTTCCCGGATGTTTCCCCCTTCACCAGTATCGCGTAGTACCGCGTTAGATCACACCTAGCACCGTTTATTACCATGTCATGCTCTTGTTTGCTTTGTATTTACTGTTTCTTCCCCCTCTTCTCTCCGGTAGACCCCGAGACCGCTGCTGATGCCACTGTGGTCGACTACGTCACCGACGACTCTTCTTCCTTTTTAGCAGAGCTTCCAGGCAAGCACCCCCCCTGAGCATGCCTATATCGCCTATTCTCCTTTCTCTTGTGCTTGCATTAGAATTGCTGCTGTTACTGCTTTACCTATTCTGATGCATGACCTGATCTTGTAACCTACTATTGAAACCTTACCTGCTTATCCTAAACTGTCTAGTATAGGAAGGGTAGAGACCTATCAGTGACCCCACTTGTCCCGATTGCCCCGCTGGATTATCAGAAGACTCGACAACCAGGCCCCGGCACCGCACATCACCCCCCTTAGTTGTAACGACACTGCAGCGTTACTATCGAGTGTCGAGGGTGATACCTCGTATAGCACTCCTGATGTTAATTCTGTAGAGTAGCTATTCGGTCGTGGTCATCTAGGGTGATTCCTCCTTCACCACTTCCGATAATGACGCTGACGTGCAACACCTCAAGTGTGAACCCATCGAGGGTGATTCCTCCGAGTTCACCTTGACGGATACATCGAGTAGGAATCCAACAAGGGTGGTACCTCGGATTCCCTTGATGTTATGGACACACGGACACTTGGACTGTACTACTGATACTTGGAAAGGCGGGCCGACCCTGAGGGGTACCCGCGAGTGATGTGGAGACGGGTTGACCTGGATGGTGCCCGAGTGATGAATACGAGGCGTGGCCGGGCATTCTTGGCCCTTGCCGCAAGTCCTCGAGACGGGGCGACGGGGTCACATCGCTCGTGAGTCTCTGCTCGTTACCGCACCCCCAATGTACTAACGATTTGGATATGTGATCTGAGTGGGCCTTTGGCCCGATAGCACTAACCATCACGTGGGAAAAGTTATGGGCACTCTGCATCATATGCATCAGCCGAAAAATCTGTCAGACGTCCAGTACAGCATGGCGGCACGGACGGACCGGCGCCATCCTGTAGTGGTGGTGCCAGGCTTCACCGTGTGTGCAACAACCCGGAGTGCACAGGGCGATGGCCCAAGACCCCTGAGTGCTTAGGATATAGACCGACGGGGACCTCTCTGCTGAGCTCTAGGTAGGGTTGCGGTGTGTCGTTTGGCCGAGGCCGGGCATGACCCAGAAAGTGTGTCCGACCGGAGTTAAGCGAGCGTGGTGGGTAAGTTGGTGCACCCCTGCAGGGAAGAACTAATCTATGCATAGCCGGATCCTTGGTAACGGACGCTCGGAGTTGTATCCCGATCGATACAACTAGAATTGGATACTATGGCTCTGGGATTGCTTCTCACAGGGAGTCGAGAAGGGATCTCTGGACGAGGTTGATGATTGTATGGCTCTGGGATTGCTTTCTCGCAGGGAGTCGAGAAAGGATCTCTGGGTGAGGTTGAGACTTAATGATACAACTACTTTATGCTGTACTAGTCTACACTCTTCTAATGCTGCAAGACCGCTGAAGATGCTAGTCTTCGATAGGACTAGGCCTTCTCTCTATTCTGGCATTTCTGCAGCCCCGTCCACATATACAACCTTTCTTTGATAATGTTGCATATGTAGTGTAGATCCTTGCTTGCTGAGTACTTCGGATGAATACTCACGATTGCTTTGCTTTCTTTTTCCCCATATCCATTTGATGCAACCAGATGATGGAGCCTCTGAGACAGCTGCGCCCGCCGACGATCGCTACTACTACCACCTCGAGAGTGGTTACTTCTACGAGCTGGCCGACGACCAGGAGTAGGATCGGAGGGTCCCAGGCAGGAGGCCTGCGCCTTTCGATCGTAGTGTTATCTTTTGCCCCACCTTTTAAGGGCCTATCTTTGTTTTCTTTTATATCTGTACTTAGATATCTGATGCTTCCGCTAACACTTGTATGCGAGCTTATGTATTCGAGCCTTCGAGGCCCCTGGCTTGTAATATAAAGCTTGTATGACTTTATTTGTGTTTTAGAGTTGTGTTGTGATATCTTCAAGTGAGTCCTTAGGCTTGATCGTGTGCATTTGCGTGTATGATTAGTGCACGATTAAGCCGGGGGCATCACACCAAAAACCCTTAAACCCAAAATCTTATTTTGAGAGTCCACCATACCTACATATGGATTGAGTAAGACCCTTCAAGTAAGTTGTCATTGGTGCAATAAGGCAATAAAAATTGCTTCTAAATGTGTTGGATCATTTAGTGTAAGAGAAAATTGAGCATTGTACGAACTTGTGATGGCAAAGTAATAAAAGCGACGGACTGCATAATAAAGGTTGCTATCATAAGGGGCAATATAATGTGACGTTCTTCTGCATTAAGGGATTTGGCATACAAACAAAAAGAGCATGGCAACTTCTGCTTCCCTCTGCGAAGGGCCTATCTTTTACTTTTATGCATTTACTTTTATGTAAGAGTCAAAGTATTCTTCCCTATTCCTTTTTGTTTTCTCTTTTTGCAAGCATCATGTGGTGAGGAAAGATCTAGGCACATATATCCAGTTGGATATGAGTGGGCATGAGTTATTATTGTTGACATCACCCTTGAGGTGAATACGTTGGGAGGCAAAACTATAAGCCCCTATCTTTCTATGTCTCCGGTTGAAACTTTTTGTTCATGGTGTAGGGTAACACAGCAGAAAACAAAAATTTCCGACCTACGCACCAGCCCAGGACCACTATGGAGACTGCATACAAGGTTTGATCTTTTCGTTACCGACTCGTAGCGCAGCGGAAGTAGAGCCGATGACGATCGGCGGTGCAGATCCCCGCAGCTAGGATTTACAACCTCCCAACCGCGAGTATGTATGCCCTCGTCTTCCCTTCGGACAGCCCTCCGGGAGGCGGTCGAATAGTCCCCCAGACGGTGTCGCAGACAGCCCTTCGGGAGGACCTTCGAAACTCGAACGGTCACTCGGACAGCCCTTCGGGAGGACTCACAGAACTTGGACCGTCACTTGGACAGCCCTTCGGGAGGCACTCACGAACAGCCCCTCGGGCACTAAGATCGAAACTACGACCTCTCTACAGAGTTGCACACATACGGTGTCATCTATCCGGCAGGGCTTCGCCGTCCAGAACTAGTTCCCACCGGAACCCATACAGCCTTTCGGCTCTACGAAACTCTTTTCGTGGGAGGGAGAGAGAAGCCAGATCATTGCATGGCACTTGTATGTGAGAAGGGATGAAGTTTGTGGGCAGCCCACTCTCCTCTATTTATAGGAAAGCCAAGGGGTAAAGTTGGCATTCACAAATACCAAAAGTACCCCCACTTTATGTCATTTACATAAAGAATAAAGCAAAAAGGAGTGCCATGTGGAGCTCCATGGAGCTCCACCCTCCATGGCCGGCCACCCCTTGGGGGGGGGCCCCAAGGGGGCTTCCTTAGTGCCCAAGGCTTCTAGAAGCCTTTTGGGAAATTTCCCAAAAGGTGCTTTCCATAAGAAATCCCAAAAAGCACTTTCACTATTCACGACAACATTTTTCAGCGTCCGTTCAAACTGAAAATATTTATGTGGGCTTAGAACATTTCCAGTACCCACTAAAATAATTTTCAACGCGTTCTGGAACAATTCCAGTTTAGTGATTTCATCTGCGAAAAGCATCTGAAGCGGTTTCGGCAGCTCCGGAACATTTCCGGTTTTCATCTCCGAAAGTTCCAGAAAGTTTCCAGAATGATTCTGGCACCCTCCAAGAATTATCAGGCATGTCCCGAAACCAATTTGACTTTATGGTATGCTCTGAAACAACTTTTCAGTATCACCGGAACTCATCCGGTGACCTCTCTTGTCGGAACTTTTCCGTTGTCTCCGGAAAACTTTTTCCGAAAACTTTCTCTCAGACTCCCTGTCTAGTATTCAGCAGATAGATGACCCTTAAGCGTGTGACCCTATAGGTTCGGTGAAGTATAGACATGACCCGGAACCCCTTCCAATCAATGATCAACATCGGAGCCGTGGACACCCATATTGACCCCTATACCCACACGAATGAATATTCGAGTGAACCTCCAGTTGCCGTGTGCTATTCCTGTTGCTTTGCGATATGTTACAAATACCCGAGGTGAGACATGATGGCATCCCCGTGGGTCAACAACTTGTCCACTATGCCAGTTACCTCGTTACCGGTATTTGTTCTCTTTTCTCGTTCCCGTGTTCCGGCATCCCCGTGATCAAATCACAAAGTGTCTGGCCAGACGATGATGGATACCGTAACACCGAGAGGGCCCAGAGATATCTCTCCATCGTCGGAGGAGCAAATCCCAATCTCGAGCTATCAAGTTACTTGACACACTTTTCCATGAACCCGTAAGCCGCCGTAATAGCCACCCATTTACGGATGACGTTTAATAAACCCCAAAGTTCATGAATCAAGCATGAAGAAACTCGATACTCTCAAGGTCTGAGGAATCATGCAAACGTTAACCATCTCTGTGTTATTAACCATTAACTTGTGACGAAAGTATCCCATAGCATAACATCAATTCGGGTCGATTCAACACAAATGTTCTTCTAACATTGTGCCCTCAAAGTTGCCGGCATAGTCATGCCCATGATCAGGAAAACAGAACCATCATGCAACACTTGAGCTAGTCTCAGAGGCCAGACTAGGAATACATTTTACCGTTTATTATTCCACACGTGCATATGAGTCTTCCTCCGAGCCTCGTGGTTATTGTAGACTCGAGAACCATAGCAGTTATAGCATGGAACATAAACCTAATTATGAACAGGGAGATAATCAATAACATTTATTATTGCCTCTAGGGCATATCTCCTACAGACTCCCACTTGCACTAGAGTCAATAATCTAGTTAATGCTAATGCACTTTACACCTGTGGCACACTGGTGTAAATATGCTTCGCATGTGGTATAGCCTGATGTCCAACGGATCTGACAACTTCAGCTCCGTGTGTATCTTTGCGTATCCTCGCATTTTCACGCTTTCACAAAATTCATATTTTGTGTGGACTTGGCTTCGTATGTATGTGAATCACAGGTCGAACCTGGATTCCTCAGACTGAGTTATGGAGCAACTACCTGCAGTAGTGTCCCATTAACCAAAGCCTTCTTGGAACCATACTAAGTTCATGAAAGAACTATATGATTCAACATCTTGTTTGTCGCTTTTAAAAGCGGCAACATACTTCGCCTCTGTTATAGAATTCGCCACAGTAACTTGTTTGGAACAATTTCCAACTACCGTGCCACCATATTGTGTGTTACACAAAACCCTCAATTTAAATCGAAAATCACTTGGAGCATGGATGAAGACTGTATCGATGTAACCTTTTACAACGAACTCTTCATGATCTCCGCTTGCGAGAAAACATGTCATCGGTGCTACTATAGTACTCAATGACCCTTTTTCACTGTTGTCCCATGATGAGAACTTTTGATCACTTTGGTATCTATACTCGCAACAACTTTGGGAGTATTGGACATATCTGGTTGTTTTTACATACCATGGAATACATGATTAATCCAAACACAAGAGTGTGTGGAATCTCCATCATGTATTTTTCTCATCAGTGTTTTGGGACACCGAGTCTTGCAAAAACTCTTTCCATGTGACTTCGGCAAGAATCACTCCTTGATGTTTTTAATGCTAAAAGGTTTTAGCATCTTGTCAATATGTATCTTTGCTCAGCCCCATTAGGTAAATCTATCTTCATAGATCATCATGCCTAATATAAAGGCTATTTAGCCCAAGCACTTCATCAAAAAACTATTTTCAAATGAAGTCCTAATTCGTGTCAAGAAATTTATTTCCAATTAACAATGTGTCAAGCACACAATGTTTTTTAGAAATTTTATTATGCTCCCACTTACTTTCTTGAATCATAAGCATCTTCGTTACCCATTGATGAAGTCAAACCCCTTTGACTATTTCATCAAAACACGAAGATTCCAACTCCATTTTGCTCTCTTCTGTCCATTGCTGGAACTCTGAAGTTTGCATACTTACTAGCATCCTCTGGACTGACAAAATACCTTGGACTGTAACACATGTAGGTCCTTGGTTTCATTTCCATCAGATGGAAATCCTATTGTCATCCATGTTTCATATCTCATGATTGAAATATGTATCAACTGCTAGTTCAACCCGAACCGACTTTAAGCATCGCTATGATGAAACAACCTCATCGTAGTCAACTCCTTGAACTTGTTATTGCAACAAGTCGAGCTTCATGGATAAAACATTTTTTATCCGTATCAGTTTTAAGTTCCATAAATATTCGTTAGACTCTAAGTCTTCTGAAAGGTGTATCAAGGTTTTAATCTTGAATCACTTATATGGAAACTAACTCGGGTTGTATTGGCATTTAGCCAATTCCGGTGTCAGGGCCCATCAACGCTTCCTTGTGTATCGTAGGTATACTATTGTCTAACAACAATATCTCGTTTGCGCACCTGAGAGGTTTGCACGAGCCTTGCCTACGTGGTTCAGCTGCAAGTTCGACCGAAGTCCATACATTTTATTGTAGAGACTTCCGTATCAGTCGCAGTAGGAAAACCTGGAATTACTTCCAAGGTCTCTTTCCTTTGATCTGATGACGAAGATACTGTTTATCTCGTCGAGTTGCACTATTCTCCCACTCACCTTTTTGAAAGAACCATTTTCTTCAAAAAGCATACCGTTCTTTGTGGCAAACCTATTTGCCTCGGTATAGTGAGGGAGGAATACCTAATTACTTGGGATAACCTACAAAGTAGCACTTGTCTGGTTTGGAATAGGTTTGTAACCTTTTACACAAGCCCCATATTCCAAATGTTAAGAAAAGATATAACATGGTTGGGCGTACCATACCATGGTGTCATTTCAACAGACCCGATGGAGCTCTTTTCAGTGTAAAAGCCACAGTCTCTAAAGCATCACTCTTTAAAAGGGATAATGGCAAATTTATTAATGTCATCTTTGATCTTACCGTGTCATAAATGGTTCGATTACATCTTCACAGACTTTCCACTTGCAGTGGTGTTCCGGGAGGTGCTAGTTATGAAACCCCTTTCACAACTCATCAGACATTCGCTAAACTTGTAACTCAAATATTCCTTTCTGCAATCGAATTGTAGAAACATAATTTTCTTGTTACAATAACTTCTACTTCATTCTTAAAAACCTTTTGAATGAATTCAAAAGATCTAGACTTACGTCTCATCAAGTAAATATCCATATATCTACTCGAGTCATTTCTGAAGATAGATAAATCCACTACTAACAACATTTATCGGACTACACACACCAAATGTATGACCACCAATAAGTTTGTTGTCCATTCCTTATGGCCTGTGAATGGTATTTTAGTCACTTCACTTTTTGGAGAAAAGTTGCAAGTGTCAGATGATTCAAAATCAAACGACTTCAAAATCCATCATAATGGAATTTTCCATGCGGGTTTCTCCAATGTGACCAAATGCAGCGCCACACTTGTGTGGTATTCTTTTAGTCTTGCGACATTTAGCGTCAGTGTTATGGATGTATCATATTACTATCAATATTCATAACATACATCCCATCTAGATGGAAGCATGGCTCTAAATGTTATTCATAACACTGAACAACAATTGTTCTTTTATGAACAACCCTTTTGCAACAACATTGTGCAAGCTGCTAGATTGTAAAACTCTAAAATGAATTATGAAAGTAAATCCAGAGGTAATATATTAATATCATTATTCATAACATACATCTCATTCTCAATGAAAGTATGGCCCTTATGTTATTCATAACTTCGAACATAAAAAGTTCTCTTATGAACAACCTTCTTGCAAGATACCTTATGCAATGGGCTAGAGTTTAAAACTCTAAATGAATTATGAAAATAAATATAGACAGTAATACACCAATGGAAGGTATAGTAACATTTACTATGTTCCCTGTGTATACCTAAACCTCATCCCTGGCTAGTCTTTCAGGCCATAGTAGTTCTTACATCGAGTTGCAACAGAATGCAATCGAGCGGGTATCTTTGTGATTGTCTCACAATACCCAAGAATTAGTGATTAACATGTTTAACCATAATTCCCAAGAACTATATCTTTGACCAGCCTTCTATACATCAAAAACTTGTATGACATTCATACATGAGCTGGATATTCCAGTCTTCTTTCTTATTGCCTTTATACTTCTAACAGTTTAACTTTTAGTATTTCTCCTACTTCCAGAAGAAGCACCCAACTTAAGAGTGGCGTTAGCCCCAGACTTCCTAGGCGTGAAAGTTTCACTAACACCCTTCAGACACTTCCTTTCTCTTTAAGTTGTTGTTTTATTCACCTTTCATCATATGACAGGCGTTCTTCTGGATCCCTCTCTTATCAGTCTAATGCATAGTAAACACCTTTACTAATAGTTTGCAAACAAACATTTCTTTGGATATCTCATATCTTTTAGCCTTTGTCTATCTCTGAAAATGATTTTCAGATTCCATGAATATCACATAACTATCCAAACTTTCGAAGTTTGGGTCTCATGGAAGCAAACATATTGTACTTGACTGAAACGGAATTCTAGCTTTTGGATCGAAGGATGAGAGTCACATGATCCATAGCATAAGCGAGAGAATACTGAAAGTATGCGATAGGACAAAGTCCTTCTTGGCACTCTTGAGGACAATCCTCACATTACGTTACCAACCGTAAAGTTTTAACCAGATATTTAACAGCTATTCAATTTTAACAGGGAAGGTGGAAACGCGAGCCATTATTCAACAACTATTTTGCAAACCACACTTAGACAGTGTTCATAATTAATTGCACTGAGAATTAAAACAAGTTAATTCAAAAGTGCGCTCCCACTCAAATCAATATCTCTCAAAATTGATTTTGAGTGATACAAGATCCAGACTTCAATTCATCGCCATAGAATCATCATCTCATGACGGGAATTTTAATCGGTAGGCCAACTTGCCGATCACATCTCTATGTGACTCTTGTTCATCTTTCGATGCGTGTGTTCTGAGCTCATGACTTTCATGCCTGAACGTCAAGACAACCAAGTGATCACGCTACGAGGTCTCAACTCACCCGCCTCACACTTCCCTAATCGTTCGTACCCATGCATCCATGGCGCACCCCGAAAAGTTAGGTGCCGTGACGGTGCTACACTTGGGAGAACACTAACTACTTGATATTTTTGTGAGAGATCACCCTAATAAAAAGCGACTACCGCGCAATCAAGAAGGGTGCATCATAAGGGATAAACATCTCAGGCAATTCATAATAGCATGATATGGTATAGCCCTTTCTGACGGAGAAGTCTTGTATTTCTTCGTCTTCGGCATTCGCGTCGGTGTTCACCTTCGCGAAGATTGCCACCACCTTGTCGATGCACCAGATAATATTGCTATCTCTATAGCTAATAAAATAATGCATTACAACAAGGTTGACACGCAGGTCATTAAAGTGCAATCATATGGCTCCAGCCATCATGCCGAATCATGACACGCAGGTCATGTTAATAAATTTACATTATATAGTCATCTCATACATAATCAAATTATTATGAGCACTGCTATACCACATCACATGCACAAGCAAACCCTCCTGCAAAACCAAGTTAGACGCCTCTAATTGGTTCATGCAAAAACTTGTTTTTCGTGGCTTCTAAGGTTTCGAAACAAACCGAAGCTACCAACGTCCATCATCAAGTATGATAATTCAAGTCGCTAGATTAACAATGCGGGGTGTATGAAGCACGAGATAATAAAATCTTGAACCCCATACTAAACTTCGTCATACGCATGACCCCCGTGCAGATCATATCTGCATTGCCCTTTTGTCTGCGAAATTTCATCTTTCTTTTTAACTACGGTAGAATTCAATGAACTGTTAGCACTTCGTTGATCAATCAGGATCGCGGATTGCCAGAACATTGAAACTCCACCATGCTGTTATCAAGATCAGAAATATGCAAATTCCAGGGAAGCAACAAGAACATCGGGTAACAGATTTCATCTGCTACCCGCACAAATAATTTTCAGTAATAGAACTCATCTACTACCTAATTATATTGTGCAACACCCATACATCACTATGTATTCTAGATCGCAACCTGCATCTACGCATAGCACGGCTCATGATGCCACTGTAGGGTAACGCAGCAGAAAACAAAAAATTTCCGACCTACGCACCAGCCCAGGACCACTATGGAGACTGCATACAAGGTTTGATCATTTTCGTTACCGACTCGTAGCGCAGCGGAAGTAGAGTCGATGACGATCGTCGGTGCAGATCCCCGCAGCTAGGATTTACAACCTCCCAACCGCGAGGATGTACTCCCTCATCCGCCACTCGGACAGCCCTCCGGGAGGCGGTCGGACAGTCCCCCGGACGGTGTCGTGGACAGCCCTTCGGGAGGACTCACAGAACTCGGACCGTCACTCGGACAGCCCTTCGGGAGGACACTCGAACAGCCCCCCGGGCAAAAGGACGAAACTACGACCTCTCTACGGGGTTGCACACATACGGTGCCATCTATCCGGCAGGGCTTCGCCGTCCAGAACTAGTTCCCACCGGAACCCAGACAGCCTTTCGGCACTACGAAACTATTTCGTGGGAGGGAGAGAGAATGCCAGATCATGCATGGCTTGTGTGAGAGAGTTGGAGTGGAGTTGGAGAGCACCTCTCCTCCTCCTTATATAGTGGTGGAAGGGGTGGAGGGGGCTGAAAATTCAGCCCACTAAACATGGGGAAAACATGTTCCCACAAAACAAGGAGAACATGTTCCCACCAAACAAGGGAAAAACATGTTCCCTTGTCCATGGTGTTCCCCCATGGGGCCCCACCTTCCTCCCAACACTCTCCACCATTTGTGGGGGCTGCCCCCCACCATGGGGGGCCCCCCCAACATTTTGTCCAGCCACAAGGGGGCTGCTCCCAAAGGGGGCCCCCCTCAAATCAATATCTCTCATAATTGATTGTGAGTGATACAAGACCCGCATTTCCATTCAACGCCATTGAACGAGATGAACACTGATGGCGCGAACTTCAATCGGTAGGCAAACTTGCCAATCACATCTCTATGTGACTCTTGTTCATCTTTCGATGGGCGTGTTCCGAGCTCAGGGAGATCCTTCCAGAACGTCAAGACAACCAAGTGATCTCGCTGCGAGGTCTCAACTCACCCGCCTCACACATCCCTAATCGTTCGCACCCAGGGAGATCCTGTGATGCCCCGAAAAGTTAGGTGCCGTGACGGTGCTACACTTGGGAGAACACTAACTACTTGATATTTTTGTGAGAGATCACCCTAATAAAAGCGACTACCGCGCAATCAAGAAGGGTGCATCATAAGGGATAAACATCTCAGGCAATTCATAATAGCATGATATGGTATAGCCCTTTCTGACGGAGAAGTCTTGTATTTCTTCGTCTTTGGCATTCTCGTTGGTGTTCACCTTCGCGAAGATTGCCACCACCTTGTCGATGCACCAGATAATATTGCTATCTCTATAGCTAATAAAATAATGCATTACAACAAGGTTGACACGCAGGTCATTAAAGTGCAATCATATGGCTCCAGCCATCATGCCGAATCATGACACGCAGGTCATGTTAATAAATTTACATTATATAGTCATCTCATACATAATCAAATTATTATGAGCACTGCTATACCACATCACATGCACATGCAAACCCTCCTGCAAAACCAAGTTAGACGCCTCTAATTGGTTCATGCAAAAACTTGTTTTTCGTGGCTTCTAAGGTTTCGAAACAAACCGAAGCTACCAACGTCCATCATCAAGTATGATAATTCAAGTCGCTAGATTAACAATGCGGGGTGTATGAAGCACGAGATAATAAAATCTTGAACCCCATACTAAACTTCGTCATACGCATGACCCCCATGCAGATCATATCTGCATTGCCCTTTTGTCTGCGAAATTTCATCTTTCTTTTTAACTACGGTGGAATTCAATGAACTGTTAGCACTTCGTTGATCAATCAGGATCGCGGATTGCCAGAACATTGAAACTCCACCATGATGTTATCAAGATTAGAAATATGCAAATTCCAGGGAAGCAACAAGAACATCGGGTAACAGATTTCATCTGCTACGCGCACAAATAATTTTCAGTAATAGAACTCATCTACTACCTAATTATATTGTGCAACACCCATACATCTCATGTATTCTAGATCGCAACCTGCATCTACGCATAGCACGGCTCATGATGCCACTGTAGGGTAACGCAGCAGAAAACAAAAATTTCCGACCTACGCACCAGCCCAGGACCACTATGGAGACTGCATACAAGGTTTGATCTTTTCGTTACCGACTCGTAGCGCAGCAGAAGTAGAGTCGATGACGATCGGCGGTGCAGATCCCCGCAGCTAGGATTTACAACCTCCCAACCGCGAGGATGTATACCCTCATCTTCCCTTCGGACAGCCCTCCGGGAGGCGGTCGAACAGTCCCCCGGACGGTGTCGCAGACAGCCCTTCGGGAGGACCTTCGAAACTCGAACGGTCACTCGGACAGCCCTTCGGGAGGACTCACAGAACTTGGACCGTCACTTGGACAGCCCTTCGGGAGGCACTCACGAATAGCCCCTCGGGCACTAAGATCGAAACTACAACCTCTCTACAGAGTTGCACACATACGGTGTCATCTATCCTGCAGGGCTTCGCCGTCCAGAACTAGTTCCCACCGGAACCCAGATAGCCTTTCGGCTCTACGAAACTCTTTTCGTGGGAGGGAGAGAGAAGCCAGATCATTGCATGGCACTTGTATGTGAGAAGGGATGAAGTTTGTGTGCAGCCCACTCTCCTCTATTTATAGGAAAGCCAAGGGGTAAAGTTGGCATTCACAAATACCAAAAGTACCCCCACTTTATGTCATTTACATAAAGAATAAAGCAAAGGAGTGCCATGTGGAGCTCCATGGAGCTCCACCCTCCATGGCCGGCCACCCCTTGGGAGGGCCCCCCCAAGGGGGCTTCCTTAGTGCCCAAGGCTTCTAGAAGCCTTTTGGGAAATTTCCCAAAAGGTGCTTTCCATAAAAAATCCCAAAAAGCACTTTCACTATTCACGACGACATTTTTCAGCATCCGTTCGAACTGAAAATATTTATGTGGGCTTAGAACATTTCCAGTACCCACTAAAATAATTTTCAACGCGTTCTGGAACAATTCCAGTATAGTGATTTCATCTGCGAAAAGCATCTGAAGCGGTTTTGGCAGCTCCGGAACCTTTCCGGTTTTCATCTTCGAAAATTCCAGAAAGTTTCCAGAATGATTCTGGCACCCTCCAAGAATTATCAGGCATGTCCCGAAACCAATTTGACTTTATGGTATCCTCTGAAACAACTATTCAGTATCACCGGAACTCATCCGGTGACCTCTCTCGTCGGAACTTTTCCGCTGTCTCCGGAAAACTTTTTCCGAAAACTTTCTCTCAGACTCCCTGTCTAGTATTCAGCAGATAGATGACCCTTAAGCGTGTGACCCTATAGGTTCGGTGAAGTATAGACATGACCCGGAACCCCTTCCGATCAATGATCAACATCGGAGCCGTGGACACCCATATTGACCCCTATACCCACACGAATGAATATTCGAGTGAACCTCCAGTTGCCGTGTGCTATTGCTGTTGCTTCGCGATATGTTACAAATACCCGAGGTGAGACATGATGTCATCCCCGTGGGTCAACAACTTGTCCACTATGCCAGTTACCTCGTTACCGGTATTTGTTCTCTTTTCTCGTTCCCGTGTTCCGGCATCCCCGTGATCAAATCACAAAGTGTCTGGCCAGACGATGATGGATACCGTAACACCGAGAGGGCCCAGAGATATCTCTCCATCGTCGGAGGAGCAAATCCCAATCTCGAGCTATCAAGTTACTTGACACACTTTTCCATGAACCCGTAAGCCGCCGTAATAGCCACCCATTTACGGATGACGTTTAACAAACCCCAAAGTTCATGAATCAAGCATGAAGAAACTCGATACTGTCATGGTCTGAGGAATCATGCAAACGTTAACCATCTCTGTGTTATTAACCATTAACTTGTGACGAAAGTATCCCATAGCATAACATCAATTCGGGTCGATTCAACATAAATGTTCTTCTAACATTGTGCCCTCAAAGTTGCCGGCATAGTCATGCCCATGATCAGGAAAACAGAACCATCATGCAACACTTGAGCTAGTCTCAGAGGCCAGACTAGGAATACATTTTACCATTTATTATTCCACACGTGCATATGAGTCTTCCTCCGAGCCTCGTGGTTATTGTAGACTCGAGAACCATAGCAGTTATAGCATGGAACATAAACCTAATTATGAACAGGGAGATAATCAATAACATTTATTATTGCCTCTAGGGCATATCTCCTACACATGGGTATGCTACGAGTGTTAGCAATCATAGAAGGTTAAATGATGGTTGAGTATGTGGACTTGCCTAAAGGCTCCGATATGTGACCCTTCCTAAAAATATGATGAATTGTAGTTGCAAAGTTGACTGAGAACATAGTTTGTTGGTTTTCAATAATGTTTATGCTTTATACTTCAATGTTGTGATGAATTGTTACTTGTTCATGAGAAGTTATATGATAAAAGTTGTGTGATAAAGTTTTATGTTAAAGTTCTTTGTTGTTATAATAATAAGTATGATGCTTCTATGTCTGTATTTTGTTTTTATCGACACCTCTCTCTCTAAGCATGTGTGCATGTTTTTCGACTTTGGATTTTCGCTTGAGGACAAGTGAGGTCTAATCTTGGGGGAGTTGATACGTCCATTTTGCATCATGTTTTCCTACTATTATTTACAATGTTTTTATGCATAATAATGCTTTATGGAGTAATTCTAATGCTTTTTCTCTCATAATATGCAAGGTTTACACAAAGAGGGAGAATGTCGGCAGCTGGAATTCTGGACCTAAAAAAGCTACGTCAGAGTTACCTATTCAGCACATCTCCAAATGAGCTAAAAATTTATGGAGAATTGGAATATATAAAAAATACTGGAGCAAATAACTACCGGAGGGGGCCACCCTGGTGAGCACAAGACACCAGGGCGCGCCTGGGCCCCCAGGCGTGCCCTGGTGGGTTGTTCCCTCCTCGGCCCACCTCTGGTGTCCATCTTCTAGTATATAGGTCATTTTGACCTAGAAAAAATCAGAGGGGGACTTTCGGGACAAAGTGCCGCCGTCTCGAGGCGGAACTTGGGCAGGAACACTTTTGCCCTCTGGCGGAGCGATTTCGCCGGGGGAACTTACCTCCCGGAAGGGGAAATCATCGTCATCGTCATCACCAACAACCCTCTCATCTTTGGGAGGGCAATCTCCATCAACATCTTCAACAGCACCATCTCCTCTCAAACCCTACTTCATCTCTTGTGTTTAATCTTTGTACCGGAACCTCAGATTGGTACCTGTGGGTGACTAGTAGTGTTGATTACATCTTGTAGTTGATTACTATATGGTTTATTTGGTGGAAGATTATATGTTCAGATCCATTATGCTATTTAATACCCCTCTGATCTTGATCATGATTATCATTTGTGAGTAGTTACTTTTGTTCTTGAGGTCACGGGAGAAGTCATGTTGCAAGTAATCATGTGAACTTGATATGTGTTCGATATTTTGATGATATGTATGTTGTGATTCCCTTAGTGGTGTCATGTGAACGTCGACTACATGGAAATTCACCATATTTGGGCCTAAGGGAATGCATTGTGGAGTAGTTATTAGATGATGGGTTGCTAGAGTGACAGAAGCTTAAACCTTAGTTTATGCGCTACTTCGTAAGGGACCGATTTGGATCCAAAAGTTTAATGCTATGGTTAGATTTTATCTTAATACTTTTCTCGTAGTTGCGGATGCTTGCGAGGGGGTTAATCATAAGTAGGAGGTTTGTTCAAGTAAGAATAGCACCTAAGCACCGGTCCACCCACTTATCAAATTATCAAAGTAGCGAACACGAATCAAACCAACATGATGAAAGTGATATGGTGAAATTCCCGTGTACCCTCAAGAATGCTTTGCTTATCATAAAAGACCATTTTGGCCTGTCCTTTTCCAAAAAAGGATTGGGCTACCTTGATGCACTTTATCTACCATTACCGTTACTTGTTTGTTACAAATTATCTTGCTATCAAACTATCTGTTACCGACTATTCCAGTACTTGTAGAAAATACCTTGCCGACAACCACTTGTCATTTCCTTCAGCTCCTCGTTGGGTACGACACTCTTACTTATCGAAAGGACTACGATTGACCCCCTATACTTGTGGGTCATCAACAGGTATTTGGGAAAAACCAGAGTATCCATCTAGAAAACAGAAATGTGTATGTTTTGATAATCTTTCTAGCATTTGATAGATAAATGGTAGAGGGTAATGGTCCTTCCTAGTAGTTTTATTTAGTTTTCTAAAATCAATTACCATCCTATAACCTGTTATAATTCTTTGTGGGATAAGTTAATTTTTATCATTAGGGACAACAGTAATACCTCCCTTCTTAGGGACACAATGAACAGGACTTACCCATCTACTATCTGCTATAGGATAGATTATACCTGCTTCCAGAAGCTTTAATATTTCCTTCATCTTAGGATTTAATTGTCGCTGGTGATCAACAACTGGCTTAGCATCAGGCTCCATATTAATCTTGTGCTGACATAGAGTGGGACTAATGCCCTTAAGATCATCAAGAGTATATCCAATAGCAGCATGGTGCTTCCTTAGAGTTTTCAATAATCTCTTTTCTTCATCCTCTGAAAGGTTACCACTAATAATAACAGGATATATTTTCTTTTCATCAAGGTAAGCATATTTCAATGTATCGGGCAATTGCTTAAGCTCAAACACGGGATCACTCTTGGGTGGAAGAGGATCTCCAAGAGTCTTGATACGTCTCCAATGTATCTATAATTTTTGATTGTTCCATGCTGTTATATGATCATTCTTGTATGTTTTACCTTCATTTTATAGCAACTTTGTATCATTTTTTGGGACTAACCTATTGACATAGTGCCCAGTGCCAGTTGCTATTTTTGCTTGTTTTTTACTTCGTAGAATATCCCTATCAAACGGAGTCCAAACGCAATGAAACTTTTTGGAGATTTTTTTGGACCAGAAGACAACTTGGGAGCCAAGGAAGCACCAGAGGGGAGGCCCATGGGGCCCATAACCCACCAGGGCACGCCAGAGGCACCTGGCGCGCCCAGGTGGGTGGTGGGGCCCATGGGGGTCTCCTCCACCGCCTCTCAGCTCTATAAATTCTCAGATATTCCAGAAACCCTAGGGGAGTGATCGAAACACCATTCCAGCCGCCGCAAGTTCCAGAACCACGAGATCCAATCTAGAGCCCTATTCCGGCACTCTGCCGGAGGGGAACATGATCATGGAGGGGTTCATCATCCTCATTGGTGCTCCTCCGATGATGCGTGAGTAGTTCAACATATACCTACGGGTCCGTAGGCAGTAGCTAGATGGCTTCTTCTCTCTTTTTGATTCTCAATACAATGTTCTCCTCGATGTTCTTGGAGATCTATTTGATGTAATGACTTTTTGTGGTGTGTTTGTTGGGATCCGATGAAGTGCGAGTTTATGATCAGATCTATCTATGAATATTATTTGAGTTTTCTTTGATCTCTTATATGCATGATTGTTATAGCCTCGTATTTCTTCTCCGAAACTTTGGTTTGGTTTGGCCAACTAGATTGATTTTTCTAGCAATGGGAAGAGGTGCTTTGTGATGGGTTTGATCTTGCGGTGTCCTCACCCAGTGACAGAAGGGGTAGCGAGGCACGCATGTATCGTTGCTATTAAGGTTAAAAATATGGGTCTATTTTCTACATGAATAGATCTTGTCTAAATCATGTCATCGTTCTTATTGCATTACTCCGTTTCTCCATGAACTTAATACACTAGATGCATGTTGGATAGCGGTCGATGTGTGGAGTAATAGTAGTAGATGCAGGCAGGAGTCGGTCTACTTACCTTGGACGTGATGCCTATATACATGATCATTGCCTTGGATATCGTCATAATTATTTGCTCTTCTATCAATTGCCCAAGAGTAATTTGTTTACCCATCGTATGCTATTTTCTCGAGAGAAGCCACTAGTGAAATCTACGGCCCCCGGGTCTATCTTTTACCATATTGTTTTCAGATCTATTATTCCAAAAATGCAAAAATACCTTGCTGCACTTTTCTTTACTTATTTTATTTTGTGTTTTTGCTAGATCTATTTATCCAATCTCATATAATTTAATCTATCTTTTTACCAAGGAGGGATTGACAACCCCTCTTACGCATTGGGTTGCAAGTATTTGTTCTTTGTGTGCGGGTACCGTTTACATAGTGTTGCTTGGATCTCCTACTGGATTGATAACCTTGATTTCATAACTGAGGGAAATACTTACCGTAGATGTGCTGCATCATCCCTTCCTCTTTGGTGAAATACCAACGCAGTTTCAAGCCACGTCAAAGGAATTTCTGGCGCCGTTGTCGGGGAGACATCATCAACATCTATCAGGTTCCTAATCACAAATCTCATCTCCTTGCAATTTACATTATTTGCCATTTGCCTCTCATTTTCACCTCCCCCACTTCACAAAAATTTGCCTTCTCTTTCGTTCGCCTTTTTATCGTTCGATCTTTTGCTCGAATCTATCATCATGAGTGACTTTGGTATAGCAGAAACGAATGATGGAAGGACTCCTAAAATTGGACGTTCTAGCAATCTGGATGCTAAAACTTTTGTTTTGGGACAAGGGAACGTTATAGGAAAGGAAACCATCAAAGAATTCTTTAATTGTGTTGGAACTTTGGCCTGTGATGATGTTCCTATACTTAAAAGAACTAAAACTTACGCGGAAGCTATTTTAGCACTAGTTCTGAAAATTGAAAATATATTTATTTGTACTCATCTGACCTTGCAAAGATTGTTTTATGAGCTACCCGTTATAAAGGATCCGAAAGCTAAAAAGTTAGCCACCCTTGTTCTTATGAATGAATTTGATCACATAGTATGGGAAGCTAGGGAATTTTTTTATTTTTATGGCATGAACCGTGAAAAATTGGTAATAGATGAGATCCTTTACAATAGTGATTATGTGTTGAGACATTTGCTTGGAAATAATCAATTTTTTTATGAGAACCTTAAAAAGGAAATCCCCATTTTGGATGTGATCCAACAAGTTTTTAATGATGTTAATCAACAATATTCTTGGATAGTAGCCGGGAATCAAAAGGGATATAAAGATGGACAACATGATAATGCTAAAATTTCTATGGACAATGTGTTTCAAGTTGTATTTGAGAAACCTCCTGACAAAAACACATCTATGGAGGATAAGAAGAAAGATGACAATACTTGAATCTATGCATTATGCCTAGCTAGGGGCATAAAATGATAGCGCTTGTTGGGAGGCAACCCAATGAATAAAAATTAATTTTTGCCTTTTTCTTTCTGTTATTGAGTGTTTGCACAATTATGCCTCTGTTATGATTGTGATTTTTATGTTTTAATTAGTGTTTGTGCCAAGTAAAGCTTTTGGGATGGCTTTGGGTGGTAGTTGATTTGATCCAGTTGAAAAATAGAAACCTTTGTGTCCAGTAATAGAATTGTTAAAATTCACAAAAATGACAAAAAATTATGAATTTTTTACACAAGATGATATACAAATTGCCTCTATTTTCCTAATTTTTCAGAATTTTTGGAGTTACAAAAGTATAATTAAAATCCGTGTCTTTACAGACTGTTCTGTTTTTGACAGATTCTGTTTTCTTTGCATTGTGTGCTTATTTTGATGAATCTATGGATTGTATCGGGGGGTATAAGCCATGGTAAAGTTAGAATACAGTGGGTATAATGCAATAACAAAATATGAATGGGTTTTCAATAGTACTTAAAGCAAATATTGGTTTTCTTATACTAACGGATCTCACGAAGGTTTTGTTAAGTTTTGTGTGATTGAAGTTTTCAAGTTTTGGGTGAGATCTTGATGGATGAAGGAATAAGGAGTGAAAAGATCCTAAGCTTGGGGATGCCCATGGCACCCCAAGGTAATATTCAAGGAGAACCAAGCAACTAAGCTTGGGTATGCCCCGGAAGGTATCCCCTCTTTCTTCTAACAACCATTCGTAATTTTACTTGGAGCTATATTTTTATTCGTCACATATCATGAGTTTTCCTTGGAGCGTCTTGTATTATATGAGTCTTTATTTGTTTTGCTTTTTAGCTTGTCGCAATCATCCTTGCTGGACACATCTATTTGAGAGAGCCAAAATTATGCTATGATTTGTTAGAATTGCTCTATGTGCTTCACTTAATTTTTTTTAGCTATGGAATTGCTCTAGTGCTTCACTTATATCTTTTTGAGCATGGTGTTCTTTGATTTTTGAAGAAATACTCTCATGCTTCACTTATATTAATTTGAGAGTTAGTAAAAAAATTGAAAAAATTCTCTCATGCTTCACTTATATTATTTTGAGAGATGAAAATTTGTATGCTCATGTTCTTCACTTAAATTTGTTTGAGCTTGTCAAAAGCAATTGCAATATATTAAATTTGTCCCAAAGTGATAGATATCCAAGAGGGATATAATAAAAACTTTCATGAACATCATTGGACAAAATAAACTTGATTCTTTGTAATAGTTTTGAGGTATGGTGATAGTAATATGTGAGTCATGTTGGTGAGTAATTATGCTTTAGTAAGAATATTGGTGTTAAGGTTTGTGATTCCCTATGCAAGCACGAAAGTCAATAGTTGTGCAATGAAATTACATCCTACTTGTGGTGCATTATTCGGTGTTAGTTATGCTTAATGCTCGTTTATGAGAATTTTTGTTTCTTGGTTGGTTGCTTCTCAATCTATTTGCTAGCCTTTCCTTGTACTAAGTGGGAATACTACTTGCGCATCCAAAATCCTTAAACCCAGTTATGCCATATGAATCCACCATACCTATTTATATGCAGTATTTTCGTGCCGTTCTAAGTAAATTTGTATGTGCCAACTCTAATTTTCAAAATGAATTTTCTTTTTGTGTGCCCGCACCGCTCATCAAGGGCAGGGGGTGGCCAATATTTTTCCATGCTAGATGTATTATTCTATAGATGAGTGTTTATTCACTTGTCATTGCACGAGAGTGTGGCGGTAATAGGGATGCCCAGTCCCGAAATGAAAAAGAAATTTACTTTATGTTGTCAAATAATAAATTGCTTGGAAAGTGTTGGTATGGAAGGCGCCCGTGGATACGGCTAGCCATGGATTGTGAAAGAATGGTGGAAAAAGGAATACACTCTCCTATGATGTATCTAGCATGGAAAGTATTGGGAACTACTCAGCCATTTTTGTTGACGGGAAAAGCATGCCTCTCAAAATATTTTATCTCTCAATTTAAGCTTTGAGCTCTGGCACCTCTACAAATCTCTGCTTCCCTCTGTGAAGGGTCTATCTATTTACTTTTATGCAATTTTTATTTTTATTTGAGTCTCCATCTTCTCTTATAAAGCACCAACTAGGGAGCACTATGATCATACTTGTGCATTGGATGTAGCTAATATTCGAGTGTGTTTCGTGAATGGATCAATGATTGAGCATGATGGGCTAGGGATAGCTTTCTTTAGTGTTGACATTTTGAAAGACATGGTTGCTTGTTGATATGCTTGAGTATTGAACTCTTCATGTTAAATATAGACTATTGCTTTGAATCATCTAAAAGTCCAAATGTCCATGCTACAAAAGAAAATAATACGTGATGAACATGTTAGGCAGCATTCCACATCAAAAATTCTATTTTATCATTTACCTACTCGAGGACGAGCAGGAATTAAGCTTGGGGATGTTGATACGTCTCCAACGTATCTATACTTTTTTATTGTTCCATGCTGTTATATTATCATTCTTGGATGTTTTACCTTCGCTTTATAGCAACTTTATATCATTTTTTGGGACTAACCTATTGGCATAGTGCCCATGCCAGTTGCTATTTTTTGCTTGTTTTTTACTTTGCAGAATATCCCTATCAAACGGAGTCCAAACGCAGCAAAACTTTTTGGAGATTTTTTTAGACCAGAAGAGACCTTGGGAGCCAAGGAAGCACCAAAGGGGAGGCCCATGGGGCCCACAACCCACCAGGGCACGTCAGAGGCCCCTGGCATGCCCAGGTGGGTGGTGGGGCCCATGGGGGTCTCCTCCACCGCCTCTCAGCTCTATAAATTCTCAGATATTCCAAAAACCCTAGGGAAGCGATCGAAACACAATTCCAGCCGCCGCAAGTTCCAGAACCACGAGAACCAATCTAGAGCCCTATTTCGGCACTCTGTCGGAGGGGAACACGATCATGGAGGGGTTCATCATCCTCATTGGTGCTCCTCCGATGATGCGTGAGTAGTTCACCATAGACCTACGGGTCCGTAGGCAATAGCTAGATGGCTTCTTCTCTCTTTTTGATTCTCAATACAATGTTCTCCTCGATGTTCTTGGAGATCTATTTGATGTAATGACTTTTTGCGGTGTGTTTGTTGGGATCCGATGAAGTGCGAGTTTATGATCAGATCTATCTATGAATATTATTTGAGTTTTCTTTGATCTCTTATATGCATGATTGTTATAGCCTCGTATTTCTTCTCCGAAACTTTGGTTTGGTTTGGCCAACTAGATTGATTTTTTTTTGCAATGGGAAGAGGTGCTCTGTGATGGGTTCGATCTTGCGGTGTCCTCACCTAGTGACAGAAGGGGTAGCGAGGCACGCATGTATCATTGCTATTAAGGATAAAAAGATGGGGCCTATTCCTACATGAATAGGTCTTGTCTACATCATTTCATCGTTCTTATTGCATTACTCCGTTTCTCCATGAACTTAATACACTAGATGCATGCTGGATAGCGGTCAATGTGTGGAGTAATAGTAGTAGATGCAGGCAGGAGTCGGTCTACTAATATTGGACGTGATGCCTATATACATGATCATTGCCTTGGATATCATCATAATTATTTTCTCTTCTATCAATTGCCCAATAATTATTTGTTTACCCACCGTATGTTATTTTCTCAAGAGAAGCCACTAGTGAAATCTACGGCCCCCGGGTCTATCTTTTACCATATTGTTTTCAGATCTATTATTCCAAAACCCCAAAAATACCTTGCTGCACTTTTCTTTACTTATTTTATTTTGTGTTTTTGCTAGATCTATTTATCCAATCTCATATAATTTAATCTATCTTTTTACCGAGGAAGGATTGACAACCCCTCTTACGCGTTGGGTTGCAAGTATTTGTTCTTTGTGTGCAGGTACCGCTTACATAGTGTTGCTTGGATCTCCTACTGGATTGATAACCTTGGTTTCATAACTTAGGGAAATACTTATCGTAGCTATGCTGCATCATCCCTTCCTCTTTGGAGAAATACCAACGCAGTTTCAAGCCACGTCAAGTCTCAACAGGCAAATTGTGTTTCAAAATAGGCATTTGTTTAAAGAATATCTCATCTATTTCGTTTCTTTCATTCATATGCTTATCATTCTCATGGTCTATCAAATATTGTTCTAATGGATCAGTAGGAGGCACGGCAATAGAAGCAAGACAAATAATTTCATCGTAACTAGGCAATTCTTTATCACAAGGTTGTCTACGGAATTTGGAGAAATGAAACTAATGAGACACATCACCAAAATTAACACTAACAGTTTCCTTAATGCGATCAATCTTAGTATTAACCGTATTCAGGAAAAGGTCTACCAAATATAATGGGACAAAAATCATCTTGTGGGGAACCAAGAACTAGAAAATCAGTAGGGTATTTTATTTTCCCACACAAGACTTCAACATCTCTAACAATCCCAAGTGGTGTGATAGTATCTCTATTAGCAAGCTTAATAGTAACATCAATGTCTTCTATCTCAGCAGGTGCAATATCATTCATAATTTCTTGATATAAGGTAAACGGGATAGCACTCACACTAGCACCCAAATCACATACTCCATGATAACAATGATCTCCTATTTTAACAGAGACAACAGACATGCCAACAACAAGTCTATTTTTATCTTTATCATCTGGTTTAGCAATTCTAACAGCTTCACCACAGAAATAAATAACATGCCCATCGATATTATCAACCAAGATATCTTTAACCATAGCAACATAAGGTTCAACTTTAATTTGTTCATAGGGTGTAGGTGTTCTTATATAACTTTTGCGGACCACAGTTGAAACCTTAGCATGTTCTTTTATCCTTACAGGAAAAGGGGGTTAACACTATAAGTAATAAATTCCTCTTCAACTTTAGTATATTCTCCTACTTCTACTTCAATAGGTGGATGATATTTAGACCACTTCTCCTTGGGGAGATCAACATGAGTAGCAAATGATTCACATAAAGAAGCTACTATCTCAGAGTCAAGCCCATACCTAGTGCTAAAATTATGAAAAGCATCGGTATCCATAAAAGTTTTAACACAATCAAACTCAAGCTTTAGACCTGGCTCTTTACCTTCATCGAGTTCCCAATCTTCAGAGTTGCGTTTAATTCTTTCCAAAAGATCACATCTGAATTCAATAGTATTCTTCATAAAAGAACCAGTACAAGAAGTATCGAGCATGGATTGATCATCACGAGAAAGCTGAGCATAAAAATTCTGTATAATAATTTATCTTGAGAGCTCATGATTGGGGCGTGAATACAACATTGACTTAAGCCTCCCCCAAGCTTGAGCAATACTTTTCCCTTCATGAGGCCAAAAATTATATATATAATTCCGATCACGATAAACTAGATGCATAGGATAAAACTTCTGATGAAACTCCAATTTCAATCGGCTCCAGTCCCATGTTCCAATATCATCACATAGCCTATACCATGTCAATGCTTTTCCCCCCAAAGATAAAGGGAAAACCTTCTTCTTAAATTCATCTCTGGGTAAACCTGCAAGCTTAAACAATCAACAGATCTCATCCATATATATTAGGTGCATATCGGGATGCAATGTTCCATCTCCTACATAAGGATTAGCTAGCAGTTTCTCTACCATACCCAAAGGAATTTCATAATAAATATTTTCAGTAGATGCAGTAGGTTGAGGAGCAACTCTTTGTGCTTCCGGTCGAGGTGAACATACCCCGAACAAACCCCTCAAAGGATGGTTTTCCATAGTGACAAGTAATAGTAAATTTCAGCACGTAATATAAATGTTTCCTTGCCAAATTCCTCTCACCAAAGGCGCTTCACTCCCCGGTAACGGCGCCAGAAAAGAGTCTTGATACCCACAAGGATAGGAGATGAATCGTAGTCCTTTCGATAAGTAAGAGTGTTGAACCCAACGAGGAGTAGAAGGAAATGACAAGCGGTTTTCAACAAGGTATTCTCTGCAAGCACTGAAATTATTGGTAACAAATAGTTTGGTAGCAAGGTAATTCGTAACGGGTAACAAGTAACAAGTGTAATCCTTTTTACAGCAAGGTGGCCCAATCCTTTTTATAGCAAAGGACAAGCTTGGATGAACTCTTATATAAAGCAAAGCGCTCCCGAGGACACATGGGAATTATCATCAAGTTAGTTTTCATCATGCTCATATGATTCGCGTTCGCTACTTTGATAATTTGATATGTGGTTGGACCGGTGCTTGGGTGCTGTCATTACTTGGACAAGCCTCCCACTTATGATTAACCCCTCTCACAAGCATTCGCAACTACGAAAGAAGAATTAAGATAAATCTAACCATAGCATTAAACATGTGGATCCAAATCAGCCCCTTACGAAGCAACACATAAACTAGGGTTTAAGCTTCTGTCACTCTAGCAACCCATCATCTACTTGCTACTTCCCAATGCCTTCCCCTAGGCCCAAATAATGGTGAAGTGTCTGATAACCCACAAGTATAGGGGATTGTTTGTAGCCTTTTTTGATAAATAAGAGTGTCAAACCCAACGAGGAGCTAAAGGTAGAACAAGTATTCTCTCAAGTTCTATCGACCACCGATACAAATCTACGCACACTTGACGTTTGCTTTACCTAAAACAAGTATGAAACTATTTTGCAAGAGTAAAACTACGAGTACTTTGCGAGAATAAAACTATGAATAAAATGCAAGACAATAAAAGTAGATAGCTTTTGTCAACAAGAAAGTCATTTGTCCCTAGGTGATCGATAACTAAACCGGTGATCATTGTTGCAATTTTATATGAGGGAGAGGCATGAGCTAACATACTTTCTCTACTTGGATCATATGCACTTATGATTAGAACTCTAGCAAGCATGAGCAACTACTAAAGATCATTACGGTCATAAAACCAACCATATCATTAAGTATCAAGTCCTCTTTATCCCATACGCAGTGACCCCCAAACTCAGGTATGTGCTTCTGTCACTCATGCCACCCACCATAAGAGAACCATGAACGTATTGCAACACCCTACAGCAGGGATCCCTCCGTTTGCGTGACACGGAGGGCACCGTAGGATAGCACCAAAATAAAATATACAACTCAAACCAATCATGATCATCTATCAACCCATAGGACAAAATGGATCTACTCAAACATCATAAGATAGGCACATATCATTGGGAAATAATATATAGTGTTGAGCACCATGTTTAAGTAGAGATTACAGCGGGGAGAAGGGGTGTTACACCGCTGCATAGAGGGGGAGAAAGTTGGTGTTGACGGTAGCAACATTGTTGATGTAGATCGCCATCATGATACTTGCCCCGGGGGTGTTTCGGCACCACCGGGAGAGAGGGGGAGAGAGCCCCCTTCCTTCTTCTTCTTCCTTGAACTCCCCCCTAGATGGGAGGAGAGTTCCCCCTCTGGTCCATGGCCTCCATGGCGGCGGAGGGGCAGGAGCTCCTCCTAGATTGGATCTATCCCTCTGTTCTCTTCTGTTTCGTGTTCCTGTTTTCTGGCCGAAAACCGTTTCTTATATTCCCGGAGATTCGTAACTCCGATTGCGCTGAGATTTTAACACGATTTTTTTTCGGATATAAGCTTCCTTGTGCCCGAAGTAGAGCTCCAACCGACGTACAAGGAGGGCACAACCAACCACCCCGCGCCTGGGCCCTAGGGCGCGCCCTGGTGTATCTTGGGGGCTGTGGGCCTCCTTTTGCGTTGATTCCGCCTCCCAAAAATCACATATATTCCAAAATAATTCTTCATAAATTTTTATCGTGTTTGGACTTCGTTTGATATGGATATTCTGCGAAACAAAAAACATGCAACAAACAGGAACTGGCACTGGGCACTGGATCAATAGGTTAGTCCAATAAATCATATAAAATGTTGCCAAAAGTATGTGAAAGTTGTATAACATTGGCATGAAACAATAAAAAAATTATAGATACGACGGAGACGTATCAGCATCCCCAACCTTAATTCCTGTTCGTCCTTGAGTAGGTAAACAATAAAAAAGATAATTTTTTATGTAGAATGCTACCTAGCATAATCTTGATCATATGTCTAATCATGGCATGAATATTAAGACATAAGTGATTCAAAGCAATAGTCTATAATTTGACATAAAGACATCAATACTTAGGCATCTCAACAAACAATTGTGTCTTTCAAAATATCAATGATAAAGAGAGTTATCCCTACAAAATCATATAGTCTTGTCATGCTCTATCTTCTTAACATAAAGTATTTATCATGCACAACCCCGATGACAAGCCGAGCAATTGGTTCATACTTTTTAACGTGCTTCAGCTTTTTCAACCCTCATGCAATACATGAGTGCAAGCCATGGATATAGCACTATGGGTGGAATAGAGTATGATGATAGGGGTAAATATAGAGAAGACAAAAAAGTAAGAAAGTCTCATATCGACGCGGCTAACCAACGGGCTATGGAGATGCCCATCAATCGATATCAATGCGAGGAGTAGGGATTGCCATGCAACGAATGCACTAAGAGCTATAAGTGTATGAAAGCTCAACATGAAAACTAAGTGGGTGTGCATCTAATCCTAAAATGAAAAATTCCCACTAGTATATGAAAGTGACAACATAGGAGACTCTCTATATGAAAAACATGGTGCTACATTGAAGCACAAGTGTGGAATTAGCATGCCCCTTCTCTCTTTGTCTTTTTTTCTTTTCTTTTCTTTTCCTTTTTTTATTTTTTTTTTTTTTTCTTTTTTTCTTTTTTTTCTCTCCTTGTCCGGAGTCTCATCCCGACTTATGGGGGAATCATAGTCTCCATCATCCTTTCCTCACTAGGGAAATGCTCTAATAATGAATAACGATGGTCATCACACTTCTATTTACTTATAACTCAAAAGAAATAAAAATTACAACTCGATACCTAGAACAAAGTATGACTCTATATGAATGCCTCTGGCACTGTACCAGGATGTGCAATGATCTAGCATAACAATGATATCAAAAAATGGACAAGCCATGGAAATATCATGCTAGCTATCTTACGATCATGCAAAGCAATATGACAATGAATGCTCAAGTCATCAAAACGGAAGCGGTGGAAGTTGCATGGCAATATATCTCGGAATGGCTATGGAAGGGCCATAATAGGTAGGTATGGTGCTGTTTTGAGGAAGATATAATAAGGCTTATGTGTGATAGAGCGTATCATATCACGGGGTTTGGATGCACCGATGAAGTTTGCACCGACTCTCGAGGTGAGAAAGGGCAATGCATGGTACCGAAGAGGCTAGCAAATTGCGGAAAGGTAAGAGTGTGTATAATCCATGGACTCACATTAGTCATAAAGAACTCATATACTTATTGCAAAAGTTTATTAGCCCTCGAAGCAAAGTACTACTACGCATGCCCCTAGGGGGATAGATTGGTAGGAAAATACCATCGCTCGTCCCCAACCACCACTCATAAGGAAGACAATCAATAATAAATCATGCTCCAACTTCATAGCATAACGAGAGACTATACGTGCATGCTTCGGGAATCACAAACCTTAACACCAATATTCTTACTAACCACAACCGTTTACTAGTACCTCCCACATATTATCATCCCTATATCACAAAACTATTGCAAGGAATCAAACATATCATATTCAGTGATCCATAAGTTTTATGTAGGATTTTATGACTAACCATGCAAATGACCAATTCCAGTTGACTCTCTAAATAGATATAAGTGAAGCATGAGAGTTTAATTCTTTCTACAAAATACCATGCTCTAACAAATATAAGTGAAGCAAAAGAGCATTCTACAAATAACGGTTTTCTACGTGAAGAGAAACAGGCAATCCAAACTTCAAATGATATAAGTGAAGCACATGAAGCATTCTATAAAGCCATACTCAAAAGATATAAGTGAAGTGCAATGACCATTCTATAAATAAACCATGGATTATATCATACCAGCATGGTGCATAAAATAAAAGTGAAAACTAAACACAAAAGATGCTCCAAGATTTACACATATCACATGAACGAAATGAAAATGAAAACATACCGATACTTGTTGAAGAAAGATGGGATGCCTTCCGGGGCATCCCCAAGCTTAGACGCTTGAGTCTCCTTGGATATTTACTTGGGGTGCCTTGGGCATCCCCAAGCTTGAACTCTTGCCTCTCCTCCTTCTCCTCATATCGAGACCTCCTCGATCTTTGAACACTTCATCCACACAAAGCTTAACAGAAAACTGGTGAGATTCGTTAGTATAATAAAGCAAATCACTACTTTAAGTACTTTTCAAACCCATTCACATTTTGTTTTTGCATTTTAGCTACTGTATTATAACTTCTCTATGGCTTATACCACCGATAAAAATTGATAGTTTCATCAAGACAAGCAAAACAATGCATCAAAAATAGAATATGTCTTAAACAAGATAGTCTGTAGTAATCTGAACTTTAAACATACTTATGTAACTCCAAAAATTCTGAAAAAAATAGGAAAAAATGAAAATTTTGTACAGCAATACTTTTCAAAAAGTTTCATAAACTGTTGACATTCCAGTAAAAAAATGTAAAATCACGCACTATAGCCAAAGTTTCTGTTTTTACACCGACATACCAACAAGCAATCTAATCATCCTAAAGGCAAATATTGGCACATTATTTTTATAATGCAATGGATTTGTACAAGGGGATAATTATTTTTGTTGAAAATTTTCTGTAATTCAAGATTCACAAAGTTCAAGGCATGCTCCCGTTTCCACGATGCTCGCCTTTCTCACTTTCACTTTTCTTTTTGTGAAGTTTTAAGGTCCCCTCTATATTTTTTTGGTTTTTAAACTTTATAAAAGCACTCAACAGAATAAAATGACTTCCTAAAACTTCCGGGTTGTCTCCCTGGCTGCACTTTCTTTAAAGCCATTAAGCTAGGCATAAAGTGCTCAAGTGATGGATCCACCCGGATCCCAAGGTATATCAAAGCCAATTTTAATTAGCAATGATTTGGCATTTAGTAGTGAGCACAAAGCAATATATATCATGCAATGACGAAGTCTAACTCTCTTTCTATGCATCGGCATGTCATAAAAGAACAATTCATGCACATCAAGTAAAGGCCAATACATAGCATAAGCAGTTCTTACAATTTTATCGTGTTGGAAATATAGAGAGGTGGAGATGTAGTTCCTCTCTCATAATAATTGCAAGTAGGAGCACAAAGCACATGCATATTATATTCATCAAAATCATCATGTGTAATGGTAGAATGCAACCCATCAATGTAATCCTTAATAAGTGCAAACTTCTCCGATATAGTGTAGTTTGGAGAATTCAAAAAGATAATAGGACTATCATGTGGTGGTGCAATAGCAACAATTTCATTCTTAACATAAGGAACTATAGCAAGTTCATCTCCATAAGCATAATTCAAATTGGCATCATGGCCACAAACATAGCAAGCATCAATTTCATCAAAAAGGAATATTTCAAATGAATCAACGGGATCATAGCAATTATCATAGCATTCATCCTTCGGTAAGAACGAAGGGACATTAAACAATGTATGAGTTGAAGAGTTACTCTCATTAGAAGGTGGGCACGGGTGATCAATCCGCTCTTCCTCCTTTTGTTCTTCGCTCTCCTCGTCATCTTTTTCTTCCAATGAGCTCACCGTTTCATCAATTTCTTCTTCCATAGACTCCTGCAAGATATTAGTCTCTTCTTGGACAGCGGAGACATTCTCAATAAATACATCAATATCATAAGTGCATTTATAATTATCATAGCAATATTTAAGTATAGCAAAAAAATTAGGTCTATAAACAGAATCATCATAATCTTCATACTTTTCAAACAGAGATTCAATTTCATAAGCACCCTTAAAAGCAACAAATTCTTTCTATTCGTTCCACATCATAGTAGTCATATCTAACATTAGCATAAGAAGCTAAGGTTTCATATTCGTTAAATTTGCATGAAAAGGGAAGGTGTGGAGACTTCATCCTAGAGCAACAAGTATAATCATATCTAGAGCATAAATCCCGAGCATACCAATGCAACATATGAATTTGATCCCATAACAGTTTCCCTTTTTGAGTCAAGCGATAATCCCTAAAGTACTCATGTTGATCCAACGTTACTCCCATTATCAAGTTAAATGGGGTTTTCTCAGGATTATCAAAGTAGTGTTTAATATTTTTCACATAACGAGCATCGAGGGTTTTAGGAGGTTCCCCATCTCCATGAGTAGCAAGTACAACTAATTTTTTTGGTGTTTCGTGTTCCATATCCATAACTAAAGATAGAGAACAACTTAGAACAGAAAATAAAAATTACTTAGTGATAAAGCAAACAAGCACACACAAGAATATTCACCCCAGGCTATTGCTCCCCGACAACGGCGCAAGAAAAAGGTCTTGATAACCCACAAGTATAGGGGATCATTTGTATCCTTTTTCGAAAATAAGAGTGTCGAACCCAACGAGGAGCTAAAGGTAGAACAAATATTCCCTCAAGTTCTATCGACCACCGATACAACTCTACGCACACTTGACGTTTGCTTTACCTAAAACAAGTATGAAACTATTTTGCAAGAATAAAACTACGAGTACTTTGCGAGAATAAAACTACGAATAAAATGCAAGACAATAAAAGTAGATAGCTTTTGTCAACAAGAAAGTCATTTATCCCTAGGTGATCGATAACTAAACCGGTGATCATTGTTGCAATTTTATATGAGGGAGAAGCATGAGCTAACATACTTTCTCTACTTGGATCATATGCACTTATGATTGGAACTCTAGCAAGCATCCGCAACTACTAAAGATCATTAAGGTCGTAAAACCCAACCATAGCATTAAGTATCAAGTCCTCTTTATCCCATACGCAATGACCCCCAAACTCGGGTCTGTGCTTCGGTCACTCACGCCACCCACCATAAGAGAACCATGAATGTATTGCAACACCCTACAGCGGGGATCCCTCCATTTGCGTGACACGGAGGGCACCGTAGGACAGTGCCAAAATAAAATATACAACTCGAACCAATCATGATCATCTATCAACCAATAGGACGAAACGGATCTACTCAAACATCATAAGATAGCCACATATCATTGGGAAATAATATACAGTGTTGAGCACCATGTTTAAGTAGAGATTACAGTGGGAAGAAGGGGTGTTACACCACTGCATAGAGGGGGATAAAGTTGGTGTTGACGGTAGCAAGATTGTTGATGTAGATCGTTGTCGGTGTCAAAACCAGCAGACCTTGGGGTAGGGGGTCCCGAGCTGTGGATCTAGGATCGATGGGTAACAAGGGACGACGAACACAGTGTTTACCCAGGTTCGGGCCCTCTCGAAGAGGTAATACCCTACGTCCTGCTTGATTGTATTGATTGTATAGCGTGGTTTACAGAGTCGATCTACCTCAAGATCAGTATGAGCTAAACCCTAGGCTACGGGGGATGAAGATAGCTCTGCCCCTAATGACTACAACCCTCGGTTTATATAGACACCGATAGGGTTAGGGTTATCAAAGATAGATTACAACAAGAGGGAAAGAGATCTCGTCCACCCTTGACTTGGAGGGCACACCATGGCTTCACAGGTCTCCGGTCACCACACGGCTCCACCAGTCCGGCCCATATACAATGGGCCGTCGCCCCGAGGACCCCTTAGTCCATGACTCCCTCAGTAGCCCCCGAACTTGCCTCCAACGCCAAGGATCATCTTCTGGAATCTTCACATCACCAGCTTGTGAGACGAGTTCCTCCATTCCGTTTGAAGCCATGCAAATTCCATCGAACATGATCCGGAACCCGATCTAATATACTCAGGCCCGGACAGTCTTAGGATTCTAAGATCCGAATACATCTCAAAACTGAGGTGGGACCACCAAAGTTCAATACCGTTCCTCGGGGTAAGGACCTTACACACTTTTCAGAGAGCACGCGGCCCAATGCCGCCGATCCACGCACCCGTCCTTTTGGCTTCATGATAAGACACCTATTTATAGATCCAAAGGTGTTGAGAACAGTTATCCTCCCCCTTTTCTCCAAGAACATCATCGAAGCAATCTTCCGACGCCATGGCCGACATCCCAGGTTCATCCTCGCGCCCTCACAGCCCGCTCCCAGGTGATTGGTCAAGTTGTTCAGTCTCGCACATCCAGCTAAGTCGCTTGCAGACACAGCGCTTCCTCCCTTTGGCCGATATGGTCCCAGTCCGTGCCAGTCTCATCTCCATCGAAGGTCGTGCCCTTGCTGAGAACTCCCCCGCCCCAAGCAAGGAGGAGAGAGTATGTCTCATACCCTTCCTTCCGAGAGGTTTGGGTTTCCCTATCGATCCCTTTCTACAGGGTCTACTAGAGTTCTATAGGATCCAGCTCCACAACCTCACCCCAGGGTCCATATTGCACATTTCTGGCTTCGTGGCCTTGTGCGAGATATTTATATGTTGCGAGCCCCACTTTGACTTGTGGAGGAAGTACTTTTGTCTTGTCCCTCGCCTCCGGGAGGGATCTATATTTGAGGTAGGAGGTGCTGAGGTATGGCGAATAGCTGGGACGGGGTACCCAATCGGGACCGCACAGAAAGATCTCGAAGGATGGACTTTAGAGTGGTTTTACATCGAAGACGTTCCCCTTACCGATCCAATTCAGCAAGGGCTACCAGAATATTCGAATGACCCGCCTATAAAGTGGTACAACTGGCAGCCCAAGGGTCCTTCCCAAAAGGACAGCGAAGAAGTGCGGGCCCTGTCAGCCAAGATTAGGCTGCTGACCAGCAGCAAGTTGACCATGGTCAAGGTTATGGCCATCGCCATTACCCGATGCATGTAACCCCTCCAACAGTAGGGTCACCCCTTATGGTGCTATAACGGGACCAACGATGTGACACATCACCAGCGGCAAGGGCCAGACAACAAGGCGGCCTTGGCTAAAATACTGGCTGACCTCTTCAAGGGGGACGAAGCAGAGTTCGCTCGCATGAGTATTCGGGAAGGCTACTCCGGATACAATCCGGTGGACTGGGTAAGCCACAATCCATTATTTTGAGCCCACATATCATTGAATTCTCATTGATCGCCACTTGAATAGGGATGGAGGCGTCAAGTTACGTCCATCAGTTGCCCTCCTCCTCAACTAGAGAATCATTCTCGCGAAGGCGATCCGAGGTATCATGACGACCCAGAGACGTCGATCGAATTTGAAGACGGGGTCTTCTATCAGGAGGGCCTTGACGACGTCAGGGTGGCCGTGACAGCCGATCACCCCAGGGTTCTTCCTTCTTCCACAGTAAGTGAAAAGAAGACCCCCTCCCGAACAGGGCGCTCGTCTTGCGCTACCCCCCCCCCCCCCCCCGTGCTGACTTCTGCTCCCAAGGGTCGTCGTACTATGCATAAAAATGCCTCGGGAGGAGCGCGAACCGCACCAGCTTCAACCCTTGACAGGAGATCAAAACGGAAAGCTTCCACCGAGGCAGACACACCTGCCCCTTCTGCCCAGAGGTAACGCGTTTTAGAATTGCAGTGAGGATCGCCTTTGTCATTTGTTTATTAAGGCCCGCTCAACCTTTGCAGAAGGCGTGTGTCTCTACATCAATCTGAAGATTTCCCGGATGCCTCGAACCGCAATTCCGGTCCCCGGTCTTCGGCACGGGCCAGAGCCCCCTCTGAATACGCGGCGGCTGGCGTGCCTCCGGCGGACTCCGACGAAGTTTCGGTCACTAATTCCGAAGTCGAGAGCGTAATGAACCATTGCCGTCGGAGGGAGACTTTACGCCAGACCGCCTTTACCGAACAGGAGTTTAATGCTTTTAACTCGGTAGACGCGTACCTTGGAGCGGCTCGGACAGGTCTTGATGGGATTGCCGGTCTATTTGCTGCCAAGATGCAGGTATATAGCTTGAAAGCAAGTTCCCTAACTAACTAGCCCCCAAGCCTTAATTCGGGCGGGACGGCCGAGTTAAGGATTTCTAATGATGTAATTTTGTAGGCCGCAAGAGAGCATAGCAAAAAACAGGCCGAAGAGCTTGAGGCTAGCCGGAAACAGTTGGTCGACACCAAGGCCGAAATGGATGCGGCTCGAGAAGCTAGTAGTGATAAGTCCGGTAAGTGAGAAGAACTGCTTCCCAACTCGGGGAAGGGTGTATGGTGTATTTTATGTGTTCACACTGTTTTCGTCATGCAGCCACGGAGGTCGCGAACGAGTTGCACAAAGAGCTTGAGGCTGGTAAACACATGTTGTCGCGGAGTTATGAGGAGAAAAATGAGCTCAAGGCGGAGAATAAACGGCAAGCCGAGGAAATTGAGAGTTTAAAGACTCAGCTGGCTCAAGCTTTGGGGGAAAACCAAAATATAAAAGGTGGCATATACGGTAAGCGTTGGTCGCACCGCGCTGTTGGTCCGTGTCATTGATGTGTTAATTATGATGTGCAACACCTGTTTGTTAGGTCTCCTGACTGGGCGACCCGGGGAAGAAGTAGGCACGTATGACGGGAACCTATTAAAGGAACTGTCGAAGACCTACAAAAAGGCCCGGAAAGCCCTGAAGAGCATGGCAAAGGCGTTATGGCCGTCAGATGCGCCTCTAGAGAGTATGTCCGATCTAGCCAGTCTCTTTAAAGGGGCTCGGCGAAGGTTTGAATTATGGAAGATCTCGGCCTGTCGAGAAGGAGCGCGTGAGGCGTGGGCTATGGTAAAGACCCGCTTCACCAAGCTGGACCCGGTGTATATGGCCCGGGTTGGACCCGTGGGTCCGAACGGTCAGGAGATACCGCTGGGCTTGGTGTAAAACGACATGATGCAAGCCGCTCACTATTCTCAGAAGGACTGTGCTTTAGAGCAATTGATAGACAATGCCGAGATGGAGTAATTTTATCAATTCTATGTATCCATGTACTTTACGTTGACCGTGCTCAATCCGCGTTCTTATTTATTTTTGAAACAATGTTGTCTTAGCCGGCCATCGGCTTCTACCTCCCCAATCATGGATCGGGAAGTGTTCCGTACTTTGTGCCGTGAAAATGAAACAATACTTCGGGAACAAGGCAATCCGTCCATCTGGCTTAAACAGACAAAACATGTGCGGAGGGCTATGTTATATTACTATTTGATGTAAGAAACATCTTCTGATGAAAATAGTTCCTCCAAGGGTTCCTTTCTTCAGGTAAAATAATAATTCGGATACGTAAGATCAACGGACACCAATGGCTTTAAAAAAGAACCTTGGTGGTAAGCTCGAGGCTATATTCACTTCCCTTAGGCCGACTTATTGTATTCTGTAAGAACGCTAGCTTTCGGCTTCTCCCGTCTGAGGTACGGCCCCGGGTGACCCGGTCGTAACAATCGTAGAGGTGCTCCCTTTACTCCCTAGCCAAACAATCGAGAATGTAGGGGTAATCACAGGAGCCAGGCAACCCGGCTTGGCAAAGATCTTAAGTCAAACAAGTGCATATGTTGGCTTAACATGTATGAGAAGGATGCAATCATAACGAATGCGGTGTATGCATTTATGCGGCTCGTCTAAGGGAGCCCCCAAGCGAAGCTGGGTATTACATTTAATGGTATATAGTAGGGGCCTGGTGAGGTTCGATTTAACCGAACTAGCACCACGATGAAAGAGAGAAAAAGGTAAAAAAAAAGGCAAAATTTGACTTCAGACTCAGGCGTAAAAACGCCGCAGCCTTGCTGCGTTCCATGGGTTCGGCTCGAGGCCGTTGTCAGACGGGCGGCGAAGACGATACGCTCCTCCTACAAGTACTTCATCGATGATGTACGGTCCCTCCCATTTAGGTGATAGTTTATTCTTCTGTTTTTCGAGGAGTCGGAGTACAACGTCTCCCACGTTGTGTGTCTTTGCCCGCACTTCGCTGTTGTGGTAACGTCATGCTTGCTGTTGATAGAACGCGGACCGAGCCCGAGCTATGTCTCGCTCTTCTTCCAGTGCGTCTAGATCGTCCTGCCGGTCGAGCTCGGCTTCCTTTTCTTTGTACATGTGTACTCTAGGCGCGTCATGGATGAGGTCGCATGGGAGAACTGCTTCTGCACCGTATACCATAAAAAATGGTGTGTATCCGGTTGACCGATTAGGGGTGGTGCGCAGCCCCCATAGTACAGAATCAAGCTCCTCGACCCAATGGCAGTCAGATTGTTCAAGGGATTGAATTAGGCAAGGCTTAATGCTGCTCATGATGAGTCCATTGGCCCGTTCGACCTGCCCGTTGGTCTGTGGGTGGTACGCCGAGGCGTAATCGAGCTTGATGCCCATTTTGCCGCACCAGTATTTGACCTCCTCGGTGGTGAAGTTGGTACCATTATCGGTAATTATGCTGTGGGGGGCACCGTAATGGTGTACGACATCGGATAAGAAGTCGACGACTGGTCCAGATTCTGCCGAAGTAACGGGTCTTGCCTCAATCCACTTGGTGAATTTGTCAACCATGACCAATAGGTACTTCTTTTTGTGTGTCCCCCCTTTGAGTGGCCCGACCATGTCGAGACCCCAGACCGCGAAAGGCCAAGTTATCGGTATTGTCCGAAGGGCTGTGGGGGGCATATGGCTTTGATTTACGAACAGTTGACATCCGACGCATTGCTGAACTAATGTCCGGGCATCTTCGCGGGCGGTAGGCCAGAAAAAACTTGCTCAGAAAGCTTTGCTGACCAAAGCCCGAGCCCCGTGTGGTGTCCGCCCATGCCTGCGTGTATCTCTGCCAAGAGCTGCTGCCCCTCCTCCTCGGAGATGCACCTTTGTAAAACTCCTGTGGTACTCTTTTTATAGAGTTTGCCTTCATGGACCTTGTATGCTTTAGAGCGTCGAACTATACGCCGCACTTCGGTTTGGTCCTCTGGAAGCTGCTTTTGTGTGAGATAGGCTAGCAGGGGTTCTGTCCAGGTTGGGGTTACGGCCATGACTTCATGGGTGGAGGGTGTTTTCTTGAGTGCGGAGCCATCGATGATATGGTCGTCTGGCGCATTGTCCGGTGAGGCGTTGTTAGCGGGCTCATGTGTTGATGCGCTGGTGACATCGTCCTGCCACACCATGGAGGGCTTAAAGAGCCACTCGAGGAAGGTGTTTTTGGGAACAGGGTCGCGCTTGGCACCTAAGCAGGCGAGGACGTCGGCTGCTTGATTGCTATCTCTAGCAACATCGTGAAATTCTAGGCCCTCGAATCGGGCCGATATCCGGAGGACTGCGTTTCTGTAAGCCGCCATCTTGGGGTCCTTGGCGTCGAATTTGCCGTTGACTTGAGAGATCGCTAGGTTTGAATCTCCCCTTACCTCGAGGCGTTGCACTCCCATTGTTGTGGCCATACTAAGGCCATGTAGTAGCGCTTCATATTCGGCTGCGTTGTTGGAGTCCTTGTACATTATCTGTAAGACGTACCAAATAGTGTCGCCTGTGGGGGAGGTTAAGGTGACCCCAGCCCCCAGTCTGGCTAACATCTTTGAGCCGTCGAAATACATTGTCTAGTGTGAATATGTACTGTATTCCCGGGGTAGTTCGGCTTTGGTCCATTCGGCAATAAAATCGACCAACACCTGAGATTTAATGGCTCGGCATGGTTTTTATGTTATCTCAAAGGGGAGGAGCTCGATGGCCCACTTGGCGATGTGGCTCGTGGCGTCTCTGTTATTGATTATATTGTTTAAGGGGACCTCCAATGCCACTGTGACTGAACATTCTTGAAAGTAGTGTCGAAGCTTTCGGGACACCATGAAGACTGTGTAAGCTATCTTTTGATAGTGTGGGTACCGTGTTTTACATGGTGTTAGCACTTCAGACACATAATAGACCGGCTTCTGCACTTGAAATTTATGGCCCTCGGATTCCCTTTCCACCGCAAGCACCGCACTGACCACCTAATTGGTGGCTGAGACATATAGCAACATGGGCTCGCCAACACTAGGTGCGGTTAATATAGGGTTGCTAGCTAGGAGTGTTTTAATCTCCTCGAGCACCGCAGTTGCTTCGTCTGTCCATTGGAAATTCTTGGTCTTTTTGAGCAGCTTGTAGAGTGGTAATGCTTTTTCTCCGAGGCGGGATATGAAGCGGCTCAAGGCTGCCACGCATCCTGCCAGCTTCTGAACATGTTTGAGCTCTCTTGGTATTGCGAGCTGAGATAGCGCTCTAATTTTGGCCAGACTGGCCTCGATTCCTCTATGGGAAACGATGAATCCGAGCAGCTTTCCGGCGGGGACCCCGAAGATACATTTTTCCGGGTTGAGCCGTATGTCATAAGCTCGCAAGTTGTTGAAGGTTTGGTGTAGGTCGTCTACCAGTTGGTCTATGTGTTTGGTTTTGACAACCACATCATCCACGTATGCCTCGACCGTTTTGCCAATTTGATTTTTGAGGCATGCTTGAATCATGCGTTGGTATGTGGCTCCTGCGTTTTTCAATCTGAAGGGCATGGTGTTAAAGCAGAAGGGCGAGTAAGGGGTAATGAATGCGGTTGCCGCCTGGTCGGACTCTTTCATCTTGATCTGGTGGTATCCGGAGTATGCGTCAAGAAAACATAGTGAGTCGTGTCCTGCGGTGGCATCGATGATCTGGTCTATCCTCGGCAGGGGGAAAGGATCCTTAGGGCAGGCCTTATTAAGGTCTTTGAAATCGACACAGAGCTGCCAGGACTTATCCTTCTTTGGTACCATTACCAGGTTTGCTAACCACTCGGGGTGCTTGATCTCACGGATGGATCCGGCCTCCAACAGTTTTGCGAGTTCTTTGCCCATGGCTTGTCATTTGGGTTCAGAAAATCGGCGCATGGTCTGTTTCACTGGCTTAAAGCCTTTTGGAATGTTGAGGCTGTGCTTTGCTTTCCTGCGTGGGATTCCTGGCATGTCCGAGGGGTGCCAGGAGAATATGTCCCAATTTTCACGCAGGAATGTCCTTAATTCCTCGTCGACTGCGGTGTCCAGCTGTGCTCCTATGGACGCCGTTTTGTTGGGATCTGTTGGGTGCACTTGAAATTTTACTATTTCATCTGCTGGCTTGAATGACGTGGATTTTTGTCTTTTACTGAGAACCACGTCGTCCCTGTCGACGGTAGTGCATAAAGCTGTTAATTCTTTGGCCGCGAGGGCTTCGGATAGTGCCTCTAGGGCAAGAGATAACATTTTGTTTTCGGCTCTCAAGGCTCTGCTTGGGTCGCTTTTAAGTGAAATTACCCCATTGGGCCCTGGCATTTTGAGTTTCATATACCCATAATGTGGTATGGCCTGAAATCTCGAGAATGCCTCTCACCCTAGAAGGGCGTGGTATCCGCTGCGGAAGGGCACAATGTGGAATAGCAAGGGTTCGGATATGTAGTTGTCGGGTGTGCCGAACACAACATCGAGGGTTATGCGTCCCGAGCAGTGTGCCTCCCTACCGGGTATTATACCGCGGAATGTAGTGCTACTGCATTCGATGCGAGACCTATTGACCTACATCTTCTCGAGCATATCCTCGTAAATGAGATTGAGGCTGCTGCCTCCATCCATTAGTACTTTAGTCAGCCGGAAGCCATCGATGATGGGGTCGAGGACCAGTGCGGCCGGTGCGTGGCTGACGCGAGGGCTTGGCTCGTCCTTCTCATCGAAGGTGATAGGAGTATTCGCCCATGGCTGTGCGGCCGCCACTTGATATATCTGGCTGAGCTCCCGAAGAGCCTTTTTCCTTTTGCTGTTTGAGGTGAACGTCTCGTATACCATAAGGACATTGTGGTCCTGTGGTGCGGCTGAAGATTGTTTATCTGGGGGTGTAAGGCCCAAGATTGGTTCGCCATATTTGGCCACTTGTCTTACCACCCAGCAGGCTCGAAGTCTGTGGGTTGGGTTTGCGTCTAGCAAGACCGAATGTATTGGGCATGGTTTATCCAGCAACTCATCTTACACTGATCTGGGCCTGGCTTTCTTGTCATTGGGATCGCGCTCCAGTGATCGATTTGTGTAGGCTCGTTTAAGGCGAGGCTTTCCGTGGTGCGCGGTGGGCTGTGGCCCCATGCTCAGCTGTTGTGCCTTCCATGTGTCCTCCGAGGCGCAATATTTGCGCACCATGTCTGACAGTTCGGTGAAGCTTTGAATTCAGCGGCGCACGAGGGCATTTAAGAGGCCCTCATCCCTGCAGTTGAACTGGAAGGCTTTAATTATTTCTTTGTCACAGCAAGGTGCCATCCTGTTTTTTACCAGGAGAAATCTAGCCCAATAATGGTGGACTGTCTCGTTTGGCAGCTGTTTGATGTACATGAGGCCCCATATGTCTGGGCTTCCCGAATCCGGAGAGTATTCCGTGTGGTGGGTGGGTGGGAAAATTTCGATAATTCCCCCCTGCCGCGGATCCGGACTATCCTTGATGGGAGGTTGAAGCATGTTCGGTCCTGACCGCACAGGACTCAAATCCGAACTGGTGAGTGGCTGGATAGGCTCAAGGCCGGGACTTGTGTCAGGTGTTATGTCCAGACGTACATCCGGGCTGGTGTCTAACTCCGAGCTGGAGATTCGAGTGTACACCATCTTTAGCTTGCATGGTTGTGGCCCCTCCTGTGCCTCTTCGACTTGGGCGACGAGGTGCGTGACCGGAGGGGTGTTTATTTCTCGGTCATTGGGTTTAAGCCCGATCCGGTCGTAGGTTGTAGGCCTGATAACAGAAATTCCTATTGCGCAAAACAGATCTGCCGGCTGGGCACATAGGGGCGCCGAAAGCTCCGGTGACTCGACGGGAGGCCCTGCGGGCGGTCCGTCGGAGTTGGGCTTCAGGACCGGACCTTGAAAGATACCGGACTTCTGTGAGTTTGCTAGTCCTGGGGTCGATGCCCCTGGACTGACGGATCCTTCAATGGGGGTGAGGCCTTCGATCTGGTCGAGGCGACCGGCGGGGTTGGCGTGCACTCATATGCCGCCAAAGACGAGGAGGTGACCAGGGGCGGTAAAGCCCTCGGTACGGGTGCGGTCTCCATCGACCGGTTGAGCCATCGACCCTCTCGGCGATCGCACAGCGGAACTCTCAATGAAAGCACCAATGTCGATGTCAAAACCGGCAGACCTCGGGGTAGGGGGTCCCGAGCTATGGATCTAGGATCGATGGGTAACAAGGGATGAAGAACACAGTGTTTACCCAGGTTCGGGCCCTCTCGAAGAGGTAATACCTTACATCCTGCTTGATTGTATTGATTGTATAGCGTGGTTTATAGAGTAGATCTACCTCGAGATCAGTATGAGCTAAACCCTAGGCTACGGGGGGATGAAGATAGCTCTGCCCCTAATGACTACAACCCTCGGTTTATATAGACACCGTTAGGGTTAGGGTTACCGAAGATAGATTACAACAAGAGGGAAAGAGATCTCGTCCACCCTTGACTTGGAGGGCACACCAAGGCTTCACAGGTCTCTGTTCAACACACGGCTCCACCAGTCTGGCCCATATACAATGGGCCGTCGCCCCGAGGACCCCTTAGTCTATGACTCCCTCAATCGCCGTCACGATCCTTGCCCCGGCGGCGTTCCGGCGCCACCGGGAGAGAGGGGGAGAGAGCCGCCCTCCTTCTTCTTCTTCCTTGGCCTCCCCCCTAGACGGGAGGAGAGTTCCCCCTCTGGTCCATGGCCTCCTTGGCAGCGGAGGGGCAGGAGCCCCTCCTAGATTGGATCTATCCCTCTATTCTCTTCTGTTTCGCGTTCCTGTTTTCTGGCCAAAAACCGTTTCTTATATTCCCGGAGATCCGTAACTCTGATTGCGCTGAGATTTAAACATGATTTTTTTTCCGGATATAAGCTTCCTTGAGCCCGAAGTAGAGCTCGAACCGATGTACGAGGAGGGCACAACCCACCACCCCACGCCTGGGCCCTGGGGCGCGCCCTGGTGTATCTTGGGGGCTGTGGGCCTCCTTTTTGCATTGATTCCGCCTCCCAAAAATCACATATATTCCAAAATAATTCTCCATAAATTTGTATCGTGTTTGGACTTCGTTTGATATGGATATTCTGTGAAACAAAAAACATGCAACAAACAAGAACTGGCACTGGGCACTGGATCAATAGGTTAGTCCAATAAGTCATATAAAATGTTGCCAAAAGTATGTGAAAGTTGTATAATATTGGCATGAAACAATCAAAAATTATAGATACGACAGAGACGTATCAGTGTCATGTTGTCGGGGTACACAAACAGGGGTGTTTATTTCCCCTGACTTGTGCACGGACAGAAAACCTCCACCCCGATGGCCAGGACTTACCGGGGGAATAGCTACCTCAATATGGCTGGACCCGTCAGTACAAGCCCAGTCAAGTCCATGCAAGACCGAGCCAGAGAAGCCGCTCTTCGTGGGATCAAGGAGAGCATTAAGAAGAACAAGGCAGTAGGATATCACCTTGGGAAGGCCTCCCTTGCCGAGCAGGAGAGCCTGGCCAGGTCGAGACTGCCCCGAAGGCAAGTTAGAATCGCCCCGGCAAGCCTGCCGGGGCCGCCAAGACACCACCGCTTCACCGCACCACGACGCCAGTCACTTATCGATGAGGTGTCAAGCCCCCAGGTGATTAAGTGGCATTCGCTAAGCATGTGTCAGCTTGCTGGCAGACAGATCACACTCATTTGACACCCGTCCAGAGGCGTGTCAAGATAACAAGCAGAAGATGGCTAAGCGGTGATATAAGCTTGTCGGGGATGCACCCCCGCATGCCACCTAAGGCAGCATTTATGGCATTTTGTCCTAAGTGCCAGAGTTAGGTATGATAGCACTGTTGGCTATCTAATCACAAGATAATGTCTGTTTTGCCATTGTGGTTACCCCTTGAGCTATAAAAGGAGGTCCAAGGCAACCAAGAGAGGGATTCGGACCCTCACACACTTGTACTCACATAGCAGCTCTCCCCGAGGCCGCCTTGCCGGGCTTGAGCGCTGCGTGTTCTGCATGTTCCTCCATCCAATCCACCAAAGCAGGAGTAGGGTTTTATGCTTCTCAGTGGCCCGAACCTGGGTAAAAACCACCAGAGTCTCATCGTCGCGCTGCCTCATGGCCTCCGCTCTTTGTGCAACGTGATCTCCCTCCTGCCGAACCACAAGGGGCCCATGGCCCCATAGGTGATCGTGTCCACCCACGACATCTTTGGCACGCCAGGTAGGGGATATTCGCTTGCGCGAACCCGAAGTTGTGAACAGCGCGTCGATCTTCATCATCGCCTTCTTCGTCATGGATGAAGAAGAGGAGTGATGCAGCTCCCTAGAATCCTCCTTCCGAGACTCCATCGCACGTTTCCGCCACAGCAACAGTGGCGGCGAGAGCACGGGATGTTGGTGCTACGGTTAGCGCGGCTGGCATAGATAACATGGCCGCTGTGCCATCCGCAGTCAGAAGGAGAGACGGGCCGAGCGGTGGCACCGCCCCCCTCGCGATCCTCGATCGAGCACACATGTTCCCGAGAGGTGCCGCTCGATCTAACGAGCAAGAGAATGGTGCGTACTTGGCCTCCCTTTCCCTCCTTCCTCGCTAATGATCAGGATGCGTAGCGGCAGTGCCATCGGCATCAATGAGCCCGCATGAAGCTCGGTCCTGCATTCAGCCCGCCAAGGGTGAATCCCGAGCTGAATGCCGGGGCGAATCCGTCAGTTAGCACCCCCGGCAAGCAAACCGCGACAAGGCCCTGTGCGCCAGCGTGTCTATCACGCCAGTAGCTAAGAGGTCATTGGAAGGAAGGGAAAGAAGAGAGGGGGCAGCTCTTCCTTCTTCCTCGGTGTTTCATTAGTTGTGAATGCTTACATTGACGCCTCGACCCGTGACGGGGTTGAGCGCGTAACTAATGGACCGCCAAGTTCCTCCATTTTGTCCCTTCCCGTTTCCCCTCTTTTCAGGGCGAAAGTGAATACACGTGCGAAATTTCGCCGGGAGACACAAAGAGGAGGGACGACCGCACATAAAGGAGGGGATGGTATGCATAAGCAAATATGCACCCCAGCAGGAGGGAAGCATGAACAAAAGCTAAGTTGGCATGCTTGTGAACTTTCTTCAGAGCTCACTCCCGCGCATCCCCTGAAACAACCAAGGTTTCGTATGGCGAGTCATCTGCGCGATGGAACCTTACCGTATTTGTTTGCGCCCTTGCTTTGTTTCGAGTCTGCTCAACAAAGCAGGTGGCTGCATCAAAGATTGTTAAGGAAAAACCCACCGGCAGCGTGTCCTTGCTAGCAGAATACTAAGGACCCGTTCTTCAGAAACAATCGCGGCAACATGCTATAGGCGGGCAACCAAAGTACGCGAGGAAATTAACCGTACGAATACTGATGGAGAAACGAAAGGGGATGGCGTGTGCTCGCATAGAAATATCAGCTCAATAAACATTAAAATGAAAACAGTACAGAGCCTAATACGGGATACATGTTCTGTCTTAGTACAGGACAGCACGGCAGCAAAGATGGCTCAAGGCAGGGTCTGGCAGCCTCCCTGAACTCTTGGGACTGAGAGGACCCTGTCAGCAAGGGAGCCAGCCTTCTCCGCGGCGGCAGAGACGTCGGCACCTGGCGGCAGCTTCTTGAAGCCATCGGAGAGGTCAAGGTTCGGGTGGAAGAAGGCGAGGTTGCTCACGACCAGGAAGAGCGTCGCGAGCAAGCTTCCGGGATTCGTCGGCAAAGCAGGCGGCCTTGTCGTCTTCATACATCCTCAACCCTTCGATCAGGCCTTCAAAGAAGAGCGTCAGCTTGACACTTGGAACTTCATGCTTGCCGACGGAGAAGGCCCAGCTCTTCATGTCCATGTTTGCAATCTGGGCAGTGAGGCGTTCGGCGATATCGACCATGCTCTTGATCCAGAGGTCGCGCTGCTGAATTTGGTTTTCCAGTTTGTCTTCCACGTCTTTTTGGAGAGTTCTCGCCTTGGTCAAGTCCGTCATCAGCAGCTTCCCACGACAACCGGCAGATTCAAGCTCCTTCTCCAGGGAGGCAAGCCTGGCTTTCATACTAGAGATGGTGCCATTGGCAGTGTCAAGGTCTTGGCTTTTGGAAGAAAGTTGTGATTGCATGCCCTCCAGGGTGGCCTATGCTTTCCGTGCTTCTTCTTTGAGGGCCATGATCTCCTTGCTACTCCCAGCAAGGTCCTCTGTCAGCTTGCTCAATTGATTTTCAAGGTCAGTCTTGGCAGCGGATGCGGGAGCTAGCTCGTCGGCAACCTTCTTTAATTGGGCAGAGGATTCAAGGGAGAGTGTGTTGAGGGTGGCTTTATGGCCATCCGCCAAATCCTTGGTGCGCTGCTGAACAAGGGCCTCCAGCTCCTCGTCCTTGCCGCGGAGAGTAGCTTCGAGAGACCCTTCCCGGGCGGAAATGTCCTTCTCCTTGGTGTTTAGATGCGCTTCGTGCTCCGCCAACCGGACCTCCCGGGCAGTAATGTCCTCCTTGGCCATGGTCAGCACCTCCTCTTGTCGCATGATAGAGTGGGACTACTTCTTGTACCACTAGCGTAGTTCGTCGCCTTTGTCCCTCAACTTTCGGTCCACAAGGTTGACAGAGTTGCGCTGCTCCTTGACTGCCTGCCATTTGAGGTTGTACCTATGCTGCGCATCCTTGAACCCTGCCGCCATGGATTCCAGGAAAGCTAAATCCTTGGCGCTATCAGCGGAGTCATTAGCTTCTTCAACCCTTTGGGACAGCGGCGCCAGTATGCATCTGATTTCTTCGTCAAAGTTTGCGCTCGCTGGGGCAGATGAGCCGGGAGTCGCGGGTCTAGGTTGAGCGAGGATTAATGCCAACTTGCTTGGGGAAGACTACGGGGCCGCGGCCAGAGGATAGTTCATGGGAAGCGGTCCCATGGATTGGAGAGGAGCTTTCTCTTCAACAACTGTGTTCGGGCCAGATATGCTGCCGGGGATTTTCTCTACTTCTTCTGAAAATTCCTGAATATCCCCGACAGTCTGCTCGTGGCTTTCCGCGACAGCAATCATGACTGCTTCTTCGGCAGCACTTTTTCCAATATTGGCCACATCCTCCAAGAGCTCGGGTTCTTTAGTTGACGAAGCTGCAAATAAAATCAACAGATGGAATGATAAGAAGCCAGAGACTACCAAAATCAAGGCCAGGGGAATAAGTAATTCAAGCGAGTAGAAGCAAAGACAAGTGGATTACCCGATGGTGGCTGTTGTAAGGAGACATCTCCTTCCCCGGCAACATCTGTTGCCAGCGCTCGGTCCACGACTGAAAGGACCACGATGTCGCCTAGAGGGGGGGTGAATAGGCGTTTTAAAATCTTTTACGGATTTGGCTATATCCTAATGCGGAAATATACTAAGCGGATACTTTTCAAGCACAAATCCTAAATATACTAGGCTCAACTAAGTGCACCAACAACTTATTCTAAATAAGATGAGCACAACAAGGATACTAGTAAGCACAGGTAAGTTACACAAACTTACACAAGATATCACGCGATAGTAGCAAATATGAATTGCGGACTATAAAGTGTTGGCCTAAATAATCTCTACGATATGGTAACCAACACAATATAATGAGGACAACAAGGATAATAACAACCACAAGTAAGTTACACAAACTTACTTGAGCAATATCACAATATATGGAAGTGTATGACACAAGTTAGCAATTCACACTAATCACAAAGTATATCAATAGTAGCAAGTATGAATTGTGGAATATGAAGTGTAGGCCTAGATAATCTCTACAAGGAAATGGCCAACACAATGTAATGAACCAACACAATATAATGAGTACAACAAGATATAGTGAATGCACGGTCAAGTGACCAAAGTAAACCACAAGTAAGGAGAAAGGGTTAGGGATAACCGAAGTCACGGAGACAAGGATGCATCCCGATGTTCACTTCCTTGGAGGGAAGCTAGTCACCGTTGGAGGGATGGGTGTTACCACGAAGGCACACCAACACCACGAAGGCTCACCCTATTCTCCTTGAGATATCACCACGAAGGCGATTCTCAACCACTAGTGGTAGACCTTGAGGCGGCCTCCAAACCTTCACAAACTTTCTGGCGGACAAATCACAAGTTGATTCCTCACCGGAGTACTCCTACCGCCTAGGAGTCTCCAACCTCCAAGAGTAACAAGACCAAAGGGGGAAATGCTCAAGACTTGCTCAAATCACAAATTGCTTTGGTCAAAAGAGAGAGGAGGAGTGGATGTATGCTTGGATGAAATCTCTCTCAAGAACTCTCACAAATCTCTCTGAAATCTTTGATTTGGTGTAGGAGAAAGGAGAGGGAACCACTTGGGTGTTCTTGGGTTCCTTTGGATGAAGAGTTCAACAAATGAACCCTAGATCAATGGGATAGTTTTTCCCCAAATGGATTGGAGTTTTGAGGCTTGGGGGAGGAGGAGTGAGCTCTCAAGAATGGGGAAATTTCGGATGTTGAACACTAGCTCGTTGGGGAAGAAGGGAACCTTATATAGTGCCCCAACCAAATCTGCCCGTTATGCACAGAAAAACGCAGCCCGGAACTTCCGGGCATGCCCGGAACTTCTGGGCTCCCTTTGGAGAATATCAGCGCAACACTCTGGAAAGCCCGGAACCAATCCCGGAACTTCCGGACCCCGGAACCTCCGGGCATCCCGGAACTTCCGGCCCTCCAGATAGTAAAACATGCACAACTTTGTCATACGAACTCCGATTTTGATGATCTTGGGCTCGTTTTGTAGCTATGGAAAAACCCCAGGTCCTCACATAGAGAACCACCCAAGATCAAGCAAAATGAAGGATGCCAAATATACAAAGGTTTTAACATATATTTGGGAACCCTATTTGGCTTTGGATCTTCTTTGGTGTATAGGATAGAAGTGGAATTGTGTAGAGAAGATGTTGACTTGAGCAAATCTAACACAAACCCCTTTGATCCCCTCTTAATAGTGCGGGATCCCTATAACTCAAGAATCATAAAAGAGCTACACTACATAGTTATCGAGAATCCATTCTTGAGTGTATGTGTTCCTTCGGTGGTCATCATTCCACAGCACAAACGTCAAAGGAACTAATACCTTTGACTCGAGCCTTTCACTTGAGCTTGATGTTGATGTTTCTTCTTGGCTCAAGTTGAAGGCAAGACATTGGTGAAGTCTTCAAGTAGCTCTCCATACACAATGTGGGTAGCTTTGCTTTGTATTCATCTTCACATGTCCATCACATGATCATCTGCAAGCTTCAAGCATGTAATTCTCCAGACTGCCTATCTTGAACTTGCCCTTGTAAACCATGATCATCATCACTTGATGTCATCCTCTCATGGGCACTTGAAATCTTTCTCTTGATGTAAGTCCATGAGAATCATCTAACCCACACAGACATAGAAAACACATAGAATGGGTTAGTACACAAAGCGCAATTGACAAATTCTTACCATACCACAAGATCCCATGTGGCACATGATATGCGCTTGTGTGTTGACCATCTTTGAATTCAATCTTTGATCTTCATCTTGGTCAACATTTATCTTTGCTCCATGATTAATCTTGATGCACAACTATATGTATATGGCATTCATTCCGAATCCATTCAATATCCTTCTTGCATCACCCATGGAACAAACCTTCCTATATAACTTGATGTCATTGTTTCTTCATAGGAATTGTCATTCATTATCAAGTCTCAATGCATATATTTATGTTGACGGATTTCATCCATCAATTCATCCAATATTCTTCATGCATTGCAAATGGAACTTTCCTTCAAATGTATATCTCAATGCAAAAATTAGTCCATTAGGATTGTCATTTAATTACCAAAACCACACATGGGGACTACATGTACTTTCAACGACCACCCCTTCGGTGTCTGTGGCCTCGACGCGAGCAGACCCCACGGTGAAGGCCCTTGCCGGTGATTCCTCTGCTTGAACTTTGGCCAGCGGAGACCCTTGGGAGGTGGACCCCTCTTGGTGGGCTCCGCCTTGCTAGCTCTCACCCAACCCTTTGCCAGGGGATGAGGGACGCTCCTCTGTGCCTCCGCGAGCAGGCGAAGTGTGTCCCATGCCTTTGCGCTGGGGGCTGGGTTGGGGGCTAGGCACGGGATCCCCTACCCTATCCCCCGCCAGACCCACGCCTACCGAATGGCCCGGCACCACCGCATGCTTGGCCCGCTTGGCCCGCTGAGCAAGGGGTTCCTCATCCCTGCCAAATCAAACAAGACAAGATTAAATTAGCGACCAAGTATAGAATGCTTCAACAAGAGGCTTGGTCGTTCTGCTTACTCTGAGTCCCTAAGCATAGAGCCCAGCTCGTACGCCGCAGGTGGCGGGGTTGCTCTGCCCCTTTTTAGGGTCGGAGAAGCGGAACTTGCCGGTGGCAATGAGCTCGTTGGTGGGACCGAGACCTCTGGCGGGATTGAGCTTGACGAAGAAATTGGACTCGACGAGGGGCTTGGATCTACCGCCATGACCGCCCGTCGCTTGGCGGGTGGGGTCTTGGCCTGGGAGAGGCAAGCGGATTGGCGGCGTGCCACATCTTGCTTGTCGCCCTTGGTGGTTGTCTTCTTCACCCTTTGTCTGCTTCACGGGGGGGGGGCAGGAACCACTGGCTCTTGGTTAGCCCGCTTACGAAGGCGTCGGCCTGGACCTGGAGCTTGAGGGCCCATTTTGAGCCCTTCTTCCTCCGCCTCAAGTTTCTTTACCTCCTCAGCCTCAACTCCTTCTTGGACCCCTATTGCTGTGGCTTGGGAAGTCCCGGCCCCGGTAGGCTCAAGCCCGGCAGCCTCCTCTGTGGCATGCTCTTCACTCCCCTCTTCAAAAGAGCCTTCGCCCTCAACACCTTCCTCCTCTTCTTCTCCGGGCCCCGTTCCCTTGGCGGCCCTGAGCTCCCTGTCCTCTGCAATCCTGGTTGGAATGAATTTTGCCTCTGCCTTGGAGGTGCGCTTGATGAGGTCGTCCTCTACCCTGGAAGCTCTTTCTTCCAAATGAGAGACCCAGTCCATCTTGTCATACAGGGCGGGCAGCTCCCAATCAGCTTTGACCCCGAAGGCATTGCAGTCAGGCATCCATTGTAGGATCTGGATCAAGGCAGAGTTAAGGTGCAAGGGAACAACCTTTGCCGGCAGATGAAATGGTCCAAGACTGCCAAACAGCTGTTTGCATAACCAGTCATGGCCGTATATTGTCAGATTGTTAGCGGGGCCTGGGTACAGACGCATCCTATCAGCAGAGTTCTGGTATTCCCAAGCAAACTTGTCCCTTTTCTGCAGCGGCGCAATGCAGCGCCAGAGGAAGTCGGTCCTCACATGTTCGATGGTTAGCCCGGCAGCTTTGAGGCGGGCGATCTTGTTCAGCGTCGGGTGGAGCCTATCGTCAGTGAGGCCCAGCTTGCTCCAGTCGCTTCCGCGTGTGACGCATCCAGTCCGCGTCGAGCAGAACTCAGGGGCCTCTTTGTCCTTGATCAAGCACCAGTCAGCCCTCCATTCCTCCCACTTGCTGCGCTGCTGGCCAAGGAGATAATCCCAATCTTCCTTCTTGCACCGGGGGATCCAGCTTATGTTCCCCGAGCGGTGGGATTTGTCTTCTATCCGCGGGATGAAGAAGTGCGTGAACAAATCCACATTGGGGGCGACCCCAACGCAATTCTCACACAAGTGGGCGAAGATTGCCATGCATTCCATGGCATTGAACGTGAAGTCCAGGAGATGGAATCCGTACACCGCCATCTTGGCACAAAAGAAATCGGAGAAGGGGGAAGAGAGACTGCAAAGAAAGTACACGCGGAAGAAGCGGTACGAATTTGATGGGATCTTGGTCCCCTTCGGCAGAACTTCGGGCGCTCCATGCCCATTCTTGGTATCCCTCCCCCACATATAGGCATGCCTTGCGATTAAGGTATTGCCATCTAGGTGTGATGGGGAGAAAACCACATCCTCCTGTCGCCGCCTGTCCAGTTCTTCTGCTTTCCTCCTCCTCTCCTCCACCGCGGGATCCGCGGGAGCGGCCGCCTGCTTCCCCTTCACGGCGCCCATCTTTTGCCCCATCTCTTGGGCTCGCAGAAGAAGCAAAAGATCTAGCAGAGTTTTTCTGGGGCGGGCGATGGTGGTGAAGGCGGTTTTTTGGCTTGAGGAAGAAGATGAAGGGAGAAGAAACGGATTCAAATGAGCAGCGTCCCTTCGCGTTGCCCTTTTATTGGGAACACACGCGGGGGCTGGCTCTTCACTATCTCTTTTGGGAAGTTACCATTTTCGCAGGTGCATTACTCACTAACGGCTACTGTTCCACGATCCCATGACCTGTGGTAATTACGTGGAGTGGACGTGGGATTGACAGATCATCATGACAAAGGCTGCATGGACATCACTTCTTCGACGCGTGTCCATGCACTATTTGGGGCCTAACCCAACGATGCCCAGCGATACGTTTGGCTCAGGCCCGGGGTCTTCTGTCGGGGTACACAAATAGAGGTGTTTATTTCCCCTGACTTGTGCATGGACAGAAAACCTCCGCCCTGATGGCCAGGACTTACCGGGGGAATAGCTACCTCAATATGGCTGGACCCGTCAGTACAAGCTCAGTCAAGTCCATGCAAGACCGAGCCAGAGAAGCTGCTCTTCGTGGGATCAAGGAGAGCATTAAGAAGAACAAGGTAGCAGGATATCACCTTGGGAAGGCCTCCCTTGCCGGGCAGGAGAGCCCGGCTAGGTCGAGACTGCCCCGAAGGCGAGTCAGAATTGCCCCATCAAGCCTACCAGGGCCGCCAAGACCAAACCGCCGCCAAGACACCACCGCTTCACCGCACCATGACGCCAGTCACTTATCGATGCGGTGTCAAGCCCCCCCCCCCCTAGGTGATTAAGTGGCATTCGCTAAGCATGTGGTAGCTTGCTGGAAGACAGATCACACCCATTTGACACCCGTCCAGAGGCATGTCAAGATAACAAGCAGAAGATGGCTAAGCGACGATATAAGCTTGCCGGGGATGCACCCCCGCACGCCACCTAAGGCAACATTTATGGCATTTTGTCCTAAGTGCCAGAGTTAGGTATGATAGCATTGTTCGCTATCTAATCACAAGATAATGTCTGTTTTGCCATTGTGGTTACCCCTTGAGCTATAAAAGGAGGTCCAAGGCAACCTAGAGAGGGATTCAGACCCTCACACACTTGTACGCACGTAGCAGCTCTCCCCGAGGCCGCCTTGCCGGGCTTGAGCGCTGCGTGTTCTTCGTGTTCCTCCATCCAATCCACCAAAGCAGGAGTAGGGTTTTATGCTTCTCAGCGGCCCGAATGTGGGTAAAAACCACCAGAGTCTCATTGTCGTGCTGCCTCATGGCCTCCGCTCTTTGTGCAACGTGATCTCCCCCCTGCCGAACCACAAGGGGCCCGTGGCCCCATAGGTGATCGTGTCCACCCACGACACATGTAGTCGACGTTCACATAACACCACTAGAGGAAAGACAACATACATCTCATCAAAATATCAAACGAATACCAAATTCACGTGGTTACTTATAACAAGACTTCTCCCATGTCCTCGGAAACAAAAGTAACTACTCACAAAGCATGTTCATGTTCAAGATCAGAGGGGTATTGAATATCATTAAGGATCTGAACATATGATCTTCCACCAAATAAACCAACTAGCATCAACTACAAAGAGTAACAACACTACTAGCAACCCACAGGCACCAATCTGAGGTTTTGAGACAAAGATTGAATACAAGAGATGAACTAGGGTTTGAGATGAGATGGTGCTGGTGAAGATGTTGATGAAGATTGGTCCTCCCACAATGAAAGGACGTTGGTGATGACGATGGCTTCGATTTCCACCTCCTGGAGGGAAGTTTCCCCGGCGGAATCGCTCCGCCGGAGCCCTAGACTGCTTCTGCCCAGGTTCCGCCTCGAGACGGTGGCGCTTCGTCCCGAAAGTCTTCTCTTGATTTTTTCCATGTCAAAACACTTCATATAGCAGAAGATGGGCACCGGAGGCTGGCCAGGGGGCCCATAAGCTTAGGGGGCGCGCCCTACTAGGGGGTAGGGCGCGCCCCAGGCTTGTGGCCACCTGGTGGGTCCCCTCCTGGTATTTCTTCGCCCAATATTTTTTATATATTCCAAAATAATTCTCCGTAAAGTTTCAGGACATTTGGAGTTGTGCAGAATAGGGATCTCAGATTTGCTCCTTTCCGGTCCAGAATTCCAGTTGTTTGCATTCTCCCTCTTTATGTGAATCTTGTAAAATAAGAGAGAAAAGGTATGAGAATTGCACCATAAAGTGTAATAATAGCCCATAATTTAAAATGGACGTATGAAGCATCCCCAAGCTTGGGATAAACATTAATTGCAACAAATAAATTCTCAAACATGTCATTCTCATCAAACATAACATCCCCAAGCTTGTGGTTTTGCATATCATTAGCATAATCACTCTTATCATTAATAGTATGAATAGCACCAATAGTATAACAATTACTATCATCATAATTTTCCAAGTTCGTGCCAAAAAGATTCTCAAGATTATAAGAAGTGTCACTATCTTCCTAATCATAATTATCACAACAAGTAATAGGCATAACGAAATCATCCTCAATAGTTCCTTCGGACATTGTGCCATAGGACCAAAAAACAATATCATCATCAAGTGTATCATCTTCCACAATTATTTTTGATTTATTCGCATGAGGCACAACAATAACAGGAGCAACATCATTTGGGAGAGATACCTTTTTACCTTTGCTTCTCCTTCATTTCTTATTCTTCTTCACCACATTATGTGTGGGTTCAATTAATTTTCCCGACCTTCTTATTTAAGAGATTGGTTGGCTAGGAAGCTCCTCCTTGTCACCTAGTTCATCACGAGAAACAATAGGAGGGTATTGGAAAACCTTTACCCTTCCGTTAGTATTCCTTTTATATTCTATTGGTTTTCCAGTCTTTCTATAATTGGCGATATAAGCATTCTCATTGCCATTTACCACATAAAACATATAAATTTCTTGTAGATTAATTTCCGCATGGTTTTTGAATATGAATGCTTCAAACCAACTATTTTTATGTGACAATTCTTCACACCCCAAAAATAGACAAAGTTCATTATAAAGTTAGAGGGTGATCAAGTTATTACAATATTTGGCCACGATTCGATCATGAAAAAGCATGCATTGGAAATTAAGATGACCAACTTTATTGCAAAGTTCACAAGTAATGGGATAAAGAGAACATAATTCTTTAGCAAAATCATCTTCACTTTACGCCACCATTTAGTTTTTTCATGTTTATGCTTCTTACAAAATATATCATCCCTATATGGCATGTCTTCACAAAGTTTATGCACTCCACAAAAATTGGCATGCTTATAAGAAACCTTTTTATCATGACTAGTGCAATCATCATTAGTATTATGGATATTCATATAAAGCATACTAACAGCATTGCAATCATGCTTATCATTCAAGGATTTAATGCAAACCATTTTATTGAATTCTTCTTCTAACACTTTGGCACAATTTTCCAATCAATCATTTTCAAGAAAGACATCATAAAGGTAAAGCATTTGATGCAACTTCAATTCCATATTTTTTTTACTTTTCTTTTGTAGACCAAACTAGTGATAAACAAGAAACTAAAAGATTCAATTGCAAGATCTAAGGATACACCTTCAAGCACTCACCTCCCCAGCAACGGCGCCAGAAAAGAGCTTGGTGTCTACTACGCAACTTTGTTTCTTGTAGTCTATGTTGGGCCTCCAAGCGTAGAGTTTTGTAGGACAGCAGCAAAATTCCCTCAAGTGGATGACCTAAGGTTTTATTAATCTGTGGGAGGTGTAGGATGAAGATGGTCTCTCTCAAATAACCCTGTAATCAAATACAAAGAATCTCTTATGTCCCCAACACACCCAATACAATGTTAAATTATACAGGTGCACTAGTTCGGTGAAGAGATGGTGATACAAGTGTAGTATGGGTAGTAGATATAGGTTTTTGTAATCTGAAATAATAAAAACAGAAAGGGAGCAAGTAATAAAAGTGAGCACAAACGGTATTGCATTGCTTGGAAACAAGGCCTAGGGTTCATATTTTCACTAGTGCAATCTCTCAATAGTGCTAACATAATTGAATCATATAACAATCCCTCAACATGCTACAAAGAATCACTCCAAAGTTTCTATTGGAGAACATGGGACAAAAACGTGTATCAACCCCTATGCCTAGATTACCCTAATGTCACCTCGGGAATCTGCAAGTTGATTACCAAAACATATATCAAGTGGCTCAATAGAATACCCCATTGTCGCCGCGGATATCCACATGCAAGACATACATCAAGTGATCTCAAATCCAATATTCAATCCTACATAACAAAACCTCCAAGAGCAAGACTCAATTCATCACAATAAGATAGAGAGGGAAAAACACCATCCGATCCGACTATATTAACAAAGCCCATGGTCACATCAAGATCGTGTCGGATCAAGAACACAAGAGAGAGAAAGAGAGAAAGAGAGAGAGAGATCAAACACATAGCTACTGGTACATACCCTTAGCCCTGAGGGTGAACAACTCCCTACTCGTCATGGAGACCGTTGGGGTGATGAAGATGGCCTCCGGTGATGATTTGCCCCTCCGGCAGGGTGCCGGAAAAGGGCTCCAGATGAGATCGCTTTGGAACAGAGGCTTGTGGTGGCTGTGTGGAGGTTCTAGGTTAAGTTTTGGGGTTTTTTGTATTTATAGGAATTTTTTTCATTGATTTCATGTCAGGGGGGCCATGAGGGACCGACGAGCTCAGGGGGGCGTCTCCCAGGCTTGTGGCTCCCCTGGCCACCTTCTGGTCCACCTCCGGCACTTCGTTGGTCACTTTTGGTCCATAAAAATCACTGTAAAGTTTTGAGGCAATTGGACTTCATTTGGTATGGATTTTCCGGAAAACTAAAAACATGCAGAAAACAACAACTAGCACTCGGCACTAGGTTAATAGATTAGTTCCATAAAAATCATATAAAGGTGCACTAAAACCATATAAAATTATTGTAAACATGGCATGAATACTTCATAAATTATAGATATGTTGGAGATGTATCACGTGCGCGGTTATGAAATGCATTAATAGGCGCCTGGCGGGCACGCCTGTGACGTGACTCCTCGCATGGAAACCGCGCGGTGCGTACTCCCCGTGCGTGAAAGCGCTGAAGTGACCATGATGTGACTACTCATGCATGCGAGCACGCACACGGCCGATTGTGAGAGCGCCACCTGGCATGGTGTGTCCCACACGTCATTAACAACGCCGGCTAACAGTCAACTCCCTTGACCAACGGCAAACCCCCGTTTGGGCATTGGTGAGGGTGGGTGGCGCGGTGGAGGGAAAAGGGGATCAAAAAGAGTTGGCTTGGGAAAAGCCGAGGAGGACTAAGCAATAAGTGGCACAGAAATAGAAATCCCTTTCATTTAACAGAAATCCATATTATAGAGCTCAAAATACCATGAGGATTTTTAATGATTTTTGAAAGGAGAAGAGTCCAGAAAGCACCGAAAGATGCCTAGGGCCCCCAGACGGCCAGGCGACGCCACTAGGGGGTGGCCCGCATGGGCCAGCTGTTTGGAGCCCCTAGGCACCACCTTTCGCCCATTTTTTCTATAATTTTTGAGAATTCTCAAAATCCTCAATACTATTTTTCATGATTTTTTTCAGCCGCCGCAAGCTCCTATTCCGGGGAGTTCCAATCCGAAGTTCTGTTTCGGCACCCTGTAAGAGGGGGAAGAGAAGGTATCATGTGCACCAGCCAAATCTGTGCACCGGTTGCACCAATAGCTTTTGGGCCATTAGATCTAAATGCAACGGGGCAGATTTTGCTATATGTTGGACTATACCATATTTGCAGAAGCAACCTTATGGTTCATTACATTTGACCCGCACTCCATATCGCATTCTACCATCAATAAGTTTATGTGTTTATTTTTTGTCTCAAACAAAAATAAACGGTTATTTTGACCCGAATGTTTGATTTTGAATCTGTTTTGACTGTCAACTTTTGTCTTGATGAGATCTTTGAAACAAGATCAATGTTGAATATGCTTTTAATTATTTTTTTAACTTTTGAAACTTCGCTTGATATTTAATTTAAGCATGTGCACGTGGGATCGACGTGTGGATGGAGAGGCCGAGTTTGAAGTAAATCTATGTTTCAATACAAAACATATAAATATTACAGTTACGTTTTTTTAAATGAACATTGGTCTTGTTTCGAACATCTTGTCAAAACAAAAATGGTGGTCATAGAAAAATCAAATTCTGATGTACGGTGCAACATATATGACAATATTTATGTTTGGAGAAATAAATAAATAACACTGGATTAATGATAGGAGAGGAAAGAGCGAAGTGTGGGTTGTTTTTAACATAGTATGTGGTCTTTTCTGTAAATGTTCCACCAATCCCATGTTCCAGCCTGCTCCCATCCCTCCGTTGTGTATCCAACAGCTCAAGTGTAACTGGTGCATCCGTTGCACCAATCGACCTGGTGCACAGGATACGTTCTCAGAGGGGGAATCCATCACCGGAGCCATATTCATCTACCTTGTTGTAACCATGACCATGCATGAGTAGTTTCCTCTGGACCGTGGGTCCTCAACAGGGTAGATGGCATCCTCTCTCCCTTGTGATTCAATACAAAATTCCCGTGAGCTGCCTCACATGATCGGGATCCATATGATGTAATTATGTGTTGTGTTTGTTGGGATATGATGAATTGTCACTTTATGATCAGATTGATCATTGAATTACTGAATCTCTTATGGGTTCTGTGTTGCATAATTAAGTAGTCATATATGCTCTTCGATCTATTTGTCTACTTTGGCCAAGTTTGATAGGTAATTCTTCAGGGGGGTTTAGAACGGTGGTGGGCTCAATCTTGCGGCCATCCATCCCAGTCACTGAAAGGGAATGGGAATGTTTTGTATTATTGCTACTAAGAATAAAATGATGGTTTCTTTATCACACTTGGATAATAGTGAAAGTGCAACTAATCCCCGGGTGGTTTTGGTAATTCATAACAACATATAGCTCATTGAACTAATATCCACTCAAGATGAATATTTCAGGAAGTTCAATGAATGGCATGGCATGGACTAGAAATGTGGACCCCTCAAAATGCGAAGAACACATATTGGCAAAAGCTCAAGACTCTTCATCTTTGTTTTAGTGATCCAAGATCACATTGAGTCCATAGGAAAGCCAATACTATTAAAAGGGGATGAGGTGTTACTTAATGTATTGCTTGCTCAAATGCTTAGTGATATTGCTCCTAAACCCTCAACCACTTTCTCCATCCAAATATGTCAAAACCCTAAACTCCAACTCGGCCCCACTGATTCTTTCTATCCGGCGCCACCGAGTTCATATGACATAGCCACAGTCAGAAACCCTAACAGTTCGGTCACACCGATACAGATCTCGGTCTCACCGAGATGGCCTTGCCAACTCCCTGTTATCAGTTGCATTTATTTCGGTCTCACCAAAATTGCAATCGATCTCACTGAGATGGCTTGGCCAATTCTCTGTTGCCCTATTGCTTCACTTTGGTCTCACCAGTTGATGCAATCGGCGGCACCGAGATGAGGTTTGCCCTAAGCCCTAGCACATCGATCCCACCAAGTTGTTCCAGTCGGTCCCATCGAGATTCCTAACATTCACATTTTGAACTAACCGGTCCCACTGAGTTTAACTATTTGGTCTCACCGAGATGGGTCAAATGTGTGTAACGGTTGGATTTTGTGTGGAGACTATATATACCCCTCCACCCCCTTCTCCATATGTGAGAGAGCCATCAGAATGTGCCTACACTTCCACCATACATTTTCTGAGAGAGAACCACCTACTCATGTGTTTTTTGATTATTTCATGCTATTATATTATCAATCTTGGACACTTTATATGCATTTTTATGCTATTTTATATCATTTTTAGGAACTAACCTATTAACCCCAGTGCCTAGTGCCAGTTGTAGTTTTATGCTTGTTTTTGGTTTTCTAGAAAATCAGTACCAAACGGAGTCCAAACGCTATGAAACTTTTTGACAAATTTTTTTTGGACATAAGAAACCCTAGAAGTTTTGGGAGGAGACCGGAGGACAAATGAGGAGATGGCAAAGCAACAGGGAGCGCCCAGGGGGCACACCCTGTTACCTTGTGGGCCCCACGTGGCTCCACCTGACCTAATTTCACTTCTATAAATTCTCAAAATATTGGGAAACCCCCAGAGAGCCACCTGAAACACTTTTTCCGCCGCCGCAAACTTCTGTTCTTCCGTGATCCCATCTGGAGGCCTTTTTTGGTACTCTGTCGGAGGGGGAATCGATCATGGAGGGCTTGTACATCATCCTTGCTACCTTCCGATGATGCGTGAGTAGTTCACCACAGACCTATGGGTCCATAGCTAATAGCTAGATGGCTTATTCTTTCTCTTTGATCTTCAATACAATGTTCTCCTTGATCTTCTTGGAGTTCTATCCGATGTAATCTTCTTTTGCGGTTTGTTTGTTGGGATCCAATGAATTGTGGGTTTATGATCAGATTATTCATTGAAAGTAATTGAGTCTTTTCTAAACTTTATTATGCTTGATTATGATAGCTTTGAATTTCTGTCCAATCTATCCATTTGGTTTGACCAACTAGATTGATTTATCTTCAGTGGGAGAGGTGCTTTGTAGTGGGTTCAATCGTGTGATGTCCCCACCTTATGACAGAATGGGTAGCAAGGCACGTATTGTATTGTTGCTACTAAGGATAAAATGATGGGGCTTATTCATATTGCTTGAGTTTACTTTGTCTACATCATGTCATCTTGCTTAAAGCGTTGCTCTGTTTGTCATGAACTTAATACCATAGATGCATGTTGGATAGAGGTCTATTGGTGGAGTAATAATAGTAGATGCAGGCAGGAGTCAGTCTAATTGTCATGGTAGTGATGCCTATAGTGTGATCGTTGCCATGAATAACGTCATAACTATGCGCTTTTCTATCAATTGCCCAACAGTAATTTCTCTATCCACCGTATGCTATGTGTTCGAGAGAGAAGCCTCTAGTGAAAACTATGGCCCCCGGGTCTACTTTTACCATATTATAAAAACTAAAATAATTTGTTGTAATTTATTTACTTTTATTTTATTTTGCAATTTATCTATCTACATGTACAAGATTTGATCCTTGCAAGTAACGAGTTCAAGGGGATTGACAACCCTCTTGCCTGCGTTGGGTGCAAGTATTTACTTTTGTGTGTGCCGGTGCTGGCAATGAGAATTTGCTTGGTTCTTCAATTGGTTCGATAACCATGGTCATGAATATAAATATTACAATTTAATCGTTGTCCAGCTGTAATTTGTTCACCACAACACATTTGTCTTGCTTGGAGAGATGTCTCTACTGGAACTATGACCCCTGGGTCTTTCTTCTTTAAATGCATACACCATTATAATTTACTTTTCTCATTGTTCCATATTTTTTAGTCTACCTATCTATCAATTCCTACCATATCATACAAATTATCCTTCTAACTAGCAGGACAAGAAGCATGAAAATCTTCTTGAAATGTTGGGTGCGAGATTTTTTTGTGTTTGGTGTGTAGGTACAGAGGATTTAGGTTGCAAAAGAAATTCCTACTAGTTCGATAAACCTTTGTTCTCAATCGAGAGAAATATTTATTGCTAGGTTACTTCACCCTTACGCTTGGGGGTTATCCAATGACTCATACGAGAGAGAGCAAGCAGTCACCACTCACCACAGCCTCTCACATCGCCAATACCCAAATGGGTGGTCCAGATCTAGTTTCATTAGGTATTTGCTCATGAACAATCTAAATTTATAAGTTGGGTTTCTTAGGTGAAAAGTTAGCCTAGTTCAAAATTTTGTGACAAGTTTGGTTGAAGGTTTTCACAAATTTGTCGTTGAATGTGTGTTGTTGACTTTTACTATTTTAAGTTGTGTTTTGTGTTTACTTCTTCATTTTGGATGATAACATAAAATAGTAGGGTCTCATTCATGCCATAATTTCCCACACACGGACATGGTGTTCCATGTGAACAACAACTAGTTAGAACATGTTCAACGTGTGATGGTTTTGGCTGAAAAAGTTTTTTGTCGGGCTTGAGGATCACATGTTTTTTTGCCCAAAGGAAATCTATCCTCTTTGTGTGTTACTCCAAAATTCTATTTTCTACCTCTTTCTCCTTCAATTTTATCATCAAGAAGTTGCACACTTAGTAAGACTATACATTTGATATCCAAGCCAAATCTACGAGGCACATCAAAGCATATGGTTGTACATGCCCTTAGTGCCCCCTTCTAATTGTTACAAATGCCAAGTAGTAAAAATATATGACATGTGTCGTAAAACCACCCTGACACACTTAGCTTGGGCTAGTAATGGCCAACCCGATGCTAACGCTGGCTCGGACGAACTTACCAAGGTACCCCATTAGACTTGCAAACACGAGGTTCGACCGAGAAAGTGATCAATGCAGTCAATGTAAGGATGTGTAATAGTTTTGAGCATTAATACATATAGTGAGTGTGTGTGTATGTGTTAGAGAGAGATTTTCCCGCTATTCCACCATCATTAATATGGTGGCAATCACATGCTCATCTTGGCAGAAAATCAATCCGTTATTTTCTTTGGACTTAATGGTCAAAGTTGCTAGGATTTTTATCGTTGACCTTTCATACCCGATCGGAGGGAGTGTATAGCTTGCACGAACTAGTCATCAAAATAAACTTTTGAACTAGCCTACTAGAAGTAAGTTCCACGACAAGACATGTCAAAGAGCATGGTGCCCCCATGTTTGGTTTTGGTAGTTAATGACAATCCCTATGGACTAATGGTTTGCTTTGAGTGTTACTTGAAGGGTTTGTCCACATGCAATGCTTGAAGACCATTTGTTCATTTGAAGATTGAATTTGATGACCAAGGTGTCATTCAAGGAGTTATCCAAATATTGGTCAGGTGAGAGTTGAGCTCATTGCAAGCATTTCTTGAAGAAGAAAAACATTATGTGAACATTCATGTTTATGTTCAAGACATCATATTAATGAAGAGATTAGATTAGATACAAGGTTGATCAAGTCAGAGCACAAAGGGTGGATTCCATTTGATCAACACACAAAGCATAGAAGATATACCGAGTGGGATCATGTGATCTCATGGTATGGTAAGCATTGTCCATTACGCTTTGTGAAATAACCCATGATCTATTTGTTTGGTGCTTCTGTGTGTGGCCAGGTATCTTCCAATGGACAAGTCTCATATAACCCATGGAGGATGTCATCAAGTGGTGATGATCATCAAGGTTGTGTTTTGCAAAGTTCAACATGAGCATCACGAAGATGTCACATGGTTGAAGCTTTATGTCCATTCAGGTGATAATGGACAAGTGAAGATTTGCCTAAGAGAGGCTCTCCATAGCGGAGTATGGGGGATTAATTTACTAGTCTTCATCAAGCTAGTGCAATTAAGAAAGGTGGTCCAACTTGAGGAGGTCAAGATCGTCATCATCTAGCTCAAGTGGACTATGTGCAAGGCAAAGGTATAACCTTGATAGGTTATCTATTTTACCGGTCTCATGATGTTAGTTGGGAGACCGGGTTATAGGGTCGATAATTGTACTATCAGGGTGGCGGTCTCGAGTGAGTAGCTTGATCATATCATTCATAGAGTGCTCAAACCTTTGCATCCTTGGCATCATCTTATTGGTTCTTATTTGTCTTTTCTCTATGTGAGGCCTTAAAGCTTGTGGTTTTCTTATTGACAAGCTCAAGTTCATCAAAAACGAATTTCTAATGCAACTTCTATTGTGCTTTTGGTGTTGAAGATTTTGCTGGCTCTTATTTGAGAAAGGGTTCTCACCTTTATATTACTAGCATTTTCTCTCTTGCTAGTTCTGAATAGTTCCAATCATGCTTTGACAGCTCCTGTGGTTAGCTTCTTATCAAGCTTGAGTTCATCGCAATCAAAGTTTAGTTGCAAAAGTTAAGGCAGTTTTGGTTTTACCTATCTGGGTGCCCGAAGCTTTTCATGTCCGAGTGCCCGGAGGCTCCAGGGAGTTTTTGCCTTGGGATCTGCCATGTCCGAGTGCTCGGAGTCCCCAGAGTTTGCGTACCCGGGGATGGGCTTTTCTTATCGAATGAGCCCGATTGCCCGGGCATCCCCTGCACCCTGCGGCTGTCTTGTCTGGGTGCCTGAGGTCTCTGCCCCCAGGTACCCAGGGTAGGCCGTTTGTTCCCTGGTTGGTCCTGTGCCCGGACCCCTTTTGTCTGAGTACCCGGGGGTGTCGACTGGCAACGATCATTTTTCCCGTGAAGGGTATTTATACCCCATTCTTCCACCTCCAAACCGTGCATTCATTAGCAAGTTTCCCCCACCATTGTTGACCTCTTGGAGCTTGCTTTCTCTCTATTCCTCCCATGATTCTTGCATCTTTTTGAGGGAAAAAGGAGAGGATATCTAGATCTACATTTCCACCAATCCATCTCTCCTCTAAGTGAGGGGAACCTTGTGAATCTAGATCTTGGAGTTATTTTGTGTTCTCCTCCTTTGTTCTTCCTCTCACATTCCTTCATAGCATTAGTTGTTGTGGTGGGATTTAGGAAATAAGGACTTGAGCACCCTGTGTTCTCTTGCCATTGTGTTTGGTGCATCGGTTTGAGTTCTCCATGGTGATTCATGGAAGTCTGAGAAGCTTATTACTCTTGGGTGCTTGGTACCCTAGAGCTTGTTCCTCTTGGGTGTTTGGGCGCCCTAGCGGTTGGTGTTGTTGTGAAGCTCAGTCACTATGGTGTAAAGCTTCGGGAGCCTCCTATTAAGTTGTGGCGATTGCCCCGAGCAATTTGTACGGGTTCGGTGACCGCCCTCAAGGGTCTCCAATTGTATGGGTTCGGTGAACACCCTAAAGGGTCCCTTAGTGGAGTCATGGCACCTTGCATTGTGTAAGGTGATATGTCTCCAACGTATCTACTTTTCAAAACACTTTCCCTCTTGTTTTGTACTCTAATTTGCATGATTTGAATGAAACTAACCTGGACTGACGATGTTTTCAGCAGAACTGTCATGGTGTTGTTTTTGCACATAAATAGAAGTTCTCAGAATCAGATGAAACTTGGCGCAGATTTATTATTGAATAAGTACAAATACTGGTGCAAATATCCACTGGAGGAGGACCACCAGCTGCTCACAAGGCAGCAGGGCATGCCTACCCCCTGGGCGCGCCCTCGTGTCTTGTGGGGCCCACATGCGACCGTCTGACCTAATTCCACCTCCATAAGTATCATCTTCCTGAGAAAAAATAAGAAGAAGTTTCATCGCATTTTACGATATGGAGCCGCCGCCACCTCTTGTTCTTCGTCGGGAGGGCTGATCTGGAGTTCGTTAGGGGCTCCGAAGAGGGGGATTCATCGTCATCATCAACCCTTCTCCATCAACAATTCCGTGATGTTGACCACCGGGAGTGAGTAATTCCTTCGTGGGCTTGCTAGACGGTGATGGGGATGGATGGGATTTATCATGTAATCAATTCAATTTGTTAGGGCTTGATCCCTAGTATCCACTATGTTCTGAGATTGATGTTCCTATGACTTTGCTATGCTTAATGCTTGTTAGTAGGGCCCGAGTGCCATGATTTTAGGTCTGAACCCTTTATGTTTTCATCAATATATTTGAGTTCTTGATCCTATCTTCTAGTCGTATGCACTTGCTATTATTCTGAACCGTAGACCCCAAGGTAACAATAACTGGGATACTCTCCGGGGATGACAGTAATTCGAGGAGTTCGTGTATTCACCATGTGTTAATGCTTTGATCCGGTTCTCTATTAAAAGGAGGCCTTAATTACCCTTATATTTCCTTAAGGACCCCGCTGCCACGGGAGGGTAGGACAAAAGATGTCATGCAAGTTCTTATTATAAGCACATATGACTATATATGGAATACATGCCTACATTGAATTGATGAATTGGAGCTATTGTGTATCACTCTAGGTTGTGACTGTTATATGATGAATGTCATCCATACAAATACCCATCGCTGATCCAACGCCTACGCTTTTCTCATATTGTGTTTGCTAAGTTACTACTATTACTGCTACCGTTCCAATCACTACAAAACTCCTACTATTACTATTGCTCACTGGTAGAGCGAGGTGCTATACAAACGGTTTTTAACCCCTTTCCGCGATGGCGTTTTGAACCGTCGCCAAGTGAGTGGCTGCGATAGGGGGGTCCTTCCCACACGACCCAGAAACTGTCGGGGATAGGCCCTCCTGGCACACTCGCTCGGCAAAATGAGTTCGTGTGCGACGGGCGAGCGATGAAATACGATTATACAGGCCCAATCAGTTTCGGTCGTAAGTACATCCCACACAGTTAGTCCCAAACAAATGTTTCCATTTGTTATGTACATTCCACATAGTTAATCCAAGGAATACGTTTCCGTTCTTATGTACATCCCACACAGTCAATCTAGGGAAAACATTTTCGTTCGTATGAACATCCCACACAGTCAATCAAGGGAAAACATTTCCATTCGTATATAAATCCCACACAGTTTTATGTATAGCCTCGTGTGTGATAGGTGTAACTATCACACATGCTCTGCCTCGGTTAACCGTTTGCTTTTATTCAACTACATCACACACGATTTGATGAAGAAAACTGTATGGCATTGGGCTATCCATCACAAGCGCTTTTACTGCTAGAACCGTTTGCAAAGTTCCATGACCCATTTAGCAGGTTTATTAGTTTATAATTAATAATTCCAGTATTACGCAAATTCACATTTCATATCGAACAGTTGTTTGCCAATTTCATATCAGGCACATCAATATATTTTAACATCACAGTACGATAACAACCTGAAAACAGCACAGTACAGCATATAGCTAGTTCACCTTCATAAGAACAATATTAGAACAATATATTCATTTCCCTAATCGAGATCATCCAGGCTCGTCTTATCCACCTCTGCTTTCAGTTCAGTGAGAACCTGTTTTGCACTGGACAACTGGGAAAGTGCCTCCTCGCCAACACCATCTTAGCAAAGTCTGATTAAAAAAATCTGAGCTTGATAACCCACAAGTATAGGGGATCGCAACAGTTTTCGAGGGTAGAGTATTCAACCCAAATTTATTGATTCGACACAAGGGGAGCCAAAGAATATTTGCAAGTATTAGCAGTTGAGTTGTCAATTCAACCACATCTGGAGATTAATTATTTGCGGCAAAGTAATCAGTAGCAAAGTAATATGATAGTTTTGATAGCAAGTAGCAACAACAATAGTAACAGTAACAGTGATAGCAATGATTTTGTAGCAGGTGTAACAGTAATGGTAGCAGTAGTAACTTAGCAAGAACAATATGAGAGAAATTTGTAGGCATTGGATCAGTGAATTCGTTGGATGATATTCATCATATAACAGTCATAACCTAGGGCGATACGGCACTAGCTCCAGTTCATAAATATAATGTAGGCATGTATTCCGTAAATACTCATACGTGCTTATGGAAAGAACTTGCATGATATCTTTTGTCCTACCCTCCCATGGCAGCGGGGTCCATATGGAAACTAAGGGATATTAAGGCCTCCTTTTAATAGAGAACCGGAACAAAGCATTAACACATAATGAATACATGAACTCCTCAAACTACGGTCATCACCGGGAAGTGTCCCGACTTCTGTCACTCCGGGGTTGCCGGATCATAACACGTAGTAGGTGACTATAACTTGCAAGATCGGATCTAGAATATAGATATAATGGTGATAACATAAATGGTTTAGATCTGAAATCATGGCACCCGGGCCCAAAGTGGCAAGTATTAAGCATGGCAAAGTCATAGCAACATCAATCTCAGAACATAATGGATACTAGGGATCAAGCCCTAACAAAACTAACTCGATTACATGATGAATCTCAGCCAACTCCTCACCGACCAGCGAGCCTATGAAGGAATTACTTGCTCATCATGGAATTGGCGATGGAGAAGGGTTGGTGATGACGAAGATCGAAGATCCCCCTCTCCGGAGCCCCAAACGGACTCCAGATCTGGCCTCCCGATGAAGAACAGGAGGTGGCGGCGGCTCCGTCTCGCGAAACGCGATAATTCTTTCTCCCTGATTTTTTTTCTCTGAAAATGTGAATTTATAGTGTCAGGGTTGAGGTCTGCGGGGCCACCAGGTGGGGACAACCCACCTGGGCGCGCCAGGAGGGGGGCGCGCCCTGGTGGGTTGTGCCCACCCAGGTGCCCCCTCCAGTGGTTCTTGGCTCCATAAATTATCTTTTATTGTATAAAAAATCCTCGCAAAGTTTCGTCCCAATCCGAGAACTTTTATTTCTGCACAAAAAACAACACCATGGTAGTTCTGCTGAAAACAACGTCAGACTGGGTTACTTTCATTCAAATCATGCAAATTAGAGTCCAAAACAAGAGGAAAAGCATTAGGAAAAGTAGATATGACGGAGACGTATCAACTCCCCCAAGCTTAAACATTTGCTTGTCCTCAAGCAATTTAGTTGATAAACTGAAAGTGGAAAATAAAAACTTTTATGAACTCTTTTGCTCTTGTTTACATATATAAGCTTAAGTAGCACCCAGGTTTTCAGCCAAGATCATGACTGTCGGCGTACGACACCTATGGGACCGCGCAGATCCCTTCTACGATTCGGTAGGGAGAGAGGTATGCACAAAGAGCAGAACCAACGATCGACGCGAGGTGATTTTACCCAGGTTTGGGCCGCTAATCAGCGTAAAACCCTACTCCTGCCTTGTTTTATTAAGGGTGTTCTTGAGCTCAAACTCCAGGAGCGCTTGCAATGAACAGTGCGTTCAAAGAGTAGCTACGCATGTAGAATGGGCCAGAAGATCCTCCCCCTGTAGCAGTTGCCTTGGGCTTCCTTTTATACACCCAAAGGGGTCTCCATAGTGGCAAAATGTACATACATTGAGGTGTAAAGTAGCTACAGGATTATCATACCTAACTACTGATGGTTTTGGACAAATGCAATTAATGCACCGTGAGGTGTCCGTTTAGGTGTCCACATTTCCTTGGGGATGGAAAAAGGAGCCATCCCATCAGCACCGCTTAAGCTCTCCTCCGCTGGCGCCTTGCCATGCATCCGGAAAAGGGCCCAGAATGCCAGGCTGGTTGCTACGCTGAAGCGGTGGCGTAGTGATAGAATCTTGCCGGGGCGCAAATCGTGTCGGGTTCAAGATCTTGCCAGGCTTCGCGAGCCGTCCCGGCAAGATCTTGCCGGGGGCCCGGTCTTATTATCTCCTCATCCTTTGATTCTTGGCTTGAGTATCTCTTTGATAATCTTGGATTAATCTTCAACTATTCCCCCGGCAAGCCTTTGCCGCAGGCACGGCTACAACTACCCGTGCACAAGTATGGGGTACTAAAGGCCCGATACTTAGTACACCGACAGGAGCCCCCGGGCCTAGGCCACACACGAGTGCAAGGCGTCGTTGGGCTAGGCCCAAACAGTGCACGGGCACGCGTGGCAGGGGATTAACTGCTCGTGATGATTTCGCTTACTGCGTCCCCCCACTACACGCATTGAATGCGCGACGTGGGGCGCGTGCGCTGAACGGCCGTGGCCGCAGCGCGCTTGTAGAGGCGTATTCACATTGGGCAGTAAAAGAGGCGGCCTCGCTCCTTCCCCATAAAAAAGGGAACTGCAGAGGCGCTACCTATTTACCCCCTCTTCTTCCCAATCCGGACTCCGCCATTGCTTTCCTTCTCTCGAGCCCAGAGCAAAGCTTCTCCTCATCCGCTCACCGCCTCCGCACCCGTTCCATCCTCGGTTTCCGCCCCCACAGCCGCCATGCCACCCAAGGCCAGCAAGGGCAAGGGCAAGGAGACGAAAGCCGATGTCCCGGAGAGCAAGCTGGTGAAAATGCGGAAGAAATTCGTTGTCTTCGCCCTGACGCTCGATGCGAAAGCTCTGAAGAACTGGTACCAGTGCATGTGGGCGAGGGAGACACAAGCTCACCCCGCAACTCGCGTGATTCAAGGTTCTTGCTCCAAAAGCGGACCTGACAGATATCCCTTCTTGGTTGCTTATTTCTATTGCGGGCTCTGTCCTCCATTCTCTGACTTCTTCAACAACATTATGTACACATACGGCTTCCATCTTCTTGATTTCATGCCGAATGTTGTACTGTGTATGTCCATCTTTGCTCATCTTTGTGAAAATTTTGCCGGAGTAGTTCCCAACACTGCCCTCTTCCGCCATTACTTTATTCCCCGTATCCAAAAAGGGGAGGCCCTCTCTGGTTCTATCACCTGGATTCCAAGGGCTTGGAACAAGGAAATATACCCAGAAGGGGTTTACCACGAGAAGTGGGATGAATGGCGGTCCGAGTGGTGCTGGATCAAGGAAAAAGATCCCCATCCGTTCTGTTCGCCCCGACGGCAGAAGGCGGTCCACGGCAGCGACTGGAGCGATTTTGCTGCTGAAGACGAGAAGCTCGTGATTGCCACCACCAGGATCCTTTGTCTGAAGGCTGCCGGGCTCACAATGGAGATGATCGGCTTCAATTTCCTCCGCCGCTGCATCGCCCCCTTGCAGAATAAGGGGAGACCAGCTTCGGAATACCGGAACGCAGCAGACATCATGAGACTGCGCCCCGGATTGAACAACAATTTGACTGCTATGCAGCTTGGCGCTCTCCGCCAAAGGCTATTCCAGCGCAACAACAAACATCGGTTGCCGGCAAGAATTGTCCCTCTGTGCAACAACTCCGCCCTGGGGTCGATCATCGCCACAATGCCAATGTTCAACGCCCACGGACTTGATGCGACTTGGGCCGAGCCATCCGAGGAGGAAGCACAAAACTTCTTTGATAACTTGACGGAGAGAGCCATCCGGGCAGAAGCAGACCTCATCCGGGCCACCACTGACGAAGAAGTGGCATACATCGCCACTAGGGCGGAGGAGGCGAATCTTGCCGCGGAGGCTGGCAGCGTCGGCTTCACGGAATGGGAAACCAGTGACGCAGAAGTTGTGATGGAAGAAAATCCTGCCGGGGAGGATAGGGCTGCCGAGGAACAGAGCAGCGCAGCCGCTGAGAGCTCGTCCGACGAAGACACGGCTGAAGAAGAGCCGCAAGAGGAGCTCCCAGCCCCGAAGAAGACAAAGCGTGTTCTTCGGAAGGCTGCTTCTGGCATCCCGGCAAGCCAACCTTCTTCGAGCGGCGAGGCTCCCGGCAAAAAGGCGGCTGACAAGACTGCTCCACGGCAAGGAGTTCGATAGCAACCCGTGCGGCGCGCGAGACACACACCTGTGGCAACTACTGGGGCGGCAGGGGCGTCTCACACAACTGCACCGGAGGCTGAGGCGGCCGAGCCACGCCAACTCCCTGCACCTGCTACAGCCAAGCGACCGAAAACCCCTCCTCCGCCCCTCCACACGGGCACTGCAATGGAGGTCGATTTCGACATCTCCGGCTTCAGCCCGGAACGAGAAGAGGAAGAGTAAGTATCCTGTCACAGCCTTTGTCTCCCAAATTTCGGATTAGTCTCATAGCCTTGTTTTGTCTTGTCTCTGCAGTGATGCAGAAACCTTGGTAGAAAGGATGGCGAAGAGGGCGAAGACTTCCACGGGCGACGAGCCCTCGGCAGGTTCCACAAGTGCGCCAGAAACCATCGTCATCAGCCCGGAGCTTAGCCCTCGACGCAGCCCCCAGCACAGCCCCCAGCGTGAGTCCATTACTCATTTTCCGCTGGCGGGCACTGAGGTTTCTATTCTTGCCGCTGATATCTTTGGGCTTGCAGGAGAAGAACGGCAACAAGGAGAGTTATTGGAAGATGCTCCCATCATGCCACCTCCGTCGACCACGCCGCCCACAAGCGCATCCTCGGCAAGAGATCCTGCTGACGAGCCTTTCTTGGTTGAGGGGGAGCCGGCAAGCATGGACACCGACAACCTTCCCCCTGCAACCGAGGTTGCCGGGAGGGGCGAGGCCACCTCTCAACAGCTCTACACAGGTAACTGATTGCCTCAGAGCGCTTGTTATTCTTTCCTTTATCTCTCTTTCTTTTGTCTTCTTGAGCTTCAATCTTGATATCATTCTGTTTCCCTCCTTCGTCCTTTAGAATTCCCTGTGATGGAACACATGGACGTCGATGCTATCATCGAGGAGACCGCCAGGGATGTTGCCACCGAGGCCGACAAAATCGCTGCTAGCGAGGCCGCCAAGGATGCCACCGTCGAGGCCGGCGGTGCCTCTGCTGACGAGGCCGTCAAGACTGCACAGTAAGAACCCGCCAAGGAATATGCTGAAAGGGACGGCAAGGAGGCTGGTGACCGTACTGACGGTATTCCTGCCGCAGGAGCGCCAGGCGCTACGCCGGCCACGGAGCCCCCAGCTGCTGGTGAGGCGGTTGCTGAGGATCAACCGTCAACATCCGAAGTCCCTTCATCAAGCAAATATCTCAAAGTTGGCGAGAACCTGTTCGTCAACTTGCCGGGGACGGCAAGCATTGGGGCACCGACCGAAGGGGAAACTTTTGATGAGGAAATCATCACTGCTGCTGGGCTCGAGATCGTCAACGAACCAAGAGTCAGCAGTAGCAAATCTGAGGAAGATCGGCTCCTTCAGGCCATGGGCGATAACTTCCGCAAACTCCAAGCGCTCCATCGTGCCCCAAATAGAGAAGGTAGATTCCAGAGCTGCAGTTGTTGAAGCGGCTGAAACAGATTTTCAAAAGCGCGTAGAGCAAACGCAAATCTGGTACGCCGAGGCCTATCAAGAGCTGACTGCCAACCGAGAACAAGTGAGCCAAAGCTGGACGGAGCTCCTCTTGAAACAATCTGACATAGAGAAGGCGCAAGAGGAAGCTGCGCAAAGAATTGCTGCTGAAGACGCCCTTCTGACGGAGCGTCGCATTGCGCTTGATGCTCACGAGGAAGATCTTGCCGCACATGAGCAGGCGCTCACCGCCAAGCTTCGCAGCAAAGATGAAGAAATCAAGAAGCTTGTCACGCGGTGGACCAGGAGCTGGAGCAGAAGCACAAGGAGGCGCTCGAAGCTCTAACTGTAGATCACGCCGGCAAGCTCAAGAAGGCCGCCGATGCTGCCGAGGCTGTAGAGGCCGCCAAGAATGAGCTGAACGACAAGGTGAAGAAGCTGGAGGTGGATCTTGAAGAGCACAGCAAGGAGCTCTCGATGCTCAAAGGCGACAGAGAGAAAACTCTCCATAGCCTGGCGGAGATGCAGATTGCTATATCCGACAAGACCAAGCAACTCTCTTTAGCTAATGATGCTATTGCCGATCTGAGGCTGAAGTTGACCACGCTGGAGAAGTCACTTGAGGACGGCAGGGCCCGCGAGAAGGCCCTGAGCAAGGATCTCCAAGACGACAAGAACTTGCTCAAGAGCGCTGCCGCCGCCCAAGTTGACTATGAAAAGGGGGTGGAAATCTGGACTGAACGCCTCGTCGACGCCGCGGAGAAGCTCATGGCACAACTGTCAACCATTGGCCTGCCAAACTTCAAGTATTCCACTGAAGAAAGGATATCCCGAAGCGCCAGGCTGACCATATTCTTTGAAAGTGTCATTGATGCTCTGAAGCTGCTTCAGTCCAACCGGGCGACCCAACTGGCCAACGAATCCCGCCAGCTTTGTCGGGCCGTCCTCCGCAAGGTACTCATCAAGGTGGTGCATAATAATCCAGGCGTCAACCTCACCAACGTGCTCGGCTGTTTGCCGAAGGATGCAGATCTCAAGGCACTCGAGGAGCTTGTCGTGCCCATCCTCGAGAAGGTAGATTCAATCAAGAGGGTCGAAGGCCAGCGCAGAGACTAGCTGCCTCATTCTCCCTTGTCGCCACCATTCCATGCCAAAGACAATTAAGTCTTAAGTTAGAACTGCGGCAACTTATTGATGTAATATAACTTGCTTATGTTTGGATATATTCATGCCATTTCCCTTGTCTGATTGCTTTCCGTATGGAGCACACCCTACGCTTACTGAAAACTTGCCGGCGCGCAACTTGTCGCGAGCGCTGGGTGCGGGACTTCAGCAGCCTGCTGGAGGTGCAGCGGCCGGCAAGGCACCTTGGCGTTCTCAGTGCAGCCATCTAAACTGTTGAGCAGACTCGAAACAGAATAAAGGCGCAGCCAATTACGATAAGGGTTCCTTCGCGTGCAGGTTTTCCATACAAAGGCCGAAATCATCCAAGGAAAATAACCTTGTAATAAAAATTGAAAAGCTTGCTCAAGTTTAGCAACTTAGCTCTCTGTCGCTGTATTCCTTGTTCCTTCCGGCAAGGTATCAATTCTGAACGTCGCCCACTGGTATCAATATCTTCCTTCCCCCTCGGCAAACATGCGCGGTTCGTCAATGCTTACCGGGAGCAAGTGTCATACAATATGTCAGAGAATCATGCATATATATAAACATGGAAATCGACAAGAAATGCATAACACTTAATCTTATTCAACTGCGCACAGGGTCTGTGCCTGGCTTTGTAGAAAGGATTACATGCCCTGCCGGCAAGACTCGTACAAAAGGTGGTTGCCGGGGGCCCCCGGCAACCGCGCCTCACGGGTAAAACTTGCGAAGATGTTCGATATTCCAGGAGTTGCTCACTGGAACGCCATCCTTGGTCTCCAGGCGGACAGCGCCGGGCCTGGTGACTCGTACTACCCGATAAGGGCCTTCCCACTTCGGCGTCAACTTGTTTGAATTCTTGGCGGACTGAATCCGTCGAAGAACAAGGTCACCTTCCTCAAGGCTTCGGGCATGAACTTTGCGGCTATGATAGCGGCGCAAAGCTTGCTGGTAGCGAGCAGCTCGCACAGCAGCCTGAAGACGATCCTCCTCAAGGAGCACAGCGTCATCTTGTTGCAGCTGCTCTTGCTCAAGCTCATCATAAGCGAGCACTCGAGGTGACCCGTATATGAGTTCCGTGGGGAGAACTGCTTCCGCTCCGTAGACTAGAGCAAAGGGTGTCTGGCCAGTGGCTCGATTTGGTGTCATTCTGATTGACCAAAGAACCGCCGGCAACTCATCAATCCAGCGCCTTCCGCACTTTTTCAGCTTGTCAAAAGTTCTGGTCCTGAGACCGCGCAGCACTTCAGCATTAGCCCTCTCTGCTTGGCCGTTGCTTCTTGGATGAGCAACAGAGGCAAAACAAATCTTGCCGCCAAGGTCTTGGACGTACTGCATGAAGGTGCGACTTGTGAACTGCGTGCCGTTGTCGATGATGATCCTGTTGGGCACACCGAAATGGCACACTATTCCCTTAAAGAACTTGACAGCTGACTGTGATGTCACCTTTCTCACTGCTTCCACTTCTGGCCACTTTGTGAACTTGTCGATTGCCACGTACAAGTACTCAAAGCCCCCGGTAGCACGGGGAAAGGGGCCCAGTATGTCAAGCCCCCAGACCGAAAATGGCCAGGAAAGAGGGATTGTCTGAAGAGCTTGAGCTGGCTGATGCGATTTCTTCGAATGAAACTGGCACGCTTCACACTTGGTTACTAGTGCAGTCGCATCCTGGAGAGCAGTGGGCCAAAAGAAACCTTGCCGGGATGCTTTTCCAACAAGTACTCTTGATCCTATGTGAGAGCCACATATGCCTTCATGTATCTCTGCCAACAGCTCTAGTCCATCCTCCCGAGGAATACACTTTAATTTCACACCATTCGGTCTCTTTCTGTATAGAACGTCATCGACGAACTGGTACATAGTAGACTGACGGGCTACTTTTTCCACTTCTTCCTGCTCCTCGGGGAGTTCTCCTGTCTGAAGGAAATGGACAATGTGCTGTGCCCATGCTGGAGCCTGAGGCTCGACAGCTAGGACTAAAGGCATCTCTTCCGCCAGGGGAACATTTGTCTCGACGGCGAAAGCCTGAGGCTCCACCGGAGCCTGTTGTTCCCCGGCAGGCTTGCCGTTGATCCCGGCAAATTCCTTGCCGGTGGCTCCAGGGAGCTCTGCCGGAAAGTACTGCCCATAATTCAACTTTCTTCTCTTTTCTTGCCTCATCGACGACGCCACAGATGGTTGAGTCAAATGGAGCACAAAAGTTCCTGGTTCCACAGGCAACTTGAGGGCAATGCGCTTTGACAGGTCATCAGCAATACTGTTCTCGGCACGAGGGATGTGCTTCATTTGCAGACCGTCAAAGCGCTCTTCCATTTTTCTCACTTCATCCACATAAGCTTGCATTAATGGACTCTGGTAATTCTTGTTAACTTGCCTGACAACAAGCTGTGAATCGCCTCTGATGATGAGCTTCTTGATACCAAGGTCTGCCGCGATCCTGAGACCGGCAAGCAGCCCCTCGCATTCCGCAGTGTTGTTTGTCGAACTCTCCCGGGGGAAATGCATCTGGATTACATACTTGAGGTGCTCTCCGGTGGGAGCGAGAAGCAGCACGCCAGCACCGGCGCCTTGCAGCGAGAAAGCCCCGTCAAAGTACATAACCCATTCTCGATCAGCTTCCTTGCCAGGGAGAGTCGTTTCTTGAATCTCTTTGTCTGGCGTTGGTGTCCATTCCACAATGAACTCCGCCAAGGCTCTGCTCTAAATTGTTGAAGTGTTTTCAAACTTGAGACCAAAGCTTGACAATTCCAACGCCCACTCCACGATTCTACCGGTTGCCTCTGGATTTCACAAAATCCGCTGCAACGGGAAGCGAGTGACGACGGTAATTTCATGTGCTTGAAAATAATGGCGCAGCTTCCTCGAGGCCATAAGAAGGCCGAAGAGCAGCTTCTGCACACCAGAGTATCTTGATCTAGCTCCTTGCAAAAGGGAGCTAACAAAATAAACTGGGCGCTGCACCATCTTTTTCTTTTGCATTGGTTCTTCTGATTGCGCAGATCCTGTCTTGTCGGGACTAGTCCTTGCCGGGGATGATCCTGGCGTGTCACTTGGCAGTCCTGCCGCTGGTGTTGCCTCCTCATTAGCTTCTCTCTGCGCCACTAACGCAACACTAACCACTTGATTTGTCGCTGCCAGATACAGCAGCAACAGCTCTTGTGGCCTAGGCGTGACTAGCGTCGGCGGAGAAGAGAGGTATCTCTTCAAATCTTGCAGCGCAGCCTCCGCTTCCGGAGTCCATTTCATTGGACCTGCCTTCTTCAAAATTTTGAAAAAGGGCAGGGCGCGCTCAGCAGATTTGGAGATAAACCTACTTAGGGCAGCAACGCAGCCGGCAAGACGGCGTACATCCTTGACGCGCCTTGGCGCCTCAATCTACTCAATAGCTTTGATCTTGTCGGGGTTCGCCTCGATCCCTCACTGAGACACAAAGAAACTGAGAAGCTTGCCGGAAGGAACGCCAAACATGCACTTCTCGGGATTGAGCTTTAAATTGATCTTACGCAGATTTGCAAATGTCTCTTCTAGATCTTGTATGAGCGTCGCTTTGTCCTTGGTTTTGACCACTATGTCATCCATGTAGGCTTCCATATTTCTATGCAGCTGAGGCTCAAAACCAATCTAGACCGCTCTCGCGAATGTAGAACCAGCACTTTTCAACCCGAAAGGCATTCGTAAAAAACAATACGTACCACATGGGGTGATAAATGCGGTCTTTTCTTCATCTTCTTTTGCCATGAAGATCTGATGATACCCTGAGTAGGCATCAAGGAATGACAGTAGGTCACAACCAGCAGTGGAGTCCACAATCTGGTCGATGTGTGGCAAGGGGAAAGGATCTTTAGGACAGGCTTTATTGATATCTGTATAATCAATACATAGCCTCCATTTTCCGTTCGCCTTGCGCACTACAACTGGATTGGCCAGCCACGTTGGGTGAAGCACCCCTCTGACCAAACCTGCCGCTTCTAACTTCCTGATTTCTTCGGCGATAAATTCTTGCCGCTCCAAGGCTTGCTTTCTCACCCTCTGCTTGACGGGCCGCGCGTGAGGACAAACAGCAAGGTGGTGCTCAATTACCTCCCTGGGAACACCGGGGATGTCAGATGGTTGCCATGCAAACACATCGACATTCGCCCGCAGGAAGGCAATGAGCGCGCTTTCCTATTTGTCATCAAGGGTGGAACTTATGGTGAAAGTTCCTCCCGTTCCATCCTCCTTGACGGGCACCTTCTTTGACTCTGGTGGAGCAGCCTTGGACTTCTTGTTCTTGCCGGTGGAACTTCCTGGTACATCCTCAACGGGAGCGCAGCACTCCGAAGAGGTGCGCTTGCCGGAGTTCGCGCCAAGGTTCCTGCCGGTCTTCTTCTTCCCCCCGGGAGTTCCAACGGCAGGAGCAGATGCCTTGACGGCAGGTGCTGCGACTGCTTCCCGGTAGAGTTGGTCGGCATAGATGAGCGCATCCTTTTTGTCAGAGTGGACAGTGATGACGCTCAACGGCCCGGGCATTTTCAGCACATTATATGCATAGTGTGATGCCGCCATGAACTTGGCCAACGCTGGGCGGCCAAGGATCCCGTTATATGACATGGGGATCTTGGCGACATCGAACACCACCTTCTCCGTCCTGTAGTTGAGCTCGCTACCAAATGTTACCGGTAGCGTTATCTTGCCTTTCGGCTGGGTCCTTCCTTGATTGATCCCTTGAAACATGCCGGTTTCTTCGAGATCTTCATCAGGAATTTGCAGCTTCTTGAGCACATCTGGTGAGATCAGGTTTAGCCCGGCCCCACCGTCAACTAGCATTTTTGTCACCTTGAGGTTGCGGATTGTCGGTGAGACCAACAACGGCAAGCACCCGACCACAGTTGTGCAATCAGGGTGATCCTCGGCGTAAAAAATGATAGGCATGTTGGACCACTTCAGAGGTTTGCGTGCATCAAACGATGGCTCCGTTGCATTAACCTCACGCGCACACTGTTTAAGTCGACGGTGGGAAGAATGCAACGAGGCACCTCTGTCAATACACATGGCCTCTGTAGCTTTCTGAAATTCGTGCTCACTGGACTCATCATCTTCCTCATCATCATCATCACCCTCTTCTTTGTCACGGCCTCGAGCGGGCCTCTCCTTCTATTGTTTGGCCTTGCCACGGCGGCCCCCGCGGCCACCACGCTTCTTGCCGGACCCCTCAGCACTATCTTGGGCCTTCTCCTTGTCTCGCCTCTCGTACTCAGCTCTTTGCTTCTCGACAAGTTGTTCAACTTGCTGGCAATTTTGGAGATCATGGCCCTTGGTGCGATGGATCTGCAATACTGCTTGCCGGAGCCTTCCGGCTTGTCGGTGGCCGCCAAGGCCTGACAGGAGGCGCACCTGGCAACTTCCTTGCCGGGGTCGCCAACTTTGGCCTTCTTGGCGGTGCCAAGGTCGCCGGATCCCTCGACAGCAAGCACGGCCTTGCCCTTATGCTTCTTGTTTCACCGCCCGCCCTTCTTTGTCGGGGCGGCAGCATCCTCGCCTTCAGAGTCGCCCCCAGCGCCAACATCCTCGCCGGGGAGTCTCCTTCCCTCTTCAGCCCGAGCACATTTATCGGCCAGAGCATAAAGCTCAGCGATATCCCTGATTTTGTTCATCGCCATTTCTTCCCGCATCTTGCGGTTACGCACGTTCTGACGAAACGCGCCGATAACAGCGGCAGGATGAACATCCGGGATGTTGTATTGCACACGGCTGAACCTTTGGATATATTTGTGTAGTGGCTCGCCCTCCTTCTGGGGGATGAGATGCAAATCACTTTCCTGGCCAGGGGTTTGATGGCCTCCAACAAAGGCGCCAACAAACTGATGGTACAGATCTGACCAAGAAGAAATGGAATTCTCCGGTAGATGCATCAACCATGATCTGACGTTGGGTTTGAGCACCAATGGGAAATAGTTGGCAAGTATCTTGTCGTCTCGGCCCCCGGCAGCCTGCACCGCAATGGTGTAGATGCTCAGGAACTCCGACGGGTGGGTCTTGCCGTCATATTTCTCCGGGACCTCTGGCTTAAAGGTTCGGGAATTGGGCCACTAGACTCGCCGCAGCTCACGGGTAAATGCTGGACAACCTACCTCGTAAGGCAAGTCGCCTGCGTACCCTGGCGCAGGCTTGTCAACAGCAGGTCCTGCGCGTTTATCAGATTGATGGCGCGCTTCCCGTCGCCGCTCGATGGTAGTTCGAGCATCCTCTTTGCTTCGTTCCCGAAGAACTTGACGCTGATCGCGGTGCATCCGCAGATCGGACGACGCCGTGGAATCATCGTCACGGTCATCGGTCTACTGGGTCGTCGATCGCCGCTGCTATCGTGGAGGAGAGTGCACCGTGGTCGCACCGCCTCCAGTCTTCTCTCCATCGGCTCGCACCGGATCGATGGACCGTCGCCGCGAGGGCCCTGCCTGCTGCGGCCCATCCTTGTTGACGAAGCCGATGAGGCTCTGGATAGTAGATCGCCACTCCTCCATCTTCTCCGGGGTAGGAGGGAAGTCGAGGAGCAGCTGCGCACGTGCCAAGGCTTTCGCTAGTGTAGGTGGCGGCGACAGGTGCGAGGTACATGAGGTGCTCTGACTCCTAACAATGTTAGAAGGAGCACCTTCACGACCGTGCGACCGCGCGCCACTTCCACCAGCAGCTTGGCGTGCATGCTGGGCCTGCGCACCTTGAGATTGATGCGCAGAAGTCCTTTCATGGGGGCGTCCCGAACCACCAGCGCCATGGCGCTGCTCGTCGCGTGCAACCTGTGAAGGCCGCAACGCTTGCGCCGGCGTAGGAGTCCTAGGAGGCGCCCTCCGATCTCTGGAGTTCGCTGCACCACCCATAGGCAGCACAACCCCATCTCTGGATCCAGCGGTGTGCGGGTTGCCGTCTCCGCTGCGAACGACACCGCTCGCCTGGCTTGGATCACCGGAACGCCGTGGAGGCTCTAAACTTCTACCTTCTGCATCTACGCCGTCACCCGTACGCGAGGGCACGGGCAAAACGGATGTAGATGGTAGCGCCGTTGCGGCACTCTTCTTCTTGGGTGGCATGGTGATGAAGATGACGAAGAAACTGAAGCGCCGATCACTGGATCAGGTTCGCACAACCTTCTCCCCCTGCCTGGCGTGCCAAAGATGTCGGCGTACGACACCTATGGGACCGCGGAGATCCCTTCTACGATTCGGTAGGGAGAGAGGTATGCACAAAGAACAGAACTAACAATCGACGCAAGGTGATTTTACCCAGGTTCGGGCCGCTAATCAGCGTAAAACCCTACTCCTGCCTTGTTTTATTAAGGGTGTTTTGAGCTCAAACTCCAGGAGCGCTTGCAATGAACAGTGCGTTCAAAGAGCAGCTACGCATGCAGAATGGGCCAGAAGATCCTCCCCCTGTAGCAGTTGCCTTGGGCCTCCTTTTATACACCCAAAGGGGTCTCCACAGTGGCAAAATGTACATACATTAAGTTGTAAAGTAGCTACAGGGTTATCATACCTAACTACTGACGGTTTAGGACAAATGCAATTAATGCACCGTGAGGTGTCCGTTTAGGTGTCCTCATTTCCTTGGGGATGGAAAAAGGAGCCATCCCATCAGCACCGCTTAAGCTCTCCTCCATTGGCGCCTTGCCACGCATCCGGAAAAGGGCCCAGAATGCCAGGCTGGTTGCTACGCTGAAGCGGTGGCGCAGTGATAGAATCTTGCCGGGGCGCAAATCTTGCCGGGCTTCGCGAGCCGTCCCGGCAAGATCTTGCCGGGGGCCCGGTCTTATTATCTCCTGATCCTCTGATTCTTGGCTTGAGTATCTCTTTGATAATCTTGGATTAATCTTTGACTATTCCCTCGGCAAGCCTTTGCCGCAGGCACGGCTACAACTGGCCGTGCACAAGTATGGGGTACTAAAGGCCCGATACTTAGTACACCGACAATGACTAACCATGTCGACAATAAGTCTTAAAAATTATATTAACTCATATCAATGGCATAATCAACTAGCAAGCAATAATAAGATATCTCAAATGACAACACTTTTTCAAAGCAACCATGATATAATATGACAATAGTGGTATCTCGCTAGCCCTTTCTGAGACCGCAAAACATAAATGCAGAGCACCCCAAAGTTCAAGCAGCGACTAAACATTGTAATTCATGGTAGAAAAGATCCAGTCATGATGCACCCAACATTAGCTACACACAATGCATGAGGATGACAATAGTGCTCTCAGGATCTGGCGCTTATTTGAGAAAGTGATGACACAACATAAAAGTAAATAGATAGTCCCTTCGCAGAAGGAAGCACTGATTTGCAGCGGTGCCAGAGCTCAAGTTTTTAAAACAGAGGTAAATGAAATTTTGAGAAATGCACCCTTCTTGTTTACTTCGCGACCATTAGTTATCGGTATCTTCCATGCTAAACACATTAGTAGCGGTTCCCAAGCGATAAAAGTAAAGGTTTACTCCCCCTCCACCAACAATCACACTCCACGGCTGATCCGAAACAACGGGTACCGTCCATACCAACAATAGTCCTGGGGGAGTTTTGTTTAATTATTTGCAATTTGATTTCGGGACTAGGAATCCCTATTACTGCCTCTCTCATGCAAGGACGAGTGAATAAACACTCATCATGAGAATAACCCGCTTAGCATGGAAGATACTGACTACCTCCTGTCGCTCAATGAACAATCCAGGCACACAAAAAGGATATTTATTTGAAGTTTTTAGAGGTGGCACATGCAAATTTACTTAGGACGGTAGGGTAATACCGCATATAGGTAGGTATGGTGGACTCATCTGGAATAACTTGGGTTTTAGGATTTTGATGCACAAGCAGTATTCCCGCTTAGTATAGGCGAAGGCTAGCAAATAGGTTGAGAAGCGGCCAGCTAGAGAGAGAAAATGGTCATGAACATGCATTATGCATAAGTAACATTGGATACTAGCATGAGTAGGATATGAACACCATGAACATAAATATCATAGAGGCTATGTTGGTTTTGATTCAACTACATGCATGAACATGTGCCAAGTCAAGCCACTCGAACATTTAGAGGAGGTTACCATATCATCATACCACATCACAATCATTTTAACGCAATGTTGACATCCAAGATAAATCATTATCCACTCCTAGCTACTTAAGCATGGCATGAGAAACTATAATCTCTAATTGTCATTGCAAACATGTTTGATCATAATAGGCTGAATCATGGATACTAGGTTAAACATATTTACAAAAACAGAACAAGTCGAGTTCATACCCGTTTCTCTCTGACGCAGCCAATTCACTGAATATCGTCATTATTGCCTTTCACTTGCATGACCGAACGATATGAAAATGATAATAGTGCAAGAATGCCATGGACTAAGCTGAGATCTGCAAACATTTTATTCAAGAGGAGAAGATAAGGCAATTTGAGCTCTTTGTTAGATTATCAGTAATGCATATGAGAGCCACTCAACATTTTCATCGTGGCTTTCTCCTCGGTGTGACTCAATAAAAGGAAAAGAAATTCAGAGAAACATAATGAAATATTTTTGGAGTTTTTAGTTTTTTCTTGAAGAAAGCAAATTAAAGACAAGGAAAAACAAAAACGAGAAAAATTATTTACACGGGAGAGCTCCCAACAAGCAAAAGAAGAACGAGGAAATCTTTTTGGGTTTTCTTTTAACACTACAACTAACTACACTAGAAAAAAGAACCGAAAAGAAACAAGAAACATTTTTTTTGTTTTCTCAAAGTTTTTCAAACACACAAGAAGTAGGCGAGAAAATAGATTTAGCATGGATAATGCAATGAAAAAGTGTGAACACCGACAACTGGAATGAAATGTGTAAACATGAATGTAATGTCGATGGGCATACGTACTCCCCCAAGCTTAGGCTTTTGGCCTAACTTGGTAAACACTGCCAATGGCCTGCATAGTGGTCGGAGTGATAGCTCACGGAGGCTCTAGGTGCAGCCTCCTCAGCCCGCCGTGCAGCCACAACCTCCGCGTTGTGCGCTCGGGCCTCGCTCTCGAGAACATAATATTTTCCCTTACTGTGAACATCAAAGAGAGCAGGTGCAGGCAAATATGTGTCCACCCCGGACCTTTTATTAAATAACAAATTATAAGTAAAATTATGGGCTTCACCACTAAGGATCTTATGACATTTCATGGCATCAAAGTCTAAATACTGCGCGGGTAGGATGGGATCATAAGGCCAAGGTGAAACACCTAGCTCCCTTGCTAAACGTGTGGCATATATTCCACCATAAAAATATCCACTACCGGCGTTGTGTTGCAACCTGCGCGCAACAATCGCTCTGAGGTTAAAACTTCTGTCACCGGTGAGAACGGTGTGCATGAGGCTCAAGTCAGGGGCACAAAGTGTGCTACAATCTTGTTTGCCTACAATGCATTTTCCATTAAATAGTGCAAAGTATTGAATTGAGGGAAAATGAATGCTCTTTATTCTACCCTGTGTTACTCCTCTAGTCTCACCAAAGCAAAGGCTAGTCAAGAATATCTCAAACTCAGGTCTTGGTGATTCATCCAACGAACCCCAAAATGGAATTTTGCAGTAGTTAGAAAAAGTCTCTAATGGTAGAGTGAAAGGATAGTCGTACAGCTTAAACGACACTCTAGACTCACGAGGATGGAATTTAAATTCTTTAGTAAATGATTCAGTGAGACTGAGGTGTTGGTTGCACTTATCTGCAATGTAGGGACCGAGCTCGGCATTGTGAACATATTGCTCAAATTCTTCTTTAATACCTACACGCACCATATAATCATTGCATGGCCATAAACATGATTTGGTGGCGGCATCTCGAATGGAATTTTCACTTGGTTCAACATAAGACCGGCGAACGGAGCTGCTACTAGAAGATGGCTCCGAGGACTTCCTCCTCGAAGAACTCCTTCCAAAGAGGTTCATCATATTTGCGTACAATTTCTCAACGGGGATATGAATGTCCCCAACAATAAGCATTTCATATTTCTTTTTGACAGTAGGTAGAGGTAGTTGAAAACTTCCAATAGTGATTGTCGAAGATTTTTCAATAACATTAATGCCATTCACTTGGAATTGTTTCTTCGGAAAGTGCACCGTATGCTCATTACCATTGATATAAAAAGTGACATTGCTTTAATTGCAATCAATAATAGCCCCTGCAGTATTCAAGAAGGGTCTACCAAGGATAATCCACATGTTGTCGTCCTCAGGCATCTCAAGAATAACAAAGTCAGTTAAGATAGTAACATTAGCAACAACAACGGGCACATCCTCACAAATACCGATAGGTATGGCAGTTGATTTATCGGCCATTTGCAAAGATATTTCAGTAGGTGTGAGTTTATTCAAGTCAAGTCTTTTATATAGAGAGAAAGGCATAACACTAACACCAGCTCCTAAATCACACAAAGCAGTTTTCACATAATTTATTTTGATGGAGCAGGGTATAGTTGGTATTCCCGGATCTCCAAGTTTTTTAGGTACTCCATCCTTAAAAGTATAATTAGCAAGCATGGTGGAGATTTCAGCTTCCGGTAATTTTCTCTTGTTGGTGATTATGTCTTTCATGTATTTTGCATAAGGAGGCATTTTCAGGATATCAGTCAAGCGGGTACGCAAAAAAACTGGCCTAAGCATTTCAGCAAAGCGTTCAAATCCTTCATCATCTTTCTTCTTAGTTGATTTAGGTGGAAAGGGCATAGGTTTTTGAACCCATGGTTCTCTTTCCTTACCATGTTTTCTAGCAACAAAGTCTCTTTTATCATGCCTCTTATTCTTGAGTTGCGGGTTATCAAGATCAACAACTGGTTCTATTTCAACATCATTGTCTGGTTCTTTATTATTTGTTTGAGTATCTTCATGAACCTCATCATTGTGTTTTTCATTATCAGAAGGTGAGTGCTCATTACCAGATTGAGTTTCAGCATCAGAAATAGAGACTTCATTATCATTATCAGGAGGTTTTTCTACTTCGGGTTCACTAGAGGCATGCAAAGTCCTACCATTTTTCTTTTTCTTTTTCTTTTTAGAAGGACTAGGTGCATCAGTGTTAATTCTTTGAGAGTCTTGTTCAATTCTTTTAGGGTGCCCCTCAGGATAAAGTGGTTCCTGAGTCATTCTACCTCCTCCAGTCATTACTCTAACAGCATCATCATTGATATTATTATTCATTTCATCAAGCAACTCTCTTTGAGATTTAGCAACTTCTTCTAATTGAGTTTGAACCATAGAGGCATGCTTTCCTACACCTCTGACATCATTTGAGATTCTAAATAACAAGTCACTCAAGCGAGCAATCATATCAGAATTATATTTCAATTGTTTCATAACAGTTGCATTGAAGTGATTTTGCTTTCTAATGTAATTATCAAACTCATATAAGCATTGACTAGGATGTTTATTATAAGGGATATCACCTTCATCGAACTTCAATAAAGAATTTACCTCTACCACCTTGGGTGGTGGTGGTTTTTCAAGCCCATGTATTTCTTCGATAGGTGGTAAATTTTTAACATCCTCTTCTTTAATACCTTTTTCCTTCATAGATTTCTTTGCCTCTTGCATATCTTCAGGACTGAGATATAAAATGCCCCTCTTCTTCGGAGTAGGTTTAAGTGGTGGTTCAGGAAGGATCCAATCATCATAATTTCTCAATATGTTATTCAATAATTCTTCAGCTTGTCCAATAGTTCGTTCCCTGAAAACACAACCAGCACAACTATGTAGGAAGTCCCTAGAAGCATCGGTTAGTCCATTATAGAAGATATCAAGTACTTCATTTTTCTTAAGCAGATGATCAGGCAAAGCATTAAGCAATTGGAGAAGCCTCCCCCAAGCTTGTGGGAGACTCTCTTCTTCAATTTGCACAAAGTTAAATATTTCCTGTAAAGCAGCTTGTTTCTTATGAGCAGGAAAATATTTTTCAGAGAAGTAGTAAATCATATCCTGGGGACTACGCACACAACCAGGAGCAAGAGTATTATACCAAGCCTTAGCATCACCCTTTAATGAGAACAGAAATGATTTGAGAATATAATAATAGCGAATCTTCTCATCATGAGCAAAAAGGGTGGCTATGTCATTCAACTTAGTAAGGTGTGCCACAACAGTTTCAGTTTCATAACCATAAAAAGGATCAGACTCAACCAAAGTAATTAACTCTGGGTAGACAGAGAATTCATAATCCTTATCATCAACAAAGATAGGTGAAGTAGCAAACTCAGGATCACATTTTTTTCTAGAATTCAAAGATTTCTCCTTCAATTTGCATAATAATTTCTTAAGATCATCCCTATCATTGCAAGCAAGAAAGTCTCTAGTTGTCTCCTCATCCATAACATAACCTTCCGGTATCTCAGGCAATTTATATCTAGGAGAACTAGACCTAATAGGTGTTTCAAGATTTTCAGTTTCAAGCTCTTCATCAGTTTCAATAATTTCATCAGTTTCAGCATTCTCAAGAGCTTTAGTTCTAGCAAGTTGTTCATCAAGAAATTCACCTAGTGGCACATTATCATCAAGCAAGGTACTAGCAGCATCATGAGTAACATTCACAGTAGAAGTAGCATCATCAATAACTTGCGACATATCAGAATTAATAGCATGTGGTGGTGTTGCAAGTCTACTTATAACAGAAGGTGAATCAAGTGCAGAGCTAGATGGCAGTTCCTTACCTCCCCTCGTCTTAGAGGGAAAATCTTAGTCTTAGCGTCCTTCAGACTCTTCATAGTGATAATTTGATAATAATCCCAAGTGACTCAACAAATATAGCTATGCTCCCCAGCAACGGCGCCAGAAAAGGGTCTTGATAACCCACAAGTATAGGGGATCGCAACAGTTTTCGAGGGTAGAGTATTCAACCCAAATTTATTGATTCGACACAAGGGGAGCCAAAGAATATTTGCAAGTATTAGCAGTTGAGTTGTCAATTCAACCACACCTGGAGATTAATTATCTGTGGCAAAGTAATCAGTAGCAAAGTAATATGATAGTTTTGATAGTAGTAGCAAAAACAATAGTAACAGTAACAGTGATAGCAATGATTTTGGAGCAGGTGTAACAGTAATGGTAGTAGTAGTAACTTAGCAAGAACAATATGAGAGAAATTCGTAGGCATTGGATCGGTGAATTCGTTGGATGATATTCATCATATAACATTCATAACCTAGGGCGATACAGCACTAGCTCCAGTTCATAAATATAATGTAGGCATGTATTCCGTAAATAGTCATACGTGCTTATGGAAAGAACTTGCATGACATCTTTTGTCCTACCCTCCCGTGGTAGTGGGGTCCATATGGAAACTAAGGGATATTAAGGCCTCCTTTTAATAGAGAACCGGAACAAAGCATTAACACATAACGAATACATGAACTCCTCAAACTACGGTCATCACCGGGAAGTGTCCCGACTTCTGTCACTCCGGGGTTGCTGGATCATAACACGTAGTAGGTGACTATAACTTGCAAGATCGGATCTAGAACATAGATATAATGGTGATAACATAAACGGTTCAGATCTGAAATCATGGCACCCGGGCCCAAAGTGACAAGCATTAAGCATGGCAAAGTCATAGCAACATCAATCTCAGAACATAATGGATACTAGGGATCAAGCCCTAACAAAACTAACTCGATTACATGATGAATCTCATCCAACTCCTCACCGACCAGCGAGCCTATGAAGGAATTACTCACTCCCGGTGGGGAGCATCATGGAATTGGCGATGGAGAAGGGTTGGTGACGACGAAGATCGAAGATCCCCCTCTCCGGAGCCCCAAACGGACTCCAGATCTGGCCTCCCGATGAAGAACAGGAGGTGGCGGCGGCTCCGTCTTGCGAAACGCGATAATTCTTTCTCCCTAATTTTTCTCTCCGAAAATGTGAATTTACAGTGTCAGGTTTGAGGTCTGCGGGGCCACCAGGTGGGGACAACCAACCTGGGCGCGCCAGGAGGGGGGACCCTGGTGGATTGTGCCTACCCAGGTGCCCCCCCCCCTCCGGTGGTTCTTGGCTCCATAAATTCTCTTTTATTGTATAAAAAATCCTCGCAAAGTTTTCTCCCAATCCAAGAACTTTTATTTCTGCACAAAAAACAACACCATGGTAGTTCTGCTGAAAACAGCGTCAGTCTGTGTTAGTTTCATTCAAATCATGCAAATTAGAGTCCAAAACAAGAGGAAAAGCGTTAGGAAAAGTAGATACGACGGAGACGTATCAGAGCTCATTCTCCTTCTTCCTCTTTTTATCCCGCATCTTCAAATATTCTTCAGCGTTGACAACACTTTCTGTAAGCCTACTTCTGTTCTCTTCCTCATACATGCTCCAGAGCTTTGCTAGGCACATCTTCAAAGACTGTGGCCACTCTTGATCAACCCACTCCAGGTAAGAACACTTCCGTTCATCCTATAATATTTAGAACTAGATCAGTAACAATTGTAGGGGAAATGGGTTTCTAGCAACATAGAAAATCACTAAATACATATTTTGATAAACTGAAGAAACAGGTTAATTATGACATATCTTCTCAAAAAGATCAATGTGCAAATGAATTAATTGCTACTGAGACAACAACCAAATTCTGAAACATCAGAAGCTATAATTAACTACAACAACACTACAAGTTCTTGGTCATGTACTATAAATAACAAATTGAACATTTTATGAGGAAGCTAAATATAACTGCAACAGCATAGCGACAGTGTTTGGATGACAGCAAATTGATACTAACAGGTGTGTACATGCACAAATTTAGTAACATAGAACTAATAGCACTAAGGCCGTCCACTGTGTATGCCAAAACCGGTGTAAAGACAACTGTTGCTACATTTGGCACCGGTGCCCTGCACTGGCGAGCCGATGCAGCAGAAAAAAATCAGGGACCCGGACTCCGGAGAACCTAGTTGCTGTGATGCCCAGTTCCTTCGTGCCATAAAGATTTAGTATTTTACTGCTTGGCTGCTTGGATGTGTGGACCAAAGTTGGCTGCACAAACTGCTGAAGCGGTGCCAAATAATTTTCTAATGGCACCGCTGATGAGATGGCAACATTTTTAGATACTAGGTACAAACTGTGACATTGTCTTAACATCCACAATAACATAGCACAGTGACAGTGTCTGAATCACATCTAACAAATGATTTGTAACAACGAAAGTGGGGCTAACCTTCTCTGCACATGCCAGAAAATTCCTCCCACTGTCCACAGATTCAAACGCAACTAGCTTCACGCATGGAGATTGATGGTGACAATGCGCAGGCAGATCTTCAGCCACCCCGCTCCATTCGTTACAACTGATGGTCCTAGGGAGCTACAAGAGGAAGAAATGACTCAAATTGACCGCCGGGTTAAAATCCTTCATTCCAAGTCATAACCCAAGAGAGAGAAGAGAGGCATACCCGTGTGCTAAAAAATTCGTCGTTGGAGGAGGAACCGCTAGAGAGGTCATTGAAGAAGACCATGGCGACCCCGGCGGTAGGATGCGAGATGGCGAGAGTGAGGAAGCAAGCGAGGAAGCGGCTATAGCTTCGGAAGGAAGGAAGGAGGAAACATGGAAAATGTGACTTGTGGTCGGGGAGAAAAGGGGGTGGGGAAGGGGGGCGGGGGTAGATATTTCGGCGGTAGGCCAAAATTTTCGAAATGTGGAGGGAAACTTTGCGCGCGGTGCCGCCGAACACCATTCACTTTGAACGATTGCGTGCATCGCAAACAATTCTTCTGCTTTACGCGCATGGGATGAGTTTGATAATTCAAATTTTGGTGGAAATTTCCCTGGGTACTGTCCTCATCCACGTCATTGCATAATTTAACATCGCTTGCTAATTTGGGCACACAAAAGAGCATACAGCACACATACCACACTTACTAAATCGAGCAATTCTAGTAATTAAATAGAGCTAGTTGACCTAAACATTGCTCTAACAAAAGACCAGCATTAAAAACAAAGCCTAAGTATGCATAATTTTAACAAAGCCGCCGCCACGCCGGCCTATGCATCGCCGGTGTGAGATGAGACGTCGATGACTTGTCCTGGCGACATGCCGCCGTTGGTGGACTCCGCGTCCCCCTGCTGAAGTCGACCACGTCCTCGGCGCCACCCTGAGGGTTGTAGTACTCGTAGTAGTGGCTGCGCCAGAGCTCGCGTTGGTACTCCACCACCGATTCCTCGACGGACAGACTCTTCTCTACCTCGACCTCGGCCACACGCAACTCCTCCTCCCGGCGCTCCTCGATCTACGCCGCCTCCTGCATCTCTAGCTCCCGCTCGGCGATCTCATGAGGAAGCATGTGCTCCATGGCCACCGCCGCCTTTTCGGACGTGGGTTGCATGCTGGATTCCGAGGTGGCCTGGAATATCTTGGCGTGTGCGTCATCGATCTTGGTGTGGATGGTCTCGACTTGGGCCAGGGAGACATCGGCGGCACGGACAACAGCTCGAGCACTCTCGGCCTTTGCAGCCATTGTCGCAGCAGCTGCTGCAGCCATCTCGGCTGCTGCAGCTGCCCTGTCAGCTGCTGCAGACGCCCTCTCGGCGGATGCGGCCGCGCTTAATGTGGATGCGACGGCACTCTCGGCGTAGGCGGTCGCGCTCTCGGCACAGGCAGCGCCGCTCTGGGAGGACGCGGCCACCGTACGGGCCCTCACGAAGCATTTCCATGGCGTCATCTTTTGCAAGAAGGGGTTGCAGGAATGGGGATCGGGATTCATGGATTTGGGGGTGGCCGGCACTAGAGCAGACGAGCCGGCGAAGCTTAAGGAGGAAGACTTAAATAGACCCACGAATTTTCATCGCAAACGGTTCCTGCAAAACAACTGTGTGTGATGTTGTTGATATTTTTTATTAGTTGTGAAAGACGAATTTGGAGTAAAGTGGTAACGGATGGTGTTTTAAATGTACGAGAAAATTTGTAGTACTAATACAACTATCATTTGAAATTTTGGAAAATTCCAAGGGTCATTTGACCTTTTAAGACATTTAAGTGATTTTCTAGCCATTTAATGACCGTAATTCAAATTTGAACTACATCTACATGCAACGGCTAACCATAATGGTTTGAAAAATCATATTTGTGTACTTGTGTGTGAGTTAATTCCATGTGTAGTAAATTGGAAGGAATTTTCAAATATATTGGTCTCACGGCTATGGCACAAAGCATGGAGTGCCATGGCATTTAAATTCCAAAAAGTTAAAAAAAAAAGATCAGAAACATATGAAACCTTGCTTGATGTAATGTCATGCCACCAAGATGACTTGGTAAAAAAATTGGCATGTTTGACAAAAGTTTGGACACACACCCCTCACAAACCGGAGCAACTCACTAGAAGGCTCGTGGTTCCGAGAGGGAACAATGCATATTTTATGACGAACGGGCGATAGCTTCCTCTTACGGCCTTCAAATTTTTTCTACAGTTAACGTGCACTAATACAACTGTCATTTGAAAATTTGGAAAATTCCAGGGGTCATTTGACCTTTTAAAGACATTTAAGTGATTTTCTAGCCATTTAATGGTCGTAATTCAAATTTGAACTACATCTACATGCAACGGCTAACCATAACGGTTTGAAAAATCATATTTGTGTACTTGTGTGCGAGTTAATTCCATGTGCAGTAAATTGGAAGAAATTTTCAAACATATTGGTCTCACGGCTATGACACAAAGCATGGAGTGCCATGGCATTTAAATTCCGAAAAAAAAGATCAGAAACACATGAAACCGTGCTTGATGTAATGTCATGCCACCAAGATGATGTGGTAAAAAAATGGCATGTTTGACGAAAGTTTGGACACACACCCCTCACAAACCGGAGCAACTCACTAGAAGGCTCGTGGTTCCGAGAGGGAACAATGCATGTTTGATGACGAACAGGAGATAGCTTCCTCTTACGGCCTTCAATTTTTTTTGTACAGTTACCGTGCACTAATACAACTGTCATGTGAAAATTTGGAAAATTCCAGGGGTCATTTGACCTTTTAAAGACATTTAAGTGATTTTCTAGCCATTTAATGACCGTAATTCAAATTTGAACTACATCTACATGCAATGGCTAACCATAACGGTTTGAAAAATCATATTTGTGTACTTGTGTGCAAGTTAATTCCATGTGCAGTAAATTGGAAGGAATTTTCAAATATATTGGTGTCACGGCCTAGACACATGCATGGAGTACCATGGCATTTAAATTCCAAAAAATAAAAAAATGATCAGAAACACATGAAACCTTGCTTGATGTAATGTCATGCCAACAAGATGATGTGGTAAAAAAATTGGCCTGTTTGACGAAAGTTTGGACACACACCCCTCACAAACCGGAGTAACTCACTAGAAGGCTCGTGGTTCCGAGAGGGAACAATGTATGTTTGATGACGAACGGGAGATAGCTTCCTCTTATGGGCTTCAAAAAAAATTCTACAGTTAACATGCACTAATACAACTGTCATGTGAAAATTTGGAAAATTCTAGGGGTCATTTGACCTTTTAAAGACATTTAAGTGGTTTTCTAGACATTTAACGACCATAATTCAAATTTGAACTACATCTACATGCAACGGCTAACCATAACGGTTTGAAAAATCATATTTTTGTGTACTTGTGTGCGAGTTAATTCCATATGCAGTAAATTGGAAAGAATTTTCAAACATGTTGGTGTCACGGCCTAGACACATGCATGGAGTGGCATGCCATTTAAATTCCAAAAAATTAAAAAATGATCAGAAACACATGAAACCTTCCTTGACGTAATGTCATACCACCAAGATGATGTGGTAAAAAAATTGGCCTGTTTGACGAAAGTTCGGACACACACCCCACACAAACCGGAGCAACTCACTAGAAGGCTCGTGGTTCCGAGAGGGAACAATGCATGTTTGATGACGAATCGACGATAGCTTCCTCTTATGGGCTTCAAAACTTTTCTACAGTTAACATGCAGTAATACAACTGTCATGTCAAAATTTGGAAAATTTCAGGGGTCATTTGACCTTTTTAAGGCATTTAAGTGATTTTCTAGCCATTTAATGACCGTAATCCAAATTTGAACTACGTCTATATGCAGCGGGTAACCATAACGGCTTGGACACATGCATGGAGTGCCATGGCATTTAAATTCCAAAAAATTAAAAGATGATCAAACGATGTAAATATCTGGTGTTCAAAAAAGAAAATGTAAAGATCTGGCAAGACAACCGGGCCCCGTACGATTGGCACTCTATTTCGCGCCTCGAGGTTTGGAAGGTGAGTGGCGCGGGTTACTAATCAGACACGGTTCTGTATTGGAAACCGTCAGCTATTAAGTTCACACACGACTTTTGCTGCGGGAATCGTGTGTAATTCAAACTACAGTACTCGTAAATTCTGGCGACCGGCGTGTGTACTATTCCCGTCGATCTAGATTCCGGCCGCCAATAAATACTACCTTGCTCATGTCGTCCTGCCTGCATTCTCATCTACATCCTCCCCCTTCCTCGCCCTCTCTCTCTCTCTCAAATCTCTGCCATTGCGCCGCCGATCTGCCCACGCACCGACGAGGTGGCGATGCCCCCCGAGGATTCTCAGTCGAAGAGCAGCGATGAGGAGGACCCCTACGTGCCGCCGGATGAGGTTGCGTCGAACCCCCCAACTTTGGAGTGGTTTTGGGGCCAGTACAATCTTTGTCTGTGGAAGTCGCTGCCGCCGGCTGAGAAAGTCAGGCAAGTGGCATTCAAGAAGGAGATGGCGGAGGAGGAAGCCATGTACCAGGCGGCCTGTGAAGCCCGTGATGCCGCCTGGAAAAAGGAGGCAATGGAGCTTTGGGGGCGGGCGTGTCGTCGTGCGGAGGAGGTGTACGAAGACGGGTACTTCACGAGGAAGGTCAAAGGCGCTAGGCATCTCATCGCTGCGTGGAGGTGGGCCTATAAGCTCCAGCGTGCCACCGACGAGGAGCTCCGGTGGGCGCCCAATGAAATGGCAAGATCGTTCGCGCTCGATCCACCAGCAAGAGGCAGATCGGTACGTCAAGCGCTGCAAGGCGGAGGAGGCGGAGTACTGCCTCCGCGCTGGGAAGACATCGCGCACCAGGGAGCTGCTGGCGAGGGGCTGCCGGAATACTGCCCCTAGGAGGGATTATTAGTTTTAGTATTGTTTGTTTTCAATTTTATGCATTGTACCTAGTAGTTAAGTATCATCACATATATGTGATGATATTATATATATTATGTGATAAACTAATGAACAATTAATATATATTATGAATTCCATTTTCTATCTGTTTTCGTATACTAATTTGTATCTAGTTGTTATCATCCACATATACAGAATGGAAAGCATATACACACACATTGAAACAGAACATATAAGAACGAAAAACAGGGTACACACATTGAAACAGAGCAATAAACAGAGCAATATTATGATTGCTGCGAATACATAGCGATGCACGTCGAAACGACTCAACAAAATAAAACGCGTCCATGAGACCATGACCAGCAGCCCTTGCCTACGGTAGCTCTTCGCTCTGCCTGAACTCATGCAAGCGTTCATCCAAGCGGTCGACACGCTCGCGGTACATCTGGAGCGCGATCTCGAGCTCCAAGTTGGCTATTTCATCGGAGATCACCAACTCGAGGATGCGACGGCCATGTTCCTCTACTGCGCCCAGGTGGACACCTGGGCCAAGGAGGCGGTCGAGCCTAGCGACCAGCGTGTTGATACGTCCATTTTGCATCATGCTTTTATGTTGATATTTATTGCATTATGGGCTGTTATTACACATTATGGCATAATACTTATGCCTTTTCTCTCTTATTTTACAAGGTTTACATGAAGAGGGAGAATGCCGGCAGCTGGAATTCTAGGCTGGAAAAGGAGAAAATATTAGAGACCTATTCTGCACAACTCCAAAAGTCCTGAAACTTCACGGATAGTCATTTTGGAATTAATAAAAAATATTGGGCGAAGAAAGCACCAGAGGGGGGCCACCAGCCATCCACAAGGGTGGAGGGCGCGCCCCCTGCCTTATGGGCCACCTGGCAGGCCTCCGATGCCCATCTTCTGCTATATGGTGTGTTTTGACCTGGAAAAAATCAGAAGGAAGCTTTCGGGACAAAGCGCCACTGTCTCAAGGTGGAACCTAGGTAGAACCAATCTAGGGCTCCGGCGGAGCTGTTCTGTCGGGGAAACATCCCTCCGGGAGGGGGAAATCATCGCCATCGTCATCACCATCGATCTTCTTATCGAGAGGGGGTCAATCTCCATCAACATCTTCACCAGCACCATCTCCTCTCAAACCCTAGTTCATCTCTTGTATCTGATCTTTGTCTCAAAACCTCAGATTGGCACCTGTGGGTTGCTAGTAGTGTTGATTACTCCTTGTAGTTGATGCTAGTTGGTTTATTCGGTGGAAGATCATATGTTCAGATCCTTAGTGATAATTAATACTCCTCTGATATGAACATGAATATGCTTTGTGAGTAGTTACGTTTGTTCCTGAGGACATGGGAGAAGTCTTGTTATAAGTAATCATGTGAATTTGGTATTCGTTCGATATTTTGATGAGATGTATGTTGTATTTCCTCTAGTGGTGTTATGTGAACGTTGACTACATGACACTTCACCATGATTTGGGCCTAGGGGAAGGCATTGGGAAGTAATAAGTAGATGATGGGTTGCTAGAGTGACAGAAGCTTAAACCCTAGTTTATGCGTTGCTTCGTAAGGGGCTGATTTGGATCCATATGTTTCATGCTATGGTTAGATTTATCTTAATTCTTCTTTCGTAGTTGCGGATGCTTGCGAGAGGCGTTAATAATAAGTGGGAGGCTTGTCCAAGGAAGGGCAGCACCCAAGCACCGGTCCACCCACATATCAAATTATCAAAGTAACGAACGCGAATCATATGAGCATGATGAAAACTAGCTTGACAACAATTCCCATGTGTCCTCGGGAGCACTTTGCTTTATATAAGAGTTCGTCCAGGCTTGTCCTTTGCTACAAAAAGGATTGGTCCACCTTGCTGCACCTTAGTTACTTTTGTTACTTGTTACCCGTTATGAATTATCTTATCACACAACTATCTGTTACCGATAATTTCAGTGCTTGCAGAGAATACCTTGCTGAAAGCCGCTTGTCATTTCCTTCTGCTCCTCGTTGGGTTCGACACTCTTACTTATCGAAAGGACTACGATAGATCCCCTATACTTGTGGGTCATCAAGACTCTTTTCTGGCGCCGTTGCCGGGGAGTGAAGCGCCTTTGGTAAGTGGAATTTGGTAAGGAAACATTTATATAGTGTGCTGAAATTTACTGTTACTTTTCAATATGGAAAATAATCCTTTGAGGGGTTTGTTTGGGGTATCTTCACCCCGACCGGAAGAGCAAAGAGTTTCCCCTCAACCTACTGCACCTACTAAAAATATTTATTATGAAATTCCTTCGGGTATGACAGAGAAACTTCTAGTTAATCCTTATACAGGAGATGGAACACTACATCCTGATATGCATCTAATCTATGTGGATGAAGTTTGTGGATTATTTAAGCTTGCAGGTCTGCCCGGGGATGAAGTCAAGAAGAAGGTCTTCCCTTTATCTTTAAAGGAGAAGGCATTGACATGGTATAGGCTATGTGATGATATTGGATCATGGAACTACAACCGATTGAAATTGGAATTTCATCAGAAGTTTTATCCTATGCATCTGGTTCATCGTGATCGGAATTATATTTATAATTTTTGGCCTCGTGAAGGAGAAAGTATTGATCAAGCTTGGGGGAGGCTTAAGTCAATGTTATATTCATGCCCCAATCATGAGCTCTCAAGAGAAATTATTATTCAAAAAAATTATGCTCGGCTTTCTCATAATGATCGATCCATGCTCGATACTTCTTGTACTGGTTCTTTTACGAAGAAGGATATTGAATTCAAATGGGATTTATTGGAAATAATTAAATGCAACTCTGAAGATTGGGAACTCGACGAAGGTAAGGAGTCAGGTATAAACCTTAAGTTTGATTGTGTTAAATCTTTTATGGATACCGATGCTTTTCGTGATTTTAGCACTAAATATGGACTTGACTATGAGATAGTAGCTTCTTTCTGTGAATCATTTGCTACTCATGTTGATCTCCTAAGGAGAAGTGGTTTAAATATCATCCTCCCATTGAAGCTAAAGTAGTTGAACCTATTAAAGTTGAAGAAGAAACTATTACTTATAATGTTGATCCTATTGTTCCTACTGCTTATATTGAGAAACCACCTTTTCCTGTTAGAATAAAGGATCATGCTAAAGCTTCAACTGTGGTTCGTAAGAGTTATACTAGAGCACCTTCACCCCCTGAACAAATCAAAGTTGAACCTAGTATTGCTATGGTTAAATATCTCTAGGTTGATAATATTGATGGGCATGTTATTTATTTCTGTGATGAAGCTGCTAGAATTGCTAAACCCGATATTAAAGATAAACATATACCTATTGTTGGCATGCCGGTTGTTTCTGTTAAAATAGGAGATCATTGTTATCATGGCTTATGTGATGTGGGTGCTAGTGTGAGTGCAATTCATTTTACTTTATATAAAGAAATTATGAATGATATTGCACCTGCTGAGATAGAGGATATTGATGTTACTATTAAGCTTGCCAATAGAGACACTATATCACCAATTGGGATTGTTAGAGATGTTGAAGTCTTGTGTGGGAAAATGAAATACCCTACTGATTTTCTTGTTCTTGCTTCCCCACAAGATGACTTTTGTCCCATTATATTTGGTAGACCTTTCTTGAATACCGTTAATGCTAAGATAGACTGCAAGAAAGATATTGTTACTATTGGTTTAGGGGATATGTCTCATGATTTTAATTTCTCTAAATTTCATAGACAACCCCATGATAAAGAATTGCCTAGTAAGGATGAAATTATTGGTCTTGCTTCTATTGCCGTGCCTCCTACTGATCCCTTAGAACATTATTTGCTAGACCATGAAAATGATATGTTTATGAATGAAAGAAGGGAAATAGATGAAATATTCTTTAATCAAGGGCCTATCTTGAAACACAACTTGCCTGTTGAAATCCTTGGGGATCCTCCTCTACCCAAGGGAGATCCTGTGTTTGAGCTTAAACAATTACCTGATACTTTGAAATATGCTTATCTTGATGAAAAGAAGATATATCATGTTATTATTAGTGCTAAACTTTCAGAGCATGAAGAAAAGAAATTATTGAAAACTCTGAAGAAGCACCGTGCCGCTATTGGATATACTCTTGATGATCTTAAGGCCATTAGTCCCACTCTATGTCAACACAAAATTAATTTGGAGCATGATGCTAAACCAGTTGTTGGTCACCAATGACGGTTAAATCCTAAGATGAAAGAAGTGGTAAGAAATGAAATACTAAAGCTTCTGGAGGCAGGTATAATTTATCCTATTGCTGATAGTAGAAGGGTAAGTCCCGTTCATTGTGTCCCTAAGAAGGGAGGTATTACTGTTGTTCCAAATGATAAGAATGAATTGATTCCACAAAGAATTGTTACAGGTTATAGAATGGTAATTGATTTTCGCAAATTAAATAAAGCTACTAGAAAAGATCATTACCCTCTACCTTTTATTGATAAAATGCTAGAAAGACTATCCAAACATACACATGTTTGCTTTCTAGATGGTTACTCTGGTTTTTCTCAAATACCTATGTCAAAAGATGATCAGGAAAAGACCACTTTTACTTGCCCTTTCGGTACCTTTGCTTATAGATGTATGCCTTTTGGTTTATGCAATGCACCTCCTACCTTTCAAAGATGTATGACTACTATATTCTCTGATTTTTGTGAAAAGATTGTTGAGGTTTTCATGGATGATTTCTCCGTTTACGGAACTTCTTTTGATGATTACTTAAGCAACCTTGATCGAGTTTTGCAGAGATGTGAAGAAACTAATCTTGTCTTGAATTGGGAGAAGTGCCACTTTATGGTTAATGAAGGTATTGTCTTGGGGTATAAATTTTTTGAAATAGGTATTGAAGTTGATAAAGCTAAAGTAGATGCTATTGAAAAGATGCCGTGTCCTAAAGATATCAAAGGTATAAGAAGTTTCCTTGGTCATGCTGGTTTCTATAGGAGGTTTATTAAAGACTTCTCTAAAATTTCTAGGCCTCTCACCAATCTCTTGCAAAAAGATGTTCCTTTTGTTTTTTATGATGATTGTGTAGAGGCATTTGAAATACTTAAGAAAGCCTTGATTTCTGCACCTATTATTCAACCGCCTGATTGGAATTTACCCTTTGAAATCATGTGTGATGCTAGTGATTATGCTGTTGGTGCTGTTCTAGGGCAAAGAGTTCATAAGAAATTGAATGTTATTCATTATGCTAGTAAAACTCTAGACAGTGCCCAGAGAAATTATGCTACTACTGAAAAAGAATTTCTATCAGTTGTTTTTGCTTGTGATAAGTTCAGATCTTATATTGTTGATTCCAAAGTTACTGTTCACACAGATCATGCTGCTATTAAATATCTTATGGAAAAGAAAGATGCTATGCCTAGAATTATTAGATGGGTTCTCTTGTTACAAGAATTTGATTTGCATATTATTGATAGAAAGGGAGCTGAGAACCCCATTGCAGACAACTTGTCTAGGTTAGAAAATGTTCTTGATGACCCACTGCCTATTGATGATAGCTTTTCTGATGAACAATTAGATGTCATAAATGTTTCTCGTAATACTCCGTGGTATGCTGATTGTGCTAATTAAATTGTTGCTAAATTTATACCACCTAGTTTCACATACCAGCAAAAGAAAAAGTTTTCTATGATTTAAGACATTACTTTTGGGATGACCCACATCTTTATAAAGAATGAGTAGATGGTGTTATTAGACGTTGTGTACCTAAGCATGAACAGGAACAGATCCTACGCAAGTGCCACTCCGAGTCTTACGGAGGACACCACGCTGGAGATAGAACTGCACACAAGGTATTACAATCCGGTTTTTATTGGCCTACTCTCTTCAAGGATGCTCGTAAGTTTGTCTTGTCTTGTGATGAATGTCAAAGAATTGGTAATATTAGTAGACGTCAGGAAATGCCTATGAATAATTCACTTGTTATTGAACCATTCGATGTTTGGGGCTTTGATTATATGGGACCTTTTCCTTCCTCTAATGGGTATACACATATTTTAGTTGCTGTTGATTACGTTACTAAGTGGGTAGAAGCTATTCCAACTAGTAGTGCTGATCATAACACTTCTATTAAGATGCTTAAAGAAGTTATTTTTTCGAGGTTTGGAGTCCCTAGATATTTAATGACTGATGGTGGTTCACATTTTATTCATGGTGCTTTTCATAAATTGCTTGCTAAGTATGATGTTAACCATAGAATTGCATCTCCTTATCATCCTCGGTCTAGCGGTCAAGTAGAATTGAGCAATAGAGAGATTAATTTGATCTTGCAAAAGACTGTTAATAGATCTAGAAAGAATTGGTCTAAGAAACTTGATGATGCATTATGGGCTTATAGAACTGCTTATAAAAATCCAATGGGTATGTCTCCATATAAAATGGTTTATGGAAAGGCTTGTCACTTACCTCTTGAACTAGAACACAAAGCTTATTGGGCAATCAAAGAGCTCAACTATGATTTCAAACTTGCCGGTGAGAAGAGGTTATTTGACATAAGCTCGCTTGATGAATGGAGAACCCAAGCCTATGATAATGCCAAGTTGTTTAAATAAAAGGTTAAAAGATGGCATGACAAAAGGATACAAAAGCGTGAGTTTAATGTAGGTGATCATGTTTTGCTCTACAACTCTCGTTTAAGATTTTTTTGCAGGAAAGCTTCTCTCTAAATGGGAAGGTCCTTACATTATCGAGGAGGTCTATTGTTCCGGTGCCATAAAAATCAACAACTCCGAAGGCACAAATCCGAAGGTGGTAAACGGTCAAAGAATCAAACATTATATCTCAGGTAACCCCATAAATTTTGAGACCAATATAATTGACACCGTAATGATGTCTACTATGCAACCTTCTTCTTGTAGACGTTGTTGGGCCTCCAAGTGCAGAGTTTTGTAGGACAATAGCAAATTTCCCTCAAGTGGATGACCTAAGGTTTATCAATCCGTGGGAGGCGTAGGATGAAGATGGTCTCTCTCAAACAACCCTCCAACCAAATAACAAAGAGTCTCTTGTGTCCCCAACACACCCAATACAATGGTAAATTGTATAGGTGCACTAGTTCGGCGAAGAGATGGTGATACACGTGTAATATGGATGGTAGATATAGGTTTTTGTAATCTGAAAATATAAAAACAGCAAGGTAACTAGTAGTAAAAGTGAGCGGAAATGGTATTGCAATGCTTAGAAACAAGGCCTAGGGTTCATACTTTCACTAGTGCAAGTTCTCTCAACAATGATAACATAATTAGATCATATAACAATCCCTCAACGTGCAACAAAGAGTCACTCCAACGTCACTAATAGCGGAGAATAAATGAAGAGATTATTGTAGGGTATGAAACCACCTCAAAGTTATTCTTTCTGATCGATCTATTGGGCTATTCCTATAAGTGCCACAAACAACCCTAGATTTCTTACTAAAATAACACCTTAAGACACACATCAACCAAAACCCTAATGTCACCTAGATACTCCAATGTCACCACAAGCATCCGCGGGTTTGGTTATACGATATGCATCACACAATCTCAGATTCATCTATTCAAACCAACACAAAGAACTTCAAAGAGTGCCCCAAAGTTTCTACCGGAGAGTCAAGGCGAAAACGTGTGCCAACCCCTATGCATAAGTTCACAAGGTCACAGAACCTGCAAGTGGATCACGTGAATATCCCATTGTCACCACAGATAAACACATGCAAGACATACATCAAGTGTTCTCAAATCCTTAAAGACTCAATCCGATAAGATAACTTCAAAGGGAAAACTCAATTCATTATAAGAAGGTAGAGAGGGAATAAACACCATATGATCCAACTATAATAACAAAGCTCGCGATACATCAAGATCGTGCCAAATCAAGAACACGAGAGAGAGAGAGATCAAACACATAGCTACTGGCACATACACTTAGCCCCGAGGGTGAACTACTCCCTCCTCGTCATGGAGAGCGCCGGGATGATGAAGATGGCCACCGGTGATGGTTTCCCCCTCCGGCAGGGTGCCGGAACAGGGTCCCGATTGGTTTTTCGTGGCTACAGAGGCTTGCGGCGGTGGAACTCCCGATCTAGGTTTATTTCTGGGGGTTTCTATATTTATAGGAATTTTTGGCGTCGAGAACAACTCAGGGGGGTCCACGAGGAGCCCACAAGACCGGAGGGCACGCCCTAGGGGGGGCGCCCTCCACCCTTGTGGAGGCCTCATGGCTCTTCTGGCCCAACTCTTTTGCTTCGGGGGCTTCTTCTGGTCCATAAAAATCACCGTAAATTTTCAGGTCATTTGGACTCCGTTTGATATTCCTTTTCTACAAAACTCAAAAACAAGGAAAAAACAGAAACTGGCACTGGGCTCTAGGTTAATAGGTTAGTCCCAAAAATAATATAAAATAGCATATAAATGCATATAAAACATCCAAGATGGATAATATAATAGCATGGAACAATAAAAAATTATAGATACGTTGGAGACGTATCAAGCATCCCCAAAGCTTAATTCCTACTCGTCCTCGAGTAGGTAAATGATAAAAACAGAATTTTTGATGAGGAATGCTACCTAGCATATTTATCAATGTAATCTTCTCTATTGTGGCAAGAATATTCAGATCCATAAGATTCAAAACAAAAGTTTAATATTGACATAAAAATAATAATACTTCAAGCATACTAACAAGGCAATTATGTCTTCTCAAAATAACATGGCCAAAGAAAGTTATCCCTACAAAATCATATAGTCTGGCTATGCTCCATCTTCATCACACAAAATATTTAAATCATGCACAACCCCGATGACAAGCCAAGCAATTGTTTCATACTTTTGATGTTCTCAAACCTTTTCAACTTTCACGCAATACATGAGCGTGAGCCATGGACATAGCACTATAGGTGGAATAGAATATGGTGGTTGTGGAGAAGATAAAAAGAAGGATATAGTCTCACATCAACTAGGCGTATCAACGGGCTATGGAGATGCCCATCAATAGATATCAATGTGAGTGAGTAGGGATTGCCATGCAACGGATGCACTAGAGCTATAAGTTTATGAAAGCTCAAAAAGAAACTAAGTGGGTGTGCATCCAACTTGCTTGCTCACGAAGACCTAGGGCAATTTGAGGAAGCCCATCGTTGGAATATACAAGCCAATTTCTATAATGAAAAATTCCCACTAGTATACGAAAGTGACAACATAGGAGACTCTCTATCATGAAGATCATGGTGCTACTTTGAAGCACAAGTGTGGTAAAAGGACAGTAGCATTGCCCCTTCTCTCTTTTTCTCTCATTCATTTTTTTGTTTTTTTTGGCTCTCTCTCTCTCTTTTTGGCCTCTTTTTTTATTTTTTATTTTATTTTTCGTCCGGAGTCTTATCCCGACTTGTGGGGGAATCATAGTCTCCATCATCCTTTCCTCACTGGGACAATGCTCTAATAATGATGATCATCACACTTTTATTTACTTACAACTCAATATTACAACTCGATACTAGAACAAAAGATATGACTCTATGTGAATGCCTCCGGCGGTGTACCGGGATGTGCAATGATCAAGAGTGACATGTATAGAAAATATGAACGGTGGCTTTGCCACAAATACAATGTCAACTACATGATCATGCAAAGCAATATGACAATGATGAAGCGTGCCATAATAAACGGAAAGGTGGAAGTTGCATGGCAATATATCTCGGAATGGCTATGGAAATGCCATAATAGGTAGGTACGGTGGCTGTTTTGAGGAAGGTATATGGTGGGTGTAATGCATCGGCGAAAGTTGCGTGGTACTAGAGAGGCTAGCAATGGTGGAAGGGTGAGAGTGCGTATAATCCATGGACTCAACATTAGTCATAAAGAACTCACATACTTATTGCAAAAGTCTATTAGCTATCGAAACAAAGTACTACACGCATGCTCCTAGGGGGATAGATTGGTAGGAAAAGACAATCGCTCGTCCCCGACCGCCACTCATAAGGAAGACAATTAATAAATAAATCATGCTTTGACTTCATCACATAACGGTTCACCATACATGCATGCTACGGGAATCACAAACTTTAACACAAGTATTTCTACCAATCCACAATTACTCACTAGCATGACTCTAATATCACCATCTTTATATCTCAAAACAAATGCAAGGAATCAAACTTCTCATAGTATTCAATGCTCTTTATATGAAAGTTTTTACTATATCCCTCTTGCAACGGACAAACTTCTCCAAAAATATATAAGTGAAGATCAATGAGTAGTTGAATAATTATGTAGCTATATGAAGACTCTCTCTCATAAATAAAATTTCAGATCTTAAGTACTTTATTAAAACAGCAAGCAAAACAAAATAAAATGACATTCTAAAAATAGCACACATCATGTGAAGAAGCAAAAACTTAGGCTCAACCGATACTAACCGATAATTCTTGATGAAGAAAGGTGGGATGCCAACCGGGGCATCCCCAAGCTTAGATGCTTGAGACTTATTGAAATATTATATTGGGATACCTTGGGCATCCCCAAGCTTGAGCTTTTTGTGTGTCCTTAATTCCTTTTATATGATGGTTTCCCTAAATCTAAAAAACTTCATCCACACAAAACTCAACAAGAACTCGTGAGAAAAGTTAGTATAAATCAAATGCAAAACCTTATCATTCTCTACTGTAGAAAATCACTGAAATTATTATTTAACATTGCATACTAAATTCCTCTGCATATTTAATACTCCTATCCTCAAATATAATCATTAAACAAGCAAACATATGCAAACAATGCAAACATAACAGCAATCTGTCTAAACAGGACAGTCTGTAAAGAGTGCAATTGTACTCATATTTACCTAATTCTAAAAATTCTGAAAATTTACCACACTGTATAAAATTTGTTTTTTCCCAACGTGTAAAAATTTCAAGATTTAATCATGTCCTGACTTTCCATAAGAATTCAGACAACAATAGAAAACTTTCTGTTTTCAAAACAGCAACACATAGACATGCAAAATAAGCATGGTAAAGGCTATACTTGACCTTTTTTTTAAAATAAAAGATACAAAACATTAATCTAAATAACAGCAAGCAAATACTAATAAAATGAAATGACGCTCCAAGCAAAACTCATATCATGTGACGAATAAAAATATAGCTCCAAGTAAGGTTACCGATAATGTTGGAGACGAAAGAGGGGATACCTTCTGGGGCATCCCCAAGCTTAGTTGCTTGGATCTTCCTTGAATATTACCTTGGGGTGCCTTGGGCATCCCCAAGCTTAGGCTATTGTCACTCCTTATTCTCCTCATATCGATATCTCACCCAAAACTTGAAAACTTCAATCACACAAAACTTAACAAAACCTTCGTGAGATCCGTTAGTATAATAAAACAAATCATTCACTTGGGTACTGTCAAAGACAAGATTCATAATTGTTCTCACACAATTCCTACTGTAACTTATCATTTATACAATTTATATTGAGCAATATAAGCCATAGAAACTAGGAAACAAGCAAACTATGCATCGAAAACAGAATCTGTCAAAAACATAACAGTCTGTGAAGATCTGAACTAAGCTCATACTTCTGTTACTCCAAAAATTCTGAAAAATTAGGAAAACGTAGAAAATTTGTATATAAATCCTCTGTAAAAAATTCAGAGTTTTTACATGTTCCAGTGAATTTAAACAATTCTGCTACTGGATGCAAATGTTTCTGTTTTTGCACAGAATCAAGTCAAATATCAACCACACTATCCCAAAGGCTTTACTTGGCACTTTATTCAAACAAAAGCTATAAATCATGATTAATACAGCAGCATTATCATGTGAACACACCAAAACAGTAGGGGTAAATATTGGGTTGTCTCCCAACAAGCGCTTTTCTTTAATGCCTTTCTGGCTAGGCATGATGATTTTAATGATGCTCACATAAAAGATAAGAATTGGAACACGAATAGAGCATCATGAAGCATATGACTAGCATATTTAAGTCTAACCCACTTCGTATGCATAGGGATTTTGTGAGCAAACAATTTATGGGAACAAGAATCAACTAGCATAGGAAGGTAAAACAAGCAAAACTCCAAGATTTTCAACACAAAGAGAGGAAACTTGATATTATTGCAATATGTAGAAGCATATGTTCCTCTCTCATAATAATTTTCAGTAGCATCATGAATGAATTAAACAATATAGCTATCACATAAAGCATTCTTTTCATGATCCACAAGCATAGAAATTTTATTACTCTCCACATAGGCAAATTTATTCTCATGAATAGTAGTGGGAGCAAACTCAACAAAATAACTATCATGTGAGGCATAATCCAATTGAAAATTAAAATCATGATAACAAGTTTTATGGTTATCATTATTCCTTATAGCATACATGTCATCACAATAATCATCATACATAGCAACTTTGTTGTCATAATCAATTGGAACCTCTTCCGAAATAGTGGATTCATCACTAAATAAAGTCATGACCTCTCCAAATCCACTTTTATCAATATTGTAATAAGATTCAACACCCTCCAAAATAGTGGGATCATTAGTACCTAGAGGTTACACTCTTCAAAACCCACTTTCATCAATATAATCATCATAAATAGGAGGCATGCTATCATCATAATAAGTATTCTCATCAAAACTTGGGGGATTAAAAATATCATCTTCATCAAACATAGCATACCCAAGCTTATGGCTTTGCATATCATTAGCATCATGGATATTCAAATAATTCATACTAACAACATTGCAATCATGCTCATCATTCAAATATTTAGTGCCAAACAATTTATAGACTTCTTCTTCTAACACTTGAGCACAATTTTCCTTTCCATCATTTTCACGAAAGACATTAAAAAGATGAAGCATATGAGGCAACCTCAATTCCATTTTTTGTGTAGTTTTCTTTTATAAACTAAACTAGTTATAAAACAAGAAACTAAAAGATTCGATTGCAAGATCTAAAGATATACCTTCAAGCACTCACCTCCCCGGCAACGGCGCCAGAAAAGAGCTTGATGTCTACTACGCAACCTTCTTCTTGTAGACGTTGTTGGGCCTCCAAGTGCAGAGTTTTATAGGACAGTAGCAAATTTCCCTCAAGTTGATGACCTAAGGTTTATCAATCCGTGGGAGGCGTAGGATGAAGATGGTCTCTCTCAAACAACCCTCCAACCAAATAACAAAGAGTCTCTTGTGTCCCCAACACACCCAATACAATGGTAAATTGTATAGGTGCACTAGTTCGGCGAAGAGATGGTGATACAAGTGTAATATGGATGGTAGATATAGGTTTTTGTAATCTGAAAATATAAAAACAGCAAGGTAACTAGTAGTAAAAGTGAGCGGAAACGGTATTGCAATGCTTAGAAACAAGGCCTAGGGTTCATACTTTCACTAGTGCAAGTTCTCTCAACAATGATAACATAATTAGATCATATAACAATCCCTCAACGTGCAACAAAGAGTCACTCCAAAGTCACTAGTAGCGGAGAATAAACGAAGAGATTATTGTAGGGTACGAAACCACCTCAAAGTTATTCTTTCTGATCGATCTATTGGGCTATTCCTATAAGTGTCACAAACAGCCCTAGAGTTCGTACTAAAATAACACCTTAAGACACACATCAACCAAAACCCTAATGTCACCTAGATACTCCAATGTCACCACAAGTATCCGCGGGTTTGATTATATGATATGCATCACACAATCTCAGATTCATCTATTCAAACCAACACAAAGAACTTCAAAGAGTGCCCCAAAGTTTCTACTGGAGAGTCAAGGCGAAAACGTGTGCCAACCCCTATGCATAAGTTCACAAGGTCACAGAACCCGCAAGTTAATCACCAAAACATACATCAAGTGGATCATGTGAATATCCCATTGTCACCACAGATAAACACATGCAAGACATACATCAAGTGTTCTCAAATCCTTAAAGACTCAATCCGATAAGATAACTTCAAAGGGAAAACTCAATTCATTACAAGAAGGTAGAGAGGGAAGAAACACCATATGATCCAACTATAATAACAAAGCTCGCGGTACATCAAGATCGTGCCAAATCAAGAATACGAGAGAGAGAGAGATCAAACACATAGCTACTGGTGCATACCCTCAGCCCCGAGGGTGAACTACTCCCTCCTCGTCATGGAGAGCGTTGGGATGATGAAGATGGCCACCGGTGATGGTTTCCCCCTCCGGCAGGGTGCCGGAACAGGGTCCCGATTGGTTTTTCGTGGCTACAGAGGCTTGCGGCGACGGAACTCCCGATCTAGGTTTATTTCTGGGGGTTTCTATATTTATAGGAATTTTTGGCGTCGAGAACAAGTCAGGGGGGTCCACGAGGATCCCACAAGACCGGAGGGCGCGCCCTAGGGGGGGCGCCCCCCACCCTTGTGGAGGCCTCGTGGCTCTTCTGGCCCAACTCTTTTGCTTCGGGGGCTTCTTCTGGTCCATAAAAAATCACCGTAAATTTTCAGGTCATTTGGACTCCGTTTGATATTCCTTTTCTACAAAACTCAAAAACAAGGAAAAAACAGAAACTGGCACTGGGCTCTAGGTTAATAGGTTAGTCCCAAAAATAAAATAGCATATAAATGCATATAAAACATCCAAGATGGATAATATAATAGCATGGAACAATAAAAAATTATAGATATGTTGGAGACGTATCACGTAACACCGGAGGAGTACATAAGGGACACTTTCCAGAACGTTTCAAACTCCAAAAAGGAATAGGTATGTGGTACGGCAAGTAAACCGACTCCAAAATGTTTCTAATGATAATTTTTCTTTGTTTTGGAATATTTAAAAATTTAGGAAAATTAAAAGTAGTCTGAAAGTTGCACGAGGAGACCACAAGGGTGGAGGGCGCGCCCTACCCCACTGGGAGCGCCCCCTGCCTTGTGGCCACCTCGTGTGCCCACCGGACTCCGTTTTCTTGCACAATACTTCTTTTGGTCGGTAAAAATTCATTATATAATCTCCCGAAGGTTTTGACCACCGTACCATGACACAATCCTCTGTTCTTGTTTCGAGCTATTTTCTGTCAGAGTTTTCACCGCCAGGCATCATGTCGTCTCCCTCCTCCAACAATGGTGGCGACGATGCTTGGCTAATGAAGATAAAGATGAAGAGAGAAGAACTTGGGGAAACCAACGAGGGTGACAAGATCAAGAAGGTCGCGGGAGATCAAGTTCCGGCAGCAGAAGAAGGAGACATTCTTCAACCATACTACAATCATCTTACCCCTACTGAAATTGAAGATTTTAAGATCATTGAAATAGTTCATGTGCAGAATAAATATCTCACTAGTGAAAATATTCTGTTGCAAGAGCATATCATCACCCTCCAGAGCATCATTCGTAGATTGGAGTATCTCCTACGCTTGAAGTGTGGCACTACTTCATCAACAACTCCATCATCACCACCTCCGAAGAAAGAAACATAAATACATGGGTATGGGCACTCCCCTTGGCAACTATCAAGCTTGGGGGAGTTGCCCCGGTATCGTGTCACACTATCACACCTTTACTTCTATCATTTTTCTTAGTTCGATCCTTTTGGTTATATCTTGATCTAGTAGAATAAAGTTTTAGTACGATCTAGCTTTGAGTTTTGTTTTGATATTTATCTATGTAATCGAGTCCGTGAGCTATATATAATAAAGAGTAGTTTTGAGTTTAGGGCTTTGCTTTCTTGCTATGATCTTGAGGGAATAAAAATAAGAGAAAGTAATAAAAAGATCATATATTGATCCTATGGAGAGTAATGACTTCACATATAAAGAGTATGATGAATAAAATTTGTTGGGAGTTGACAAACATAGTTTTGGTCATTGTTGCAATTAATAGGAAGTAATAAAGAAAGAGAGGTTTCACATATAAATATATTATCTTGGACATCTTTTGTGATTGTGAGCACTCATTAAAATATGACATGCTAAAAAGTTGATGTTGGACAAGGAAGACAACATAATGAGTTATGTTTTCCTATATCCGAATCGAAGTTATATTGTCATGGATCCTCCAACATGTTGAGCTTGCTTTTCTCTCTTATGCTAGCCAAATTCGTTGCACCAAGTAGAGATACTACTTGTGCATCCAAACATCCCTAAACCCAGTTTTGCCATGAGAGTCCACCATACCTACCTATGGATTGAGTAAGATCCTTCAAGTAAGTTGTCATCGGTGCAAGCAATAAAAATTGCTCTCTAAATATGTATGATCTATTAGTGTGAAGAAAATAAGCTATATACGAACTTGTGATATGGAAGAAATAAAAGCGACAGACTGCATAATAAAGTTCTTTATCACAAGCCGCAATATAAAGTGACGTTCTTTTGCATTAAGATTTTGTACATCCAACCATAAAAGCGCATGACAACCTCTGCTTCCCTCTGCGAAGGGCCTATCTTTTACTTTTATCTTCTACCCTTATACAAGAGTCATGGTGATCTTCACCTTTCCTTTTTACATTTTTTTCCTTTTGGCAAGCACTATGTGTTGGAGAAAGATCCAGATATATATATCCACTCGGATGTAGGTCATCATAAAGTAATACTGTTGACATTACCCTTGAGGTAAAAGGTTGGGACGCAAAACTATAAGCCCCTATCTTTCTCTGTGTCCGACTGAAGCTTTGAACCCATAAGTATCGCGTGAGTGTTAGCAATTGTGAAAGACTAAATGATAGTTGAGTATGTGGACTTACTGAAAAGCTCTTAAATTGACTCTTTCCGATGTTATGATAAATTGCAATTGCTCCAATGACTGAGATCGTAGTTTGTTAGTTTTCAATGAAGTTTTTGATTCATACTTTACCTTGTGAATGAATTGTTACTTTGGCATAAGAAATTATATGACAATATATGTTGCTGCTCTAAAGATGATCATGATGCCCTCATGTCCATATTTTATTTTATCGACACCTCTATCTCTAAACATGTGGACATATTTTTCGATTTCGGCTTTCGCTTGAGGACAAGCGAGGTCTAATCTTGGGGGAGTTGATACGTCCATTTTGCATCATGCTTTTATGTTGATATTTATTGCATTATGGTCTGTTATTACACATTATGGCACAATACTTATGTCTTTTCTCTCTTATTTTACAAGGTTTACATGAAGAGGGAGAATGCCGGCAACTAGAATTCTGGGCTGGAAAAGGAGCAAATATTAGAGACCTATTCTGCACAACTCCAAAAGTCTTGAAACTTCACGGAGAGTCATTTTGGAATTAATAAAAAATATTGGGCGAAGAAAGCACCAGAGGGGGGCCACCAGCCATCCACAAGGGTGGAGGGCGCGCCCTACCCCCCTGGGCGCGCCCCTTGCCTTGTGGGCCACCTGGCAGGCCTCCGATGCCCATCTTCTGCTATATGGTGTGTTTTGACCTGGAAAAAATCAGAAGGAAGCTTTTGGGACGAAGCGCCGCCGTCTCGAGGCGGAACCTGGGCAGAACCAATCTAGGGCTCCGGCGGAGCTGTTCTGCCGGGGAAACATCCCTCCGGGAGGGGGAAATCATCGCCATCGTCATCACCATCGATCCTCTCATCGAGAGGGGGTCAATCTCCATCAACATCTTCACCAGCACCATCTCCTCTCAAACCCTAGTTCATCTCTTGTATTCGATCTTTGTCTCAAAACCTCAGATTGGTACCTGTGGGTTGCTAGTTGTGTTGATTACTCCTTGTAGTTGATGCTAGTTGGTTTATTCGGTGGAAGATCATGTGTTCAGATCCTTAATGATAATTAATACTCCTCTGATATGAACATGAATATGCTTTGTGAGTAGTTACGTTTGTTCCTGAGGACATGGGAGAAGTCTTGTTATAAGTAATCATGTGAATTTGGTATTCGTTCGATATTTTGATGAGATGTATGTTGTCTTTCCTCTAGTGGTGTTATGTGAACGTCGACTACATGACACTTCACCATGATTTGGGCCTAGGGGAAGGCATTGGGAAGTAATAAGTAGATGATGGGTTGCTAGAGTGACAGAAGCTTAAACCCTAGTTTATGCGTTGCTTCGTAAGGGGCTGACTTGGATCCATATGTTTCATGCTATGGTTAGATTTATATTAATTCTTCTTTCGTAGTTGCGGATGCTTGCGAGAGGGGTTAATCATAAGTGGGAGGCTTGTCCAAGGAAGGGCAACACCCAAGCACCGGTCCACCCACATATCAAATTATCAAAGTAACGAACGCGAATCATATGCGCATGATGAAAACTAGCTTGACAACAATTCCCATGTGTCCTCGGGAGCGCTTTGCTTTATATAAGAGTTCGTCCAGGCTTGTCCTTTGCTACAAAAAGGATTGTGCCACCTTGCTGCACCTTAGTTACTTTTGTTACTTGTTACCCGTTACGAATTATCTTATCACACAACTATCTGTTACCGATAATTTCAGTGCTTGCAGAGAATACCTTGCTAAAAACCGCTTGTCATTTCCTTCTGCTCCTCGTTGGGTTCGACACTCTTACTTATCGAAAGGACTACGATAGATCCCCTATACTTGTGGGTCATCACGCGTTGGCATCGAGCGGGCCGCGGACAAGGCGAACGGCGCGACCCATGCGAACGGCACGGCGGGCGTCCGGTGCAAGTACAGCTCGGGCGGCCTCTGGTGCAAGTATGGCGCAGACGGCCTCTGCCCACTCCTGGCGAGGAATCGTGGTACTGACGGGACGTGTACCCAGCTGCGACGCCCTGTCGACAGTAGGCAAGCGCCGATGGATCCGCTCTTGCTGTGCGGCGCGCCGCGCCTCTCGCTCTGCGGCGCTCCAACGGTCTCGCTGTGTGGCGAGCCACAGCCTATCGGCGCGGACACGCCTAGCTTGCTCTGCGGTGCGCCATCGATCATGTTGTGCGGCGAGCTGCAGCCTCTCGGTGCTGACATGCCTATCTTGATCCGCGGCGCTGAAGCGCCATGCGCCAAGGGTCTGCTCAACCCTGGCAATGACGCGCATCACATCGTCCATCGCGTTGCCGGGGAGCACCTCGGCCTCGACGGGCTGTGGCGCCTTCTCGTTTTCCTCGTCGAGGAGGTTGATGGTAGAGGCGGCGCTTTGGTGGGTTGGCATTCTTGGAAAAGGTGGATGTGCTACAGGCTGCGCTTGTTGCCTCCATGCGTCACGCGCCGCCTAGGTTTATGCGCAATATCGCTGGGTGACGGCGGGAAACCGGTGAGGAAATGGCGGGAAACGGTGGCGTGTTCATAAACGCCATCAATTAATGGAAACTTAGCATAGAAGGAACATCGAGCTAGCACGACGCGTGCGGGCACATTGCTCGCCCAAGGCTATGATCCATATACTTGTGTGCCCAACAGAGCACACTATTCACAGTAAAGAATACTGTTCCGTATGTCGTATATCGCACACACCTTGATCTGGCTGACCGTTTCTTTTGTGTTGCCTAATCACAAACAGTTCATCCGAGTGAACTGTATGTCATATATCGCACACACCTTCATCTGGCTGCCCGTTTCTGTTGTTCCGCCTCATCACAAACAGTTTATCAGAGTGAACTGTATGTTGTATATCACACACGCCTTCATCTGGCTACCCGTTTCTGTTATTCTGCCTCATCACAAATAGTTCCTTGAACTGAACCGTATGCCCCACATCACACACGTTACTAAAATCTGAACCGTGTTGATGTCTCCGCCATCGCAAATGTTTTGCATCTTTTTTGATGTTTTTTTACATCCCCGTTTGCGATTAATGCATCGCACACAGTTTCCTCAAAGGGTCTCTGATCATAGTGTCGCGTTAGCAACATCCTGCATTAGTGGCTACTGTTACCTCTACTATCAAAACTATCAAACTACTAGGCTACTAAACACTTTGTTGCAGAGAAATAACTTTTCAGGTGTGGTTGAATTGACAACTCAACTGCTAAGGCTTATAAATATTCTTTGGCTCCCCTTGTGTCGAATCTATAAATTTGGGTGAAATACTACCCTCGAAGACTGTTGTGATCCCCTATACTTGTGGGTTATCAAGACTGTTTTCTGGCGCCATTGCCAAGGAGCATAACTCCATTTATTAAGTTCACTTGGGAGTTAAATATCTGCTGATCACTATGAAGAATCTGAAGTACTCTAAGACTAATATCATACCCACTAAGACAAGGGGAGGTAAGGAACTGCCATCTAGCTCTGCACTTGATTCACCTTCTGTTTTAAGTCGACTTGTGACACCACCACCTGCTATCCAATCTGATATGTCGCAAGTAATTGATGATACTGCTTCTGCTATTGATGATACTTACGATGATGCTACTTTTGCTTGATGAACCTGTGCCACTTGGTGAATTTCTTGATGCTCAAATTGCTAAAGCTATAGAACTTGAAAATGATGAAATTAATGAAAATTATGATTCATCGGCTACACCTAGCACTCCTACTAGAACTAAGATGCTTAATATACCTGAGGGTTATGTCATGGAAGGGGAGTTTGCTAAGGAATTTCTTGATTGTAAGGATAGAGAGGATCTTAAGAAATTACCGAGTAGGCTAAAAGAAAAAGCTATGAATGAAATGATGAAATATAATCCTAAGTTTGCAACTTCTCCTATCTTTGTTACTGATAAGGATTATGAATCCTCTGTTGATCCTGAACTTATTACTTTGGTAGAATCCGACCCTTTTCATGGTTATGAATCTGAAACTGTTGTGGCTCACCTTACTAAACTAAATGATATTGCCACCTTATTTGCTCAAGAGGAAAAGATTCGCTATTAATGTATTCTTAAGTTATTTCCTTTCTCATTAAAGGTGAGGCTAAAGATTGGTTTAATAATCTTGCTCCTGGTTGTGTGGGTAGTCCCCACGATATGATATTTACTTCACTAAAAATATATTTTCCTACTCATAAGAAACAAGCTGCCTTAGAGGAAATATATAACTTTGTGCAACTTGAGAAAGAGCATCTCCCTCAATCTTGGGGAGGCTTCTCCAATTACTAAATGCTATGCTTGATCACCCTCTCAAGAAAAATGAAATACTTGATATCTTTTATAATGGACTAACCGATGCTTCTAGGGATTACCTAGATAGTTGTGCTGATTATGCTTTCAGGGAACGAACTGTTGAACAGGCTCAGTAATTATTAAATAACTTATTGGAAAATGCCAATGATTGGACACTTCCTAAACCACCACCCAAGCCAACTCCAAAGAAAAGAGGTATTTTATTCCTTAGTCCAAAATATATACAAGAAGCCAAGAAGTCTATGAAGGAGAAAGGTACTAAATCTGAAGATGTTAAGAATCTACCACCTATTGAAGAAATACACGAACTCAATATCCGACACAAGTACTAGAGGTAAATTCTCTTTATAGATTTGATGTGAGTGACATTCCTTATAATAAACCTCCTATTCAGTTTTTAGATGAATTTGATAATTTCATTGTCAAGCAAGAAAACTTTAATAGCCAAGTAACTGATCAATTGAAACGTAATGCTATTATGATTGAACGCTTGAGTGACTTGATGTTTAGAATTGCTAATGATGTTAAAGGTTTATGTAAGCATTCCTCTATGGTTCACACTCACCTAGAACAAGTTTCTAAGTCACAAAATTATTCGCTTAAGGAAATGAATAATAAAACCAATGATCATGCTATTAGAGTAATGACTAGAGGTGGTAAAATGACTCAAGATCCTCCATATCACGAGGGTCATCCTAAAAGAATTGAATAAAATTCTCAAAGAATTAATGATGATGCACCTAGTTCACCTAAGAAGAAGAAAAGAAAAAAATACAGATAAAACTTTGGATGCTTCTAGTGAACTTGTCATAGAAAAACCTTATGAGAATCCTAATGAGGTTTCTATTTCTGATGCCGAGACACGATGTGGTAATGAGCACATACCTAGTGATAATGATAATGATGATGCTAATGATGATCATATTGATACTCCACCAGGCAATAATATAGAATTTGGTAATGATATAGAAATAGAACCCGAAGTTAAGCTTGATGACCCACCTCCTAAGAATAAAAGATATAATAAAAAAGAGTTTGTTGCTAGGGAACATGGTAAAGAAAGAGAACCATGGGTCCAAAAACCTATGCCCTTTCTTAGTAAGGCTTTTAAAACTAAGGATGAGGATAATTTCAACCGCTTTGTTGAATTGCTTAGACCCTTGTTTCCGCAAGTACTATTAACTGATGCCATGAAAATGCCTCCATATGCTAAGTATATGAAAGATATTGTCACTAATAAAAGAAAAATACCTGAAGCTGAAGTTTCTACCATGCTTGCAAATTATTCCTTCAAAGGAAAAATACCTCAGAAGTTAGGAGATCCAGGAATATCTACTATACCATGCTCTATTAAGAAAAAAATGTGTCAAAACTGCTTTATGTGATTTAGGAGCTGGTGTCAGTGTTATGCCTTTCTCTTTATATAAAAGACTTGATTTGAGTAAGTTGACGCCTACTGAAATTTCTTTGCAAATGGCTAACAAGTCAATCGCTATACATGTCGGTATTTGTGAGGACGTTCACGTTGTTGTTGCTAACATTATTATCTTAACGGATTTTGTTATTCTTGATATGCCCAAGGACAAAAACATGTTGGTTATCAATGGTAGACCTTTTTTGAATATTGCATGGGCTGTTATTGATTGCACCAAAAGCAAGGTTACTTTCCATGTCAACAATAATGAGCATAAAATATATTTTCCGAAGAAACAAAACAAAGTGAATAGTATCAACTCTATTGAAGAGATTATGACAATCATTATTAGAGGTTTTGAGTTTCCTCTTCCGGTTCCCGAAAAGAAACATCAAACTCTTATTTGTTGGGACAATGCATATCCGGGTTGAGGTAACCTATACAAAAGTTCTTCGATTTCATGTCACTCGAAAATAGTTTGTTAATAAGACCTGATCAAACTTATTAACGGATCCTTTTTCAGGGCCATGCGATCGAGGAATTCCGCACAACCTTCTGTAACTTTAGTTTACTCTCTGTTAATTACACTTTAATAAAGCAAATGCCATGTTTTCCTATTTTATGAATTATCCATGCAATAAAAATGACATAGAAATAAAAGTTCTCAAAATAAAAATGTCGTAAAATTCTAGCATGATTTTTACTAAATATTTAAGAATTTTTGGCACTGGACACATTCCAGGGGGTGCACTTGTTGTCCACAAGACAATCGGGCGCGCCTACCCCCTTGGCGTGCCATGGTGTCTTGTGGGGCCCATGGGGACCCCCCTCACTTAGTCCACCTGCCCATTGCTTCTTCTTCCTCCAGAAAAAAATCGTGGTAACTCTTGTTCTCGTGTTCTCGCCCCGAAACCTGAGATTTTTTATCTCTTTGCTTGGAGCTCCGTTTTTTAAACTGTTTTGGGGGATTACCCCTTGGCATGTGACTCCTCCAATGGTTGCTACTTCTTGAGCTTGCGTTGGTTTTTCCCTTGAAGAGGAAAGGGTGATGCAGCAAAGTAGAGATAAGTATTTCCCTCAGTTAGAGAACCAAGGTATCAATCCAGTAGGAGACAACGCACAAATCACCTAGCACCTGCACAAACAATCAAACAACTTGCACCCAACGCGATAAAGGGGTTGTCAATCCCTTCACGGTGACTTGCAAAAGTGATATCTGATAGAGATAGATAAAACTAAACAAAAGATAAAGTAAATATTTTTGGGTTTTTTGGTTTATAGATCTGAAAATAAAAGATTGCAAAATAGTAGATCGGAAAGAAATATGATGGAAAATAGACCCGGGGGCCATAGGTTTCACTAGAGGCTTCTCTCAAGATAGCAAATAATACGGTGGGTGAACAAATTACTGTTTAGCAATTGATAGAAAAGCGCAAAGTTATGACGATATCCAAGGCAATGATTATGAAATATAGGCATCACGTCCATGTCAAGTAGACCGAAACGATTCTGCATCTACTACTATTACTCCACACATCGACCGACTCCTGCCTGCATCTAGAGTATTAAGTTCATGAAGAACAGAGTAACGCATTAAGTAAGATGACATGATGTAGAGGAATAAACTCAAGCAATATGATGTAAACCCCATCTTTTTATCCTCGATGGCAACAATACAATACATGCCTTGCTGCCCCTACTATCACTGGGAAAGGACATTGCAAGATTGAACCCAAAGCTAAGCACTTCTCCCATTGCAAGAAAAACCAATCTAGTTGGCCAAACCAAACCGATAATTCAAAGAGAATTACAAAGATATCAAATCATGCATGTAAGAATTCAGAGAAGATTCAAACAATATTCATAGATAAGCTGATCATAAATCCACAATTCATCGGATCTCTACAAACACACCGCAAAAGAATATTACATCGGCTAGATCTCCAAGAACAACGAGGAGAACATGGTATTGAGAATCAAAGAGAGAGAGAAGAAACCATCTAGCTACTAGCTATGGACCCGTAGGTCTGAGGTAAACTACTCACGCTTCATCGGAAGGGCAATAGAGTTGATGTAGAAGCCCTCCGTGATCGAATCCCCCTCCGTCAGGGTGCCGGAAAAGGTCCCTAGATCGGATCTCACGGGTACATAAGGTTGCGGCAGTGGAAAAGTCTTTTCGTGGATGCTTCTGGTGGTTTGGGAACATATGTGAATATATAGGCGAAAGAATTAGGTCAGGAGAGTCACGGGGGACCCACAAGACAGGGGGGCGCGCCCTCCACCCTTGTGGCCGCCTCGTGGCTCCTCCGACTTCATCTCCAAGTCTCCTGGGTGTCTTCTGGTCCAAGAAAAATCATCGCGAAGGTTTTATTCCGTTTGGACTCCGTTTGGTATTCCTTTCCCACGAAGCTAAAAAACAAGGAAAAAACAGAAACTGGCACTGGGCTCTAGGTTAATAGGTTAGTCCCAAAAATAATATAAAATAGCATATTAATGCATATAAAACATCCAAAACAGATAATATAATAGCATGGAACAATAAAAAATTATAGATACGTTGGAGACGTATCAATGGTCTAATTAGTTTTTATTCTAGTGGTTTATATTTTTCTTTTTTTCTACTGTTGGTGACCATGAAAATGAGCTTGCATGTTGAATTCATTTGGTTCTAAGTAGTTTGAATGCCTGATATAGCCTCTAGACACACTTGTAGGAGTTTTTGCTATCAACTTTGAGATTGGTTGACCTTTTATTTGTGGCCAAAAATTTCAGAAAATTTCCAAAGAGATGAACATGTTTAGGAGAGGTTCTTCGAACCAAGGCTCCAAGGGAGTTTCGAGTGGAGCGCCCAGTCTCAACCTCCCTCGTAGAACGGAGGTACGCCCGTGTGAATGACCATGCGACACCTTCACGAGTGAGGCCGGTTTCTGACACAAGTTCAAACAATTCGTCGCAAACACCGACTTCACCAACTTTGTTGCGGATAAGTGTGATCAGTACCTACTTCTCACAAAATCCTTTGTACAAAATTTCCACTTCATGCCTAGACTAGACATTCCCATGGTTCGCTTTCACCTATATGATCAACCCTTTGAAATGCCATTTGATAGGTTCTATGAAATAAGCATGATTACTTCTAAGGGTGAGTTGGGTGAACCTAGACCTGATGAGTTTGAGGATTACATGTGGGAGAATTTAGAGGAGTTTCTAAGTCTAGAGTTACTAGTCTGCATTTTCCTGTTGTGCATTACTTTGGTTTATTTATAGGAAAATGTTTGACTGCTAGGCAGGAGGGTGGTACGCTCAGTGCCCCTGACCTCGCCATTTTATGTTGTGCACTTTTCAGTGATAGAACCTACAGTCCGGGAGCTATTATTACACGTGGTTGCACACTAATAGAACTAGGGGTAGTGTTCATGGCGGTATTTATGCCACTCGCCTTAATGTTGCAATTCGCCCTCGCGATCAGTTGCTACCTAGAGTTTATTAGATCATGAGTCCATGATATCCCATCATTTTATTGATGAACCTAACCTCCTCATCGTTATCTGTATAATTTGGTATTTAGTGAGGAAACATGTAAGGTGATTGCATTGCCTGCCCCTGCTTTGTTTGATGTTAATGCTAGGAATGGATACACCATTACGCCCGAGGACATCACTACTTATGAGGGCACGCTAGCTACTGCGGCAAGCGAGGCTCAACCTTGGGATGCTCGAGTGTCGCAGCCGAGGCAGTTTCTTCCTGGACCAGAAGGATTTTATGAGTGGTAATCACCAAGTTAGGACAAAAGCCTAAGCTTGGGGGAGTACGTGTTCTCACCGACATTACATTCATGTTCACACATTCATTACACGTGTCGGTGTTCATCATTTTCATTGAATATCAATGCTTCACATTTACTTGTTTCCTTTCTTATGTTTGAAAAACTTCAAAAATCCAAAAATATTTCTTGCTTCTCTTCGGTTTTTCTTTCTTGTTTAGTTAGGTTGCAGTAGTACAAGAAAACATAAAAAAGATTTCTCGTTCTTCTTTTTGTTTGTTGGGAATTCTTCGGTGTAAATAGTTTTTCTTGTTTTTCGTTTTCCTTTATTTCATTTGTTTCTTTAGAAAAAACTAAAACTCCAAAAAGATTTTAGTGAGTTTCTCTGAATTTCTTTTCTTTTCTTTAAGGCGTCGTAAGGAGAAGACTTCGTAAGAATTGTTGAGTGGCTCTTATATGCTTTGTTGTTGATCTAACGAAGGGCCAAATATTTTCTTGTCTTCTCCTTTGAATAAAGTGTTTGCAGATTTCAGCTTAGTCCACGGCACACTTGCAATATTATTATTTTCACATCATTCGGTAGTGCAAGTGAAAGTCAATAATGATGATGATTTGATGAAGTGATTGTGGTAAAGGAAAGCATTTTGTTTTTGTTTTTGTAAATATGTTCAACTCGGTAGTCTTGATTCAGCATATTATGAGTAAACATGTTTGTGACGACAATTAGAGATTATAGTTGCTCATGCCATGCTTAAGTAGCTAGAAGTAAATAATGATTTATCTTGCGTGTCAACATGCATTAAAATAGTTGTGATGTAGTATGTTAGGATGGTATCCTCTTCTGAAGAATTCAAGTGGCTTGACTTGGCACATGTTCACGCATGTAGTTGATTCAAAACCAATGTAGCCCTTGCGATATTTATGTTCAGAGTGTTTATATCCTACTCATGCTCATGGTCAATGTTAATTATTCGCAATGCATAATTATGACCGTTGTCGCTCTCTAGATGGTCGCTTCTCAATCTAATTGCCAGCCTTCATCTGTATTAAGCAGGAATACTGTTTGTGCACCCAAATTCATGAAACCCAGAGTTGTGCCAAAAGAGCCCACCATATCTAAATATACACGGTATTATCTCGCCGTTCCAAGTAAATCTGCATGTACCATCTCTGATCATTCAAATAAACAATTGTTTTGTGTGCTCATACCGCTCATGGAGCGACGGGGCGGTCAATATCTTCCATGCTAGGAGGGTTATTCCCACGACAAGACTTTATTCACTCATCCTGCATGAGAAAGGCTGGTAAAAAGGATGCCTAGTCCTGCATAACTTAATAAAAATAAAAACCAAACTCCCCCTGAAAAGTTGATTGTTTGGAGGGCATTCGTGGATTCGACTATCCATGGCTTGTGATTGTATGGTCGTAGGGGAGTAATACAAAATTTTCATTTTTGGGAACCACCATTAATGTGTTTAGCATGGAAGATACTGAAATCTTTTGTCGTGACGTTGACTGGAAAAGCACACCACCCAAAATGTATTCATCTCTGTTTTAGCTTTGGGCTCTCGCACCTCTGCAAATCTCTGCTTCCCTCTGCGAAGGGCCTTTCTATTTACTTTCATGTTTTTTACTTTTATTGTTGAGTTGTCACGTTCTCATTCAAGCACCACCATAGAGATCGTTATTTTCATTCTTAGTTTGACATGCATTGAGTCTAGTTAATGTTGGATGTGAGCATGACTGAATCTCTTATATCCCGAATTACAATGTTTAGTCGCTGCTTGAACTTCAAAGGTGCTCTGCATTTATGTTTTGCAGCATCAGAAAGGGCTAGTGAGATATCATGCTGTCATATCATATCATGATTGTTTTGACAAAGTGTTGGCATTGGAGATATATTATTATTGCTCGCTAGTTGATTATGCCATTGATATGAGTAAATGTGGTTCTAAATGTTATCATTCACATGGTTAGTTCATGATCTTTGCTGAAAACTTGGTTGCTAGTTAAGTTTATATACAACGACAGAAACAAAAGAGTTTGTGAAAGTTTTTCTTTGTCACTTTCAATTTATCAACTGAATTGCTTGAGGATAAGCAATGAGTTAAGCTTGGGGGAGTTGATACGTCTCCAATATATCAACTTTTCCAAACACTTTTACTCTTGTTTTGGACTCTAATTTACATGATTTGAATGAAACTAACCCGGACAAACGTTATTTTCAGTATAACTACCATGGTATTGTTTTTGCGCAGAAATAGAAGTTCCTAGAATCGGATGAAACTTGGCAGAGATTTTTTATTAATTAAATAAAAATACTGGTGCAAATATCCACTGGAGGGGGCCACCAGCTGCTCATAGGGTATCAGAGCGTGCCTACCCCTAGGCGCGCCCTGATGTCTTGTGGGGCCCATAGACGGCCGTCTGACCTAATTCCACCTCCATAAGTAACGTCTTCCCGAGAAAAAATAAGAAGAAGTTTAATCGCGTTTTACGATACGGAGCCGCCGCCACCTCCTGTTGTTCATCGGAAGGGCTGATCTGGAGTCCGTCCGGGGCTCCGGAGAAGGGGATTCGTCGTCATCGTCATCATCAACCCTTCTCCAGCAACAATTCCATGATGCTGACCACCGGGAGTCAGTAATTTCTTCGTAGGCTTGCTGGAGATGGATGAGATTTATCATGTAATCGAGTCAATCTGTTAGGGCTTGATCCCTAGTATCCACTATGTTTTGAGATTGAAGCTGCTATGACTTTGCTATGCTTAATGCTTGTGACTAGGGTCCAAGTGCCATAATTTCATATCTGAACCCTTTATGTTTTCATCAATATATTTGAGTTCTTGATCCTATCTGCTAACCGTAGACCCCAAGGTGACAATAATTGGGATACTCTCCAGGGATGACTATAATTCAAGGAGTTCATGTATTCCCCATGTGTTAATGCTTTTATCCGGTGCTTTATTAAAAGGAGGCCTTAATTACCCTTAGATTTCCTTGAGGACCCCGCTGCCACGGCAGGATAGGACAAAAGATGTCATGCAAGTTCTTATTATAAGCACGTATGACTATATATGGAATACATGCCTACATTGAATTGATGGATTGGAGTTATTGTGTATCACTCTAGGTTGTGACTGTTATATGATGAATGGCATCCATACAAATATCCATCGCTGATCCAATGCCTAGGCTTTTCTCACATTGTGTTTGCTAAGTTACTACTATTACTGCTACTGTTGCCGCTACTATAAAAACATATCAAACTACCAGACTACTAAACACTTTGCTGCAGAGAAATAACTTTCTAGGTCTGGTTGAATTGACAACTCAGCTGCTAAGACTTATAAATATTCTTTGGCTCCCTTTGCGTCGAATCAATAAATTTGGGTGAAATACTGCCCTCGAAGATTGTTGCGATTCCCTATACTTGTGGGTCATCATGAGGGCATGATTAGAATACGGTGAGCCATTTGTGGCACTTCGGGAGTGTTGTGCCTCCACACCGCTCTAACGGAGGTTAACATCCGCAAGGGTGTGAGCTTCGGAATACATCATTGTTTCTGCGTGCCTCGGTTATCTCTTACCCGAGTCCTTTACTTATGCACTTACTTTGTGATAGCCATCATACTTCAAGTTATATATCTTGCTATCACATAGTTGATTATCTTGTTTAATTATCATAATTTGTTGGTGCACATAATGAGCCTAGCTTGTTTAGGTTTTGTGCTTGTCATAACGTTAGTTTTATTTCACATTTATTCAAACCTAAACCGAAATGTCTATTCACCCCCTCTAGGTGACATCTACGTCCTTTCAACGTGCCTCTGTCCTGGACAGTCCAGCGAGAAACCGATCGACCCTGAACTTGCCACAGATGCTACCCCGAACGGTCTGGCGTGCAAACTGAGCGATCCTAGACTTGTCGTGGATGCTAGCCCGAACAGTCCGGCGCCAAACTGAGCGACCTTGGACTTGAGTTTGGACTGTCCGATGGGAGCTCAGTCCGTGCCGGCCCATCTTGCATGTCCGGGACGTTCTAGGCTGCCGAGAGCAGCACTTTAACAGGGAAAACAACTAGGATTTTTGGCATTTCGTCTTTGAAATTTCTGGTGAAGAGAAAGGCTATGTGGTGTAGGGATGTTTCGAGGAAGGACTTCATTAACTAAATCCCCTATTAAATAGTGCGGGATTCCTAAGCTCAAGAAAAGCAAAAAAAAAACACTATAAAATAACATGCGTTGAAAGACGTTTGAGTTTTCTTTCACTTTTTTGAGGTTCACGACAACCTTCACAAACTGGTCCTAAGATCTGCTCATCATTTTAGTGGTCTCATTAGTCCATTTGTATGTCAACATTAATAACAAATCTTTCACAAGTCATGCGTCTAACGTCCAGGCCAAAACAAGGTACCGCAAAGTATACGGTTATACATGCCCTTGGTGCCCTGTTGACTTGCTACCAATGCCAAGTACTCCCTCCGTTTCTTCTTACTCTGTGTATAAAGTTTGTTTGAATCAAAACTATGTAAAATTCCATCAATTTCATATTAAAAAATATCAACATTTACATTGAAAAAGTTATATAGCATAAAAATTAATTTCATGATGCATCTAATGATATTTTTCTTATATAGTTGATCAAATTTTACGAAGTTTGACTTCTGACAAAATTTTATATACAAACTAAAAAGAAACAGAGGGAGTAGTAAAAAGATACAACACATGCTCTAAACCCCACTGGTCCACTTAGCTCGGATTAGTAACGGCCGACAAGGCGTCAACGCTCGCTCGCCCTGATTCACCAAGGCATTCCGCCAGGCACGCGGACGCAAGGTTAGACCGAGAAAGGCGAGCGATGCATCTAAGAAGCGGGGCGAGAAACCCTTTCTCCGGAGCGATAGATTTTTTCGCCATCGCAAACGTCATTAATAGTCCTGGCCATGGGCAGCCCGGCCCGGACGGCCCGACCCGACCCGGCCCGAAAAAGCCCGACCCGGCCCGACCCGACCTTGCCCATGGGCCGGGCCTGGGCCTAGATTTTGAGCCCGATGGCCGGGCCGGGCCCGGGCCCGTCGTATTCATCGTTTAAGGAAGAGGCCCGCCCCGTGGCCCGAGGCCCGGTGGACTTTTAGCGTGATGGGCCGGGCTCGGGCCCGATTTTTAGGCCCGACGGCCGGGCCGGGCGAGGCTCGGGCCTGGGTTTTTTGCATCGGGCTTTGGTAGGCCCGGCCCGAAGCCCGGCCTGGCCCGACAGATGGCCAGATATAGTCATTAAGAGCATCTCCAATAGATGGTCCAAATTTTGACGGTCCAAAACCGGAGATGTAAAATTTGGACCGCCAAAAAGTGCATTTTGGAGCTCCGAAAAACGCTCAACTCCAACAGATGGTCCAAATTGATGGTCCAAAAGAGCAATTCCAATAGATGGTCCAAACCAAAGATGTAAAAATCTGAAAACGGCCACGCGGCTGCTGCCAGCCACTGTTCAGCCGCGGTTTTGCATTGAAATAGCATCAAAAATTTGAAAATAAAGTGCATCATCATCATAGTTTCAATCAAAAGTGCATCATCATCATAGTATCAAATCCCTCTACCAAAAGAGCATCGTCTCAATCAAAGTTTTTCGCCCTAGAAATTGAAATGCACATGAATATTACTCATGCGGGTCATCAACACCACCGGCGTTGTGAACCGTGGTACGATCATCATCTTCACCACCGTCTTTGTCGACGTTCTCAACAAGCGGTGAACTCTCGTTGCCGTGAGCACCACCGGAAGCATCTTCATCGCGTCCCATACCGGTCATGTTGCCGACGAAGCCAACTCCAACGCCACTCATGTTGCCGCCATAGCCACCTCCCAAGCCACCCATCATGTTGCCGCCAAAGCCACCTCCCATGCCGCCAAAGCCACCTTCCATGTTGCCACCGAAGCCACCTCCCATGTTTCCGCCAAATGCACCATTCATGGAACCTCCAATCATGTTCATGTAACCACCCATGGCACATCCCATGCCTCCTCCCATGGCACCTCCCATGCCTCCTCCCATGCCTCCTCCCATGGCACCTCCCATGCCTCCTCCCATGCCTCCTCCCATCATCATTTGCCTCATGAGCATTTGCTTCTTCATGAGCATTTCATCGCGACAAAGTTCAACATATGCCTTTGCCTTGGCATCAAGAGTTGATGTGTCCATAAACATAAACTTGAGTGTCCTCTCCTCAACCATCTTCATCTCGTCGGCCGCGGCCTTCTTCTCCTCTAGGTCCACCTTCCTCTCCTCGGCCGCGGCCAACCTCTCCTCGGCCGCCGCCCTCTTCTCCTCAGCCGCCGCCCTTCGCCGCTCGGCCTCACTCCTCTCCTCTATTTCCTTGAGCTTTAAGATTCTTTTCTCTTCGGCATACTCTTTCCTCGCCATGACAATGGCATCAAATCCTCCCTTGAGATGATTGTCTCCGGCCTTGGTTCCCTTCGCTTTCTTGTTTCCATCGGGCCTATAAGATTTTGTCGCGGAGTGAGGAGTGGGGCTCGTCTCCTCAATGGCGACATCTTCTTCATCCTCAAGCACCACACTCTTCTTCTTCGACGATTCAAAAGTCTCTCTAGTTTTCCACTTCTCCTCATCCTTGAGCTCTTTGTAGCAATGATGAAAAGTGAAAGCTTTTCCTTTCCTTTTCTTCTTCTCGCCTTTCATGTTCCTCTCTCGAAACAATCCTTGTGCAATCATTTTCTACAATAAAACAAGCAACACATCATCATCAACATGTGGAACAAAGAGGAAATATTTGACAAAGCACGCACGAAGAGGAAATATTTACCAAGTCACTATCACCGCAACCACTTGGGTTCATGCGAGCAACGTTTGACAAGCAACCGGCCCACTTTTGGCATTCGGCGTTGATGGTGGACCAACGTTGGCGTAGAGAGTTGCTCGAACGGAAGTGACCACTTGTGTTGCGCTCATCGAAGTACTCCTTGATGCGTTGCCAATAGGTGTTCACCGTTTGGTCGCTTCCAATGCTTGCATCTTGAGAGATTTTCTTCCAAGTAGTGCATATCAACACATCCTCCGCGGTGGTATAATTTCCACTTCTTCCCTTGACAACAAAGCCCTCATTGTCCACATCAAGATTGTCATCATCATATTGGGTTTCATATTCTTGTGACGCATACATGTAATCATCATTTGCCACATTTGTCGCGTGCATGAAACCTTCATCATCAAGACTACAATTGGACGCACAAACAATCAAGAACACATACAATTTGAAACAACAAACGAGAGCACAACCGGAAAATTTATACCTTTGCGACATTTCATCGACACATGTTGGAGGCGGTGGCCGTCGGCGTGGCCACATCTTCCTCCACGGCCGGCGGTGGCGGCGGGGGAGGTTGAGGAATGGATGTGTGGCTGCTGGAGGAGGCACCGGCTGCGAGTCGTCGCCCCGAGCCGCCGCGGCCGCCTTGGAGACCTTCAACGGCCGTGTAGAACTGTCGGTCGGGTTGCGGCTGCGGTTGGCCGGCCGTTTTCCGCCGCCTCGTCCCTTCGCCGGCTTCGCCGCCGGCGCGAATCCGGGCCGGCGGGCGGCGGCATGGCAGCGGCGGCAGCGGCGGCGGCCACGTGGGTCAGCCCACCGGCTGCGGCGGCGGCGGAGAAGGCGGCGGGGTCGTCGCCTTCGGCCATGGCGGCGCCGGACGGCGGGGGGCGGCGGCGGCCGGGCGGGTCGCGGGCGGGCGGGAAAGGAAAGGAACTGGCGGTTGGGCGTTCGCGGGCGGCGGCTGGTTTTAGACCAGATGCACCTCGTGATGTAAATTTGCACCGCGAGGTGTTGTATTTTACATCACGAGGTGGCCGCGGTTCATTTTTTTTTACATATGGACCGTCTGTTGAAGCAGCGTTTTTTGCCCCAGACGGTTCAAAAGTTAGGTATTTTTACATTTGGACCGTCTATCGAAGATGCTCTAAGACGAGTGAAAATCACTGGCCTTAATTACTTGCACTTCTAGTATTTCTGCCCTCTGGGCAGGAAATTAATCCAAACATTTGTTCAAAAATTCACTCGCCCCCGTCTCAATTACCTTGGGTTTCCATTTCTGGCCTCCTGGCCGAAAACTCATCCGAACATTCCTGCAGGATTCACGCCTTTGTCTTGACCACTAGCATTTCCATATCGGGCCTATGTGCCGGACCGGAGGGACTACGTGGCTGGCACGAACCGGTTAGCCGAAAACAGGCGCCTGAACCGGTAGCAGTAGCTTCCATTACACGGCGCCAGACGCGCGTGCCTCTGCCCGTCCCCACCCGAGATACGACACGACCCACCGACGACACGGTCGCACGGACAGGATACCCCGTGTCGCCGGATCCGACGGCGGCCGCACGACCACACGATATTCTCGCGCGGTTCTCTCGCCCCGGCAACCGCACATTTATTACCAACTCGCCTTTTTACATTTCGCCCCCTAGCTTACCCCGCGACGGACACAAACACCCCCCGAGACAAGCAGCGCCAGCGCCTACGGCGTTATTTATGAACTCCTCGGGGGTGCGGCCGCGAAGCGTGTAGCACTTTTGCTTCGTCGAGCTCTCTCTCTTCGCAGTCGCAGGTCGCTCGCCCACACACTGTCAAGTTCAACTCCCCGCTCCGCTCCCCCAAAGATTCCAAATTTTCCCAAATCGCTCGCCTCAATCGCCCGCGCCCCCGCCGAATCCCCAGATCCCCACCTCCTCCCGCGCGCCCCGGCCCCCAGCTCCGCCCAATTCTAGGGTTAACCACCCGTACGCCAGCTCCCCACCGCCAGATTAGGGTTTCCATCTCGCATTTCGCCCTCCCGGAGCTTTCCCTTCCGGGCGATTGGAGCCGGAGAGGAGCGTCCGGCCGCGGCGAGCTGCGGGTTCCCTCTGCCTAGGGCCTGGATTTCCGGTGGGAGGGGGGATGTCGTGAAGGCCGGAGCTTGCTTGCTCTTCCCCGTCCGTCGGGGAGCTGAGGTGAGGTGAGCTGAGCTCAGGCTAGGTTAGGGTTTCGTGCTCCGCTCCTTCGGAGGACCGAGGAGGGGAGCCGGAGATGTTCTACTCGCAGTTCATCTTGGCCAAGAAGGGCCCCCTCGGGACCATATGGATCGCCGCGCACTTGGAGCGGAAGCTCCGCAAGAACCAGGTCACGGACACGGACATCGGCGTCTCCGTAGGTGGGTGGTTTCCGCTGCCTCACAAGCTCTTTCGGATCTGCCCTGCCTGCCATGCAGAGTGGCAGAAAAATATGCTCTTTTACTAACGCTCATTTCATTGCTGCTGTATCTGTCAACACTTAAAATTTGCCATATTTGGCGTGTTTATGGCGTTGATGTATGCTTACTGCCTAGTTATTGCTAGTGGATTAGTAAAGGTGTTACCTTTTTGCCGGCTGCTAGCCTAACCAGCTCCTAGTCGTCGCCAGCGGACGTGTGATTAGTTGCTGAGTATGCCAAGAAGCTGTTTTTTTGTATACGCTCGACTGCTGGATTACTGGTATTGCACTACATGGTATTTATCTCCTTGCTACTGTCTGAGTAGTATGTAGAAGTTTTCAACCCATTTGAGTTGTTTGTTAAGTAATGTTAACGGTCCAGGTGCATTTCTATATAGTCTCGATGGAATCTTGAAAAGAGCCATGCTTTTAGAGCTTTCCTATTGTGGTTCATTGCTTTCTACTCCCTCCGTTCCTAAATATTTGTCTTTTTAGAGATTTCAATTGGACTACCACATACGGATGTATATAGACATATTTTAGAGTGTAGAATCACTCAATTTGCTCCGTATGTAGTCACTTGTTGAAATCTCTAGAAAGACAAATATTTAGGAACGGAGGGAGTAGGAGTGAAAGGAAATGTCACCTTGATCCTCTCTAGTTGCTAGGTCACCAAGAGTTACAAAGATCTAAGATTTTTGTATTTACAGCCACCGGTGGACTTTTAAAGTCTATCATAGTGGTTAGGTAAAGCTTATAGTCCGAGAATGTTAGCAGCTTCCTGATGCCTCGTCTCATGTGTACTTGTCTACCGGCTATGGTTAAGGATAATAGCTCACCTTTCTAGGCACCTCATGCCTCATGTGTACTGTCTACGGTCTATGGTCTAACAATAATAGTTCACCTTTCTAGGCAGACTACTCCTTGACTAGTTTTTGTGTTTTGTCGTATCTGTTTTGGGCAAGTGTATTTATGCATTTTACATGCGATGAGTAGCGATATTACAAAACTCACACATGCTGGTCATGTTTGAAAACATACACATGAGAGTTCTCTTCAGCGTAGGCTGTTTCGAATTTAACCTCCTCAAATGGCTATTTGTTTTATTTTTCTCGATACAGTTAATTTGATTTTCTTTGTTGTACATGTACTAAATTGAAGCATAAAGCGAGAGGGAAGACTTCCAGTAAATGTGCGCTTTAGCTACTGTTGCACTTTGGAACCATTTTCTGTTTATGATCCTGTAGAGAATAAATGGTGTACAAATAATAATCTAAAGAAAAGGCAACACAAGGAGATTATGTTCAATATCCAGACAGAGTACACGAAGAGCTCCGCCTATGTTGTCTCAACATAGCGGGTCCCAAGCCCGGGTAAAGGAGGAGGTTGTGATAGGCTTGGCGAGCCAACGTTAAAACTCAGCCACTCTTATGGAGATGAAAATAAAAAGATTTGTTGTTGTTGTATCCAGACTGAGTACACGAAGACAATGCTTTGGAAATAAAGCCAACAAATAGAAAGTTAAGGAACTGGATATCATGTGTATTGCTATGCCTATTGAGTTATTGCTTGAAAGCCGAAAAACTTTTGAACTCTCAAGTTATCTTTGAGTGTATTGGAGGTAGTAATCCACTACCCTATTATCTTTGGAGGTTTGAGTGATGATTGAGTACATTTACTTTCTTTCTTCATAAGCAATGCTCTCTTGCTAAATGTAAAGGTGATGCTTCCATTTGAAGTAAAAATACCCTCACTTCTTCATGTAGACAATGATAATGCTGAAATGCTCCAAAGGGTAACCAACTAATCCGTCTCACTATCCATTTGAAGTATAAAATTTAACACATGATGCTCCATATTATGAGGAACCATGGCCTTGAAAGAATTAGGCAGTGATGATGTGTAAGTGTAGCACTTCTTGGCGAGAAACCTTGGATTGAGACAAATAGGATTTGGAGTTGACCCAAGAAAACTTCATCTAGTTTTGTGTTGTGCAGCCAACCTGAGATACATATATATTTATTTTCTTGTTACTTTCAGGTACCGTCAGGCTAGGTTTATAATGATTTTAGGCAGCTAAGATTACTGGAAACTTTATTCCAATTTCCGTATAACATATGTTATTGTGTCATCACATGCATATCATGATTACATGTTTTACTAAGGGATGTGGAGCCATAGAATTCCTAACAAAAAATCACGTGTACTTCTATTATTTCTTAACCTAGAAATTTTCTAGAGAATTGGTGCTTTCTGGTTCTTAGCATGCACATGCATTTTTGTGCCAAGAGGTATTGCTAGTTATTATTATGGAATTCCCTGTTAACGATTATCATTATGGCAAACGAAAATGGTAGGTGTAATTTTCTTGTAATGAAAAAAGAACCTATGTGTGGATAGTTTATCTTTTTGTTGACAGAAGTAGTCTTCTATGTCAAGAGTCAAGCGGTGAAGTGTCAGGTAGGACGCTCTTGGTCTCATGCAGATGCTACTTTTCTGGCATTCTTTGCTGTAGGCTCTTATCATTTTGACCGAGCCATTGTGCTCCATAAACTGCGTCCTTGACGCATGTAATCATACTTATTCATGAAGAGATGGGCACAGATAATCACAAATCACGGTACACCATCACTGAGCAAGAACATCAGCTTAGAAAGTTGCTCGGTGAGAAGATTTATCTCAAGTTTCCAGTATGTGGAAACAATGATCTCTCGCATGGCATTAATATTTCTAGTTAATCAGCAGTTTGGTGGGTAATCACAGGAAGATTTTACAAACACAAACTCACAGTGTCAAAAAAAGTCGGCACTTTATGACTGGCGCCTACTTACTCTGAAGGAACTACAGAACGTTGTTATTTTGTTACTGTATTATGAGTCAGTTGGACAGGGCAACTCACCACCCATCTCTGAAACAATCTCTATGGCAATTGATATGCTTTTGGATAGAAATGCTGTTTTGTCCTGATATTTCTCATTTCTCTGTGCTATGTTCTCTTTTTTTAGCTGAGTGCTAATTATCAATATTCCTGCAGATTCAATTATATTCCCTGAGGTTCCAATTGCGCTGCGGTTATCCAGCCATCTTATGGTAGGCGTGGTCAGAATCTATTCTCGGAAGGTCAACTACCTATTTCATGATTGCAGTGAGGCTTTGCTCAAGATAAAACAAGCATTTAGGTCTGCTGCTGTTGATCTCCCTCCTGAAGAATCAACTGCTCCTTATCATTCTATAACACTCCCTGAGACATTCCATCTTGATGATTTTGAGTTACCGGAGGCTGAATTTCAGGGGTAAGGCCATGACACTTGGTGTGATAGGTTTGTTTAAAATATGCTCTTCAGTTGTCTAAAGACTTTCCACCATGCTCCAGGGACATTGATCATCATGTAAGCTCAAAAGAACAGATTACCCTGCAAGACAACCCAGAGAGAACAGGATATTCAACATCTGAATTTGGTTTAGATGGTTGGTCCTTTCTGTGTTCACATCTTCTACTTTTCAATTATGAACTTATCTGTTAATGATTTAAGCATATCTAAATGTGCAGAAAGATTTGGTGATGGCAGTTCTTCACATATGGGTTTTGATTTGGAGGAGGTAATCTCAACTTAATTAACCTTTTTCCATGTGTCTGCTGCGAACAGTTGTGGTGCACATTGCGCATTATATTCTGTATGCTGTTAAGGCTTAAGATTTTTATAGGATCATTTGGAGGATGACATTGGACAATTGATCAATGGTTCTGAGTGTGCCATGCATTGATTTGTTCTTGAAATTATCTGCACTTGTCTTCCAGCTGTTGGATTATTTTTGGTTCCTTACATAATGAACGTGCTAATTCATTGAAAATAAAGTCATTTATATTGGGTTATTTTTGGTTCCTTACATAATAAATGTGCTAATTCATTGAAATTAAGGTCGTTTATGCAAGTCAAAGATTGAAGAAAACCCTGTAACTCTATTCGTTCTGTGTCTTCTTTACATCATGTGACTTACTTAATTAAACTCTGTTCAAACGCTGACCTTTTTTCCCCTCAGGAATTATTGCTGGCGAAGGATCACCCAATTGAACTTGAATCTGGTGATGGGTAAAGCCACATTTTTTCTCCTTTGAACACTTGTCTCATTGGCTTTTCTTGGAATCTGTTATATTGCCTGGTTGCATGACCTGTACTTGGGCTCTCATTCAAGTGGTTCACTTTAGTAGTTTCCAAGAAATGATTTTACGTTTCTCCAGGCTGTTTACTTTGATTTTAGTGTAACTTTATATTTTAAACCTACTATAAGAAGATCAGTTACTAGCCTCTGCTGGCAGATATCTAGATGTCCTTCCATATACTCCCTCTGTCCCAAAATAAGTGTCTTAACCTTAGTACAATTTTGTACTAAAGTTAGTACAAAGTTGAGACACTTATTTTGGGACGGGAGGAGTATGTTAGTAACTGTTTGCATGCTGAGTTCCAGTTTTCATTGATTTGTCATGCATACTTTTTTTTTTTGCGTTGAGATTTGTCATGCATACTGTGAAAACATTTTTCACTACTTAGTTGCTTAGGCATTTTTGAAGTGGCAATGCCTTGCATCTTACCTTTGCTCATATTTTGCTACATTGACATTCCTTGACTTCTTTTCGTGTCTCTCCAGTATCATCGTTCAAGGTCAATCATCACTTCATCCTACTGATATGGATGTTGACGATAACCCAAGTAAAGATGAAGAGGCTGAAGCATACAACAAAATGGATGATGAACCTTCTAGTTCCAGCAAGCAAAATCAATCGAATGCAGATGATTTAAGGAACAATATTCCTAATTGGACTGGTTACAATTTGCGTACCCCTGATTTGAATGATATGCTTTTCCACAATGAAGATGATGCAGGGCCATCTTCTTCATACTATCATCCTAGTCCCTTCCCTTGTGATGATCCTGCATCTCCTGCATCTCCTGAGTATGTAAGCGCTCAAGCCCCAGCTACACCTGGCTTAATGGAAGAAACAGTTCCTTCCAGAGTGCATGAAAGTCCTGTTCTGAGTCCGCAACGGAAAGCTTCACCATCAAGCAACGAGGAAGCTGCAAAGGTTGATAATTTTGCTGCTCCGCCCTCAGATTTTCTCCATTCAGCTGCAGCAAATGCTAATGATGCTGTTGGTGCTGGGATGGCTGAATTTGGATTGGCTAAGCCTGTGCAAGCTGAGTCTTCTGGTGCCGTACAGGAGAATCTTGCCGCTCCATCCTCAGATTTTCTCCATTCAGCTACAGCTAATGCTAATGATGCTGTTGGTGCTGAGATGGCTGAATTTAGCTTGGTTAAGCCTGTGCAAGTTGAGTCTTCCGGTGCAGCACAGGAGAATCTTGCCGCTCCATCCTCAGATTTTCTCCATTCAGCTGCAGCAAATACTAATGATGCTGTTAGTGCTGAGATTGCTGAATTTGGATTGGCTAAGCCTGTGCAAGTTGAGTCTTCTGGTGCTGTAGCTCCACCCTCGGATTTTCTCCATTCAGCTGCAGTAAATGCTAATGACGCTGTTGGTGCTGAGTTGTCTGAATATAGACTGACTAATCCTGTGCAAGTTGAGTCTGCTGGTGCTGTACCGGAGAATTTTGCTGCTCCACCCTCAGATTTTTTCCATCCAGCTGCAGCACATGCTAATGATACTGTTGGTCCTGAGATGGCTGAATTTAGATTGGCTAATCCTGTGCAAGTTGAGTCTTCTGGTGCTGTACAGCATAATTTTGCTGTTCCACCCTCAGATTTTCTCCATCCAGGTGCAGCACATGCTAATGATGCTGTTGGTGCTGAGATGGCTGAATTTAGATTGGCTGAGCCTGTGCAAGTTGAGTCTTCTGGTGCTGTACGGGAGATGGATTTTCTGAGGCAACGCTCTGCAACTGTGGATATGCCACCAGAACCACAAACATCAAACCTGGTGGCTACTGTTGATAAGTTGGTGGTAAATACTGAGGATACAGCTGTATCAGGTCAAACACTGCCTTTTAAAGCAACCATGGGCAGTGTGCCATTTGTTCAGAATACTTCGGAGCCACGCACTAATGGTTTTAACGAGACATACGTGACAGGGAATCAAACACATTTTAATGAGGGGTCAGTAAACATGCAAGGTAAAGTTAACTTCATTGTTTTTTTCCCGAAGTCTCAGAATTCTTGTGGCCATCTGATTTTTTACTATGTTTTTGGCAGGGTATAATTTTCTTGCTTCTAATGTATCTGTAGAGCCATACCCTAGTGGTTCTACCGAGCCATGGGTGACAGGGCAACAACAACAAAGCTTCTTGTCCCAAGCAAGTTGGGGTAGGCCTAGTGGTCCTACCGAGCCACGCGTGACAGGGCATCCAACACATTTTAATGAGGGATCAGTAAATGTGCAAGGTAGAGTTGACTTTATTGTATTCTTTTTGAAGTCAGAATTTTCGTGGCCATCTGATTTTTTAATATGTTTTTTGGCAGGGTATAATCTGAATGCTCCTAATGTGTTTCTCGGACATAACTTACAAGAAATGCCACCAGGAATGACACACAGTAATATATCAACTGCAGCTTTCCAACAGAACACTGGAACAATACCGCAATACATGTCATATAATGATAGACCAAATGACATGTTCACCTCAAATTTCCCAGAACGCGAGAGAATGCTCTCAGCTCCATATATTGGATTCCACCAGACAAATGACTTGGGGCAGTTAACTGCAGAGAAAGGAATCACTGAATCTGATGGAAGTAACAAAATAGGTAGCCTTAGTAGCAGAAAACGTCACTTGGAGGATAGCATGCCAGCTCCAGAGAGTAGGACTACTGAAAATTTGTCCAGCAGACCACATGGTCAAAGAACCACTGATGCTATTCCTAACGATGATGATATACTGGCATCCATTTTAGGTATGGATAATTTAATCCTCAGAATTTTTGTTGCATCATCTTCCTGTGTTGTCTAATTACATCTTTTTGTATTAGTTGGTAGAAGAACCCCTGGATTGGTGCTTGATTCAACACCATTACCACCTAATGCATCAACTTCAAAACGCCAAAGGTTGACACCGAAGACCGCATTGACACCCAAGACCAGGACACCCAAGAGAAGAGTGAAAATGGATGATGCCATGGTTATACATGCTGAGTATGTATATGCTTCATTGCCTGCCTCTAATGAGCTTGTTTGTGGAAACTGTGACTATCCTTTCAAAACGTATTGTTGTGCCCTTGTTTTGTTACCGTCACTTCCTTCCTGGTCCAAAATGAATACAATGATCTTTCCTTGGATCCTTAACTTAATTCTTGTCTTAATCAGCTGTAGTAGAAACAAAGACCATTGCTAGTAAAACATTCATCATTCCCCTCAGTGCGATATACCTGTTAATTCTTGTACCTCTTACCATTTCAAGAAATTCTTTGTATAATTTTTGTTTCTTTCTTCTAAAGAAAACATGCTGCACTTTTCTTTAAGGTTTTCTTATTATGACATTCTTGTCATTGGGCGAGTAGTGGAGAAATTATGGCATGCTTCTGAGATTGCAAGTCCTGTAAGAAATGTTCTTGCCAAGCTATTGCACCTTCACAAGTGTGCTATTGCTACCTTTCTTTATCAGACTGTCATTCTTCAGCGTACAATTCCACTGTAATATGCACATAGAATATACACTCACTGAATAGTACAGATCATTTCGTCCAAGTAATGTTCTACTGTTAGCTTACTTATTGACTCTTCCCTTCTCCAGTATTATACGGCAGCAGTTGATTAGTACTGAGGATATAAGGCGCATCCGTAGAAAGGCTCCATGCACCCGTACTGAAATATGGATGATCGAGAAAGGTTCACTTGAAGATGATATATTCCGCGAGCCTATATTTTCCTGTAAGTTCTCTAAATTGTTTTCGATTTTCTGTATCCTCTTTCGTCGCCCCAGAGGAAGCAAATTAAGCAGAAGTTAATTGGTCTATTACTCTTACCATCTTAGTATTATTCTATAGTATTTAGTGGTTGTGTGTAACTGGTGTTAATTCCATGTTTCCACTCTTTACTCATGGATGTTTTGCTTCCCAATTAGGTATGCACAAGGACCTGAACGGTTTACACTATCGAACCTATGAGTCTGTTTCTCAATTCACCGTACATAACAGGGAACCGCAACGACAAGTAGACATGTCTAAAACTATCCCAGCAGATAACAGCAATGCTGGCATCTCTGGTGCAGAGGAAAGTGCAGCTCTTGATCACCAACTTCATATGGTGCTACCAGATACCAACAATATTGACATCTCTGGTGCAAAGGACAGTGCAGCTCTTCATCACCAACTGAATATGGGACTACCAGATGGAGCTCACAACGTTGGCTTCTCTGGTGCAAATGACAGTGCAGCTCTTGATCACCAACTAAATATGGGACTACCAGATGGAGCTCACAACGTTGGTATCTCTGGTGCAAATGACAGTGCAGCTCTTGATCACCAACTTCATATGGGACTACCAGATGGTGCTCAATTAGATGCTACACCACAAGAAGCAACTGATACAGTTGACGCTACAGCTGCATTTGGTTTGCAAATGCCATCTGATGAACGTGATAACAACATTGAAAAATTAACTGAGTTTGGTGATGGGAAATTAATCCCACTTGTTGACGAAACAAATGCTGCTGCAAACATTACTGCTCATGTTGATACACTGGATAAGGATTGCCATCAAGATGCTTCAGCAGATATGCAGAGGAATACAAATGCTGATACACCTCTCTTTGTGCAGGATGACATAACCCATGATTCTGCTACTATAACAGATGCTCCAGATGTTGCTTTGCATAGTTCTGGTCCAGCTTGTGCGCAAGCAGTGGACGACCGGGAAGGGGAATTGAGTAACATTGTTTGCAGTGATATTAGTACTTTTGAGGATAAGGAGATGCCCACTTCTGAGATTACTGGACTGGAATTCACTGAACATGCCTCTGGTTTTCCTCAACCAACAGAGGATGAGAACGCTGTGTCGGCCATGGGAGAAAATTCTGGCTTGCAAGGAAACAATGCAGGATCCTTCACGGACATGGACAACATGGGGCATGACTTCACGGACATGGACCACACTGGGCATGACTTTGCACTTAAGGAATGCAGTGTAAGTCCACCTAGAAGTTTTGTACTATTATACACACTTACGGAGTGTTTTGTTTCTATAACTGCTATGTATTCTACTTGCTTCTGGCACATCTTGCAATGCAACTATATGCACTGTTTTATTTCATTGTCATTAAAGCCAGATCATAATTGGTATTTGGTTTAAATTACAGGATTTTGGAAGTGCAATTCATGGTGTCGACGCAGGTAATTCTTCTGTCAAAATAAGAACCATGAATTTGTACCCTAGCATGGTGTGGATTCATTATGGTTGCCGATCATCTGTAAATGTATCAGAAAAAGCATGTCCCATGTATTATCTTCATGACACCTTTTTTCCTGTGTCACTGGATTCATAAATGTTGCGGACGGGACCCAAATCCATATTGTTAACTAATATATATATAGTACATCAAGTTCTTCCCAATCGTGTGCTTACTATGTTGGTCTTACGCTGCGAGAGATTTATTAAGCTTTTAACATAGTTCCACTGTATATTGTTTCAGATTTTCTACCCTATGATGACGATGGGGACTTTGATGAGGCAATTGATCTTGATGATGATGATGATGAGCCAAATCCTGACGAATTCCAGTCTCATGATGCACTTAGTGGCTGGTCTTCTCGTACCAAGTAAGGATGGACTTGATTTTAATTCCTTCAGACTTGTGTTCAGACCTTTCCCAGGTTTTTTCACCATGTGTTGCTATTTATTCGTATGCAGGGGTGTTGCAAGGTATCTCAAGACTCTATTCGATGAAGAGTCTGGTCGGGGGAGAAAGAATGTTGTCATTGATCATCTGGTAAATGGAAAGTCTCGGAAAGAAGCCTCAAGGATGTTCTTCGAGACCTTGGTACGTCATCAATTTTGCTTCATGGTCCTTGTGCCTTATTTTGCTTGATGCTAGTGCATTTTTACCCATTGTAGAAAAATGTTTGTGGAGGCAAGTAGGCTGCATTTTGTTGTTTCATCTCCATTTATCATATCATTTTTCATTCAACATCTTCCATTAACATGCTGCTAGCACCATGCCTTTGGATAGTCCCGGTCTGTAACATCTTCTGAATTAGATCTTGTGCCGAGCCTGGTTGTTTGAACCCTGCGTCGCATGGGATCATTGTACCACCCATCACAGTCCGTCAGTACTTACGTGCTCTGCTCCATTGACAGGTCCTGTCGACGAAGGACTACATTCAGGTGGAGCAACCAATTCCCTTTGGTTTAATAAGCGTGAAGCCAGTGTCCAAGCTCCTGAAGACAGATTTCTAGACGGAGACCGCCTAGCAAGAGTGGCATGATATACATACATCTTACAATATCTGTCACAGCACCATCAACAACATACAGATTGTCTTCTTCATCTTCATCGTCGTCGTCATGACTTGGCCCCCGTTTTTCGTTGTTTGTTGTTAAATTTATCCCCCTCCGTAGTATCGTGTCCTCCCCCGCACTAATCTGTGCCTAGCAGAGCTGAGCCGAGCTGAAGTAGTAGGGCTGTGTTGTTGTGCTCCATCCATGTCAGTGTACATATATGATTAGCCCGTGTAAAGTTAAGTTCTATATGTCGTGTAATGTGGTAGTGTTGGCTCAGAAGTTATGGTTATTGACTGCCTGTTGTTTTTCCTTAAACAGTCCTTGGGAACTGTATGCATCTGGATCTGTTGGACTGCCTGTATTTGGAAGTTTTCCTCAAGTTTCAGTACTGAACTTTACTGTCTTGATAGAATTTGGTGGCAAGAATTTTCTCTGTTTGTTCTTTCTGTCCGTTTGTTCTCTGAGCATCTTTTGTGTCTTCTGGTTGGCTCTGAATTATAACACGATGAGCATGATGTATTATTGATCCCTGAATGAATAAGATTGCAACCGCACTGCCGTTCCATTTATTTAATATACAACAATAAGGAAATGATTACAGAGCGACCTGTGTACCGCACAGGCGTTAGACGCTCATATACATGTGTACACTCGTCCCTATGAAAATGCGCACACACTTTAATGCACACACACTTTATCTCTATGAGCACCTCTGAGAAACATAGCCACTGTTAAAAAAAAAAAGAGAAACATAGCCGGAGATTGACGAAGTTAATACAAGCGCCTTGTAGTTGACGGGATTGTTTCCTCCCATTGAATGTGTATGAAATCCTGAAATAAATCCAGCATAATGTGAGCGTCAGAATTTGAACCCACCAGAGTTCCTCCCATTGAATGTGTATGAAATCCTGAAATAAATCCAGCATAATGTGAGCGTCAGAATTTGAACCCACCAGAGTTGAGATACCACTGTTGTCCTGACCATCCAGCTATAGATTCACTTATGGTGTCATGCTTTTAGAAGATGGCAGCGAAGTGTCTCGCTCTCACTGTAAGGGCCTTGTACAATGCGCCTGGTGCTTAGAGAGAGAGACAAAAGCTGCGTCTCGGAACTTTTATAGCTTACAACGCTGTGTGCTTCGTACAGTTGCCTAAATTGCTTTGACTAAGGTGCAGCAGAGCTAACTGCGGTTTCACGGAAGGGCATGCACCGGAAGCCAAAGTTTGCTTCTGTGCCTCTTCCTAAGCACCTGCGCTAAGCAGCCTAACCGAAAAGACCTGGTTTTCTAATTGAAGCACCCCCTTAAGCACCTGCGCTGTACAGGGTCTAAGCCAAAAAAGGAAATGAAAACAATACATAGAAAGGGGCGGTGTAGATGACGACGACGCAATATACGAATGATGATAAAAAACAGACTAACTGATTGATGAAAATCGGTGGGAGGACGATATGCCGCCAACAGTCCGTGCCATGCTGACTGATTGATGTCTGACGGAGCACGAAGCACACCTCGGAAAGCTACGAAATTCCCTTCGGAAGAAAGTGGCCGAAACGAACGGCGCAGCGACAGTCGGTGCCGGAATCATGCGGATCATCTCGCGGTTGCTTGGCGGCGTTCTGTGCGGGTGCGGTGCGACTGTTTTTTTTTCCGGGTGAAATACTTTTTTTTACAGGAAAAAACGACTTTATTTCTCAAACAATAGATAAGTCATTTACATGCAAGTGAGAAATAAAATCAGGGATAGACTCATCCCAAACACTAGACGATTTAGTACTATAGCAATATCTAGCTAGTTCATCTGCCATAGCATTCGCTTCTCTGAAGCAGTGTGTGAAGATCACTTCTGCAAAATCAGTTGATAAGTCTTGGCACTCTGCCAATAACGCAACATCAAGTCCCAGGTAATTGTCTGGTTGTTTGATCGCGCCCACTGCAAAGCTACAGTCTGATTCCACTTGCACGCTGTTACATCCAATCTGGCCCGCCAAGTATAGCCCATTCCTAATGGCATGAATTTCTGCGGAATCCACAGAAGTCACGGCTGGAAGCAACCAGGTTGCGGCGGCAATAAAATTGCCACGGTTATCTCGTGCTATAGCTCCGGTAGCTCCATTCTCATTCTGCTGCGAAAAAGATGCATCCACATTTATCTTAACTGTCCCCCTACTAGGTTTTTTCCAGATGAAATACTTGTATTACTCAAGGACTAGACTAACTTCCGACTAGTCGAAATATAAACAACAAATCTGAATTATCCTAACCTGGTTAATCATCCATCACTAATGGAAAACACATGCAATCCCACGTCTTATCCCTTGCGCATCTGCATGCGTGGTTGACACATACTTGAAACTAATAAAAATTAGGATGATGTCAGCAAAAGATTCTCTTTATTTTAAACCTTTAAAATGCTTTGTAGTTCAAACCGTCGCTCTGATTAAAAAATTGTTTTTACATAAAAAATTCGTCACGACGAGACCTTTGAAACTAGATCCATTGTTGGTATGTCTTGACAACTTATTTTTTTTTGGAAAAAGTTACCACGTATGTGCTACGTAAGTTATCATGCGAGTTGAGATAAGTTATCATGTTGATTACACAGAAATTACCGGAGCATAAAAATGATTCCTCCAACATAGTTTTGACATGCACATGCATGCACGCATTAGAGGTGAAATATTGATATCATCCTAGATTCTCCCATATTCCGAAACTTTCAAATGTTTTATAGCTCAAACCGTCGGTCCGATCGAAAAATCGTTTTCACATAAAAATTCCACCGTGGCGAGACCTACGAAATTAGATCTCATGTTGATATGTTCTGATAATTTTTTGTGTGTGCAAATAGTTACCAGGCCTGGGCTAATTAAGTTATCAGCTCTGGTATATCATGCTATATACACATGTGTCACAGTGGATATTTCCAACAACTTTTTTTCCCTGGACAAACTTATCGCGGTATTTGTGCATGAGTTATCACGCCTGCGGTCCGTATATTACCATGCTATTTACACATAAGTTATCGAGAGTATGTTTAAAACTTCCTCCTCCGTTGGTCAAAGTTATCATTGTATTTATACGTGAGTTATCAAGTTTACGGTGTCTATATTACCATGCTATTTACACGGAACATATCGGGTGGGGAGGTATTTTTTCATACAACTTCCTCCCCTCCCCCATACCTGGTCAAAATTACCGCGGTGTTTGTGCGTGAGTTATGCATGTAGTACCATGCTACTTACACGAAAGGTATCATCAAAGTTACTATGGTATTTGTGCGTGAGTTATCAGCTCTGTTGTGCGTATGTTACCATGCTATTTATATAGAATTTATCGTGCGTATGTTTTGAACAATTTTTTTTGCGCCGGTCAAAAGTTAATATAGAGTTTGTGTGTAAGTTAGGTATACGATTCATATATTACCATACTATTTACACAGAAGTTATGGGGTCATGTTTTCAATAACTTTTTACCTCGGGTTAAAAAGCTACCACGATGTTTGTACCTGAGTTATCAGGGTTATGGTACATATATTACCATGTTATTTTCGCCAAAGTTACCAGGGGTATGGTTTCAACAACCATTTTTTTCTCCGGTTCAAAGTTATCATGGTGTTTGTACGTAAATTATCATGTCTTTGGTGTCTATATTATCATCTATTTACACATAAGTGGTCGGGGTATGTTTCCAATAAAAAAATTACCCAGGTCAAAGTTATCGTGGGTGTTTGAACCTAAGTTATCAGAGCTACGGTGCTTAAATGATCATGCTATTTACAAAAGAATTTACCGGGGGTATATTTTCAACACCAAAAAAATCATCTTGTTGAGGTTACCGTGGTATTTGTATATAAGTTATCAGGTGTCGGTGTGTATATTATCAATGCTATTTACACATAAGTTATCAGGTGTATGTTTTCAACAATGTTTTCACCTGGTCAAAGTTACCTCGAGTTTGTACCTAAGTTATGAGGTCTACAGTGCTTAAATGATCATGCTATTTACACAAAAAGTTACCGGGTTATGTTTTCAACAACAATAAAAATCACCTTGTTGAGGTTAGCGTGGTATTTGTATGTAAGTTATTAGGTCTGGAGGCGTATATTATCATGTTATTTACACAGAAATTATCGGGTGTATTTTTTCAACATTTTTTTCACTTGGTCAAATTTGTCGTGGTGTTTGTACCTAACTTATCAGGTTAGTGCATAAAATGATCATACAATTTAAATAGAAGTTACCGGAGCATGTTTTAATTAAAAAAATATGGGTTTGTGTAGATATGAAAAGCATATTGCCTTTTATTTATTCAGAAAAAGGAGCCATCAATGAGATGGTTGCTTAGTTAAATTAACTACTACGTCATCCATTCCCTCAAAAAACTACTACATCATCCATGTTCGAATGCATTGGCAAGCAAAAATGTTGTCTAGATTTGAATTTTATTGTTCGTTTGGTGCATTTGCACCTAAGGGCAGAAACTCAACCTTTTACATCTTTCATATTATTTAAATGGAAACTGGTCTAGCTCAGTTGGCAAAAGGGGGTCATCTTATCTTTGGTGACTTGGGTTCAAGTCCTAGTAATGACAACTATTTTTTTTCTTCTATTTTGAAAGAGAACCGAGAGAAAAATTGGATTGGGAGGAAAAAATCGGGATTACCATACCTGCAAGAGAAAAAAGGGGATCGGGAGAGGCGTTCGGACCTGTCGCTAACGTCCAGTCGACAAAAAGTTAGCTTTCCTCGATTACTCAAATCATAAGGTTCACACAATCAATCACACCTAGCTCCACAGTAACTAGAGGACCCGAACCTATCCAAGTCATTGTTCTGGCTTCTAAATGAGCAAACTTAGCTAAACTATCACTGTCCTTATTTTGAGTACGATTTACATGAGTAATGCAAGAATCACGAGAGACATATAAGATATCTAATTTTCTTAATGAGGGGTGCGGCTGGTTGGCGGCCCTCTATAGCGGCACAGGCCACCGGTGCAGTGGAGTCGCCGTGCCAGTGCGCTCTGAGACAGCTTTGTGATCTGTTCATCTGTATACGCACCGACGCCCTCTGCAGTTCCAACCCAAGAAAACTATGTACAACACGCTGCTAGACCTCCATGGCGACCAAGAGCATTCAGCCGCCCGGGTGGAGCCTCCCTGCCTGCCTGCCTGCCGGGGTAGAGACCGACGGACGGCAAACGTGCCTCGTCCGAATCGGCATGCCGCCGCGGTGGCGACCGGCGACGACGCGGCGCGGCAAGATCAAGGGGGGGATCAAGCAGGCAGCGGTCGAACGTACGTGCTCCGAGCGCTCTTCTTCGCGATATCCGTCCTGTCGCTGGTGGGCCGGTCAGTACAACTGCATGGAGCATCTCCAGCCGCGTCCCCAACAGGCCCCCCAGTTACGTTTCTAAAAGCCCAATTTTCGTCGGTTCGGCCCAAAATTGGCGCCGGCGGACCCAGGCCGAACCCGGCGCGTTGGGGGCCCCCGAGGGTGCCAGGGGAAGCGTTTTTGGCGCGAAAGCCCGGTGGAACTGCCGAGTCAGCGACACACGGCGCATCGTCGTCCTCGTCGCCTCGTTTTCTCGCGGTGAATCAATGCCAAGGATGCCGCCGGTCAGCCTTTCGCTGATTCCCCACGAGCGGCGCAGTAATAGCCTGGCGACTCGCCGCCCCCCTCCCGCCACGCGTACACACACGTCTGCCGCCCCCCCGGCGGCTATAAAAAGCCACCCCTTCTCGTCGGTGGACGCACTTTCCTCGCCCCGCAGTCTCTCTTTCTCTCGTCGCCGGCGCCCCATTCCGTCTCTCCCTCCTCCCCCCCACCACCAGCCTTCGATGGGTGAACAGTTCCCCGGCGACGCTGCGGCGGCCAACGGCTTCGGCCGCCGCACTCTGCACGAGTGGGAGGCGCACCTCCTCCACGAGGCCAACTACCCGCCGCCGTCGGACATGCGCGCGCCGGGGAGGTGGAGGCTCAACGCCGGAGGCGTCCCAGTCCCCCCGCGGCCCGACCCCGAGCACCCCGCCCACTTCCACGATGAGATCGAGCGCGTCCGGGCCTCCCTGCCGGAGGAGGTGCGCGGCCGCCCGGAGTACGCCGCCAACAACCACGCAAGCTGGGCGGCGTACTTCCAACGCCACCACGAGAAGCAGCTCGCCTCCACCAACAACGCGCCGGTGAGGGGGTGCCACAACGCCGACGGCCGCCGCCTGTGGTGGGGCGTCCCCGGGCGGACGCTGCACAACGTCCTCGAGCACCTCGAGGGCGGCAACGAGACGCCGCTCCAGTACCCGGCGGCCCCGGCGCCCGTCCCTCGCCGGGGCGGCGGCATTTGGCTGCCGAGGCGCATGGCGGGTTCGTCCTCCCTCTCCTCCGGCTCGCCGGCGCTCGCCAGCGTCAAGGCCGAGCCCGTGGAGACGCCGCTCGGGAGGCGCACTCGCGGCAGCGCCCTTGTCATCAACGAGGGCGGCCGTGGCTCCTCCTCCTCCGGCCTCGTCAAGCCCAAGACGGAGCCGGGGTGTAACATCCCTAGGTTACCCCACTCTGGTTAAGCTACTTAACCTGCCATGTCATCATGATCATCTTCATAAAATGGCATTAGGAAATAATTCAACTTCAAATTCCAATTCCAAATGCAAGTCAAATTAATATTTCTTCAAATGGCAGAATTAAATTGTTCATAATGCTTCAAATATTCCCAAGGCCTTTATAAAATTGAAACCAACTTCATATAAATTCCCAAAATGCCCCTGGACATTACAACAGTAGTCCAGCAGCACTTAACCTGTCCTTTTCAATTTCTAAAAATATCTAACCTATTCCTTTGGCCTCCAAACTTTTTGTGGCAGTGTCTAAAATCACCAGGGAATTATTGGGACCTTTCCCATATTTGCCCTAAGTGATTAGGATGCCTAAATGAGTTCTTCCCCCTCTCTGTTTATTAATAAAAAGAAAAAAAAACAGAAAAGTAGAAAGGCCGAAGCCACTTACCTGGCAGGCCCAGTTCAGCGCCGCGTCTGCCAGCCCAGCCGGCCCTTCTCTCTCTCCATCGTCTCCCTCCTCCCCGTGTCGACCCCGCCGTGGTCGCGCTCGCTCGCTCCGGTCGCCGCCTGACAGCGCGACGCCTACCGACGATACAGTAGCCGTCGAGGGATAAGGACCCCCATCCACTTTCCCTAGCTCCTCCTCGTCATTTTCCCCCTCCTCTTCAGTCCTCCCCATCGATCTGGAGAGGAGCCCGAGCGTGCTCGCCGCCGTGCCTCGCCGATTGCCGCGGCCACCGACGCCTGCTCCACTCTCCCAGGTGTCCAGAGGATTCGCCGGGGTCGACTCCTTCGTCTGGTGCCCGCAGTCGGAGCGGGGAGGCACTGCATCCACCGAACACCGCTGCCCCCTTTTTCTTCTCTGTCTCCGGTGCCCGCCGGCGACCTCGAGTCCTCTGCTGCTGCTAAACCCCTCGCCGAGCCACCGTGAGCTCCTACGTAAGCTTCTCCCTCCTCTCTCTCCTTCCTAAGCTCGTTCCCGAGCTCTAATCACCGTCGCCATCATCGCCTGAGCCCTGCTCCGCCGGCGAGCTCGTAGCCGTCGCGCTCGGCCTCGGCAAGCCTAGCCATGGCCTCCATCAAGTTCCTGGAGGCCAGCAGAGCTCGCCAGCGCTGTCTGTTAGCTCGAACGCCACCCGTAGCATAGGTTTCGTCGATGCCCGACTCCGGCCGTCCGCCTCGCTCAACGCCGGCGACGTTCTGGCCACCCCCGCGCCCGCGTGCTAGTGTAGATGGACGCGGCACTGGTAGCTCGTTCGAACGAGCCCGGAAACGGCCGATTTGGTGCACCGTGCGAGGAATCCGAGCTCGCCGGAGCTCTCTGCTGCTCCCGGCGCTCGCCGGAGCCCTCTCCGGCGGCTGCGCTGAGCTGGCCACGGTGGGCCCCGCCCGTAGCCGCTGACCAGTGGGTCCTGGAGCCACCGTTGACCAGTTGACATGGTCAACTGTGGTGACGTGGCTCCCACAGCCACTGACACGCGAGCCCCACTGCCTAAAAATGTTTAAAATAAATAAATAATAATAATAAATAAAACTATTAATTAAAATGTGTTAATTAAATTAGTAATTAGAATAGTCACTGACAACTGGGGCCCACACCCTTAATTATCTCTGTTAGATTAGTTTAAAATACTGTTAGACACAGAGAGGCTGACAGTTGGGCCCCACCTGTCAGTTTGACCAGTCAGCCGATTGCTGACGCAGTGCTGATGTCATGCTGACGTCAGCAGGCACTATTCTGGATAATGTTGAGTTTATTAAATAAAAATAATTCCAGAAAATCAATTAAACTATGAAAATCAATAACTTTTAAACCGTAACTCGGATTGAAAAAGTTAGAACATGAAAGTTGCTCAGAACGACGAGACGCATCCGAATACGCAGACCGTTCGTCTGTCACGCGTCCCTAGCATAGTGAACCTGCAACCATCCTCCTCCGTTTCATCTGTCCGGAAAGGCCAGACTTTGGGAAATCATTCCCGGATGATCTCCTCCTTCACCGTTGTCGTGTAGCACTACGTTAGGCCACCTCTAGCCTTGCGTATCGTATTGTCATGCATATGTTGCCATGTATTTATATTGTTTCCTCTCCCCCTTTCTTCTCGGTAGACCCCGACGTTGACGTAGCTCCCGAGGCAGACGCAGCTCCGGAGTACGACTACGTCCCCGACGACACTACTGACGACCTTGCCCTTGCCCCCGAGCAAACAGGCAAGCACCCCCATTTTGAGCATGCCTATATCGCCTATTCTCTTCTTTCTTATGCTTGCATTAGAACTGCTATTGTTAGTATATCCTATATCTGCTGCATAGCCTGTTTATTGTAACCTGCCTTGCTACCTTTCTGGTTATCCTAGACTGTTTAGTATAGACTGGGTAGAGACACGACAGAGACCACCACTTGATCCTGACTGCCCCACTGGATATCAGAAGACCCGATCTTCGGGATTGAAGACCAGACCCTGGCACCGCACATCACTTCCCCCTTAGTTGCCGACACTGCTGGGTTACCGTCGAGTGCCGAGGGTGATACCTCGTTAGCACTTCTGATGTTAACCTTGTAGGTTAGTTACTCGGTCGTGGTAAGCGAGGGTGATTCCTCCTACACCACCCCCGATAACGACATCGTCGCGCAACTCCTCAAGTGTGGACCTCGAGGGTGATTCCTCCTTCGTTCACCTTGACTTTAACATCAGGTGGGGTTTCATCGAGGGTGATTCCTCAGGGCTCCCCTGGTGTCAGACACACAGATACTGTTGTTGAGTTGACTTGCACTAAACCATGATACTAAAGACGGGTCGGCCCTGAGGGGTACCCGCGCGAGCTTAATGTGAGGTGATGTGGAGTCGGGTTGACCTGGATGGTGCCCGCGAGATAAGTACGAGGCGTGGCCGGGCATTCTTAGCCCTTGCCGCAAGTCCTCGAGACGGGGCGACGGGGTCACATCGATCGTGAGTCTCTGCTTGTTTCTGCGCGCTCCTAATCCACTGCGGTTTGGATATTTGATCCGAGGGGCCTCTGGTCCGATAGCACTAACCATCACATGGGCATAGTATGGGCGTTCTGCGTCGTATACATCAGCCGAAGCTTGTTTGACGTCAGTAAGGAGCGGCGCACGCCGAGTTGGACTGGGAACGCAACCGCGCTTGTATAAGGGGTTGCTAGGTCTGCTCTCGGTGGCCCCGTAACGTGCAGGAGTTCCCGGGGCGATGGCCCAAGACCCCTGGGGGCATAGGTTTAGTCCGGCGTGCTGACCTCTCTTATAAGCCTAGGTCGGGTTGCGGCGTGTTGCTTAGCCGAGGCCGGGCATGACCCAGAAAAGTGTGTCCGGCCGGAGTTAAGCGAGCGTGGTGGGTAAGTTGGTGCACCCCTGCAGGGAAGAAACTTCTATCGATAGCCTGTCCTACGGTAACGGACACTCAGAGTTGTATCCCGATCGGTACAACTAGAACTTGATATGAGAACTGGATAGTACGGCTCTGGGATTGCTTTCTCGCAGGAAGTCGAGAAAGGATCTCAGGTCGAGGTTGATGATACTACTACTACTTTACATTATGTTCATCTGCTCTCTTCTATTGCTGCAAGACTGTCGAAGATTGTTGAAGATGCTAGTCTTCGATAGGACTAGGCTTCCCCCTCTATTCTGGCATTTCTGCAGCCCAGTCCACATATACAGCCATTCCTTTGACAATGATGCATATGTAGTGTAGATCCTTGCTTGCTGAGTACTTCGGATGAGTACTCACGTTTGCTTTACTTTCTTTTTTCCCCATATTCCATTTGATGCCACCAGACGACGGAGCCCCTGAGCCAGACGCCCCAGCCGACGACCAGTACTACTACCCGCCTGGCGAGTACTACTACTACGAGGAGCCGTTTGACGACCAGGAGTAGGATCGGAGGGTCCAGGGCAGGAGGCCTACGCCTTTCGATCGTAGTATTTTATTTTACCCCGCCTCTGTGAAGGCTTATCTCTCTCTCTCTCTGTAATATATCTGTACTCAGATATCTGATGCTTCCGCTGACGCTTGTATGCCATCGAGCTATGTATTCGAGCCCTCGAGGCCCTGGCTTGTAATATAAAGCTTGTATGACTTTATTTATGTTTTAGAGTTGTGTTGTGATATCTTCAAGTGAGTCCTTAGGCTTGATCGTGCGCATTTGCGTGTATGATTAGTGCACGATTAAGCCGGGGTCGTCACAGGTTGGTATCAGAGCCGACTGCCTCTAGGAATCCCCCTTCCCAATTCCTTGGCCGAAGTTGAGTCTAGTGGTCAAAAACTGTTTTACTAACTTGGCTGTGTGGCTTACAGGCCCACGTCGCCAACTGGGTGGTATTAGGATCTTTTATTCCTCGTCTATACTCTGGGACTCTGATCTCTCTCCTATTCGGGTTAAAGATTTTACTAACTCCGACATTAGGATCTCGTAACCATTTTTTTCCGGAGAGCCCCCTCATTCCAGAAGATGACGTGACATCATCAGAAGGCTCCGAAGATACTTCCCGAAGTTTTCCGAGACCCCTTTACCCACTGCTTTTGCAGTTTACTAACACCGATAATCCCCGTGGATATCTACACATCCTTGCCGTTGTATCATCATGGCCAGTCGATCATGTATGTGCGATGGTACTCCGTAGTACTCCTCGATAAACCGGGAATCCTTTGAACCTGCTACCGTGCAGCTTCTTTCGCACTGCGGGTAATTTCTTACATTACCGGGGATCCGATCATCCCCAGTTGTTCCTGTGATTCCTAAAACACTTTGAAATATCATCTTATCTTCCGAGAATCCCATGCATCCTACTACTACTGAAATTCTTCCTAGCTTATATTATGGTTAGCTCCATATGTCAAGTAATTGTTGTTGATATCCCTTGTCATTATCATTTCGATCCTATTGATTCAACATGAGTGCGAATACTCGCAATCATAAATTAATCCTTGGAAATTTTCTTTCCGGCTCAGACGTCATTTTGGACATGAGCTGGATCTCGGCCAACCAAGTATTGATTGATTGTCCAACTAAGCATGTACAAATCACTCGTCCCTCTGCCCAGGCGAACTAATTGTCACTTCTGGCTTTGGAAATCGTGAACCCTCTGAATTTCATACTTAGGTTGTTCTAGTGTTTTCCTTAAACCCATTGAGCTTACCTTCCGTCCTTTCTCGGAGAACTCTCAGGTGGAACCAGTTATTTAAACTTTATCCGTTAGTTCTCACGGATCACTTGATTCCTTCTGTGGACAATTATCCGACCGATTCTTTTCTAATTTAAGAACCTTATCGGTTCCTTCCCTGTTGACATTGCCTTTGGCACTGAATCATTCTCTACTTCTTGCCGACTGTACATCCGCCCAGATTGCATGGCACGGAGAGGTAGTGTATTCCTTCTCCTTATTGACTTGGGACTGTCTTCTGACCAGGACATGTCCCGTAAACATGGTTGGAGATCTCTCCAAGACGGAATACCAAAGTTGTCCATCTAGTTCTGTCCAACCTACTCATCTTTTGATCAGAGCTTTTGCTTCTGATCCTTCATTTCTGAACCATGAATCCTTTGTACTTAAACGTCAGATTATTCTGATGTTTCTATAATCCTATGCCGTCACATCCTTCCTCTTATGGTTGAGTGCCGCTACTCATGCCAGATCGTATGTCGTCTACCTGATCTTCTGTTAGATTAATATCCGACAGTATCTTTCATACTCAAACATTCTGTGAGCTCTTTTCTTGGTACTTGATACCTCCGGTAAATTGTATCACCTGCTTTGACTTCGATACTCTGCTTTCGAACTCGCAACCCTTACTTTGGTTGTTGGTTGTATGGATTCGTATAATGTCCCGATGGGTTGAACCTATGCTTTCCCTAATTCGTGTGAACTCGAAGGTTATGCGAGTCATACTCTTCTGGTGCTTCACCAAATAAATCCTCAGCACTACAATTTCTTTGAAAACGAGAAGTGAATGAAAGGTTATGCATTGAAGAAGTGGGAGTCGACCTTGAACCTTTGCGTTCATGCCCATGGACCCGATGTAGAACTTATCATGGAAGCTGCTCGTAAACATAATTCCCCTTGGTATAAGTCATCTTGTACCTATGAATTGATCCTTTGCAATCCTGGTATCGGCCATATTAATATTCTTTGATTCTTTTCTCGGACAAGTCCTAGCACTTGTCTTCTGCAAATCATTTCCCCCGTCCAACCTCTACTCCGAAATTACCTTCCGGTATTACCCCTAGTACTTGTTACCGGGAAGTTTAAATACCCCATCACATCATCCCTAGCCTGATCGGCTATATTTTTATCGTGCCAACTTTCAACTGTGCTACCTGGTCCTTATGCCCGGAGCAACTTCCGGCGTGAGCTAAGCTTACGTCGATCTTCTTCATCTTATCATTTCACCTTGAACAACAAGCTTGATTTTGAGCTTGTGTCGAATCCGTGGCTTCAATAACCTTTCGCTTCATTCCCCCTTTGGCTAAGATGTCATCGCCGATCGATTTCATCTTCTTTAAATCTTTCGACAAATGTGTCGTGATCATCATCAACATTCTGAGCTCTTCCAGGATATCAATTGAGTTCATGGCTAGAAATACCATCCCTGCCCCTCGATGATTTGAGATATCATCGATGACATCCTTGACTTCCTGCCAACACAAACCTGATTGTGTTTGTTTATTCCCTACGTCCCGAGATACCCTTCTAAATGTTTCTCGGTATCTCTTGAGATCTTCGAACCCAATCTTTACTTGACACCATATCATTGCTGCCTCGAAGCATGACCGTGTTATTCCGAACTCCAGCATGAACATTGGAAGCACATTGCCAAATGTGTCTCGATCAATTATCCAAACACCGTTGTATGGGTAATACCATGATTCTTCCATCGCCCCTCTATCTAAATGATTTGGAACTTGCTGTCCCATCATGTATGTCCTGTTTCGCTTTTCCTAGGACATAATATACTCCCAATACTTGTGTGAAAACACAATTTTCCTTTCCATTGTTTTGTTTAACCTTTCTTGTGCTCTCTATGATATAAGCAGAAATAATTCCCTGCTTATAAAACACCTCGGTCATCAGCTTTGACCGTGAGATCCTGTTACTATTGTTGATGACATTCCGGTAACCACCGATGGACGAGAACTTTGCCTTTTGGTCCGCCTCGTTCAACGAGCAGGAAAATGGTTCTCTTCGTCCCTCGCCCTTGGTACCGACCTTGTTACCGACATAAATGACAGACTATCCTCTGACATACCCTGATGTCGTGACCGGTAAGATGTCACCGTTCTCCCTACTCTTGATCGACACCCCTCCACAGTTCCACAGGATCGGAACCTGACTCTCCTTTACCATACTTGATTCTGAAGCATCCTTTTGCTCTTAGTTTTGTGTGTTATTCCAAGCCACCCCTCGAGAGTTGATCTACTCCCGATACCCTGAACCCCTGTTCACACTTTGTTCAGGTATCGATCGAATGTCCATTCGATTGATAATTCTTATCGTACTTTCATACTTTGCTCTCGACGTTTCCTAAGTTTCAACTCGAGAGATTCTTCTGCCGCATTCCCTGAATTGTTCACTAGCTAATCGATCCTATAAGGATCAGTTCTCTCGAAGTTACTCTTTCTTCCCCACTTAAATCTCGGGACGAGATTTCTTGTAGTGGAGGAGACTTGTAACATCCCTAGGTTACCCCACTCTGGTTAAGCTACTTAACCTGCCATGTCATCATGATCATCTTCATAAAATGGCATTAGGAAATAATTCAACTTCAAATTCCAATTCCAAATGCAAGTCAAATTAATATTTCTTCAAATGGCAGAATTAAATTGTTCATAATGCTTCAAATATTCCCAAGGCCTTTATAAAATTGAAACCAACTTCATATAAATTCCCAAAATGCCCCTGGACATTACAACAGTAGTCCAGCAGCACTTAACCTGTCCTTTTCAATTTCTAAAAATATCTAACCTATTCCTTTGGCCTCCAAACTTTTTGTGGCAGTGTCTAAAATCACCAGGGAATTATTGGGACCTTTCCCATATTTGCCCTAAGTGATTAGGATGCCTAAATGAGTTCTTCCCCCTCTCTGTTTATTAATAAAAAGAAAAAAAAACAGAAAAGTAGAAAGGCCGAAGCCACTTACCTGGCAGGCCCAGTTCAGCGCCGCGTCTGCCAGCCCAGCCGGCCCTTCTCTCTCTCCATCGTCTCCCTCCTCCCCGTGTCGACCCCGCCGTGGTCGCGCTCGCTCGCTCCGGTCGCCGCCTGACAGCGCGACGCCCACCGACGATACAGTAGCCGTCGAGGGATAAGGACCCCCATCCACTTTCCCTAGCTCCTCCTCGTCATTTTCCCCCTCCTCTTCAGTCCTCCCCATCGATCTGGAGAGGAGCCCGAGCGTGCTCGCCGCCGTGCCTCGCCGATTGCCGCGGCCACCGACGCCTGCTCCACTCTCCGAGGTGTCCAGAGGATTCGCCGGGGTCGACTCCTTCGTCTGGTGCCCACAGTCGGAGCGGGGAGGCACTGCATCCACCGAACACCGCTGCCCCCTTTTTCTTCTCTGTCTCCGGTGCCCGCCGGCGACCTCGAGTCCTCTGCTGCTACTAGACCCCTCGCGGAGCCACCGTGAGCTCCTACGTAAGCTTCTCCCTCCTCTCTCTCCTTCCTGAGCTCGTTCCCAAGCTCTAATCACCGTCGCCATCATCGCCTGAGCCCTGCTCCGCCGGCGAGCTCGTAGCCGTCACGCTCGGCCTCGGCAAGCCTAGCCATGGCCTCCATCAAGTTCCTGGAGGCCCGTAGAGCTCGCCAGCGCCGTCTGTTAGCTCGAACGCCACCCGTAGCATAGGTTTCGTCGATGCCCGACTCCGGCCGTCCGCCTCGCTCAACGCCGGTGATGTTCTGGCCACCCCCGCGCCCGCGTGCTAGTGTAGATGGATGCGGCACTGGTAGCTTGTTCGAACGAGCCTGGAAACGGCCGATTTGGTGCACCGTGCGAGGAATCCGAGCTCGCCAGAGCTCTCTGCTGCTCCCGGTGCTCGCCGGAGCCCTCTCCGGCGACTGCGCTGAGCTGGCCACGGTGGGCCCCACCCGTAGCCGCTGACCAGTGGGTCCTGGGGCCACCGTTGACCAGTTGACCTGGTCAACTGTGGTGACGTGGCTCCCACAGCCACTGACACGCGAGCCCCACTGCCTAAAAATGTTTAAAATAAATAAATAATAATAATAAATAAAACTGTTAAATAAAATCTGTTAATTAAATTAGTAACTAGAATAGTCACTGACAACTGAGGCCCACACCCTTAATTATCTCTGTTAGATTAGTTTAAAATACTGTTAGACACAGAGAGGCTGACAGGTGGGCCCCACTTGTCAGTTTGACCAGTCAGCCGACTGCTGACGCAGTGCTGACGTCATGCTGACGTCAGCAGGCACTATTCTGGATAATGTTGAGTTTATTAAATAAAAATAATTCCAGAAAATCAATTAAATTATGAAAATCAATAACTTTTAAACCGTAACTCGGATTGAAAAAGTTAGAACATGAAAGTTGCTCAGAACGACGAGACGCATCCGAATACGCAGACCGTTCGTCTGTCACGCGTCCCTAGCATAGTGAACCTGCAACCGTCCTCCTCCGTTTCATCTGTCCGGAAAGGCCAGACTTTGGGAAATCATTCCCGGATGATCTCCTCCTTCACCGTTGTCGTGTAGCACTACGTTAGGCCACCTCTAGCCTTGCGTATCATATTGTCATGCATATGTTGCCATGTATTTATATTGTTTCCTCTCCCCCTTTCTTCTCGGTAGACCCCGACGTTGACGTAGCTCCCGAGGCAGACGCAGCTCCGGAGTACGACTACGTCCCCGACGACACTACTGGCGACCTTGCCCTTGCCCCCGAGCAAACAGGCAAGCACCCCCATTTTGAGCATGCCTATATCGCCTATTCTCTTCTTTCTTATGCTTGCATTAGAACTGCTATTGTTAGTATATCCTATATCTGCTGCATAGCCTGTTTATTGTAACCTGCCTTGCTACCTTTCTGGTTATCCTAGACTGTTTAGTATAGACTGGGTAGAGACACGACAGAGACCCCCACTTGATCCTGACTGCCCCGCTGGATATCACAAGACCCGATCTTCGGGATTGAAGACCAGACCCTGGCACCGCACATCACTTCCCCCTTAGTTGCCGACACTGCTGGGTTACCGTCGAGTGCCGAGGGTGATACCTCGTTAGCACTTTTGATGTTAACCTTGTAGGTTAGTTACTCGGTCGTGGTAAGCGAGGGTGATTCCTCCTACACCACCCCCGATAACGACATCGTCGCACAACTCCTCAAGTGTGGACCTCGAGGGTGATTCCTCCTTCGTTCACCTTGACTTTAACATCAGGTGGGGTTCCATCGAGGGTGATTCCTCAGGGCTCCCCTGGTGTCAGACACACAGATACTGTTGTTGAGTTGACTTGCACTAAACCATGATACTAAAGATGGGTCGGCCCTGAGGGGTACCCGCGCGAGCTTAATGTGAGGTGATGTGGAGTCGGGTTGACCTGGATGGTGCCCGCGAGATAACTACGAGGCGTGGCCGGGCATTCTTATCCCTTGCCGCAAGTCCTCGAGACGGGGCGACGGGGTCACATCGATCGTGAGTCTCTGCTCGTTTCCGCGCGCTCCTAATCCACTACGGTTTGGATATTTGATCCGAGGGGCCTCTGGCCCCGATAGCACTAACCATCACGTGGGCATAGTATGGGCGTTCTGCGTCGTATACATCACTCGAAGCTTGTTTGACGTCAGTAAGGAGCGGCGCACGCCGAGTTGGACTGGGAACGCAACCGTGCTTGTATAAGGGGTTGCTAGGTCTGCTCTCGGTGGCCCCGTAACGTGCAGGAGTTCCCGGGGCGATGGCCCAAGACCCCTGGGGGCATAGGTTTAGTCCGGCGTGCTGACCTCTCTTATAAGCCTAGGTCGGGTTGCGGCGTGTTGCTTAGCCGAGGCCGGGCATGACCCAGAAAAGTGTGTCCGGCCGGAGTTAAGCGAGCGTGGTGGGTAAGTTGGTGCACCCCTGCAGGGAAGAAACTTCTATCGATAGCCTGTCCTACGGTAACGGACACTCGGAGTTGTATCCCGATCGGTACAATTAGAACTTGATATGAGAACTGGATAGTACGGCTCTGGGATTGCTTTCTCGCAGGGAGTCGAGAAAGGATCTCAGGTCGAGGTTGATGATACTACTACTACTTTACATTATGTTCGTCTGCTCTCTTCTATTGCTGCAAGACTGTCGAAGATTGTTGAAGATGCTAGTCTTCGATAGGACTAGGCTTCCCCCTCTATTCTGGCATTTCTGCAGCCCAGTCCACATATACAGCCATTCCTTTGACAATGATGCATATGTAGTGTAGATCCTTGCTTGCTGAGTACTTCGGATGAGTACTCACGTTTGCTTTACTTTCTTTTTTCCCCATATTCCATTTGATGCCACCAGACGACGGAGCCCCTGAGCCAGACGCCCCAGCCGACGACCAGTACTACTACCCGCCTGGCGAGTACTACTACTACGAGGAGCCGTTTGACGACCAGGAGTAGGATCGGAGGGTCCAGGGCAGGAGGCCTACGCCTTTCGATCGTAGTATTTTATTTTACCCCGCCTCTGTGAAGGCTTATCTCTCTCTCTCTCTGTAATATATCTGTACTCAGATATCTGATGCTTCCGCTGACGCTTGTATGCCATCGAGCTATGTATTCGAGCCCTCGAGGCCCTGGCTTGTAATATAAAGCTTGTATGACTTTATTTATGTTTTAGAGTTGTGTTGTGATATCTTCAAGTGAGTCCTTAGGCTTGATCGTGCGCATTTGCGTGTATGATTAGTGCACGATTAAGCCGGGGTCTTCACACGGGGCTCGTCGCCGTCAAGAACGAGCACGACGACATGGCTGCCGCCGACGAGGCCGCTCTCAAGTGGGCGCGCGAGGACTACGTCAAGTTGGAAATGAAGCGCTAGCGCCACGCCCTGAAGGAGATCGCCGCCCGGCGCCGCGGCCGCGACGAGGGCGTCGTCGTCGTCCTCGAGGACAGTGACGACGACGCACCTCCGCCGCCAAGGCGATGCAGGGCAGGGGTGGAGCAAGGATGGCGGCGACGTGAAGAAGGAGGAGGCCGACGACGACGGCGGCGGCGGTGACTACAGCGCCTTCGGCGCATTCTTCGGCCTGTAGGAGGGGCGGCGTAGTAGTTCTTTTAATGTTTTTTTAGTTTTTTAAGTATGTTTTTAAGTTTATATGTACAAATATTTAATGAAAATCGGCGTATTTAGCCGAGTTTGGCCGAAATGTGTCATGTTTGGCCGAGTTTATCTTTCAGAAAAAAAAGGCGTTTGGGTTGGGCGTGGGTCGGCGGTTGGGAAACCGACCGCCCCCACGCCGATAATTTCGCCGGCGCGCCCTCAGGCGGCGCTTTTTCAAGCCCCTGGGGGCCGAACGGCCGGAGATGCTCTTAGTCTTCTACAGTGTCGGCTCGTTCGTGCTCCACCACGGGCCAAGCGATCGAACGGAACGGCTACGTGCCGGTGTCGGTGCGCCCATCCATCTTCTCCCCTCGTTAATCCCTCCGTCGACCTCCGTCCTTCGCCTCCTGAAAACTCCCCATCTGTTACTGACCTGAGCGCGCTACACGCTGCAGTGCACCGTCTTGCTCGACAGCGCAGTCAGATCACTGCTGAAGATGCAGGACACACAGCAACAACCATTCGGCTGTTAGCCGGGAGTGGCGGAGGACAAGGTGTGCGCCTAAAGTGGGCATGTCGTGTCCGACATAAACCTCAGCTCAAGCTCAGGCATACAAGTCTCCCCGACGGAATCTGCTGCTTTTCCGTCACCCACTTGGTCTGCAAAGTATGTACGCATAGATGTGTAGACATGATCAGACGCACATATGAGCCAGGCGCACATGGCAAGTGACGGCGCATCACTTGTTTGCGCATGACTATGCCATGATACGCATTGTCCTCATTATATATACATACTAGGTCGAAGTGTCCGCGGGTGCTGTCATATCCTACCCCCGTGATAAAACACTTGAAAGTGCAGCCAGCAGATGCATGATATGTTTTTATATATAATAACAATTGGGTTGGAGGGTTTGAGCATGATAACAAACAACATCGAGCCAGTAGATCTACGTAGAGGTAGATAGACAAAACAAAGCAAAGCAACGATGCAATACCAAAGTCTAATTAATAATAGATGATGGCATAGCTTACAATAACAGTGGGGTTTAATTTTTATACAGACATAGCTTGTCCGATAGCATTCAGGTACGATACACATACATTTAGACTACAATAGGCAAGGGGTAGCAGTCTTATACAAACATTCACTGCTTGTTATGAATCATCCAGAGTACTGGCTCATATTTCTAAGCACACATAATGCATAATAGGGGCAGAACAGATGCATATTTGGACCAACTCAGAAAGCCTGGCGACAAACTAAAACCCCTCATCTTCTTGTGGCTGAATTATCAAGCATTTCTTCACGCATCCATAAACAAAAGGTTAAGGTCCTGAATATATAGATTTCCAACTGCAGATCAGCAGGATGCTCATCATAGGAGTCATCAAAAGCTATATATATAAGAACGTACAAAACTATATTTCTTTTGATACAATCACAAGAGTCACCATGGCTAACTCTTTATCGTATGAAACAACATATTTAGTAGGTAGGCAGACATAAATACATAACAATGTCTTATGTTTGTAACACACAATCAATCAATGATATGTAGCACAAGAGGATTTATATAGGGAAAAGCACTTCATTTTATATACTATATTTTACTCTTCAACTTCATCACTCATCATAAAAAAAATTATATGCAGCTAACAACAAATGAAGCATCCTTAAGCACCTTGCACTCAGAGTCAGCCAAATCAAACTGCCCAAGAAACAAAGCACCTTCTCTTTGGCTTTATACAGAGTCAGCCGAAGCAAACTGCAAAAAAGGATGAAGCACAAGTTCTTTGAATAAGCTGGAGAGCAGACTCGGGACAATATCATGCCTTCATATACTAAGATTGGGACTACAATAGAACAGTCGCTCGTGTTACAATACATATAGCTTCTGGAAGAACAGAATACCTGGCATTCTGGTTGTCCCACGCTCTCAGGATACCCCCTTTCATTCTGGCAGAGGCAATAGCCTAACAATACGCAGATCAGTTGAGAAGAAAAATGTGAGATGAAGCAACATCAATTAGCTTATAAAGAAATTATTTTAAAGAAAATTGGCAGTTAGTACTGTAATGCAGTAAGGAATATGCCGCTAATTTTGACCCATGATTATCCAACCTTGCAAATTTGTGCAAATGGAGTACTCAACTTTTTAACTGACAAATTCATTAAGCAAATAAAAAAAACCATAAGCATAGTACTGAAATTTCATTTTCTTGACACGACGTTTTGATTGAGGAAATGTGTATGTAGCGCATGATAAGTTTGGTTGCAGGAAATTGCTCACCACTGCACCAAAGTCAAGCCGCCTGTTCTTGCCGTTGAGCAGCACCTTGCCGGTCTGGAACACATTCCTCGCCAGCCATCCTGTAACAAACGCACAAAAAAATTTAATTTTACTACTACAACAGCCAAATTAGTTTCGAATTGGATCCAAATGGTTAGTCTTATAACACAAGAAAAAGTCGGTGAATGGTTTCCTTTAACTTGTACTAAAGCACAGGATATACATCGATGCAAGCACATATGAGATGCATAACCGAGAGGGAGTCGAGGAGGGTGAACTGTCAGGTTGTATTTGTACTAAGTTAAAGTTCCTGACAATTATTTTCTAGATTACCCCAAAGCCTGCAAAAGTAGAAGCAGAACGCAAGAACATGAATGAAGTTTATAACTATGTAGGCTAATATGCCATTTAATTAAGCAAAACATGATTAAATAGCCCATTCAATTATTCTACTTATTATGATGATAAATAATCATATTTGATTTGATTCTATTTGCTATGATGATAGATGATTCGGTTCAATTCTTTAATTCTGTACTTGCACATTTGTCCGTACATCTCTTGCTAGTTGCACACCACCATTCTAGTTGTTTAAACAAACATTGATCTGCATCTGTTCTAACTAAGAAAAATAAATTCAAGCAATAGCTAGGTCAACAAAAGGAAATAATCAAATAGCATTGCAAAGTATGAACCTTGAGGCATCAAGGTCTTCCTGCTACTGAAGGAGGTGTTGATCACGATCACCACAAAAGCCTTTTTCCTTTCATGCCTCATGCTTATTTGCACTCTCAAGCAACCCACGCTTGTTGCGCCACACTGCCGGCCCCATCTGTAGCTTGGCAATTGACCTGTGTAAATATCTAGGCACAAAATGATGTCCCAGTTAGTCCCCCCCAGTGGATAATGTATTTTTCAAACAGGTTGAGGACATTTTTCAGGATTTATGTCAACTTGCTGCATGGCCCCATGAGTTTTTGCAACTTATCCCATCACGTCCGTGTCACCAGGGGAAACTGAGGAAAGTTTTAATCTGTCCAAAAGACCAAAACTCACAACAACATGAGCATTAAATTGAAAAGTATTATCGGCTACATGTCTCAAACAACATAGAAAAAATATATTCCCCATGAACCACTCATATATTTATCAATGTAGAGATATATTGCATAAGCAAGTCAGATAACCGTGAGTGGTAACATAATGTACAGGCAAGTGATCGGTGACTGCAGCTAAATTTCAGAATTAAAAAGAAGATGTGACGACCCCGGCTTAATCGTGCACTAATCATACACGTAAATGCGCACGATCAAGCCTAAGGACTCACTTGAAGATATCACAACACAACTCTAAAACATAAATAAAGTCATACAAGCTTTATATTACAAGCCAGGGCCTCGATGGCTCGAATACATAGCTCGATGGCATACAAGCGTCAGCGGAAGCATTAGATATCTGGGTACAGATATATTACAGAGAGAGAAAAATAGGCCTTCACAGAGGCGGGGTAAAATAAAATACTACGATCGAAAGGCGTAGGCCTCCTGCTCTGGACGCTCCGATCCTACTCCTGGTCGTCAGTCGGCTCCTCGTAGTAGTAGTACTCGCCAGGCGGGTAGTAGTACTGGTCGTCGGCAGGGGCGTCTGGCTCAGGGGCTCCGTCGTCTGGTGGCATCAAATGGAATATGGGGAAAAAAGAAAATAAAGCAAACGTGAGTACTCATCCGAAGTACTCAGCAAGCAAGGATCTACACTACATATGCATCATTTTCAAAAGGGGCTGTATATGTGGACTGGGCTGCAGAAATGCCAGAATAGAGGGGCAAGCCTAGTCCTATCGAGTACTAGCATCTTCAACAATCTTCGACAGTCTTGCAGCAATAGACGAGAACAGATGAACATAATATAAAGTAGTAGTAGTAGTATCATCAACCTCGACCTGAGATCCTTTCTCGACTCCCTGCGAGAAAGCAATCCCAGAGCCGTACTATCCAGTTCTCATCACATGTTCTAGTTGTACCGATCGGGATACAACTCCGAGTGTCCGTTACCGTAGGACAGGCTATCGATAGAAGTTTCTTCCCTGCAGGGGTGCACCAACTTACCCACCACGCTCGCTTAACTCCGGCCGGACACACTTTTCTGGGTCATGCCCGGCCTCGGCTAAGCAACACGCCGCAACCCGATCGAATACATAACAGAGAGGTCAGCACGCCGGACTAAACCTATGCGCCCAGGGGTCTTGGGCCTTCGCCCCGGAAACTCCTGCACGTTGCGTACGCGGCTGAAAGCAGACCTAGCAACCCCATATACAAGCGCGATTGCGTTCCCAGTCCAATTCAGCGCGCGCCGCTCAGTCGCTGACGTCCATTAAGCTCCGGCTTAAGTATACGACGCAGAACGCCCATACTATGCCCACGTGATGGTTAGTGCTATCGGGCCAGAGGCCCCTCGGATCAAATATCCAAACCGTAGTGGATTAGGAGCGCGCGGAAACGAGCAGAGACTCACGATCGATGTGACCCCGTCGCCCCGTCTCGAGGACTTGCGGCAAGGGCTAAGAATGCCCGGCCACGCCTCGTGGTTATCTCGCGGGCACCATCCAGGTCAACCCGACTCCACCTCACTTCGCAATAAGCTCGCGCGGGTACCCCTGAGGGCCGACCCGTCTTTAGTATCATGGTTTAGTGCAATTCAACTCATCAACAGTACATGTGTGTCTGACACCGAAGGGAACCCTGAGGAATCACCCTCGATGGAATTCCCGCTCGATATTATCATCAAGGTGAACGAAGGAGGAATCACCCTCGAGGTCCACACTCGAGGAGTTGCGCGACGACGTCGTTATCGGGGGTGGTGTAGGAGGAATCACCCTCGCTTACCACGACCGAGTAACTAACCTACAAGGTTAACTTCAGAAGTGCTGACGAGGTATCACCCTCGGCACTCGACGGTAACCCAGCAGTGTCGAGCAACAGAGGGAGAAGTGATGTGCGGTGCCAGGGTCTAGTCTTCAATCCTGATGATCGGGTCTTCTGATATCCAGCAGGGCAGTCGGGATCAAGTGGGGGTCTCTGTCGTGTCTCTACCCAGCCTGTACTAATCAGTCTAGGATAACCAGTAAGGTAACAAGGCAGGGTACAATAATCAGGCTATGCAACAGATATAGGAAAACAGTAGCAGTAGCAGTTCTAATGCAAGCATAAGAGAGAAGAGAGTAGGCGATATAGGCATGCTCAAAATGGGGGTGCTTGCCTGTTTGCTCTGGGGCAAGGACAAGGTCTTCAGTGGTACCGTCGGGGATGTAGTCGTACTCCTGTGCGGCGTCTGCCTCGGGAGCTACGTCAACGTCGGGGTCTACCGAGAGAGAAGAGGGGGAAGAAACAGGTAAACATAATGCAAGCAAATGCAATACGGTGCGTGTGATGCTATGATGCAGTGCAGGGTTGCCTAAATACGCATCTAAGTCATTTTAGTTATTTTTAGAATTATTCTGGAATTTAATATCCGACGTGTGTGCACTATTCATCTGCCGGATACGGGTCCAGAGTTACGAGTTATTCTACGTAGGGGGTTCCGATGGAGAAACAGACGGCACGATCAGACTCGGCTCGTCGTTCTGAGCAACTTTCATGTTTTAACTTTTACGATCCGAGCTACGGTTTAAAAGTTATTAATTTTTAAAGTTTATTCGATTTTCTGTAATTATTTTAAATCACAGAAATGGATTATGACGTCATCACTGCGTCACAGTGACGTCAGCATGTCAACTGTGGTTGACCAGGGTCAAACCTGACATGTGGGTCCAGTGGGACCCACATGTCAGTCTCTGTTTAGTCTAACAGTGGATTAACTTAATCCACAGGGTTAATTAGGGGGCGGGCCCCACTTGTCAGTGAGACATTAGGCTAATTATCTAGTTTTATTTAATTAAATGTTTAATTAGTCTAATTGTCGAATGGGGCCCACATGTCAGCGGCTAGTGAACAGTACCTCGCGTTGACCATGGTCAACGGGGTCAAAGTGGGCCCGTGGGACCCACTGGCAGTGACCCAGTGGCGGGGCCCGCCTGTGCCACGTAAGCGGCGGCCGGCGTCTCGCCGCTGGCGACCAGAAACGCGGCGGATGGCCTCGGCCATCGTCGGAAAACGCCTACGGGCGTCCGTTCGGCGCGCGGTTGGGCGCGTTGGATCGGTTACTCGGCCGCGCGTCCGATCGTGGCGGTGGCGTCACCGGAATCTCACCGGAGCAGCGACGGCGAGTGGCGGGGCGGACGCCGGCGTTCGGGTCCTGCTGGGAAAGCGGCTTCGGCGAGCTAAAGGCCCCACAGAGGAAATGGGGAGGCGCCGCGCGATGCGGCGAGCTCAACGGCCGCGGTCCCGTGACCATTTGGTCACCGGAGACTCGCCGGAGTCGGGTGCGGGCGGCGGCGACTTCGGGCACGCATCGAGCTAGACGATAGAGGGCACGGGGAAGCCCGGGCGCGTCCGCATTCGACTCCTGGGGTTGCCAGGAGCACGATGTCGTGCTCAGCCGGGCATGGCAGTGGCCATGTCCACGAGCACGAGCTCGTCGGCGGCGGGCAGAGTGCGGCTACGGCAGTGGCTAGCTACGGCGGTTCCTACGGCGTAGCGAGAGAGAGGAGGGGAGGAGCTCACCGTGCAGGCTCACACGTAGGCCCGGTGAGTGGTTTAGTAGCTGTAGTGGTTCGGCGTCGCCGGAATCGCACCGGAGACAGAGAAGAAGGGGGCGGCGATGCACGGCGCCTCTGGGGCTCCCCTGCTCCTCCAACTGGCTCCGGACGGTGAAGCCGAGAGCGGCGGAGCTCGCAGACGTGCTGGCCGGGTTCGGGGACGACGGTGGCCACGCGAACGACGGCGGGTGGCTGCGGTGGCGCAATACCGGTGGATCTGGGGGGGAAAGGAGCGCCGCAGAGCGAGGAAGAGAGGGGGTGAGTGGATAGGAGTGGACGGAGGGGTCGAGGGGCTCCTCCTTATCCTCTCCCCGCCTCCCTGTAGCGTCGGTGGGGGCGGCGTGTCGACGCCGCGCCGGCGCGTGCGCGCGCGGCCAGAGGCGCGTCGACACGGCGACAGAGAGAGAGAGAGAGAGCTAGATGGGCCAGTGGGCCGGGTCTAAGTGCACTGTGCACTTAGGCCCACTCCACAGTAGCTTTTCACTTTTCTTTTCTGTTCTTTATTTCTTTTCTCTTTTTGGAAATGATTAGGCCACTATTGCACTTTTGTAAAATATGGGAGTTGACCCAAATATTGCAACGCAATATTAGCTCTCACCAAGAAGTGGTTGAACAGTTTTGGAAGCCATTTGATTTAGTAATGATTTTAAATGAATTTAATATTGCTGTTTTGGGTGTTGTTTCATCTAGTTAGAGTCACTTGTCCAACTCCAAATATTTTGATATTGATTTTAGAAGTGTTCCTGAATTATTTGCCATTTAATGAACATTTTCCTAACAGTGTTTGGTCAACTTTATAATTCACTTTTGAATTTGAGTTGATTTTCAGATGTGGATTTGAATTGGATCATTAACCCATATGACTTGGCACTGCAAATGATCATGACATGGCAGTTTTAACAGAATGTCACAGAGCTTATTACAAGGGGGTGTTACAAATTCTCCTCCACTAAAAGAAATTCTCGTCCCGAGAATTTAGGAGGTAGAAGGAAACAGTTCGGGATATTCTTTCCGTAGATAATCCTCGCGTTCCCAAGTGGCTTCATCTTCAGTGTGATTCGACCACTGAACTTTCAGGAACTTGGTTGTCTTCTGACGGGTACGACGTTCAGCTTCGTCAAGGATGCGGACCGGATGCTCCTTATAAGAAAGATCATCTTGCAACTGGAGCATCTCGTGATCCACGGCACGGTGCGGAGATTCCTTGAAGCACTTCCGGAGTTGCGATACGTGGAAGACATCATAAATATGAGAGAATTGAGGTGGCAACTGCAATTTATATGCCACCTGTCCACGTTTAGCCATGACGCGGAAGGGACCAATATAGCGAGGAGCTAGCTTGCCCTTGATTCCGAAACGACGTGTGCCCTTCATCGGAGTGACACGAAGATAAGCTTTATCACCAGGTTGATAGATCACACCCCATCGCTTACGATCATAATTACTCTTCTGACGGTCTTGAGCTGCTTTGAGATTCTCTCGGACAATTCGGACTTGTTCTTCGGCATGCTGAATAATGTCCGGTCCAACAAGAGGTCGTTCCCCAGTTTCTGACCAATTCAGAGGGGTTCGACATTTACGACCATAAAGAACCTCGAAGGGGGCCATTTTCAAGCTGGCTTGATAGTTGTTGTTATAAGAGAACTCGGCATGCGGGAGAGATTCCTCCCATTTCTTACCGAAAGATATAACACAAGCACGAAGCATATCTTCAAGCACTTGATTAACACGCTCAACTTGGCCTTGTGATTGTGGATGATAAGCTGAACTCCATGTAATATGAGTTCCCATGGCTTGTTGGAAACTTTCCCAGAATTTGAAAGTGAATAAGCTGCCACGGTCTGAGCTAATCTCCTTCGGAATACCGTGTAGTGAAACAATTCTGGAGGTATACAACTCTGCTAACTGACTAGCAGTGATAGTCTCCTTAACTGGCAGAAAGTGTGCGACTTTGGAGAGTTGGTCAACGACGACAAGAATGGCATCGTGACCCTTCTGAGACTTAGGAAGACCAGTAATGAGATCCATCTGAACTTTATCCCACTTCCACAGAGGAATAGGAAGCGGCTGCAGAATTCCAGCAGGCTTCTGATGTTCTGCCTTCACGCAACGACACACGTCGCACTCAGCAACATAGCGAGCAATATCTTGCTTCATCCTAGACCACCAGTACCTTTGACGAAGATCTCGATACATCTTGGTACTACCTGGATGGATGGATAGCGGTGTATCATGGGCCTCCTTCATGACTTTGTCAGTCATCAGCTCAAAGCGAGGTACTACAATGCGGTCTCTGAAGTACAAGGTTCCATCTTCAGCAATCGAGAAATCCCTGTACTTTTGGAGGTGAAGCTCTTTCTTCATTAGATCAATTTCAGCATCTTTAGATTGCGCAATCTTGACAGCTTTCTCAAGATCTGGCTGTATCACAAGGTTATTAAGAGAACCTTGCGGAATAATGCAGAGATTCAGCTTGCGCAATTCTTCATATAGCTGGGGTTGAGCTTGCTTTACCATGAGGTTACTACAGTATGACTTGCGGCTCAAAGCATCAGCCATCACATTAGCTTTGCCGGGAGTGTATGAAATTCCACAGTCATAATCGGTGATTGTTTCCAACCAACGCTGCTGACGAAGATTAAGTTCCGGTTGAGTGAATAAGTACTTCAAGCTCTGATGATCGGTGTAAATCTCACACCGATTACCAAGGAGGTAATGACGCCACTGCTTCAAGGCATAAATGACAGCAGCAAGTTCGAGGTCATGCACTGGGTAATTCTCTTCATGTGGACGCAGTTGTCGCGAAGCATAAGCAATAACTCTTCGCTCTTGCATTAGGACACAACCTAGTCCTTGGCGAGATGCGTCGCAGAAGATCACAAAATCTTTGCGAGTGTCTGGAGGAGCAAGGACTGGAGCAGAAGTCAGCTTGTCCTTGAGGGTCTGGAAGCTTTCCTGACATTTGTCTGTCCACTCAAACTTAACGCCTTTGTGGAGCAGATTAGTCAGGGGCTTGGCAATCTTGGAGAAATTCTCGATGAAACGGCGACAATAACTTGCAAGCCCGAGGAAACTTCTGACTTGTTTGACATTCTTCGGAGGGGTCCAGTCAAGAATAGCCTGAACTTGCTCCGGGTTAACTGCGATACCATCCTTGGAGATGACATGTCCAAGGTAGGTTACCTCAGAAAGCCAGAATTCGCACTTAGAGTACTTGGCATATAATTGGTGCTCTCGAAGTCTCTCCAGAACTAGTCGAAGGTGCTCAGCATGTTCTTCTTTGTTCTTCGAATAAACCAGAATATCATCCAGATATACCACGACGAATTTGTCGAGGTAATCCATGAATATGTAATTCATTAGGCGGGAGAATGTAGCTGGAGCGTTTGTTAAGCCAAACGACATGACTGTGTACTCGTAAGAGCCATAACGAGTAACGAATGCAGTCTTCGGAATATCCTCTTCGCGGACACGGATCTGGTGATAACCCAACCTCAAGTCGAGTTTAGAAAACACCGAAGATCCTGCGAGTTGGTCATATAAATCGTTGATCCGGGGAAGTGGATATTTATTCTGAATGGTGGCCTGGTTGATAGGACGATAATCTTGGACCAACCTATTCGTTCCATCTTTCTTCTTGACGAAAAGAGACGGTGCTCCCCAGGCAGAGGAACTAGGGCGAATGAAACCCTTCCTTAAGGATTTATCAATTTCCTCCTTAAGCTCGATGAGGTGGTGCGGAGGCATCTTGTAGGGACGCTTCGCAATAGGAGTGGTGCCAGGCTTCAAGTCGATGACGAACTCGACAGCTCTAGCAGGGGGTATTCCTGGAAGTTCTTCTGGAAAGACATCCGGAAAGTCACAGACCACTGGGATGTTCTCAATCCCATCAAGTGGAGAAGCATTCAACGCGTTCAAGGCATATATTTGAGCCTCAGCGTTCTGGGTAATGTGAGCTTGATAATTCACTATCTCGTTCGATGGGTGCAAGAGGTGTACAACTTTAGTGGCACAGTTGATTGAGGCATAATGAGCCTTCAACCAGTCCATTCCCAAAATAAGATCTATCTTGGAAGATCTCAGGATTATGGGAAATGCCTGAAATTTCAACCGCTCGATCTCAATTGTGACTTCGGGGCTGAATAGGGTGGCTTGGCACTGGCCCGCAGGAGTGTTTACTGCTAATGGTTGGTGCATCGTTACACATTTAATGTCATGCATGAGCGCAAAATGTTCTGACATGAATGAATGCGATGCTCCTGAATCAAATAAAACAGATGCAGGTACTGAATTAACGAGAAGTGTACCCATCACAGTATCTGGTTGAACTGGAGCTTCAGACATGTTGACATGGTAGTACTGCCCACGACCATAAGAAGTTCTGGCATTATAGTTGCGCTGTTGAGGAATACCACGGCCAATACCACGGCCAGCAGAAGGGAGAGCCAGTTGATTCTGATTCTGAGAACAATCTCTAGCACGGTGACCTGGCTTGCCACACTTGAAGCATAGTCCGCTGTCAGGACGAGGTGCTGGAGCTCGAGGTGCTGGAGTTGGCAGAGGCTGTCTCGATGGTGGAGGTGGCAGGCGTGGTGCAGCATAAGAAGGCCTGTTTGCAGGGGCTGCTGAACGGAACATGCCTTGGGGAAACCAGATGCGACGCTTCTGGGAAGACGAGCCCGAAGATAAGCCCGACTCACAGGTGCGTCTGAACGCTTCTTTATGCTTCTTTCCAGTCTCGACCATAATAGCCTTATTCACCAAAGTGGCGAAATCGGGGTAATCTTGAACAAGCAGTGCCAACTGTATATCATGATGCAATCCTTCGCGGAACTTCTCTTGTCTACGTTCATCAGTAGGAATGTCCTCTTCAGCGTAGCGAGATAAGTCCAGAAACTCGCGCTGATAGACTTCCACAGTCTTGTTTCCTTGAACAAGGCTACGGAACTCAGCCTTCTTCCTAGCTATGACAGCTAGAGGAATGTAGCGGGCACGGAAAGCAATCTTGAACTCTGACCAAGTGACGACAGTACCAGGCGGCAGAGTCTGTCGGTGCGTGGCCCACCATTGAGCTGCGGGACCCTTCAGAAGATAAGTCGCAAAAGTGACATAGTTAACTTCGGCGACACCAGCAGACTCCATCTCATGACAGATATCACGCAGCCAGTCATCTGCATCCAGTGGGTTGACTGTGTTGCGGAAAAACAATGGACTGAGCCTCATGAACTCTGGTAAGGTAATGGATGGTTGCTGCTGATTAGCATCAGGACGAGGGAATTGCTGCATAATCCCCGTCATAAACTGGCGGTTGAGTTCAAACTGTTGCATCATCGCTGCCATGTAATCAGGTGGTGGCGGCGGTGGCGGGTTGTTGTCAGCCATCCTGCTATTCCAACAGGGGTATTTCAGCGATAGCTTATGCAAGTGTTTAACAATAAACTTGAGGTAACTCGACATTATTGAAAGAGTGCAATAGATGCTTAAAGTAGTCATTAAGACATACAGATCCATACACAGTCGGTTAAAATCGGGCAGCATAACGGCGCAAATTGAAAATCTAGAGACACACTAGGCGGCACGCAGGCACGCGGTAAGGAAGTACACAACATGACATAGCAAAGGCTACATCAGCGTCGGAGAAAACCACTGAAACGGGGTAACTGCAAGTGCGGACGACGAATGTTCGTCGCGGCAGAATCATGTGCTCCATGTGCACTCTGATGCAGAACCCGGTCTCGAACTGTAAGAAGAGGTCCATGTGCAGGCGTGTGACCTCCCACTGCAGGCCAATCAATACCTGGCGGCATCTCGGTCCTGCGTGGGTAAAGAATATCCTCCGGATGTATCCCTGCACGAACAGCTGGTAGCAACTGTGTCATTGCCTCGTAGTAGCGTGCTCGAGTTGCGAACAACTTGACGGCCAGAGCCCGAACAGTGCGATCCAGAGCCTGAGTGCACTGAATCATAATCTGCGGGTCGTAGCGTCGAGACTCGTACGGGGCACAGATAGCTGTGTAAAATCCAGTAGCATCTCCAACAGGTGCATACGGAATGTACCAAAACACAGTATCACCCAAGTTAGCATTGTGCTCTCCTCGGAGACGTGCGACAGCAGAGTAGGCGGCATCATGTACTGCCATTTCAATCGTCACGCCTAATCCATGAAAAAGGTGTAGCTCGGTGTCTGAGTTGTTCTGCTGATCATAAATCCGAACTTCAGCATAGTACTGTTCCTGGTTGAACTCGCGGTAAACCTCATAGACCATGTACTCGGGATACCAGCGGTAACCCAGTCTACTCAGGAGGGCGATCAGAACAGCTGGAAATCCAGGGGCGTCACGAGCCCAAGTGCGACGCACAAGCTGGGTCGTAGGCCGCGGTGGAAACAGTCGATCCATCTGAAACAGAGAAGTTCAAGGTTGTCATAAGACAATGAGAAGTATAACCGATCCCAGAAGGAAAGGTTAAACAAAAACAATGGAAAGGAAAATGATTATCAAACTAATCAGATCAAAGCCAGGGAAATCGCACTGAATCCAGCTCTCCGGGTGGATAGAATTAACGAGAACCTAAATGTCGGTGTTAGTAAATTTTATTAAACCCGATTAGATGAGAGATTAGAGTCCCAGAGTAAAGACGAGGAATAAAAGATCCTAATACCACCCAGTTGGCGGCGTGGGCCCGTAAGCCACACAGCCAAGTTAGTAAAACAGTTTTTGACCACTAGACTCAACTTCGGCCAAGGAATTGGGAAGGGGGATACCTAGAGGCAGTCGGCTCTGATACCAACCTGTGACGACCCCGGCTTAATCGTGCACTAATCATACACGCAAATGCGCACGATCAAGCCTAAGGACTCATTTGAAGATATCACAACACAACTCTAAAACATAAATAAAGTCATACAAGCTTTATATTACAAGCCAGGGCCTCGAGCGCTCGAATACATAGCTCGATGGCATACAAGCGTCAGCGGAAGCATTAGATATCTGGGTACAGATATATTACAGAGAGAGAAAAATAGGCCTTCACAGAGGCGGGGTAAAATAAAATACTACGATCAAAAGGCGTAGGCCTCCTACCCTGGACCCTCCGATCCTACTCCTGGTCGTCAGTCGGCTCCTCGTAGTAGTAGTACTCGCCATGCGAGTAGTAGTACTGGTCGTCGGCTGGGGCGTCTGGCTCAGGGGCTCCGTCATCTGGTGGCATCAAATGGAATATGGGGGAAAAAGAAAATAAAGCAAACATGAGTACTCATCCGAAGTACTCAGCAAGCAAGGATCTACACTACATATGCATCATTTTCAAAGGGGGCTGTATATGTGGACTGGGCTGCAGAAATGCCAGAATAGAGGGGGAAGCCTAGTCCTATCGAAGACTAGCATCTTCAACAATCTTCGACAGTCTTGCAGCAATAGACGAGAACAGATGAACATAATATAAAGTAGTAGTAGTAGTATCATCAACCTCGACCTGAGATCCTTTCTCGACTCCCTGCGAGAAAGCAATCCCAGAGCCGTACTATCCAGTTCTCATCACATGTTCTAGTTGTACCGATCGGGATACAACTCCGAGTGTTCGTTACCGTAGGACAGGCTATCGATAGAAGTTTCTTCCCTGCAGGGGTGCACCAACTTACCCACCACGCTCGCTTAACTCCGGCCAGACACACTTTTCTGGGTCATGCCCGGCCTCGGCTAAGCAACACGCCGCAACCCGATCGAATACATAACAGAGAGGTCAGCACGCCGGACTAAACCTATGCGCCCAGGGGTCTTGGGCCTTCGCCCCGGGAACTCCTGCATGTTGCGTACGCGGCTGAAAGCAGACCTAGCAACCCCTTATACAAGCGCGATTGCGTTCCCAGTCCAATTCAGCGTGCGCCGCTCAGTCACTGACGTCCATTAAGCTCCGACTGAAGTATACGACGCAGAACGCCCATACTATGCCCACGTGATGGTTAGTGCTATTGGGCCAGAGGCCCCTCGGATCAAATATCCAAACCATAGTGGATTAGGAGCGCGCGGAAACGAGCAGAGACTCACGATCGATGTGACCCCGTCGCCCCGTCTCGAGGACTTGCGGCAAGGGCTAAGAATGCCCGGCCACGCCTCGTGGTTATCTCGCGGGCACCATCCAGGTCAACCCGACTCCACCTCACTTCACGATAAGCTCGCGCGGGTACCCCTCAGGGCCGACCCGTCTTTAGTATCATGGTTTAGTGCAATTCAACTCATCAACAGTACCTGTGTGTCTGACACCGAAGGGAACCCTGAGGAATCACCCTCGATGGAATTCCCGCTCGATGTTATCATCAAGGTGAACGAAGGAGGAATCACCCTCGCGGTCCACACTCGAGGAGTTGCGCGACGACGTCGTTATCGGGGGTGGTGTAGGAGGAATCACCCTCGCTTACCACGACTGAGTAACTAACCTACAAGGTTAACATCAGAAGTGCTGACGAGGTATCACCCTCGGCACTCGACGGTAACCCAGCAGTGTCGAGCAACATAGGGAGAAGTGATGTGCGGTGCCAGGGTCTAGTCTTCAATCCCGATGATCGGGTCTTCTGATATCCAGCAAGGCAGTCGGGATCAAGTGGGGGTCTCTGTCGTGTCTCTACCCAGCCTATACTAATCAGTCTAGGATAACCAATAAGGTAACAAGGCAGGGTACAATAATCAGGCTATGCAGCAGATATAGGAAAATAGTAGCAGTAGCAGTTCTAATGCAAGCATAAGAGAGAAGAGAGTAGGCGATATAGGCATGCTCAAAATGGGGGTGCTTGCCTGTTTGCTCTGGGGCAAGGACAAGGTCTTCAGTGGTACCGTCGGGGACGTAGTCGTACTCCTGTGCGGCGTCTGCCTCGGGAGCTACGTCAACGTCGGGGTCTACCGAGAGAGAAGAGGGGGAAGAAACAGGTAAACATAATGCAAACAAATGCAATACGGTGCGTGTGCTGCTATGATGCAGTACAGGGTTGCCTAAATACGCATCTAAGTCATTTTAGTTATTTTTAGAATTATTCTGGAATTTAATATCCGACGTGTGTGCACTATTCATCTGCCGGATACGGGTCTAGAGTTACGAGTTCTTCTACGTAGGGGGTTCCGATGGAGAAACAGACGGCACGATCAGACTCGGCTCGTCGTTCTGAGCAACTTTCATGTTTTAACTTTTTCGATCCGAGCTACGGTTTAAAAGTTATTAATTTTTAAAGTTTATTCGATTTTCTGGAATTATTTTAAATCACAGAAATGGATTATGACGTCATCACTGCGTCACAGTGACGTCAGCAGGTCAACTGTGTTTGACCAGGGTCAAACCTGACATGTGGGTCCAATGGGACCCACATGTCAGTCTCTGTTTAGTCTAACAGTGGATTAACTTAATCCACAGGGTTAATTAGGGGGCGGACCCCACTTGTCAGTGAGACATTAGGCTAATTATCTAGTTTTATGTAATTAAATGTTTAATTAGTCTAATTATCGAACGTGGCCCACATGTCAGCGGCTAGTGAACAGTACCCCGCGTTGACCATGGTCAACGGGGTCAAAGTGGGCCCGTGGGACCCACTAGCAGTGACCCAGTGGCGGGGCCCGCCTGTGCCACGTAAGCGGCGGCCGGCGTCTCGCCGCCGGCGACCAGAAATGCGGCGGATGGCCTCAGCCATCGTCGGAAAACGCCTACGGGCGTCCGTTCGGGTCCTGCTGGGAAAGCGGCTTCGGCGAGCTAAAGGCCCCACGGAGGAAATGGGGAGGCGCCGCGCGATGCGGCGAGCTCAACGGCCGCGGTCCCGTGACCATTCGGTCACCGGAGACTCGCCGAAGTCGGGTGCTGGCGGCGGCGACTTCGGACACGCATCGAGCTAGACGATAGAGGGCACGGGGAAGCCCGGGCGCGGCCGCATTCGACTCCTGGGGTTGCCAGGAGCACGATGCCGTGCTCAGCCGGGCATGGCAGTGGCCATGTCCACGAGCACGAGCTCGTCGGCGGCGGGCAGAGTGCGGCTACGGCAGTGGCTAGCTACGGCGGTTCCTACGGCGTAGCGAGAGAGAGGAGGGGAGGAGCTCACCGTGCAGGCTCACACGTAGGCCCGGCGAGTGGTTTAGTAGCTGTAGTGGTTCGGCGTCGCCGGAATCGCACCGGAGACAGAGAAGAAGGGGGCGGCGATGCACGGCGCCTCTGGGGCTCCCCTGCTCCTCCAACTGGCTCCGGACGGTGAAGCCGAGAGCGGCGGAGCTCGCAGACGTGCTGGCCGGGTTCGGGGACGACGGTGGCCACGCGAACGACGGCGGGTGGCTGCGGTGGCGCAATACCGGTGGATCTGGGGGGGAAAGGAGCGCCGCAGAGCGAGGAAGAGAGGGGGTGAGTGGATAGGAGTGGACGGAGGGGTCGAGGGGCTCCTCCTTATCCTCTCCCCGCCTCCCTGTAGCGTCGGTGGGGGCGGCGTGTCGACGCCGCGCCGGCGCGTGCGCGCGCGGCCAGAGGCGCGTCGACACGGCGACAGAGAGAGAGAGAGAGAGAGAGAGAGAGCTAGATGGGCCAGTGGGCCGGGTCTAAGTGCACTGTGCACTTAGGCCCACTCCACAGTAGCTTTTCACTTTTCTTTTCTGTTCTTTATTTCTTTTCTCTTTTTGGAAATGATTAGGCCACTATTGCACTTTTGTAAAATATGGGAGTTGACCCAAATATTGCAATGCAATATTAGCTCTCACCAAGAAGTGGTTGAACAGTTTTGGAAGCCATTTGATTTAGTAATGATTTTAAATGAATTTAATATTGCTGTTTTGGGTGTTGTTTCATCTAGTTAGAGTCACTTGTCCAACTCCAAATATTTTGATATTGATTTTAGAAGCGTTCCTGAATTATTTGCCATTTAATGAACATTTTCCTAACAGTGTTTGGTCAACTTTATAATTCACTTTTGAATTTGAGTTGATTTTCAGATGTGGATTTGAATTGGATCATTAACCCATATGACTTGGCACTGCAAATGATCATGACTTGGCAGTTTTAACAGAATGTCACAGAGCTTATTACAAGGGGGTGTTACAGAAGACACTAATAAGTAAGCAGTGGAGCATGAACATTACAGAGATTAATCTTTCCTTGCAGCAGGCAGGAACGAACACAATATGCACTTAAAGAAAGCAGGCACATAGCAACATAGAAGTAAGGAGATACCTGCAGGCCGCTCTTTACACGATGCAGGGATGGGCAGATCTTCAGTTCCGAGTGTTCTCCGCCAGAAAAAAAAGGCACGTATATGAGTCCCATCTTCTTCTTCTTCCCCGCAACTCTGGAGGACTGCAACTCTGCCCTTGGGATCCAGCCTTGCTTGCAAATGAACAAATAGACATATCTAATCGAATCTCGAATGGATGAACATGTAAATCCGAGAGAGAGAGAGAGACAGGGGAAATGGGGGAAGTGGAGGGAACTCACCGCTGTCTTCTCACCGCGGATCAGAGGCGACTCACCTTGGGCCATCTTCTTCCCGGAGATGCACGAACTCTAGGATGACAGTCTGATGCTCTTCCAGTCAATGGCGAAGTCTCGAGGCAGGCTCATTGTGCGAGCGGCAGCTGATGGTCCTCCCGGTGATGTCCAGGCGGAGCTGAGTTGAGGCGAGCAGCGCAACTCCAGATCCACGCACACTTGAGGCGAGGCACGCCCTGAGCATGGTCGAGCAGGAAGGTCAAGGGCTGGGAGCGGGCGGAGGCTCGGACTCCTGGTCGGTTTCTAGGGTTAGGGGAGGGGAACGTAAGGGGGGGAGGAGGAACGACATGACGGTGACAGGGGGTGGGAGGAGGACGGGCGGCGGCGGGGGTGGAGGCAGTGGTGGCCGAGCTAGGGACGGAAGGAAGAGGAGAGGGGGGACGCGAATGCGGAAGGAGGAGGCGGCTAGGTCATCTCCACGGAAGCCGCTGCGATTTATACGCCTGTATGTGAAAAGACGGAAATGCCCCGGTGGGGGCATGGTATTTACAATTAGTTGCAATTGAAAATTTATCCAACGACTGTGGTTGATCGTGGTAAAAATCGGACCGCCCATATCAGATCTGATCCAGAACGAACGGCCTGTATTGCATAGGAAAAACGATCGGATGGTCCACATTCGCTAATCGCTGTGAGGGATGCATTCCCTCCAGGTCTTTACTCCTGGGATGCGTGGATTCAGAATGATTCGTACCCAAGTGGTACTTGAGTTGAGTGGCCATGTAGTACTCGGTGGAAGCAACAAACCACAGTGGCTGGTACTGGAGTGTCACCCTCTGCTGATTCGTGTGTTTCATCAGCCGGGCCAACCCTCCTATGTCCCCATGATCGAATCGATCACATCATCACAACCGATTTCCCTGGAATTAAGTACAGGAAGTACAGGAAGTAAGTATCACTTGATCTTGCCATTTGCCTTTTCACGCGCGTCCGATTAGACGGATGAATAATTCCGTCCTGTCAATTTTAACCACTGAAAACGACCAAGAAAACAACGGTTAGTTATGCGTCCATGCATGCATACGAGGTAAGTAATCCTTGACATAATCCACAGATCAGAGTCGGTTAATCAACGGTCCAATCCATGTAACCCTTTTTTGTCTGATGAGGTTGCTTCGATTTGCAATCGATGGAATGGAATCCAACAAAAGGAACAACTCACGCGCACAAGCACAAACGCTAATGTCGGACGGAGCAGGTAGCCTTAGAGCATCTACAGCCGGGCGCCTCAAACTCGTCTCATCGTCCGGACGGCTCGCCCGGTCACTGATCCGTCACATTCTTTTTACCCAGACGGACGCCTTAAATGAGCCTCAAACGACCGGGCTGATCGGCACCCCTTATATCCAGCTCAAATATGGGGAAGCCCGGGCACGCCCGCCACGTCGGACCCGGCCCATGCTGACCCACCTGACCCCACTTATATTCGTCTCCGTCCGCTCGCCGGAGCAAACCCTAGTCACTTCACTCCACTCCTCTTCGCCACCTGAGCTCACCTTCGGCAGTTTCCGGCCTTCTCCACCATGGCAGGCAGCGGATCAGACTCCGACCAGTCCGGATCCGTTGACTGGGGTGTTATCCCGTGTGGGTTGGAGAAGGCAATGGCAATCCGCATTATACTCCGCCGCTCCCGGGAGGACAGCGCCCGGCCGACGGACGAATCCGTCCGCCGCGACGCCATAGCGTCGGCTCACCGGGCGCTCGGGTCCTCTGTGTAACACCCCCAGTGGTTAGCCACAGTAATCCCCCTTTTGATAATGCCATGTCATCATGATCAACAGTGCTTAAACATCATTTGGATCATATCTCTTTTCAAATTCAAATTCTAATGGAAATTCAAACTAAAAGTGAAAATAAAAGTTGTTCAAATCCAGGAACTAAAAATGTTCATAATATTGTAGATAATCCAGAGACAATTATAAAATTGAAACTAACATTAAATAGATTAGTTAAGTGACCTTAACAACCTCAAACAGTGACTAAAAGCAACATTTAATAATCTTTTAATTAATCTAAATTAAATATGAAATTGTAATTTTGCCTAAACTAATTTTTGGTGATAGGTATTGATGCACTGCAATTTATGAGCTAGGTCATATATTTTACAAAAGTCATCAAGTGCCCAAACAATTTGCAAAACAGAATTGAAAAGAAAGCAGAAAATGAGAAAATAGAAAAGGCAAAAGCCCGCAGCGGATGGGCCTAAGTGGCCACAGTGGCGGCCGGCCCAGCCCATCTAGCACTTTCCCCCACCTCCCGCTGTTCATCCCCGCGCCGCTGTCGCCGCGCGCGCGCTCGCCGCGCCAGGCCCCCCTCTCCTCTGGTCGACAGCGCGACGCCCGCGCCCTCCGTGGAGGATAAGGGCAGAGCCCCGCGCCCCAGTGAGCTCCCCTCGCCACTACTCTCCCTCTCTGCCCTCTCTCTCGCCCTCTCCCCGCCATGGCCGATGCGCCCGTGAGCACGCCGCCGCCGTAGTCGACGCCACCGCCCCTCCCTCGACCTCTTGTCGTGTCCGCAAGCTCCGCCCTGACGTCCTCGACCTCCTCGACGCGTCACACGCCGCCGGACGCGCCGCACCGTCTCCACCGAGCTCTTCCTCGCCGTTCGGCCGCCGAGATCGACTTCGCCGCCCTACTCAGCTCCGACCTCCTCCGAGCTCGCTCCGATGCCTGTCACAACCGCCGTGAGCCACTGACCTTTCCTCCTCCCTTCGTTCTCTCCCTAGCATGCCGTAGCCACCGCACCGCGCTCACCCGCACGCGCCACCGCATAGCTTGTCGCCGGCGTCGATCCGGCGACCTTTTGGTCCCGTGCTGCTGTCCATTTCGCTCACCGTGCCGCGTAGATGCCGTCTAGCTTGTTTGCGCGCCCGAAATCACCCCGCAGCTCCGAACCCGATCGCCACCCGAAGCGACCTCCGTCGACGTGCTCGCCGCCGTCAGCTCCGGCCTCCCCAGCTCCGGCCACCGTCACCATTGGACGCGGCGTGGAGTGGCCGTCCCAGAGCAACAAACCGCGCCCAAAATGGTGCGCCATAGGAGAAACCCGAGCTCGCCGGAGTTCCACCACCGCTCGGGGCTCGCCGGAGAGCTCCAGCGGAGGGCGCTGACCGGGCGCCCACGTGGCACCGCGTGGGGCCGCCCATGTGCCGCTGACGCTGGGTCCCGCGGGCCCAGTTGACCAGTCAACCCCGCTAACTGGGCTGACTGGGTCGCTGACATACGGGCCCCACCCCATTTAAATGATTTTTATAAATAACTAAATCTGTTAATTAAATAATTAGTTAAATAAAACACTAATCAGTCACTGACAGTGCGGGCCCACTAGCTAATTAGGATTATTTAGTTAGTTTAAACTCTGTTTATTTAACTGAGACACTGACCAGTGGGTCCCACTGGACCCACAGGTCTGGTTTGACTCCGGTCAACCAGAGTTGACCTGCTGACGTCATCTTGAGGTCATGCTGACGTCACCCCCGCACTGTTCTGGATAATGTTGGTTTAGTTAATAAAAATAATTCCAGAAAATGCTAAAATCTTTAGAAAATCATATAAAATAATCCGTAGCTCAGATCGAAAAACTTTATACATGAAAGTTGCGCAGAACGACGAGACGAATCAGAATACGCGGTCCGTTCATCCGCCACATGTCCCTAGAATAGCGAACATGCAACCGTCCCCCTCCGTTTCATCTGTCCTAAATGCCGAACTTCGGGAAAACATTCCCGGATGTTTTCCCTCTTCACCTATATCGTGTAGCACCGCGTCAGAACACCCCTAGCTCTGCGTTTTGTAATGTCATGCTCTTGTTTGCTTCATATTTACTGTTTCTTCCCCCTCCTCTCCCTCGGTAGACCCCAACACCGACGTCGTCCACCGTTGACGACCTTGTCTTTGCCGCCGAGCAACCAGGCAAGCACCCCCCCCCTTGAGCATACCGATATCGCCTATTCTTTCTCTCTCATGCTTGCATTAGAAATGCTGCTGCTACTGCTTTACCTATTCTGATGCATAGCCTGTTTATTGTAACCTGCTATTGAAACCTTACCTGCTTATCCTAAACTGTCTAGTATAGGCTGGGTAGCGACCTATCAGTGACCCCACTTGTCCCGACTGCCCCGCTGGATTATCAGAAGATCCGGTTAACGGGATTGAAGACCAGGCCCCGGCACCGCACATCACCCCCTTAGTTGTAACGACACTGCAGCGTTACTATCGAGTGCCGAGGGTGATACCTCGTGTAGCACTTCAGATGTTAACTCTGTAGAGTAGCTATTCGGTCGTGGTCATCGAGGGTGATTCCTCCTTCACCACTTCCGATAACGACGCCGTCGTACAACACCTCAAGTGTGAACCCATCGAGGGTGATTCCTCCGAGTTCACCTTGACGGATACATCGAGTAGGAATCCAACGAGGGTGACACCTCGGATTCCCCTGATGTTATGGACACACGGATACTTGGACTGTACTATTGTTACTTGGAAAGGCGGGTCGACCCTAAGGGGTACCCGCGTGTGATGTGAAGACGGGTTGCCTGGATGGTGCCCGAGTGATGAATACGAGGCGTGGCCGGGCATTCTTGGCCCTTGCCGCAAGTCCTTGAGACGGGGCGACGGGGTCACATCGATCGTGAGTCTCTGCTCGTTACCGCACTACCAACACACTACGATTTGGATATTTGATTTGAGTGGGCCTCTGGCCCGATAGCACTAACCATCACGCGGGAAAAGTTATGGGCACTCCGCATCGTGGCATCAGCCGAAAGTTCTGTCAGACGTCCAGTTCAGCATTGTGGCACGGTCGGATCGTACCGACCATCCGAGGTGGTGCTGGTATCCACCCTGCACACAACGACCCGGAGTGCACAGGGCGATGGCCCAAGACCCCTGAGCGCTTAGGTTGTAGACCGGCGGGGACCTCTCTGCTGAGCTCTAGGTAGGGTTGCGGTGTGTCGTTTGGCCGAGGTCGGGCATGACCCGGAAAAGTGTGTCCGGCCAGAGTTAATCGAGCGTGGTGGGTAAGTTGGTGCACCCCTGCAGGGAAGAACTAATCTATGCATAGCTAGATCCTCGGTAACGGACACTCGGAGTTGGATCCCGATCGATACAACTAAATTGGATACTATGGCTCTGGGATTGCTTCTCGCAGGGAGTCGAGAAGGGATCTCAGGATGAGGTTGATGATTGCATGGCTCTGGGATTGCTTTCTCGCAGGGAGTCGAGAAAGGATCTCTGGGTGAGGATGAGACTTAATGATACTACTACTCTATATTGTACTGTTCTACTCTCTTCTATTGCTGCAAGACCGCTAAAGATGCTAGTCTTTGATAGGACTAGGCTTTCCTCTCTATTCTGGCATTTCTGCAGCCCAGTCCATATATACATCCTCTCTTTGAAAATGTTGCATATGTAGTGTAGATCCTTGCTTGATGAGTACTTCGGATGAGTACTCACGGTTGCTTTGCTTTCTTTTTCCCCATATACCCCTTTTGATGCAACCAGATGACGGAGCCCCTGAGACAGCTGCCCCGCCGACGATCGCTTCTACTACTACCCCGAGGGCGGATACTGCTTCGAACCTGCCCTCGACCAGGAGTAGGTTCGGAGGGTCCCAGGCAGGAGGCCTGCGCCTTTCGATCGTAGTGTTTTCTTTTGCCCTGCCTTCTAAGGGCCTATCTGTGTTTTCTTTTATATCTGTACTCAGATATCTGATGCTTCCGCTGACGCTTGTATGCGAGCTTATGTATTCGAGCCCTCGAGGCCCCTGGCTTGTAATATAAAGCTTGTATGACTTTATTTATGTTTTAGAGTTGTGTTGTGATATCTTCCCGTGAGTCCTTAGGCTTGATCGTGTGCATTTGCGTGTATGATTATTGCACGATTGAGCCGGGGGCGTCACACTCTGGTGCTGGATCCTCGCGGTCCCGGCAGTCGGAACACCTCTCCTTCCCCATCGCCGATCGGGCAGACTATGAGTCCCACTGGGAACGGTCGGCCCGCCGTGGGAAGGAGAGGATAAGGACCACCGAGGCCCGTATCGCGGTGGAAATGGCGGCGGCGGAGACGGCTGATGCGGCGGCGCGGGCGGCCGCAGAGGAGGAAACCATCCGCTCCCGCATTGTGAAGAAACGATAGCGTAGGAACACGCGCGCCCTCGCCCGAGAGCAAAATCGGGCGGTCCGCGCCATGGCCGGACTGCCACCGAAGGAGGAGAAGGAGGACAGCTCCAGCGACAAGCAGATCCGACTCGATCCGTACTGCGTATTCGACCGGTACTTCAACAAGAAGGACGGCAAGGGCGCCTGAAAGGGCAAAGGCAGCCATGGATGAACTCCACCATAGCCAAACATGCCAAATTTTGGTAATCCGATGGCATGTTTAGTGTAGTGTGATGGAGTAGCCGGACGATGCGTGTGCGTCGACGTAGTTGCATGAGTTTGTATGGATTTGAGATATGACAATTGAGGTGTCCGGATGTGAATTACATTATTTGAGGGGTGCCCGGTAAGTGGCCGCGGACGCGCTCGGGCGTGTCCGCGGGCGTTTGAGAGGTCGGATTTGCCAAGTCCGGCTGATGCTCTTAGCCTCCCTCTTCCTCTTTTGTTTTCCTCGAGAAACCATGTAAAACACGCTGACGACTATTGACGGGTAGTCTCCTTCCTCCTCCCCCCTCCTTCTCCTCTTGAGAGTCGGCTCTTGCTCAGGCCCGGCTCGGGCCCCTCTCCTCTCCGACGGCGCTGCCGGTCGGAGTAGGGCAGGGAGAAGAGCTTGGGTTGCTGTATAGAGTAGATGTAAGGTTGTCTTTAGGACTGGCGTTATGCCATCGGGAGGTATGCGGCTGGTGCAGGCGAGTTGCAACCAGCGGCTGCCGGCGGTGAATCTCCTCTTAGCGGTGCTCCGGTGGTCGGAGCCAGAGGCGGAGGGGATTTTTGTCGGCGTTCCTCCCCCAAATAAGCTCGCGGGTGTCCCAGATCTGCAGCTCCAGCTTCTTCTTCCCGCTTCTTCTTGAGCTGCCATGGAGGTGGACTGGAAGAGGAGGGAGGAAAGGGATTTAGCTGCTCTATCCTTTCTGCGTGTCCTTGGAGCCCATCTTTTGCAGCAAATGGTTGGGAATCTCGATGCAGGAGCACCAGGAGATTCTCGCCACTGCGCCGCTGCACCTTCTGGTCGAAAGGCGACCACTCGGAGTCCTGGCGACGGCGTCCGGCTCCTGTATTTCCTCCTGGCCGTCGAGCCATATGGGAGCCAGTTTAGCAGGTTCTTCGTCTGGTACTTCAACTGTCTACCTCCGGTTGTTCACCGGCGGTGCTGTAGCCATTCTTCCACCCCAAGTGGTTTCGTCCCCGGCGGTGGTGGGATCGGGCCAGGATCGAAGACAGCGAAGAGGACTCGATTGCTTTTTAGTTTTGTTGTCTGGGGTCCTATCCGCAAAAATGTTCGGCCTGGGTTGTAATTTTCTCTTTCTGTTGGGCCTTAATGTAAGATGTTGCATGCTTATCTAATATAAGTCTGGGTCCTTCGGGGCCCTTCTTGTGTTAAAAAAAATGTAAAACACGCTTGGTTTGGTTTCCGTGGTAACCAAGGGTGTGTTGTTTATATGCATGGACTTTGCTCTCCTTGCATATGCGGCCCGGTTCACTCAGGCCGAGCTAATGCATGCCAAAAATCATGTTGTACATCTAGCTTGGTTATCCATAAAACTCGGTCTGCATTAGAGGCGAACGACGAGCACGCCGTTTGATTGCAAGCATGTGGCACCTAGATGCAACACCCTGCTATTTGGTTTCGCTCAAGACATGCGACGTGCTAACCTCTTGTTCGAGTGGTCAAATTACTAACACACGCACGCACGCACGCGCGCGCGCGCACACACACACAGACAGAGCATATCAATTTGAAAAATCATTCACACTACATTAACAAGCATAGTCATAATAATGACAACATGGTTATAAGTAGATTGTCATAGACCGATGGACTAACGAAAACACATTAAACTTGGGAGGATCAAAGCAAGTGCTTCGTCATGCAAGGCGCACAAGGCCACCACCTCTGCTCCGAAAAGGTCAAGGACATAGCTGATCTGGAGCGAGTGAGCAACGGCGAAGCCGGCCCACCCATGATCCATGGCTAATCTCTTGTTGATCTCCTAGAGCTTGACCTTCTAGGTGAAGTCGGTGTTCTTCATGAGTTTGATCTCCCGTGGGAAGGTGCCCATGTGTTTATGAAGCAATTGGGGATCGGTAGTAGAATCACCTTGCAGAAGTGAGTTTGACTCACGAAAACGGCTGGCATTCATTGGCCTCCCCTGATGCCTCTACAAGGCACTGCCCTTACCAACCTCTTTGCCTCAGAGCTATTATCCTGCTAATCAAATTGAACAAGACCAATGCAGGTAACAAACTATCATGGACTAATCATGAAAAATATGTGCATCTACCAGAACAACAAAAACATCATACATACCAATTCGATCCCTATGAAACCGTTAATCGAGTCCTATATCGACACCGAAATCTAACCCCATATCCACACCCTAATCAAAACCCATATTGACACCGAAATTGAACCCCATATCCACACCTAATCGAGGTGTATGACATCCTAAATATGATACTAAACCCAACCCAAATGGACACCCAAATCGAAGCATCCAAGCCTAAATCAATGCCCACATGGATCCCAAATCAGGCAGATAAGGGCTTACCTCCATTGATGAAAGGGTGATGAAGCAGATGGTCGCCGTTCAGATATTTGACCCGCCGATGCCTGCCACCGCCGTCGGTGAGAGAGAGAGAGTGACAATGGAGAGAAGGGAGAGTGAGTAGTGAGATAAGGATGAGGGAATTTATGGCGTGGCTTAAACAGAAACAACGTGGTGTCTCTCGTCTGTCCCCGCGCGTGCAGTTGCCTGCCGTCCTTGCGCTCGATCGGGCTTGACTAGCTGGAACGATTTATTTGGCTGTTCCTCCAGGGTTAGACCCGGTGTTGCTTTGAATACCGTGCTATTACGGGTATAGATACACGCACAGGTAACCAAACGACTCAAAATTACACATCCAGAGCTTGGCCGAGTGTTGTGCAAGCAGCCGGTCTCGCTCGGCAAAAAGAGAGAGGGGCGGGCTTCCACGAAAACCTAAAAACCCCTGGCGGCGATTAGGGTATCGGTGGACGGAAACAACGCTCATCGGATCTCTCCGGCGGGGCGACCGCTGATTCCGGCAGAAGATGGCTTCATCGGCTGACGGCAAGCAGAACGAGACGGACCCAAGCTCCTCGCGGGCGGCTAGGGCTCGACTAGAGGAGGCGCAGGGGAAACTTGGGATTACGGACAAGGAGGCGACTCCTCTAGTCATCAACGACATGGAGGAAGGAGAAGCGCAAAAGTGGCTCCTCGCGGGCAGGATTTTGCACAGGAAGCTGCTCCACATCCAAACCATTGCTAGTGCGCTTCGCCCTGCCTGGGGTAACCCTAGAGGATTGAAATTCAGATCGATGGGCGAGAACACTTTTGTGGCAGAGTTCGAGACGCAACGGGATCGAGATCGCATCTGGATCGGCTCACCATGGCATGTTAGCAAGAATGTTGTTGTACTTGCTGAGTTTGAGGATTGTATGCGACCTGATGAGGTCCAGTTTGACCGGCTCCATATGTGGGCTAGGGTCCCAAACCTCCCCTACAACCTCCGAGATGATTCTTGGGGTAAACTGATCGCACAATAGATCGATAAGGATGCTACTTCGGTCCAGTTCGATCATGTGGGTGGATATCTGAGAGCTAGAATTGCACATGATGTTAGCAAACCTTTGAGGAGGTGGATCTTGATTGATTCTGCCAAGAGGAAGAAGACAGATTTGTATGACATCCAGTACGAGCAAGTTCCTCACTTCTGTTTCTTTTGCGGCAGACTAGGCCATTCAGACTTGTTTTGTCCAACTCCAGGACCTCGTGATGATAAGGGTGAACTGCCATTTGGACCTAAGTTGAGGGCACCAAAGGATTGGAAGACGGTTGCATCAGGGGACAGTTCGAACAAAGAGCAATACTCAGGTCCTAGCAGCCAGCGTGAGTCTAAGAATTCTAGCAACGCCGGTAAAGGAGGGGTAGAGGTGAATTCCCCGGTTAAAAACATAGCACAATCTAACAAGAGGAAAGAGGAAAGAGGCACCGAAACAAGTTTACCGGTGGGTGGATACAGCAGCACCACTACTCCTGACGGATGGCACAAACCCGATGGTGGAAACTCAAGTAGATCCTCAGGAGACAGATATTGCAAGTGTCAAAGAAGGGGATGAGCAGGTTGTGGAGAGAGTTCCGAAAAAGAAGAAACCAACACCCGACAACTCGGCAGCGTCTGCAGAGCAGCGCTGCCCATCCCAATGATTTGTATCAGCTGGAACTGCCGGGGGCTTGGGAACCCCAAGGCAGTTTGAGAGCTTCGCCGGCTGGTGAAGCAAGAAGGTCCTGCCCTGCTATTCGTCATGGAAACCAAAATCAGGGCTAAAAGAGTAGAAGACCTGTGATACCAACTTGGTTTTGCGGGCTGCTTTGCTATCAATAGTGTTGGATTGAGTGGAGGAATAGGCCTTTTTTGGTCTAATGTTGTGAGTGTCGATTTGAAAAATTACAGTAAGATTCACATTGATGTGCTAGTGAGAGTCAAGGATCAAACCTCCTCGGAGTGGCGATTCACAGGATTCTACGGTGCACCAAGGGTTGAAGATAGGCACCATAGTTGGTGCTTTCTTTGGACATTACATGCCCTACCCCACTCTTCGTGGATATGTATGGGCGATTTCAACGAGACCTTATTCAGCGATGAACACTTCAGTCAATCGGCTCGGCCGGAATGGCAAATGAAGGCATTTAGAGAGGTCGTTGAGGATGTTTCCTTCCAAGACCTGGGCTGGTCTGGAATGGCTTATACGTGGGATAACAGGAAAGGTGGCCATCACAATGTTAAAGCAAGGCTAGACCGAGCCTTTGCTAACGAGGCCTTCCGTCAGCTTTATGAAGACATACATGTGCGATATATCAGTGCAACGGAATCTGATCACTGCTTTGTGGTGGCCGAAATTCATGGCACAAGGAAGACTGATTGTTCACCTCGGACTAAGCAATTCAGATATGAGAATGTGTGGCAAACTCATTCTGACTATGAGAAAATAGTAACAGATGTATGGCAAAGGCAAGAAAGTGCACCAGGCTTGCAAGGGATTGTGGAGTCGCTGAATGCTCTACAAAAGGAACTCGAGACATGGGGGGCTAAGGAATTTGGATGTCTCGCTCGTGCAACTACAAAAGAAACTTGACAAACTACGAAGACAATCTATAGGTCGAGGACCTTCTGACGAAGAGAAAGCCACTGTCATAAAATTACGCGACGCTCTTCGACAGGAGGAAGTATGGTTATGGCAACGGTCTAGGGTCTTGTGGCTATGGGCTGGTGACCGTAATACGGGCTACTTCCAGGCTCAAGCAAAACAAAGACAACGAATGAATAAGATTCGTGGTTTGAAAAGAGCTGATGGTTCCGTTTGCGCCGACGAAGGCGAAGACAAGCAGGAAGTTCAATCGTTTTATCAAGCACTCTACACATCTCAAGGAGTGTCTGATACAAGCGAGTTGCTAGCTCACGTTCCGGTGAAAGTGACACCGGAGATGAATGAAACGCTGGAGTAACCATTTGATGCAAAGGAGGTCCACGATGCCCTTTTTCAAATGGCCCCATCAAAAGCCCCGGGGGGTGATGGTTCACGGCTGGCTTCTTCCAACGGCACTGGCATTTGTTGAAGGACGATGTTACGAATGTTGTGTTAGGATTTCTCAACGGGGGAGACTTACCGACGGGGCTCGACGACACTTCCATTACCTTGATCCCAAAGGTACGGTACCCCCAATCGATCTCTCAATACCGCCCAATTGCACTATGCTCTGTTCTTTATAAGATCGCAGCGAAGGCTATCACCAATCGATTGAGGGGTTGTATGGATGAGATAATTAGTGAGGAACAAAGTGCGTTTGTTCCAGGACGATTGATTACTGATAATGTACTGGTGGCCTTTGAAAGTGTTCATACTATACGTCGGCGAAAGAAAGGCAAAAACCACACATGTGCAGTAAAGTTGGATATGATGAAAGCGTATGATCGCGTGGAGTGGCACTACTTGGAGGCCATTCTGGAAAGATTGGGTTTCAGCACTGTCCTGATCAGATTAATTATGAAGTGTGTCACCTCGGTACGCTTTTCTGTCAGGGTGAATGGCGAGCTACGGCCCTACTTCACACCCTCTAGGGGGCTTCGGCAAGGGGATCCCGCGTCACCCTACTTATTCCTGCTTTGTGCAGAGGTTTTCTCATCCCTACTCAAATATTATGGAGGACATATTGATAGAGGGATTAGGGCGAGCATCCGTTCACCATGGGTTAGTCATCTGCTTTTTGCGGATGACTGCTTAATCTTTCTCGATGCTAATTCTCAGAGTGCGGAAAGATTGAATGATATTCTGCGAGTTTATGGTGAAGCATCAGGGCAGAGTGTGAATAAAGTTAAAAGTGTTGTTTTCTTCAGCCCGAACACGCCCAACTCCACCAGGCAAAGTATCAAAGGAACGCTAGGTGTTATGGTCGAAGCATTCAGCGACAGATACCTTGGCCTACCTACTGCTGTTGGCCGGATCACGAGTGGTACATTCAAGCATATTGGCGAGCGGTCAAGGAGCAAGATGCAGGGATGGTCAGAGAGGCTCTTTGCGTGCGCTGGGAGAGAAGTCCTATTGAAAACAATCATCCAGGCGATCCCTACGTATAGCATGAGCTGCTTCCTGCTGACAAGAAAGGTTTGTGCAAAATTGACGTCTAGCATGGCAAGGTATTGGTGGAGTAGCTCTATTGACAAGAGGTCGCTTCACTGGATCTCTTGGAAAGAGCTTGCTAAACCTAAATGCCAAGGAGGCATGGGTTTCCGGGATCTCCATATGTTCAACCTAGCTCTTCTCGGCAAACATGGGTGGCATTTCATGACAAATCCGACCTCACTTTGTGCCAGAGTTATGAAGGGCAGGTACTTTCTAGATTCTGATTTCCTACAAGCTGCTGTACCCAAGGCCGCGTCAGCAACTTGGCGGGCTATCATCACAGGCCGGGAAGCCCTACTTGCGGGAATTGTGATGCGAGTTGGCGATGGCACATCTATTAACGCATGGACTGATAAGTGGATCCCAACAACGCACACGAGGACTCCACTGCTAACACCGATGGTCCCTACCATCTCACTAGTTAGTGACCTGATTGATTCTGAAAACTGGTCCTGGAAACAAGACTTAGTTCGACAGAATTTTATCGCACCAGATGTGGAGGCTATACTTAATATTCCTCTACGACGCGGCGGGGGCGAAGATACATTGGCATGGGCACATGAGAATACAGGCAACTACACTGTTAAGTCAGCGTACCGAGCTCTAGTGATTCAAAAAGAGCATCAAGCTCGAGAAGAAGGGCGGGTTACAGAATCTTCAGTTAATAAGCAACAGTTGTGGAAGGCGCTGTGGTCTCTCAAGGTGGTACCTAAAGTGCGTGTGTTTTGGTGGAGGGTACTCCGTGGTATTCTACCGGACGAATGCACGCTCAAGTATCGGCATATTCGAGAGGTAAGCTTATGCAAGCTTTGTCAGGCACATGATGAAGACTTACATCATGCCCTCATTCACTGCTCACACGCCCGAGGATTTTGGGACGAAGCACGCCAGCTCCTGGATATCAAACTTCCGCGGCTCCACCCATCAACTTGGGCCTCTGATATCTTATGTGAACCAAGGTTCTCAGCGAGAGAACGATCAACGATCATCACTGTGATGTGGTTCATTTGGACTTCCCGCAATCGGTGGACGCATGATGAAGACAAACTGGACCCGGCCAACTCGGTGAGGCTCACTCGAGAAGCTCTGGCCATGCTTGATATTCCCTTGCAACATGCGAACGTTCTCCCAGGTCACGGTTGGCGGCCTCCAGAACCAGCCCAGATCAAGATTAACACTGACACAACGGTTGCTTATGACGAAGGGAAAAGTGGAGCTGGTGGCGTGGCACGGTCACCTACGGCCCTGCTGGGTGCTTGGTGCAAACTGCACCCTGGAGTGACCGACCCCATGATCGCAGAAGCCCTGGCAGTTCGAGACGGCGTCATCTTTGCAAATCTCAGAGGGTTCTTGCATGTGGTGTTGGAAACCGACAGCCTGGAGGTGGTTAACCTCTGGAACACTCGCCTCAACAGTCGTTCATTTGTGGCACCAATTCTTCTAGAAATTGATGAGCTTTCTGCTAGTTTTCATTCTTTTGTAATTTTTTTGAAAGATCCAGCTCGACTGGCTTCATTTTATTTAGCAGAAGAGTGACAAAAATACAAAGTTTGATCAAAAGCGATCGTAGAAACAAAAAGAAAAATGTTGTACGTGGGGGGTGGCTTTCCAGACCCCCCAAAACTCTGTGACCCTAGGGTTTATCTCGCGCCTAAATCCCCGAACGGGGGCTCAATGGCTTTGGCTCCAGCAAGGCGCCATTGCTCCATGTTTTCCCTGATCGCCCTGATGATATCTGACGGATCTGCTTCCTTGGCTCTGAAAACATAATTGTTTTTGGTGCTCCATATCCCCCAGGTGATTGCCATAATCATGGTTCTTACTCCTCTCTTTCCCTCTCTATCCGTGCGGGAGATGATTCACCTGATAGTCGATGTTGTGTGCGTCTGTTCTCTTCGTTGGGGGGCCAGTGAAGCGCAGCCCCGCCACTTTGCAGCCTCTGCCCATACTGCCCGTGAGAGATGACAGTTCCAGAAGAGATGGACGGAAGTTTCCAAGTTTCTTCTGCAGAAATGGCAGAAGTAGGACTTTGGCCATCCTCGTCGCTGCAGTCTGTCATTGCACCAGAGCCTATCTAAGTGTAACAACCAGGAGAAGATTTTGATCTTTCCAGGAGCCCACACTTTCCAGATTGTATTCTTCATATGTGTGGAAGGTGTGGTGTTGAACTGAATCTTGTACGCTGATGCAGTGGAGTAGGTGCCGTTGTCGTTCCCCGTCCAACTGATCATGTCCTCCTGCTGCCCTGTCAATATTTGTCCTTGCTCTCTGATCTTTCTTGCCAAGCTGACCACCTCGGTGACAATTTGCTCCCAGTTTCCGTGCTGTAAGTCACTGATCCACTGCTCGTTCAGTAAAGCTTCAGCCACAGTCCGTATCTTCCTTCTCGAGTGCCTGAAGAGAGTAGGGAAGGAGAGGCATAGTGGTGTGCTCCCCAGCCAATTGCATGTCCAGAATTTGGCCGTTTGTCCATCTCTGATCGCTACCCTGGTGCTCGAGGCAAAAAGATGTCTGTCTCCTTGATCGCAGGGTGTGGGAAAGCCCTTCCATGGCCTGTTTGGTTGTGACCAAGCTAGCCACAACCACCGTAGCCGTAGTGCCCTGCCGAAAAGTTGAAGATCCTGTATCTCCAGACCTCCCTTCACGATCGGTGAACAGACTGTCTTCCAATTAACTTTACACTTTCCTCCTGACAGTTCTTCTTCTTGGGCCCATAGAAATCTGCGCCTAGTCTTGTCTATGTCTTTTAGAAGCTTCTTCGGCAGACGAAGAACAGTCATGGCGAAAGTGGGCATTGCGGAGAGCACACTTCGCACCAGGACCCTCCTCCTGGCCATGTTCATGAGCTTTCCCTTCCATCCCGCAAGCCGTGATCGAATTCTTTTGTAATTCAACATTAAGTAGATCAGCTAATGGTTCAGCTCACCTTTGTGCAAAACGTGCTTACACGGTGACTGCTACTGAAAGCTGGCTTACGGAAACTTCTAGCTTCCTGATCAGCAGCCTTCTAGCTGACTGTCCAGCGAACGCCTTCGTTTGAATAAAGCTCAAAATTCCATGCAAAAAAAAGTGTTGTGCAAGCAACCAAATAGACCCAAAATGTATTCAGTTGGCTGGGTGGAGCATGCGTGCCGGCGTCGAGACACACTAAATTATGGGGGAAATCAAGCAGGCAACATATCGTACGTGCTCCAGGAAATCGCCGCGCGTCTTTGCGTGGCGGTCGTGTCTCCGTTGATCCCACGCCTACGCCACCGCGACGACTTGACCCAACGCGTTTGCCTGGAACGCCGGCTCGTGCGTACGCTGCGTATGTCCTGCCGCCAGCCGGCCGATTGGTACAACCGCTTAGTCTGCTACAGTCACTGCTCGTTCGTACTCCACCACGGGCCAATTGATTGAACGGAACGGCTACGTTCCCTTGTCGGTGCACCCATCCATCTTTTGCCTTCATTAATCCCTCCGTCCATTCAGGTGTTGTCGCTCGGCATCCGACACATAACCCGGTCCTCCCCTCCTGAGCCGCTCCCCTCTCGAGCGGCTCCGGAGGCCCCCTTCCCCCTGAACTCTAGTCTACACCTAAGCCGCGATCTCTGGCCGCCGCTGCGCCCGTCCCGTCCATTCGGCGGTGGGCAGGAGGTGCTCTCGGCGGCGCTTCATGGGAGGAGGTGGGGCGCAGGCAGGGGGCAAGGGCGGCGCGGCCTGCCAACCGGGGCCTGATGTCCTTCAGCGGGAGGGCGGTGAGGAGATGGCGGCGTGCCGCCGGCGGCCGTTCCGGTTACGTTGGTGGGCGTTTGGGTTTGCAGTCTAGGCATCGATCTGGGCCTCTCGTGCACTCCGATCTGGACCAATTGACCCAACCTGGGCAGGTGCTGTGAGATCTAGCTGTTCGTCGTCTCTCTGAAGCCGTGCACGGTGCTGCCCTCTTCTGTGATGTCGTCCCGCTGGATGGCAACTGAAGGCGTGGGGGCCTGCTAGTCTTGAGTATAATGGAGGCGGTCCTTGGGTTTCTCCCACACTAAGATGAAGATCTGCTTATTGTCTGCTTCTGGCTGGAGCGGCGTGTTCCGGAAGGCTCCGTCGGCGAACTCCCTTGGGCGCCTCATGCCGGGAGATTGCTGGATCGGATTGAATTCGGTCGCACGCACGCGTGTTTTTTCTGACCTTTTGGTTTCAGAGGGAGCGTTGCGAAGCTCTGCTATCTGTTACCATCATGGGACACGTCTTTGTTGTTCTATGGTGAAGTCAGATGCGGAGAATGTCAGGACAACCACGATATGAGGACTAGCAATGGTGGTTTGAGTCCTTGTGGCGTTGAGAAACTGGCCTGGTGTTTTGTGACTTGAAGAAGCAGCTTGGTACGTGGGGCGATAGCACAGGAGAAGTTCAAATTCTTATCTTGCAGGGTGAAAATCTAAGGTCTGGCCTTATTTGGTTGTGTCTGGCAATGGCCTTGTTGAAGGCATTGTTTTATGAGTAAGGATTTTCTCCAGGGTGAAAATCTATGATCTATGATCGTCGACGACGGTGCTTATGCACTGATTTCTTCTTGGAGGCGTCGTTTTTGGAGAAGCTGAACTTCTGGTGTTGTTCTGATGGTGTTAGATTTGCTGCTACAAGGAATAGATCACTTTAGCGGGACTTTTCTTTTTTGTAATTCTTCTTCTTCTTTTTTTGGTTGTGTGCATCCGTGAGCCGCTAGGGCTTTGCGTTGTTGCATAGGCTGAGTGTAATTGGTATCTTCGCAATATTAATATATGCTTCTTTTTTTAGGAAAAAAAAAAGGTGTTGTTGCTCACTGTACATGGAAAAAGGAAAGAATTTTCTTCAGAAAAAAGTGACGTACGTAGATGACGACGCAATATTATAGGAATGAATGATGATGAAAAACTAGCTGAAAATCGGTGGGAGGACAACGTGCAGGCAACAGCCCGTGCCATGCTGCTGCCTGATCCCTCCCTCCCTCCTGGATGGACGGAGCATGGAGCACGCCGAAAAGCAACAAGTATCCTTCTCAAGAGAAAGAAAGCGACGGAAACGAACGGGGCGCAGCCAAAGTCGGTGCCGAAATTATGCTACCGCTTCACTGATTTCGTTCGAGAATTTCTGTAAGCGTTTCTGTGCCTTGTGCCTCCGACTAGTAAGCTATAGCCCTGGCCACTGGCCTCCGACGGTGAACCCGCCTCGCCAGGACCGGCATGTCGTGTGCACTGCCACGCGCTCTCGGTGTGGCGCCACCTCCGGCGTCCCGTCCCCGTCGATCGCGCCACCACCACGACCCGGCGCGGCTGCCGAAGCACAGCGCGTTTGCCCCGACGCCGCAACGCTCGCGGAGCCTACAGCTGCGTGTACGCCGCCCGTCGGCCCGTGCGCACGTTACGTGCGTCCTGTCGCCGCCGGCCCCGCCGGTCGATGCCACCGCTTAGTCTTCTTCTACAGCGACGGCTCGTTCGCACTCCACCACGGGCCAAGGAGTGATCGAACGGAACGGCTACGTGCCTCTGTCGGTGCATCCATCGACCGCCCTTTTATCCTCGTAATCACTCTGCCGACCTGAAAACACCTCACTCGATCTGCCACTGACCTGAGCTACACGCCGCAGTGTACCGTGAGGTCAGATCACTGCTGCAGACTGAGAATAGAGCTGAGAGCGGAAGAGGACAGAGCGTGTGCTTAATAAAAGCCTTAAAGTGGAGAGGTCATCTCAGACATAGCCTCAGCTCAAGCTCAGGCATACTAGTACAAGTTTCTGCGACGGAATCTGCTGCTTTTCCGTCACCCACTTGATCTGCAAAGTATGTGTACGTATATATGTGTAGACAAGATTATTAAACGCGGAAAGTTCGCTTGTCATTTTTATTCGGCGTATATGTAAGCTAGCTAGGTAGGCGCACATGGCATGTGACGGTGCATGGTTTGTTTGCGCATGACTATACCATGATACGCGTTGTCCTCATTCGGCAATTATATATACACGCTTGGCTTGGCTTTCCCAATAATGATCGAGAGAGATACATACCCAAGTGGTTCTCGCTTGAGAGCATCTTTAATAGACGGTCCAAATGTAAAAATACCTAATTTTTGGATCGTCTGGGGCAAAAAACGCTGCTTCAACAGACGGTCCATATGTAAAAAAAATTGGACCGCGGTCTCCTCATGATGTAAAATACAACACCTCGCGGTGCAAATTTACATCACGAGGTGCATCCGGTCCAAAACCAGCCGCCGCCTGCGAACGCCCAACCGCCAGTTCCTTTCCTTTCCCGCCCGCCCGCGACCCGCCCGGCCGCCGCCGTCCCCCGCCGTCCGGCGCCGCCATGGCCGAAGGCGACGACCCCGCCGCCTTCTCCGCCGCCGCCGCAGCCGGTGGGCTGACCCACGTGGCCGCCGCCGCTGCCGCCGCTCCCGCAACCGCTGCCATGCCGCCGCCCCCCGCCCGCCGGCCCGGATTCGCGCCGCCCCGGCCGGTGGCCACCGCGCCGGCGGCGAAGCTGGCGAAGGGACGAGGCGGCGGAAAATGGCCGGCCAACCGCAGCCACAACCCGACCGACAGTTCTACGCGGCCGGTGAAGGTCTCCAAGGCGGCCGCGGCGGCTCGGGGCGACGACTCGCAGCCGGTGCGGCCGGCGGCCTCCTCCGGCAGCCACACATCCATTCCTCAACCTACCCCGCCGCCACCGCCGGCCGTGGAGAAAGATGTGCCACGCCGACGGCCACCGCCTCCAACATGTTCGACGAAATGTCGCAAAGGTATAAATTTTCCGGTTGTGCTCTCATTTGTTGTTTCAAATTGTATGTGTTCTTGATTGTTTGTGCGTCCAATTGTAGTCTTGATGATGAAGCTTTCATGCACATGACAAATGTGGCAAATGATGATTACATGTATGCGTCACAAGAATATGAAACCCAATATGATGATGACAATCTTGATGTGGACGACGAGGGCTTTGTTGTCAAGGGAAGAAGTGGAAATTATACCACCGCGGAGGATGTGTTGATATGCACCGCTTGGAAGAAAATCTCTCAAGATGCAAGCGTTGGAAGCGACCAAACGGTGAACACCTATTGGCAACGCATCAAGGAGTACTTCGATGAGCGCAACACAAGTGGTCACTTCCGTTCGAGTGGAAAACTAGAGAGACTTTTGAATCGTCGAAGAAGAAGTGCGGTGCTTGAGGATGAAGAAGATGTCGCCATTGAGGAGACGAGCCCCACTCCTCACTCCGCGACAAAATCTTATAGGCCCGATGGAAACAAGAAAGCGAAGGGAACCAAGGCCGGAGACAATGATCTCAAGGAAGGATTTGATGCCATTTGTAACATCCCCAGCCTCACACCACAGTGATCACTCTCTGATCATGCCAAGTCACCATGGTTAACTATGCTTGATCATCATTGCTTAATATCCCATTTCAAAATTCCACCACTTAATTCAAATTCAAATCACAAGTGCAAAATAAAGCTACCCAAAAGTTGTTGAGAAAATGTTCATCATCTTGCAAATAATCCAAAACAATTATGTGCTAAGGAACACAACATCACCCTTGAACACAGATGAGCATCAGCAATGAAAGCAGCACCATTCCAGCATTTTTAAGTGCTAATTTATTTATGAAAAATTCCAAACGAAGTCCACTGGCCTCCAAAATATTTGTGGCACTATCTAAATTTGTGATGGATTTATTGGGCCTAGTCCCATATTTTTCCTACACTATTTGCTTACCCAAATAATTCCATCCCTCTCTCTGTTGCTAAACAAAAGAGAAAACAGGAAAACGGGGAAAAAGGAAAAGGCCAGGAGGCCACTTACCTGTCGAGGCCCAGCGCCGGCCCAGCCCACTCCCCGACTCGTCTCCCTCCTCTGTCGCCGTGTCGACGCCGTAGCTGCTCCGATCGCCACTGCCGCACGCGTCGTCGATCCACCGCCCTCTCCGGTGGATAAGAGCTACCCCGAGCCCCCTCGCTCTCTCCCAGTAAACCCTAGCCCCACTCCTCCTCGCTCCCCATCGCCTCCTCCTTCGTCTCCCTCTCGCTCTGAATCGGAACCGAGCGCCACCCTGGGCGCCGCCGCAGCCATCATGGACAGGAGCTTCCTCGAGCACCGTGGAGTTGCTCGGAAGCTCCGCCGTGCTCCTCCATGTCTTCTTCGTCCTGAAGATGGAGCCGGGAGCCCCTAAGTTCGCCGCCATCCCCGTCTTCCCCAACTGCGGCCACCGGAGCTCCGTCACGTTGATCCACGCCCCTGCTGCTACTAAGCCTCCAACGGGCCCCCGTGTGCCTCCTAGGTGAGCGTGCGCTCCGTTCCCCTCTCTGCCTTGCTCGATTCCATCCCCGTAGCTTTAGTGGCCGTCGAGCCCGAGAACTCCCCGCCGCCGGCCATGTCACCACCGTGGCTACGGCCGCGCAAGATCGCGTTCGAGCTCACCGCTGCACTCACCGTACTCCCGCGAGTCGAACACGACCATCCACGGCTCCTACCGTGCCCTGCATCGCCCAAACCGCTGTTGGCCGAACTCCAGTCGCCGCCACGCTAGTCACCGCCGCCGTTCTAGGCCTCCTCCGCCGTTGCCGCCGCCCTAGATGGATGCGGCTCGGTGTGCCCGTTCGAACGAGCCCGAGCGCGCGCAAAATGGTCCACTGATGAGCGAATCCGAGCCACTCCGGCGATCTTCCGCCGCGAAAACGGTCGCCGGCGCGTCTCCGGCGCCGGCCGCCGACGTGGCTCCGTGGGGCCCACGGTCAGTGGACCGTGGGCCCCGCGGGTCCTAGTTGACTGGGTTGACCCAGTCAACTGCTGACTGGGCAGCCCAGTGTCACTGACACGCGGGCCCCACCACATTTAGTCTAATTAAAATGTTTTAATAAATAAAACAAATTAGTTATACTAATCACTCACTGACATGTGGGCCCACACCCCTAATTAACCCTGTTAGTTAACTTAATTCACTGTTAGGATAACAGAGGCTGACATGTGGGTCCCACTGGACCCACATGTCAGGTTTGACTGGTCAGCCGACCTGTTGACTTGCTGATGTCAGCATTACCTCATGCTGACGTCATAATTCCTTTTTCTGATAAAATAAATAAATTCCAGAAAATCATTTAAACTTCGAAAATTAATAACTTTTAAACCGTAGTTCGGATCGAAAAACTTAAAACATGAAACTTGCTCAGAACGACGAGACAAGTTTGATCGTGCCGTCTGTTTCTTTATCGGAACCTCCTACGTAGGAGAACTCGTAACTTCGAGCCCGATTCCGGTAGATGAATAGTGCCTAATCACCGGTTAATAAATCCAACACTAATCCTAAAATAAATAAAATGACTTAGGCATACGTCAGGCAACCCTGCACTGCATCGTAGCCTAACATGCACCGTGTTGCGTTTGTTTGCATTATGTTTACCTGTTTCTTTCCCCTCTTCTCTCTCGGTAGACCCCGACGTTGACGTAGCTCCCGAGGCAGACGCAGCTCCGGAGTACGACTACGTCCCCGATGACCCTGCCCTTGTCGTCGAGTAGACAGGCAAGCACCCCCATTTTGAGCATTCCGATATCGCCCACTCTCTTCTCTCTTATGCTTGCATTAGAAGTTACTACTGCTACGGTTGTCCTATATCTGCTGCATAGCCTGTTTACTTGTAACCTGATGTTGACACTTTCATGCTATCCTAAACTGTTTAGTATAGGATGGGTAGAGCCTTATCAGAGACCCACTTGTCCCGACTGCCCCGTTGGACTCTCAGAAGACCCGAGCAACGGGATCGAAGATCAGACCCTGGCACCGCACGTCACTTCCACTAAGATGCTCGACTCTACTGGGTTACTATCGAGTGCCGAGGGTGATACCTCGTCAGCACTTCTGATGATAACCTTGTAGGTTAGTTATTCGGTCGTGGTAAGCGAGGGTGATTCCTCCTACACCACCCCCGATAACGACGTCGTCGTGCAACTTCTCAAGTGTGGACCTCGAGGGTGATACCTCATTCGTTCACCTTGACGAGAACATCAGGTGGGACTCCATCGAGGGTGATTCCTCAGGGTTCCCTTGGTGTTAGACACACGGTTACTGTTGTTACTGTGACTTATACTGAAACATGACACTAAAGACGGGTCGGCCCTGAGGGGTACCCGCGCGAGCATGAATGCGAAGTGATGTGGAGTCGGGTTGACCTGAGAGGTGCCCGCGAGATAACTACGAGGCATGGCCGAGCATTCTTAGCCCTTGTCGCAAGTCCTCGAGACGGGGCGACGGGGTCACATCGATCGTGAGTCTCTGCTCGTTTCCGCGCGCTCCTAATCCACTAACGGTTTGGATATTTGATCCGAGGGGCCTCTGGCCTGATAGCACTAACCATCACGTGGGCATAGTATGGGCGTTCTGCGTCGTATACATCAGCCGAAGCTCTATTGACGTCAGCGAGGAGCGGCCCATTTTGGATTGGACTGGGAATGCAACTGCGCTTGTATAAGGGGTTGCTAGGTCTGCTTTCGAAACGTCCTTGCAACGTGCAGGGTTCCCAGGGCGAAGGCCCAAGACCCCTGGGGGCATAGGTTAGTCCGGCGTGCTGACCTCTCTTTAGAGCCCAGGTCGGGTTGCGGCGTGTTGCTTAGCCGAGGCCGGGCATGACCCAGAAAAGTGTGTCCGGCCGGAGTTAAGCGAGCGTGGTGGGTAAGTTGGTGCACCCCTGCAGGGAAGAAACTTCTATCGATAGCCTGTCCTACGGTAACGGACACTCGGAGTTGTATCCCAATCGGTACAACTAGAACATGACTTGAGACGAGAACTGGATAGTACGGCTCTGGGATTGCTTTCTCGCAGGGAGTCGAGGAAGAATCTCTGGCCGAGGTTGATGACACTGTTATACTTTACATTATGTTATTCTGCTCTCTTCTATTGCTGCAAGACCGATGAAGATGCTAGTCTTCGATAGGACTAGGCTTTTCCCCCTCTATTCTGGCATTTCTGCAGTCCAGTCCATATATACAGCCCTCCTTTGAAAATGTTGCACATGTAGTATAGATTCTTGCTTGCTGAGTACTTCGGATGAGTACTCACGTTTGCTTTACTTTCTTTTTCCCCATATCCCTTTTGATGCCACCAGACGTCGGAGCCCCAGAGCCAGACGCCCCTGTCGACGACCACTACTACTACCAGCCCGGAGAGTACTACTACTACGAGGAGCCGACCGACGACCAGGAGTAGGATTCGGAGGGTCTAGGGCAGGAGGCCCACGCCTTTTCGATCGTAGTATTTTATTTTGCCCCGCCTCTGTGAAGGCTTATCTCTCTTTCTGTAATATATCTGTACCCAGATATCTGACGCTTCCGCTGACACTTGTATGCCATCGAGCTATGTATTCGAGCCCTCGAGGCCCTGGCTTGTAATATAAAGCTTGTATGAATTTATTTATGTTTTAGAGTTGTGTTGTGATATCTTCAAGTGAGTCCTTAGGCTTGATCGTGTGCATTTGCGTGTATGGTTAGTGCACGATTAAGCCGGGATCGTCACACCATTGTCATGGCGAGGAAAGAGTATGCCGAAGAGAAAAGAATCTTGAAGCTCAAGGAAATAGAGGAGAGGAGTGAGGCCGAGCGGCAAAGGACGGCGGCCGAGGAGAAGAGGGCGGCGGCCGAGGAGAGGTTGGCCGCGGCCGAGGAGAGGAAGGTGGACCTAGAGGAGAAGAAGGCCGCGGCCGATGAGATGAAGATGGTTGAGGAGAGGACACTCAAGTTTATGTTTATGGACACATCAACTCTTGATACGAAGGCAAAGGCATATGTTGAACTTTGTCGCGATGAAATGCTCATGAAGAAGCAAATGCTCATGAGGCAAATGATGATGGGAGGAGGCATGGGAGGTGCCATGGGAGGAGGCATGGGAGGTGCCATGGGAGGTGCCATGGGAGGAGGCATGGGAGGTGCCATGGGTGGTTACATGAACATGATTGGAGGTTTCATGAATGGTGCATTTGGCGGAAACATGGGAGGTGGCTTCGGTGGCAACATGGAAGGTGGCTTTGGCGGCATGGGAGGTGGCTTTGGCGGCAACATGATGGGTGGCTTGGGAGGTGGCTATGGCGGCAACATGAGTGGCGTTGGAGTTGGCTTCGTCGGCAACATGACCGGTATGGGACGCAATGAAGATGCTTCCGGTGGTGCTCACGGCAACGAGAGTTCACCGCTTGTTGAGAACGTCGACAAAGACGGTGGTGAAGATGATGATCGTACCACGGTTCACAACGCCGGTGGTGTTGATGACCCGCATGAGTAATATTCATGTGCATTTCAATTTCTAGGGCGAAAAACTTTGATTGAGACGATGCTCTTTTGGTAGAGGGATTTGATACTATGATGGTGATGCACTTTTGATTGAAACTATGATGATGATGCACTTTATTTTCAAATTTTTGATGCTATTTCAATGCAAAACCGCGGCTGAACAGTGGCTGGCAGCAGCCGCGCGGGCGTTTTCAGATTTTTACATCTTTGGTTTGAACCATCTATTGGAGTTGCTCTTTTAGACCATCAATTTGGACCATCTGTTGGAGTTGAGCGTTTTTCGGAGCTCCAAAATGCACATTTTGACGGTCCAAATTTTACATCTTCAATTTTGAACCGCCAAAATTTGAATCATCTATTGGAGATGCTCTGAGAGGCCATGTATGCAGTACTCGGTGGAAGCAACAACCCACAGTGACTGGTGCTGGAGTGTCACCCTCTGCTGATTCCTGCGTTTCATCAGCCGGGCCACCCTCCTCTATACGTCCCCATGATCGAATCGAAATCAATCACATCATCACAACCGATTTCCCTGGAATTAGGTAGGATGTAAATATCACCTGATCTTGCCATTTGCCTTTTACGTGCTCCCTCACGATTAGACGGAGGAATAATCCCGCTTTTGTGAAAACTCACCTCTGAAAACGACCAAGAAACAACAGTTAGTCATGCATGCATGCATGCATACGGGGTAAGTAAACCTTGACATAATCCACAGGTGACAGGCGGGTAATCAACGGTCCAGTCGATGGAGCAAAGGGACCAAACAAAAGGAACAACTCACGCACGCACAAGCACAAACGCTAATTGTCGGACGGAGCAGGTAGCCTCCCTCTTCCTTTTTTGTTTTGCTTACGGCGCAAGGCCGGGGCAGAGAGAGATCATGCATGGATCGTAGATGAGCCGGATGGGGTTTCGGTTCCCCGGTCGACATCATGGTTCCATGCGTCATGTATCCACCGCCGATTAAAAAGATGGAAAACGCTTTCGCCAGAAAAGGGGCGCCAGAAAACCAAAGGCCTAGAAAAGCTGACACGGAAAGTGATGATATATAGATTCTGTTCAGCGTCATCATTCACCAGCATGCACTGATGCACGTCGGTACAGTACAGTACTGTAGCATCTCCCAGCCCACCAGCATTTGCCTGCCCTCATCATGCATGGAATGCACTGGTAATCCTATGTAGATGTAGGCTATCGCAACAAGTGTGCTTGTGGGCACCGGTGGTTGCTGCGTCCTGTCCGATACGGTCGACACCTGAGGCGAGGCTACCACCACTACTCATATCGTTTCATTCATCATTCGCTGCAGCACCAGAGTAGAACCCCCCTTTGCTCGCCATCCGTGTACTCCGTAGTGTCGAGTGACAGCGGGAGTGTATGTACTACGTACACGAATAATCCTACTACCGTTGTAGAAACTTGGTGATACGCGTCACGCCGGACCGAACAGTCGTCAATGGAAGAGCTGACGGAAAACAGAGGCACCCGCGGGCGCAGGGGCAGAGGGGCACAGGGATTTCAGCGCCTGGAGGAGCCCGGAGGCCAACGGCGACGCGTGTCCGCGGCGCACGCGGCAGGGCATAGTGTACGCGTGCGGCGTGCCCCCGAGGTCGGCTCGGCTCGGCGTCGGCGCGCGCACGACAAGAACGAGGAGGAGAGGGCATGGGGAACGGGGACGACGGTGTTTCTTCCGGGCTGCTGCCCCCGTCCGACTAGACGACTGGCACGAGGTCGGCCACTGACGCTTCACACGGAACCGGATCCTCTAACACTAACACTTGAGAAGGAAAGTCACGGTGCTACAGTGTTGAGAAGGAAAGCCACGGTGCTACAGTGTTAGCCTAGTGTAAAACGAAGAAGAAAAGTTAGGGAGTGTTGGTATGTAGTTAGTAGGTTGTTTACTGTTGATATTTACTGTAGGTATAAATAATTTAAAATTAATTTTATTTCACCATTGATTTGTTTGTATGTAATTACTATAAATGTACACAGTAGATCATCAATTTGTAAATTAATTCAAGTCATTTTAGCCATAATCATATTTTTAGGAAAACAGGGAGGCCTCTCCCCGGTTCCATTTCATCAATGAAACCAACCCAGTACACACAGAGTAGCATCAACCCACTGAGAGGGGTAATTCGACAGAAAAATAAGCAAAGCTGAAAAGAAAAACTGCTACAAGTCTAGTTTTTGGCTACCCGTGTCCGAAGACTGGGGGAAGGAACTACTAAAAGCACTCTTGCTGGATGGGCATCGCCTTTGCTGTCTACAGCGGAGGGGCCAAACCAGCCATAATCATACGAATAGATAGAAGAAAAGTTAGGATCCGGTTCCGCTTCACACCTGTCCGTCCGTCGCTCACGTGTGGGCGCTCCTCGTCTCGGTTGATTCATGATGATTAACGATGGCGCCAGTTAATTAACCGAGATGTGCTGGGGCCGGCACCCTTCCATTGCCTGTGTTCTCGGCTGCAGTGCGAGTCGCAGCACGCAGGAGCACAAGCCTACCGTCCCAAGCAATCCACCACCCACTGCTCCTACTACAGTAGTATACACCGTCGTCAACAGGCAGTTGTGCGTGCAGAGTACTATATACTGTATTATACGGCCGCCGGTGATGCGTGTCGCTCGGTCCCGGCCTGCAGATCGAGCACGGCATCAGTCCACGTTTTACCTGCAGTTTACGAGTCCCCATGCATCTCTCTGATGACTGACAGAGTACGTCCACTGAGAGAGAGATTAGTTTAGTTTACCGATCTCAAGGAGCGATTGTTGGGATTAGTAGCACGTCACCGGGATTAAGAAACATAACGGGGCGCGTTTTCCAGACCGCCCTTTTGTTTCAGCAACATCCACGCTACGCAGACGACTCGTCGCCGCTCTCGAGGTCGACGCCACCGACATGCATCGGCGTCGGCATCGGCAATGAACAGGAGGGAGAAGGTTCGTTGCCTTCTTCGCTTCGACCGGGAGGGGTGGCCGGTGCAGTCACTGGGGCCGCACATGTCCAGTCAGGCTGTTGATAGTTGGGCTTTTCTGTCTTTTTTTTTACGGAAGACTGGGGGGAGACTGTATACGAGTAGTAGTAGTAGTACTAGTTAATGCCATGCATTTGGCAGGTGATATTCTCGGGTTGGACCCACATGTCAGCGGCCAAAAATAACGCGCGGATTCTTCCTGCTGTCTGCAACGGTCGTAAACTCATATCGAGAAAGCGAGTAATTATGTACTCCCTCTGTGAACAAATATAAACAAATATAAGAGCGTTTAGATCACTATTTACGGAGGGAGTACTACTCAGTCCTCGGATCCATCAATGGATGCATGCATGTACAACAGTACAAGTACGTACCGAGAGCTTCGAGCTTGTACAGTATGCGCTCAATTAACCTCAAAAGTAGAAGAAGGGAGCAGAACTGGCGGGCGGTATCACTATATGCGTGTGTGTGTGTGCATGTACCCTGTCAATGTCGTCATCACCGCACTCGATTGATTTCCCTGGTGGTGGTGGTGGCTGTGTGTGCCCAGCCTAATTGTAAGCCCTCGGTAGGTCAAGTGTCCGAGTCGTATGCGCCGCGAGACGGGGCGTACGGCCGGGCAGGTAGCACTCTAATCTCGCCTCTCTCCTTGGTATTCCAGCTCAAGGATTCGGGTTAGGTGTACGGTCGTCGATTGCCCGGTGTGTGTGTGTGTGCAACTGTGCGATACTTGTGGCGTCGGGCATGCGTGCATGCATTATTGTTGCATGAACCACGAACGGTACAGGCCGTGCAACGGTCTGCCTTGAAGCCCATGGGTGTGTTTGTGTGTGTGATCATTGAACCTCTTGATAGCTAGCATGCCTAAGAAAAGGACAGTGGAGGGGTGATCACGCTCGTTCGGAACGGCAGCACGCACTATACCTACCTTGCTGAGCTTAAAGATGCATGTCCTCCAGTAATAGTGCTGGATGCACGTACGTAGGTACCCGCAGGTGCGTACATGTACATGAGTTACTCATCAGGGCATGCAGCCCTTGGATGCATGGGGGTATGCGGTGAGCGCCTGACTCTGAGGGCAGCCCTTGGATGCATGGTCGCGCGGGCACGGCGGTCGGCACTGTGGTTGCACAGGCAGGTGGCAACGACACCGTGCGTGAGTGCGTCCAAGCCACTGGGTCGAGTAACACAGTTTTTTTTTTTTTTTGGAAGGGAAGTCAAGCAACACAGTTGTACAGTACGTATCTGTGCGACTCTGCCCGAGTCGGAGGTACTAGCATTCGCGGACGTGCCTTTTGGCGCAGCAAAGACCAAAGAGAAACCGACGGAGCGAGCAGTGCAGCTGGGCGGGGCGTCGGCCGAGATATCCATCCCAGGCCCAGCAACTGTTGACGGAGCGAGGCAGGAAAGGGGAGGAAAGCGCAGGACGACGGGAGGCAGGCGACAAGATGCACCGCCCCCACCCCGGGCACGCTCACGCGCACGGCAGGACCCGTCGACCTCCTCCGCGCGCGCGGCTCCACCCTACCACACTCTCCACCACAGGGTGGGGCTGCTGCCGCAGAGGATCCATCCATGCAGGCATCTACCACGTCCCCGAACTGTACCCGACCGCCACTGGCCTTACCTTTCTCACGCGGCCCACGTTCAGCGTATCGTACGGCGATCGGGGGCAACACTGCAGGCTGCAGCTACGTGTTGCCTTCCTCCGGTCAGTCTCCCGGTACGTACGTACTACTCCGCAGATACGTATGATCACACACACTGGTGGAGTACGTGCGTCCCCACCAGATACGTATGAGATACTACTGCCACCCGTCTCCGCCGCAGTGATCAATCATTCGCGGCTCACCAAAGCTTTTTAACCCGCCGCTGTAATCAATCATTCGCGGTTCACCAGAGCTTGACGACTAACGGTAACTGCTAGCTACAGTGCTACACTGTGCAGCATCACGTCGGGCACGTGAGCCGAATAAAGCGTCGTACATGTTCGGAGTGGGGGAAAGGGAGAAGTAAACCGTGAGAAGCAAGATATACTACTACGGTGCATGGGCTTTGCACGAGAACAACGGGCGATCACGCATGCGCATTTCGCCGTCAAGTTTGTTTGTTTGCTTGCTTGTTTATTCTTGCATGGATGGAGGGTGGTCAATTTTCTCGGCTGCGCGGGCGTGCGCAAGTCCGGTGAGCTGTCCTCTTCGGTTTGGACGTAAATACCGGTGAGCTCTGCGGTCCGCCGAGAGGAGGAACGAAAGAAAGGCCAACCCACGGTTTTATTAGTTCACCTGTATTCTCCGAAAATGCCTTTTGAAGGCCGAGCTCCATGGCATTGAAAATGAGGGCTGTGGACGAAAAGGCCAACCCATCGTTTTATTAGTTCACCTGTATTCTTCGGTTTTATTAGTCCAACTCCAATCGCACGACCCCAAACGGACGTCCGTTTCGTCCGTTTAGGGGTGACAATGAGGCCGTGTTCGTCCGGATTTCTGAATGTGCCCAACGCGCCGCCGCATTTCGGCCGCATCTCGTCCGTAGCACAATAAATGATGCATATCAAATTGTTTAAATCAAACATAACAAATTGTTATACGTCTGAAAATAGTCTTACAACCAAATCAAAAGAAAACAATATCAAATAGTCTTACAACCCAATCGAAATTTGTTTGTATGAAAAGAAATTAAACTGATACATCTACTGGTTGCCAATGTGAGTCCACATGTGCTCAACCAAGTCATCCTGGAGCTGGACATGAGTATGCCAATCACGCAATTCCCGATGAAACTCGATGAACTGTTCAAAGGTTGCAGGAGGTGCATGCTCAGGCTCAACATTTTCACCCTGGAAATCAAACCCTTGGTCGTAGATGCTATCATCGCGCTCATCCTTCACGATCATGTTGTGCATGATCACACAAGCAGTCATCACCTCCCAAAGCTTCTTCGTGCTCCATGTCAATGCTGGGTTACGAACGATACGCCACCGAGACCGAAGCACACCAAAAGCACGCTCCACATCCTTCCTAGCACTCTCATGCATTTGGGCAAATCTCTGTCTCTTCTCTCCTTGCGGATTGGGTATGGTCTTCACAAGAGTGGACCGCTGAGGATAGATGCCATCTGCTAGGTAATATCCCTTGCTGTAATGGTGGCCATTGACCTCAAAGTTGACCTCCGGAGAGTGGCCTTCTGCAAGCCTTGCAAACACCGGAGACCGCTGAAGAACACTAATATCATTCTGAGAACCAACCATGCCGAAGAAAGAATGCCATATCCAGAGATCTTGTGAAGCCACAGCTTCAAGTATAACCGTGGCACCTTTCACATGCCCCTTGTACTGCCCCTGCCAAGCAAATGGACAGTTCTTCCACTTCCAGTGCATACAATCTATACTACCAAGCATACCCGGAAAGCCCCTCTCGGCATCGATCGCCAACAACCTCTCTGTATCAGCGACAGTTGGCTCTCTGAGGTACTCAGGGCCGAACACTTCCACCGCGGCCGTGCAAAAACTATACATTGAGAGGAGACATGTGTTGGGGAACGTTGCATGAGAAACTAAAATTTCCCTCCGCTCACAAAGATCAATGTAGGAGATGATCATCTACGAGAGGAGAGATTGGATCCACATACTCTTGTAGATCGCTAAGCGGAAGCGTTAAGAAACGCGATTGATGTAGTCGAACGTCTTCGCGATCCAATCACGATCCGTCCCACGAACTCCCGATCAAGTGCCGAACGGAAGGCACCTTCGCGTTCAACACACGTACGGCTTGGTGATGCCTTCACCTCCTCGATCCAGCGAGCGATGGTGAAGTAGTAGCTCGAGTTCTTCGGCAGCACGACGGCGTGGTGGCAGTGGTGGTGGAGAAATCTCAGCAGAACTTCACCAAGCGTCTGCGCGAGGTGGAGGAGGTGTAACAGGATGGAGACGGGCAAGGGTTGAAGGGTGGCTGCCCCCAACGCTTCCCCACCTTTATATAGGCATGGAGGGGGCTGGTGGCTTGCCCTCCAAGGCCCTAGGGTCGTTGGCCAAAGGGGGAGGAAGGAAATCCCTCCTTTCCTTCCCCACCGATCGCTATCCGCGCCCTTTTAGGGATCCTGATCTTATCCCTTTGGGATATGATACTATTCCTTTTAAGGGAGGATCTTGGTGTGCCTAGACCATGGTTGTGGGGACTTTCCCCACTACCCACGTTCATGTGGGTCCCCCATCCAGGTGGGCCCCACTCCGGAACCTTCTAGAACCTTCCCGGTACAATACCGAAAAAGCTCAAACTTTTTTCGGAATCCCGATAACAACTTTCCATATATGAATCTTTACCTCCGGACCATTCCGGAGCTCCTCGTGATGTCCGGGATCTCATCCGGGACTCCGAACAACCTTCGGTCACCAACACAATAACTCAACTATACTTAGATCGTCACCAAACGTTAAGTGTGTAGACCCTGCGGGTTCGAGAACTATGCAGACATGACCGAGACACCTCTACGGTCAATAACCAATAGCGGGACCTCGATGCCCATATTGGTTCCTACATATTCTACGAAGATCTTTATCGGTCGAACCTCGATGTCAAGGATTCAGCTAATCCCGTATGCAGTTCCCTTTGTCCATCGGTATGTTACTTGCCCGAGATTCGATCGTCGGTATCTCTATACCTAGTTCAATCTCGTTACCAGCAAGTCTCTTTACTCCTTCCGTAATACAAGATCCCGTGACTAACTCCTTAGTCACATTGCTTGCAAGCTCATTGTGATGTTGTATTACCGAGTGGGCCCCGAGATACCTCTCCGTCATACGGAGTGACAAATCCCAATCTTGATCCATGCCAACTCAACAGATACCCTCGGAAATACTTGTAGAGCATCTTTATAGTCACCCAGTTACATTGCGATGTTTGATACACACAAGGTACTCCTTCGGTGTCAGTGAGTTACATGATCTCATGGTCATAGGAACAGATACTTGACATGTAGAAAATGATAGCAATAAACTTGATACGGTCATATGCTACGGTTATAGTTTGGGTCTTGTCCATCACATCATTCTCCTAATGATGTGATCCCATTATCAAATGACAACTCATGTCTATGGCTAGGAAACCATAGCCATCTTTGATCAACGAGCTAGTCCGGTAGAGGCTCACTAGGGATATGTTGTTGTCTATGCATCCACACATGTATTTGAGTTTCCAATCAATACAATTATAGCATGGATAATAAACGATTATCATGAACAAGGAAATATAATAATAACCACTTTATTATCGCCTCTAGGGCATATTTCCAACAACATGTGGACTCACTCATACGAACATACTCATCCACAAGATCACTAGGAATTCCATATGCAAGCATGCGGATAGCCGCAGTGCATTTCTTGTACGAAGAGAAACCAAGCTTGCCTAGGGCATCCTCTTTGCACTCAAAGTATGGGTCATGCGCGACCACTCCCTCGCGAATACGATTGAACACATGCCTTCTCATTCGGAATCGGCGACGAAATTGATGTGGCCTGAAGAGTGCACCATCCTTAAAGTAATCGGCATAGAGAAGGGTGTGGCCTTTCTTCCTATTGCGGTTCAAGGCCGGAGCATGGCCGGGGATTGATCCCCTGTACCGAGGCTGCTTCCTGCTAATGTGTTCTTGTACGACCAACACAGCCACAAGCTCTTCATCATCTGAGGATGAATCATCCGATGAGCAAATGAAGTTGTGAAAGAAAAACTCATCACCACTATCCATTATACCTTGTGAGCAATCCGTCGAACGCCTTGCGGTCGTGCTGGAGGCGCGGCCAGATAGTGCACGTCCTGCTCCCCTCGCAGGCAGCAAAGCAAGGTTTTGGAGGTCGGTGGTGCTGGAGGGCGCCCTGTGGCAATGAACGGCCGACCGGAAGATGTTGGGATCGACGGGCGACGCCGGCGGCCGTAGTTTCTCTCCCACCGGCAACAAGGAGAACGCTGGCCAAATGCTTTCCAGAAAGCCGGTGCGGAGACAGCTATGGCATGGCGTGGTGCTGGTTGGGATGACCCTTGTGGAAGACGACGCGACCGGGGAGGGTGGTGGCGGCGGCAATGTCGAGGCGTGATACGTCTCCAACGTATCTATAATTTTTGATTGTTCCATGCTATTATATTATCTATATTGGATGTTTTATATGCATTTATATGCTATTTTATATCATTTTGTGGGACTAACCTATTAACCTAGTGCCCAGTGCTCGTTGCTGTTTTTTCTTCTTGTTTTTGGCTTTTACAAAAAATCAATACCAAACGGAGTCCAAACGGAACGAAACTTTTTGATGATTTTTCTTGGACGACAAGACACCCACGAAGCTTCGGGAAGAGGCCAGAAGACCCACGAGGGGGCCACAAGCCCTGGGGGTGCGCCCTAGGGGGGCGACGCGGGCAGGGGGCTTGTGGGCCTCCCGTGGCTCTCCTAACCCTAACTCCAGCTCCTTAAATACCCAAATATTCCCCCTATACCAGAGGGCACACCAAAAATACTTTTCCACCGCCGCAAGCTTTTGTTCTCGTGAGATCCCATCTTGGGGCCTTTTTCGGTACTCTGTCGGAGGGGGACTCGATCACGGAGGGCCTCTACACCAACCTTGCGGCCCTGCCGATGATGTGTGAGTAGTTTACCACAGACCTACGGGTCCATAGCTAGTAGCTAGATGGCTTCTTCTCTCTCTTTGATCTTCAATACAATGTTCTCCTCGATGTTGTTGGAGATCTATTCGATGTAATCTTCTTTTGCGGTGCGTTTGTTGAGATCCGATGAATTGTGGATTTATGATCAGATTATCTATGAATATTATCTGAGTCTTTTCTGAACTCTTTTATGCATGATTAAGATAGCTTTGTATTTCTCTCCGATCTATCGATTTGGTTTGGCCAACTAGATTGGGTTTTTTTTTTGCAATGGGAGAGGTGCTTTGTGATGGGTTCAATCTTGCAGTGTCCTCACCCACTGACAGTAGGGGTAGCGATGCACGTATTTGTATTGTTGCCATTAAGGATAAAAAGATGGGGTTTTTACCATATTGATTGGATCTATCCCTCTACATCATGTCATCTTGCTTAAAGCGTTACTCCGTTCTTGTTAACTTAATACACTAGATGCATGCTGGATAGCGGTCGATGTGTGGAGTAGTAGTAGTAGATGCAGGCAGGAGTCGGTCTACTTGTCACGGACGTGATGCCTATATTCATGATCATTGCCTTGGATATCGTCATAACTTTGCAGTTTTTTATCAATTGCTCAACAGTAATTTATTTACCCACCGTATGCTTTCTTCAAGAGAGTAGCCTCTAGTGAAACCTATGGACCCCGGGTCTATTTTCCATCATATATTTTCAGATCTATAAAACCAAAAACCTAAAAATAGCTTGCTGCAATTTATTTATATTTACTTTATTTTATCTTTTACTTATCTTTTATATCTATCTCTATTAGATCTCACTCTTGCAAGTGACCGTGAAGGGATTGACAACCCCTTTTTCGCGTTGTGTGCAAGTGTTTGTCAGTTTGTGCAGGTGCATCTATTGGGGACTTGCTTGTACCTCCTACTAGATTGATACCTTGGTTCTTAACCGAGGGAAATACTTATCTCTACTTTGCTGCATCACCCTTTCCTCTTTAAGGTAAAATCAACGCAAGCTCAAGAAGTAGCAGGAAGAATTTTTGGCGCCGTTACCGGGGATGTTCTACATCAAGCCTACAAAGTACCCATCGTAAACTCTCATATCTTGCATTACATTTTGCCATTTGCCTCTCGTTTTCCTCTCCCCCACTTCTAAAACGTTTTCAGAAAAACACAAAACTATTTGCCTTTTTATTTGCCTTCTTCCGTTTGCTTTTTCGTTTGCTATCTTTGCTAGTGTTGCCATGTGCCTTCTATGTGCTTGCATCTTTGCTTGCTAAAAATCTATTGATATGGATCCACTTAAAATTTTCTACTTGGATCATCTTCGATCCATATGTGCTCATGCTGAAACCCCAACTAGTTTAGTTGAGGGAAAATCTTTAGATGAGCATGCTCATTTTGTGCGTCATCGTTTGTCTCAAAAAAGGGGACTCTTATGGAATCAAATAAATTGTTTGCTATGCTATGCTTGGAATCTATGTGAAATTTATGATTTTACTTGTTGCTCGGAGAACCCTAAAAAACACATTCCCTACCTATGTGAGTTTAATGATAATGAAATCCTATCTTCTTATTCCAAAGGTGTTTATAGTTACTATGATATCGAACAAATTGAAGAATTTGTTGCTTTTATGGGTGCTTATGAAGTTGCTACTTTGATTGAAAAGTATGATATTACTCTCTACAAATCTGAAAATTTTGACATACTTAAATATTGCCATGAAAACTATGCTCATAATGCCTATGTTAAAGAATTTATTGAGAGAATGACCGTTGCTTTAGAAGAAAATAATGATATGCATGAATCTATAGATAATTATGATTCCATTGATTTGATTGAAATATCTCCCCTTGATGAACATGATGCTTGCTATTCTTATGGCCATGATGCCAATATTAATTATACTTATGGAGATGAACTTGCTATAGTTCATTTTGTTAAACATGAAATTATTGCTATTGCACCCACACTTGATAGCTCCTTGAATGAAAAGCATGATTGCAATGACGTTATTATAAATTCTATTAATGTCAATTGTGATAATAATATGCAAAACCCCAAGCTTGGGGATGCTAGTTTTGCTATGTCCACTACTTATTGCAATGATCATGATTGTGGTGATAACACTTTTTATGATCTTGAAAATTTATTTAAGCCTCATGATGAATATGATATTGATAATAATGTTTGCAATAATATTGAAAGTGGGTTTGGAAGAGTGTCAACTGTAGGTAATAATGATCCCACTACTTTGGAGAATGATCAATCTTATGAAATTTTTGATAAAAGTGGGCTTGGAGAGGTCATGACTTTATTTGATGATATTCCCACTATTTTGGAAGAGTGTCAACTTTGCATGCATGTGGATCATGAAGAGAATATTTTGTGTGATGATTATATTGTTGAATTTGATTATGATCCCACATGTAATTATTATGAGAGAGGAAAATATGATTGTGGAAATTTTCATGTTACTAAATCACCTCTCGTTATGTTGAGATTGCTATTGTTTCTTTCTTCCTTGCATAAGCTAGTTTTTGCTTGTCTTGATAAATCTTTTCCCTATAAAATGTCTATGCACAGGAAGTATGTTAGACTTAAACTTTTTTTTCACATGCTATATGATGCTCTCTTTGTGCTTCAATTTTTTGTCTTTCATGTGAGCATCATTAAAATTATCAACACCTAGCTAAAAGGCTTTAAAGAAAAGCGCTTGTTGGGAGACAGCCCAATATTTTTATTTTCTGTTTTTATGAGATTACAAAATATTACCTATGTAGTAATTTTGTTTTGGTGTTTTAATTAGTGTTTGAGCCAAGCAAGACCTTTGGGATGCTTTGGTATATCGTTGATTTGATTTTGCTGAAAAACAGAAACTTTTGCGTCCAGTAACAGAATTGTTAAAATTCACTGGAGCACGAAAAAATTCTGAAATTTTTACACAAGATTTATATATGAATTTCCACTGTTTTCCTAATTTTTCAGCATTGTTGGAGTGACATAAGTATGACTAATATTCTGGTATTTACAGACTGTTCTGTTTTTGACAGATTCTGTTTTCGATGTGTTCTTTGCTTATTTTGATGGATCTATGGGTAGTATCGGGGGGTATGAACCATGGATAAGTTAGAATAAAGTAGATATAACACAAATATAAAATTATAATGAGTTCAAAGCAGTACCTAAAAGTGGAGATTTGTTTTATCATACTAACGGATCTCACGAGTTTTCTGTTGAGTTTTGTGTTGTGAAGTTTTCAAGTTTTGGGTAAAGTTTTGATGGACCGCGGAATAAGGAGTGGCAAGAGCCTAAGTTTGGGGATGCCCAAGGCACCCCAAGGTAATATTCAAGGACAACCAAGCATCTAAGCTTGGGGATGCCCCGGATGGCATCCCCTCTTTTGTCTTCAATCCATCGGTAAATTTACTTGAGGCTATATTTTTATTCACCACATGATATGTGTTTTGCTTGGAGCGTCTTGTATTATATGAGTCTTTGATTTTTAGTTTGCCACAATCATCCTTGCTGTACACACCTTTTGATAGGGACACACATTAATCGTGAATTTATTAGAATACTCTATGTGCTTCACTTATATCTTTTGAGCTAGGTAGTTGCTCTAGTGCTTCACTTATATCTTTTTTAGAGCACGGCGGTGGTTTTATTTTGTAGAAATTGATGAACTCTCATGCTTCACTTATATTATTTTGAGAGTCTTGAAAATAGTATGGCAATTTGCTTAGGTTATGAATTTGGTCCTAATGTGATGGGTATCCAAGAGGGATATAATAAAAACTTTCATAAAGAGCATTGAATATATGAAAAGTTTGATTCCTTGCATTTATTTTGAGATATAAAGATGGTGATATTAGAGTCATGCTAGTGAGTAATTGTGAATTGGTAGAAATACTTGTGTTAAGGTTTGTGATTCCCGAAGCATGCACGTATGGTCTATCGTTATGTGATGAAGTCGGAGCATGATTTATTTTTGATTGTCTTCCTTATGAGTGGCGGTTGGGGATGAGCGATGGTACTTTCCTACCAATCTATACCCCTAGGAGCATGTGTATTAGTACTTTGCTTCGATGGCTAATAAATTTTTGCAATAAGTATGTGAGTTCTTTATGACTAATGTTGAGTCCATGGATTATACGCACTCTCACCCTTCCACTATTGCTAGCCTCTCTAGTACCGCTCAACTTTCGCCGGTGCATTAAACCCACCATATACCCTTCCTCAAAACAGTCACCATACCTACCTATTATGGCATTTCCATAGCCATTCTGAGATATATTGCCATGCATCTTCCACCGTTCCGTTTATTATGACACATACCATCATTGTCATATTGCTTGGCGTGCTCATATAGTTGACATAGTATTTGTGCCTTGGCCACCGTTCATATTTTTTATACATGTCATGCTAGATCATTGCACATCCCGGTACACCGCCGGAGGCATTCATATAGAGTCATATCTTTGTTCTAATATCGAGTCGTAAGTAAATAAAAGTGTGATGATCATCATTATTAGAGCATTGTCCCATGTGAGGAAAGGATGGTGGAGGTTATGATTCCCCCACAAGTCGGGATGAGGCTCTAGACAAAAAAATAAAAAAAATAAAAAAAGTGGCGAAAGAGCCCAAAAGAAAAAATGAGAGAAAAAAAAGGAGGGACAATGTTACTATCCTTTTTCCACACTTGTGCTTCAAAGTAGCACCATGTTCTTCATGATAGAGAGTCTCCTATTTTATCACTTTTATATACTAGTGGGAATTTTTCATTATAGAACTTGGCTTGTATATTCCAATGATGGGCTTCCTCAAATTGCCCCAGGTCATCGTGAGCAAGCAAGTTGGATGCACACCCACTAGTTTTCTTTTGAGATTTCATACACTTATAGCTCTAGTGCATCCGTTGCATGGAAATCCCTACTCACTTGCATCGATATCAATTGATGGACATCTCCATAGCCCATTAATTTGCCTAGTTGATGTGAGACTTTCTCATTTTTGTCTCCTCCTGAAAACCTCCACCATACTCTATTCCACCCATAGCGCTATATCCATGGCTCACGCGCATGTATTGCGTGAAAGTTGAAAAAGCCTGAGAACATTAAAAGTATGAAACAATTGATTGGTTTGTCATCGGGGTTGTGCATGATAAATACTTTGTGTGATGAAGATAGAGTATGACGAGATTATATGGTTTTGTAGGGATAACTTTCTTTAGCCATGATATTTTGAGAAGACACGATTGCTTTATTAGTATGCTTGAAGTATTATTGTTTTTATGTCAATATTAAACTTTTGTTTTGAATCTTATGGATCTGAACATTCATGCCACAATAAGGAAAATTATGTTGATAAATATGTTAGGTAGCATTCCACATCAAAAATTCTGTTTTTATCATTTACCTACTCGAGGACGAGCAGGAATTAAGCTTGGGGATGCTTGATACGTCTCCAACGTATCTATAATTTTTGATTGTTCCATGCTATTATATTATCTATCTTGGATGTTTTATATGCATTTATATGCTATTTTATATCATTTTTTGGGACTAACCTATTAACCTAGTGCCTAGTGCCATTTCCTGTTTTTTCCTTGTTTTTGACTTCTACAGAAAATGAATACCAAACGGAATGAAACTTTTTGATGATTTTTCTTGAATGACAAGACACCCAAGAAGCTTCAGGAAGAGGCCAGAAGACCCACGAGGGGGCCACAAGCCCAGGGGGCTTGTGGTCCCCCCGTGGCTCTCCTAACCCTAACTCCAACTCCTTAAATACCCAAATATTCCCCCTATACCAGAGGGCACACCAAAAATACTTTTCCACCGCCGCAAGCTTCTATTCTCGTGAGATCCCATCTTGGGGCCTTTTCCGGTACTCTGCCGGAGGGGGATTCGATCACGGAGGGCCTCTACACCAACCTTGCGGCCCTTCCGATGATGTGTGAGTAGTTTACCATAGACCTACGGGTCCATAGCTAGTAGCTAGATGGCTTCTTCTCTCTCTTTGATCTTCAATACAATGTTCTCCTCGATGTTGTTGGAGATCTATTCGATGTAATCTTCTTTTGCGGTGCGTTTGTTGAGATCCGATGAATTGTGGATTTATGATCTGATTATCTATGCATATTATTTGAGTCTTTTCTGAAATCTTTTATGCATGATTAAGATAGCTTTGTATTTCTCTCCGATCTATCGATTTGGTTTGGCCAACTAGATTGGTTTTTCTTGCAATGGGAGAGGTGCTTAGTGATGGGCTCAATCTTGCGGTGTCCTCACCCAGTGACAGTAGAGGTAGCGAGGCACATGTTTGTATTGTTGCGATTAAGGATAAACAGATGTTTTTTTACCATATTGATTGGATCTATCCCTCTACATCATGTCATCTTGCTTAAAGCGTTACTCTGTTCTTGTTAACTTAATACACTAGATGCATGCTGGATAGCGATCGATGTGTGGAGTAATAGTAGTAGATGCAGGCAGGAGTCGGTCTACTTGTCACGGACATGATGCCTATATTCATGATCATTGCCTTGGATATCGTCACAACTTTGCGCTTTTCTATCAATTGCTCAACAGTAATTTGTTTACCCGCCGTATGCTTTCTTGAAGAGAGAAGCTCTAGTGAAACCTATGGCCCCCAGGTCTATTTTCCATCATATATTTTCAGATCTATAAAACCAAAAACCTAAAAATATCTGACTGCAATTTATTTATATTTGCTTTATTTTATCTTTTACTTATATTTTATATCTATCTCTATTAGATCTCACTCTTGCAAGTGACCGTGAAGGGATTGACAACCCCTTTTTCGCGTTGTGTGCAAGTGTTTGTTAGTTTGTGCAGGTGCATCTATTGGGGACTTGCTTGTACCTCCTACTGGATTGATACCTTGGTTCTCAACTGAGGGAAATACTTATCTCTACTTTGCTGCATCACCCTTTCCTCTTCAAGGGAAAATCAACGCAAGCTCAAGAAGTAGTAGGGCGCGGAGGGAGGTAGAAGAAGAGAAAGGGGGGGGGTCTTCTCCCCGACCGGCGGGCCAGGGCAGGACAAGGGCACGCGCCGCTCGTGTCCGCGCGTGTCCGTTCGGCCGCAAACTCGGCCCAAAGTTGGGCCAGGAATGGGTCTGAAAGCGGACGACGGTCCGTTTGCGGCCGCGCGTTGGAAGGCCTGCTTTGTCGGTTTACCCCCAAACGGACACGCATGAACCATTTGGGGTCGTGCGTTGGAGTTGGCCTTAGCCCATCCACGTTGAAATGAGGGCTATGCAAAACAAAAAACAAATCAGAGGCTTTTGAACACATGATACTATCCGTCCTCAAAGTCAATGAATTTCTCTTTTTTGCATAGGTTGCATTTCAAGGTGTTTCAACCTGAATTTTTACACACATATACATTTCATCTCTATCTACTTGCATATATTTTTCAGATTTTTTTTGAAACCAAAAAGTTTGAATATTAAAATTTTAAAAAATAAAGGGTTGCATGGAGCTCGGCCTCCAAAACCCCTCACTCCCTACTCTAATACAATGCGCACATTGGTTTCACCCAAAAGCCAAGTTTTCATTCATTTAAAAAAAATTAATTGAGAAAATCAAGTATATATCAATGATACAAAACACATAGCACATGAAGGTGTATTTCATGATGAATCTTACTATGTCATTGATTTGTTATTCTAGATGTTGATACCTGTTTCTATAAATTTTATCAAAGCTTAGAAAGTTTGACTTATTTCTTTTCTTTTCAAAATCCACATTAAACTATAAGACGGAGGAATATGTGATTTAATGGTCCATTTGAGTCTACTTTTGGTGGACCAAATAAATTTTATGGGGCGGCTCATGAGATTGCGAAGTTTAGGTTGAATGATGTACTTCTAAATAGTTTTCGCCCTAAGTGTCGTATGTTGTAACGAATGATTGTAATAATCTTTTTAAGTAATTAATAATGGGGTGTTTTTTTAAAAAGGTTTATGGCTCAACCAATGGTGATAACCGTTGGAAGCAATATGGACTAATTCTTCTTGCTACAGTATAAATCTCAATGTGAAGACATAGATGGTTCGTGCCATCAATTTCCAACACAAGAAAAACTTAAATGATTTTAATTCAATACAATCATTTGAATCGATAGTAGATATCCCTGTTTCGTTTTCTCCAACTCATCTTCTTACTTTGTCAACCCGCCATCTTATCCGATCGAACTAAACTGTGTGCCTTGCTGAAGGCCCATACCACTCCTATGTCGTCTTGTCGTCCTGCCTTGACACGGCCAGCACTTGTCGCCACTCGTGTCATCACCCTCGTTCTCGCCTGCGCCGCTGTCGACGTGGCTAGTCACTTGGTCCCCATCTCTGGTGAGGTCCTAGCTCAGCCTCGTCAGGGACGTCATAGTCGGCCACATCGCTCTGATGTTTTTGCTCCATGCTTATACTATTGGGAAACGTAGCAGAAAACAAAAAAAATCGCCCTACGATCACCCGGGAACAATATGAAGATGCATAATGGGTTGTGATCAACGATCGTTACCGACTCCGGGAGTGCAGCTGAAGTAGACGAGTTGGTGTAGATCGTACTTGAAGTCCCTCCAACGTTGATGACGATCCCCGAACCACCCACGAACGATCCCTCGAACGGAAGACCGAAAGCACGACCTCTCTACTTGGTTGCAAGCGTACGGTCATCACAATCCGACAGCGCTTCGCTGTTCAGAGCTAATCGTCGCCGGAGAATTAGAGGGAGGAGATTAGAACCACACGGGGCTTCTAATTATGAGGATGAGAGGTGGCTAGGGCTCGCTCTAATTAGTCAACTAGGACCAACTAGAACGTGCACTAGATCAACTAGAGGAGGCTCCAAAACTTGTGTTGACATAGGGTGGAAATCCTCTAGTATATAGAGGTTAGAGGGAAGGGAGAGAACAACCACTGCTACTTCTTGAGCTTGCGTTGGTTTTTTCCTTGAAGAGGAAAGGGTGATGCAACAAAGTAGAGATAAGTATTTCCCTCAGTTAAGAACCAAGGTATCAAATCCAGTAGGAGATACAAGCAAGTCCCCAATCTATGCACCTGCACAAACAATCAAACACTTACACCCAATGCAATAAAGGGGTTGTCAATCCCTTCACGGTCACTTGCAAGGATGAGATCTGATAGAGATAGATGTAAAAGATTACTAAAACGTAAAACAAAATAAATGTAAATAAATTGCAGCAAGGTATTTTTGGGTTTTTTTGGTTTATAGATCTGAAAATATATGATGGAAAATAGACCCGGGGGCCATAGGTTTCACTAGAGGCTTCTCTCTTGAAGGCAAATAATACGGTGGGTGAACAAATTACTGTCGAGCAATTGATAGAAAAGCGCAAAGTTATGACGATATCCAAGGCAATGATTACGCATATAGGCATCACGTCCGTGTCAAGTAGACCAAAACGATTCTGCATCTACTACTATTACTCCACACATCGACCGCTATCCAACATGCATCTAGAGTATTAAGTTCATAAAGAACGGAGTAAGGCCTTAAGTACGATGACATGATGTAGAGGGATAAACTCAAGCAATATGATGAAAACCCCATCTTTTTACCCTTAATGGCAACATTACAAATACGTGCCTCGCTACCCCTACTTTGTCACTGGGTGAGGACACCGCAAGATTTAACCCAAAACTAAGCACCTCTCCCATTGCAAGAAGAACCAATCTAGGTGGCCAAACCAAACCGATAATTCGAAGAGAAATACAAAGATATCAAATCATGCATATAAGAATTCAGAGAAGATTCAAATAATATTCATTGATAATCTGATCATAAATCCACAATTCACCGGATCTCGACAAACACACCGCAAAAGAATATTACATCGGATAGATCTCCAAGAACATCGAGGAGAACATGGTATTGAGAATCAAAGAGAGAGAAGCAGCCATCTAGCTACTAGCTATGGACCCGTAGGTCTGAGGTAAACTACTCACGCTTCATCGGAAGGGCAATAGAGTTGATGTAGAAGTCCTCCGTGATCGAATCCCCCTCCGACAAGATGCCGGAAAAGGCCCCAAGATGGGATCTCACGGGTACAGAAGGTTACGATGGCGGAAAATTATTTTGGTGGACGCTTCTGGTCGTTTGGGAATATTTCTAAATTTATAGGCCAAAGATTAGGGTTGGAGGACTCCCGTGGGGCCCACAAGCCAGGGGGCGCCCCCCTAGGGCGCGCCCTGAGGGCTTGTGGAGCCCTCGGGACTCTTCTGACTTCCTCTCCAAGTCTTATGTGTGTCTTCTGGTCCAAGAAAAATCATTGTAAAGTTTTATTCTGTTTGGACTCCGTTTGATATTCCTTTTCTGTAAAACTCAAAAACAAGGAAAAAACAGAAACTGGCACTGGGCTCTAGTTTAATAAGTTAGTTCCAAAAATAATATAAAATAGCATATTAATGCATATAAAACATCCAAAACAGATAATATAATAGCATGGAACAATAAAAAATTATAGATACGTTGGAGACGTATTAGCCACCAAAGGGGAAAGATCCCCCCTTGGTGCGCCAGCCTTGGAGAGGAGTCCCACTCCCTCCCTAAGTAGGATTCGGCCCCCACAAGGAAAGGGGGGGGGGGCGCCACTTCCATATGGGCCTAAGTGGCCCATATTTCCTTCCACCTCTTGGCCTTTTAAGGCCCATTGATATTTTAATTAAATATAAAATGTTCTAAATAATTTTAGACCATTATATATATAATTTAACATCCCTGAAAACATATTCACTGAAACCCTTCCGGTGACCCCGAAACGCTTTCGGAACCTCTCGGAACTATTCCGGATATTAATGAAACAATTCCACAAATATATTCTCATCACTCCCATCCTACTAACACTCAACAGATCGTGATTACCTTAAGCTTGTGACCCCGTAGGTTCGATAAATCATAGATATGAACGAAACCCCACTGGTACAACGAGGTGCTATACAAACAATTTTTAACCCCTTTCCACGATGGTTTTTTGAACCGTCGCCAAGTGAGTGTGTGTGATAGGGGGGTCCTTCCCACATGACCCAAAAACCGTCGGGGATAGGGAGCCATGATGCATACAGTTGTCCGTATAAAACTATTTCTGATATCTCAAATATCCCAAACGGTCCATCCTTGCTACTCGTGTGTGCTGGCATTACCATCGCAGTCGGTATTCTGTGGTGCTACGTTTACGATGCGAGGCCCATCTCAAATAGTTCACGATTATAGAACATGTACGATAAGCAGACAATGACACACATTCACTTTTCTCGAACCGTATGCGATAACTAATTAAGAAGATTAGCTAATCATCGTAAGAGTGTCGGATAGGATTACGAAACATCAGACCGTCGTAACAACGTCACACATGATAACTATTGCACACGCTATTTAGTGGTGCAACGTTTATGATGCGTATCACATTTGAAATAGTTCATGATTGCAAATCGTGTACGACAAGGCAACTATCACAAACATTTAGTTTGCCCGCACCGTTTGTGGTATTGTCTCACATCACACACGCTTTGCAAACGGCAACTGTGTGCATGCTCGCACATGTTTCCTCTTTGTGAACCATGTCAAATTATGGTGTATATCACAAACGTTTTTGTTTTACCGACCGTGTGCACCGTTGATACGTCTCCAACGTATCTATATTTTTTGATTATTCCATGCTATTATATTATCTGTTTTGGATGTTTTATATGCATTATTATGCTATTTTATAATATTTTTGGGACTAACTTATTAACCTAGAGTCCAGTGCCAGTTTTTGTTTTTTTTTTCTTGTTTTTGAGTTTTACAGAAAAGGAATACCAAATGGAGTCCAAACGGAATAAAACTTTCGCGATGATTTTTCTTGGACCAGAAGATACACGTAGGACTTGGAGAGGAAGGCAGAAAAGTCCCGAGGGCTCCACAAGCCCTCAGGGCGCGCCCTAGGGTGGGGGGGCGCCCCTTGGCTTGTGGGCCCCACGGGAGTCCTCCAACCCTAATCTTTGGCCTATAAATTCAGAAATATTCCCAAACCACCAGAGGCGTCCACCGAAATACTTTTCCGCCACCGCAACCTTCTGTACCCGAGAGATCCCATCTTGGGGACTTTTTCGGCATCCTGTCGGAGGGGGATTCGATCACGGAGGGCTTCTACATCAACACTATTGCCCTTCCGATGAAGCGTGAGTAGTTTACCACAGACCTATGGGTCCATAGCTAGTAGCTAGATGGCTTCTTCTCTCTCTCTTTGATCCTCAATACCATGTTCTCCTTGATGTTCTTGGAGATCTATTCGATGTAATACTTTTTTGCGGTGTGTTTGCCGAGATTCGATGAATTGTGGATTTATGATCAGCTTATCTATGAATATTATTTGAATCTTCTCTGAATTCTTATATGCATGATTTGATATCTTTGTATTTCTCTTCGAATTATCGGTTTGGTTTGGCCAACTAGATTGGTTTTTCTTGCAATGGGAGAAGTGCTTAGCTTTGGGTTCAATCTTGCGGTGTCCTTTCCCACTGACAGTAGGGGCAGCAAGGCACGTATTGTATTGTTGCCATCGAGGATAAAAAGATGGGGTTTACATCATATTGCTTGAGTTTATTCCTCTACATCATGTCATCTTACTTAATGCGTTACTCTGTTCTTCATGAACTTAATACTCTAGATGCATGCAGGAGTCGGTCGATGTGTGGAGTAATAGTAGTAGATGCAGAATCGTTTTTGTTTTTTCCTTGTTTTTTAGTTTTACAGAAAAGGAATACCAAACGGAGTCCAAACGGAATAAAAACTTTCGCGATGATTTTTCTTGGACCAGAAGACACACGTAGGACTTGGAGAGGAAGGCAGAAGAGTCCCGAGGGCTCCACAAGCCCTTAGGGTGCGCCCCCTGGCTTGTGGACCCCACGGGAGTCCTCCAACCCTAATCTTTGGCCTATAAATTCAGAAATATTCCCAAACCACCAAAGGCGTCCACCAAAATACTTTTCCGCCGTCGCAATCTTCTGTACCCGTGAGATCCCATCTTGGGGCCTTTTCCGCCATCCTGTCGGAGGGGGATTCGATCACGGAGGGCTTCTACATCAACTCTATTGCCCTTCCGATGAAGCGTGAGTAGTTTACCACAGACCTACGGGTCTATAGCTAGTAGCTAGATGGCTTCTTCTCTCTCTTTGATCCTCAATACCATGTTCTCCTCTTTGTTCTTGGAGATCTATCCGATGTAATATTCTTTTGCGGTGTGTTTGTCGAGATCCGATGAATTGTGGATTTATGATCAGTTTATCTATGAATATTTTTTGAATCTTCTCTGAATTCTTATATGCATGATTTGATATCTTTGTATTTCTCTTCGAATTATCGGTTTGCTTGGCCAACTAGATTGGTTCTTCTTGCAATGGGAGAGGTGCTTAGTTTTGGGTTCAATCTTGCGGTGTCCTCACCTAGTGACAAAGTAGGGGTAGCGAGGCACGTATTGTATTGTTGCCATCAAGGGTAAAAAGATGGGGTTTTCATCATATTGCTTGAGTTTATCCCTCTACATCATGTCATACTTAAGGCGTTACTCCGTTCTTATGAACTTAATACTCTAGATGCATGCTGGATAGCGGTCGATGTGTGGAGTAATAGTAGTAGATGTAGGCAGGAGTCGGTCTACTTGACAGGGACGTGATGCCTATATTCATAATCATTGCCTTTGATATCTTCATAACTTTGCGCTTTTCTATCAATTGCTCGACAGTAATTTGTTCACCCGCGTATTATTTGCCTTCAAGAGAGAAGCCTCTAGTGAAACCTATGGCCCCCGGTTCTATTTTCCATCATATATTTTCAGATCTATAAACCAAAAAACCCAAAAATACCTTGCTGCAATTTTTTACTTTTATTTTGTTTTATGTTTTAGTAAGCTTTTATATCTATCTCTATCAGATCTCACCTTTGCAAGTGATCGTGAAGGGATTGACAACCCCTTTATCGCGTTGGGTGCAAGTGTTTGATTGTTTGTGTAGGTGCATAGATTGGAGACTTTCGTGTATCTCCTACTGGATTGATACCTTGGTTCTTAACTGAGGGAAATACTTATCTCTACTTTGCTGCATCACCCTTTCCTCTTCAAGGTAAAAACCAACGCAAGCTCAAGAAGTAGCAACCGTAACGACCTGCAGAGCGTAATTTCACCGTAATTTAATTGCTGCTATTTAAAATTGGACCGGATTTGAATTTGAAAGTATGCTATAGCTTTATTCGTATCCATCAGGTTCAAACAACCAATGCATTTTTCGATTTCACTGGTACATATGTTCAAGAATTACATAAGCACCAAATAAAGAATGACGAACCACAGTTGTATACTTGTACTATTAAAGACGGTAAAGAAAGAGGCGAAATACATTCTGGTTGCTGAACAAGGTGAAGCGGAATGCCCATATTGTGCCCTTCTCCATGCAGAAGGCACGCATGACTCTAGTCCAATCCCTTGTGATGGCCGACCGCCCATCCTTCACTGTCTTCATGAACACATCTAGATAGTCATCGTGTTCTGATGGACATACTAATAATCTTTATCAGCTTCCTCACTTGATGCTGGTTCATCAATATCTCATTGCCCCATACACAGAAAGGGTCGAAGCGCGGATCTTTACCAATGACATATGTACCTAAATGCACCAAGTTAATATTAGAAGCTAAACAACAATTGCACAATGATGTAGTACAACACTCCCTCCGTCCCATTACATAATATCTTATAACATCCAATATACTCACATATTGGATGAATTAACATCTTATATTATGGGCCGGAGGGAGTTTATTGCATTTTTACAAATTATCGTCTGATTAACTACTGCTGTGTTGTTGTTGTTGTTGTTGTTGTTGTTGCTGCTGCTTTTCTACGTATATCTAGACACATCAGAACATTAAGGTAACACTCTTCCTTATTGCTATGTAGCCTAGGATTGCATATTTAGACATTCAGTACAGTGCATGTTGCTATGTAGCCTCAGATATATTAGATATGCCCTAGTTAACCTAACGATAAATGGGTTACAGATATATCCAGTTAAACGTCCGATTCATAGATTAGTCCCTTATCAGCCCCCGCCTATATGGTACCAGCTACCGATATCCTGAACGGTGAGTATATATAAGCCATGGGATGAAACTAACCTCGATGGAAAACAACAGTCGTTCCCAAAATTGTCCTGTGTAAGTACATCGAGAGGCATGGTAAGCACAACAAGCTAAACATCAACCAAATATATCCATGGCAGACAAAATAATCTCCAAATGATAGCTTCAGTGTGCAGGTTTAAGCACGCTAGTTAAGCAAAACAAGTGGAAAGGTGTGTTAACTGCAACAGGCCTAACATTTAACAACAAGCAAATATAGTCATTCAAACTGGTATTGTGCCGGTGTAAGTACACTGGTTATTGTTAAATAAAAATGGAAAGGCGTGTTAACTACAACATGCTTAACAGCAACCAAATGTAGTCATTCATAGTGGTATTGCTGAAACTGGTATTGATGAAATTGAACTGCATAGTTCATACTTGCACATATAGAACATCACGTTGTGAATAACTGGAATAAACAAGGCATACTACGAACAACCAAAGATAGCATTTGAAACTAGACATATGCTAACTACAAACAACCGAACAACCAAAAAACTTTAAAAGAGGCATATGCTAGCTATAACAGGCTTAACAACAAGCAAATATATGCATTCCTATCGGTATGTTTAAAACTGGTATTGATGAAAATGTACTGCACAGTAAATAGTTGCACATATAGAGCATCATATTGTGAACAACTGAAATAAACAAGGCATACTGCAAACAACTAAATATAGCAATTAAAACTGGACATATTCTCACTACACTACAAAAGGTACTCGACAAAACAAATCATGGGTTCCCCCCCTATGAAGAGGCACGGCAAAACAAATCATGGGTTTCCTCACTTATCATAGATGGGCTCATTCCCGTGGGAGGAGCATGGACCCTGGGTGCGCTCCATGTTATCGCAGATGGGCTCCTTCCCCTTGGAAGAGCACGGCTGTAGGGTGCCCTCCCTGATGTCGCAGATGGGCTCTTTCCCTTTGGAAGAGCCAGAGAGGGTGCCCTCCTCGTGGTCCCCGTTGATGAGGTCTGACTTGGAAGCTATGGATCCCAAGCCAGCGTCGCATAACGTGTCCTTTAGAAATGACAAAAGGGGCTCGATGGCGATGTAGGATGGTAAATTCTTGACAGCGAGCCAGAGGAGATCAGCGGCGGGGCCATGGATGAGATCGACGGCGGTTGAACCCGAGGGGTTGGGGGTGGGCCACTTAACATGTGACATAGCCCACGTCAGGCCGTCGCTATCGACAACCTCGATGTCGTAGCCGACGTCCGCGACATACCCGCATACTCTAGCCCGCTGATTGAGAGCCTGCGGCCAGTAATGGTCGTCAGCTTCCTCGGCGACGTCGGGCGAAGAGGCCGTGATACACCTCTTTCGGGCCAGTCGCTCCTCGAGCTCCACGGGAAGCATAGCCGGGCTTAGGCTACAACGCTCTGGAGTGGGGGATGGGGATGGGGATGGGGATCTATGGGAAAGGGGGCATTTGGCAGGCGTTATCTAAGAAACTCAGGGCGGCTAGGGTATGGAGATCGGTGGGTAAGCTGCACGGGCAAACTGGCAGATGTTGACAATGGAGGCCTTGCGACGGCAGCGGCGACCTTGCTAGGGTTTCGAGCGAGGGATGGGTTGTGGTGGCTGTGTGTGTGTGTGCGCGCCCGCCCGAGTAGTTTTTGGGGTGTGTGTGTGTGTGTGGATGGGGGGGTGTTTGAGGAAATGACGCGGCTACTAAAAATTTTACTACGCGGGAGCCAAGTGCGGGAGTAAAATGGCGGGGCTATTGAAAATTTGGATGATGGTGCATTGCACACGGTCCCGAAATAACAACCGTGTGTTATGAAACAGAAAAACCCTCGAGCCGGGCAGATATTTTCGAGGGATGCAAGCGGGAGCGGGAACAACAAACATCACACATAGTCAAAACATAATAACCGTGTGTTATCAAACAGAAAAACCCTACAGGCAGGTAGATATTTTTGAGAGGGGAAGCCTCGTGGAGCCCAATGTACTGTGCTGATGTGCGTGACAGGGGCACCGGCTTGGCACATGGTTTGTGTGAGTGAACCGTGTCTGTTGCGTCATCCGACTTGTCTAATGTTCATAAATTTGGCGAAAATGACGTGGCAAAGGGCCAGAACACGAACACACTTGAATGTGGACCAAATATATGTATGAAAAGGGTGGTTTGATGTTCAAATACCAAATGCACGACTTCGATGTGGTACCTATCTCACAAAGCGCACGGTATTGCTTATCCCCCCCCCCCCCCTTCGTGTCGGCAGGAGGGGAATCCTAAGCTATGAACGCATGCCCGCCCCACGAAGGTTCACCTAGCAAAGTGCGAAGTAGCAACCCCCATCAAACACACAAACACACACTTTCAGTCGGCAGGAGAGGTCATCTCACCAAGATGTATTGTAAAACGGACCAAGAAGAATCCACCTTGGTCGTACAACCTCTCTCTTGTTGTTGGTCAAAGTGATGGATGTCCATGCGACCCCAGAGATGAGCTAGCTCGCCAATAATCACACAAGGAGCTAGTCCCCGAAGAGAACCACTGCTGCATGTGGCCCAAACATATGTACAGAGTGTTGATGTTTGAATACACAATGGAACAACTTTGTTGTGGCACCGTGCTTTGGAACAAGAAATCCCCACACGGAGAGAGGGTTAGTTGACGACGCATTGTATATATGTATGTCACACCACACTTCAAGCCGATGACGGGGATTCATGCATGCGTGCATGGTATGCGCTCAAACTTAGGTCTGAATCTCACCATGACCTACTACGATAACATGAACCAAAGGAAGAATCCAACATGGTAACCTATCTCATTGTCGGTCAAAGTGATCATGGATGTCCACGCAGGCCCATGAACATATAGGCCTGTCACAAATAACCACGTGTGGGAGTGTACCGTTCGAAGACAACCAGTGCATGCATATGTATGTATGGCGGTGATGCGTGCATGTTTGAATACCATGCACAACATTGATGTGGCACGTGCGTAAAAAATCGTACAGTCCCCACACAGAGCGAGATCGGTTCATGATGTGTCGTGGTACTGCCCACTTCGGCTCAGTGGGAGGGATTCATGCGTACACATGCATGTGTGCTCAAACTATATCATGCCATCCCAGAGCATGGCCTATATACCGTAATACAAACCAAAAATAATCCCCTCCTAAGTCAAATTAACCTCTCTCATTGTCGAGCAAAGTAGTGATGGACCAAGCAGGCCCACAGATGGAAAGCATCAATATCGCTGATAACCGCGTGAGTGGGTGCGAGAGGACAACCCCCATCACTTTGCATGTGGGCCAAACATATGTATGGAAAGGTGTGTGTGGTTGTGATGTTTGAATACCAAAAAATGCACAACTTTCATGTGGCACATGCCTCGAAAACCGTAAAGTCCCCACACAGAGCGGGGTTCATGAAGCGTACTACATATGCTGGTCCCCTTCGCCCTCTTCAACGCATACTATATGCTCCTACCATAATAAAAACCAAAAAGAATCCTCCTACATGGTGAAATTAATTAACCTCTCCCGATGTAGGTCAAAGTGATGCATGCATGGATGACGACCTCATGGACCCACAGATGGAAGCGTCACACATGAGTGTCCTAGGATAACCACCGCCTGCATGCATGTGGACCAAAGAGGTGTTGTGTGATGTTTGAATATCCAATGCACAACTTTGATGTGGCACGTGTGCCTCGAAAACCGAAAAGTCCTGACACTGAGTGAGGTATGTTCATAGACGCGTACGTAGTATATATGATGGTCCCCTCCCACCTCTTCGACGCGTACTATATACTCCCACCGTAACACAAACAAAAAAGAATCAACCTTTGCTGATCAAATTAACCTCTCTGCCGGCTGTTGGTCGAAGTAATGGACGACGACCTCGCGGGCCTGCAGAAAGCGTCACACGCGAGTGAGTGTATGTATGAAAGGGTTGTGTAATGTTTTAAATAACGAATTCATGACTTTGATGTGGCACCTTCCTCACAAAACGGCTAACCCACATGATGGCTCACGACTCGTAGTGTACTACCAGCCCCCCACCCCAGACGCGCGCACACACACACACACACCATGCATCCACCACAACTACGATGCATGTTAAATTTTCCCGCGGTGAACATATGTTACCAAAGGAGGGACGTTTTAACTTTGAAAAAAAACAGAAATCATTAAGACGTTTTAGTACATTGATTGATTTTCTAGGGGTTTAATGTGCAAAAATCAAATTTGAGCTACATGCACACGTGATAGTGCACCTAAATGGATTGGAAAAACACATGTGTCTCACTGGGTACATGTTTACTCCCCGTGCAAGAAATTTCAAACATTGAGAATCTTGATTTTTAAAATCTAGTACATCCAAAACTTATTTGAAATTCAAGAAACTTATCGTGTTGTCATATGGACACCAATACACAGTGGTATTGTACCTTTTTGTCAAATTTGAGACAAGTTTTGATGTAATCTTTATCTTCTTACAAACGGGTGATTATTAATAATTGGGAACCAGTATCGCAAACTGTGACGACCCCGGCTTAATCGTGCACTAATCATACACGCAAATGCACACGATCAAGCCTAAGGACTCACTTGAAGTTATCACAACACAACTCTAAAACATAAATAAAGTCATACAAGCTTTATATTACAAGCCAGGGCCTCGAGGGCTCGAATACGTAGCTCAATGGCATACAAGTGTCAGCGGAAGCATCAGATATCTGGGTACAGATATTACAGAGAAACAGATAGGCCTTTAGAAAGGCGGGGAAAATTAAAATACTACGATCGAAAGGCGTAGGCCTCCTGCCTAGGACCCTCCGAATCCTACTCCTGGTCGTCGGTCGGCTCCTTGTAGTAGTACTCGTCGGGAGGGTAGTAGTAGTAGCCGTAGTCGTCGACAGGGGCAGCTATCTCAGGGGCTCCGTCATATGGCGGCGACATATGGATATGTGGAGAAAAAGAAAGTAAAGCAAACGTGAGTACTCATCCGAAGTACTCAGCAAGCAAGGATCTACACTACGTATGCAACATTATCAAAGGAGGCTGTATAGGTGGACTGGGCTGCAGAAATGCCAAAATAGAGGGGAGAGCCTGGTCCTATCGAAGACTAGCATCTTCAACGGTCTTGCTGCATTAGAAGAGTGCAGATTAACATAATGTAAAGTAGTAGTAATTTCATCAACCTCGCCCAGAGATTCTTCCTCGACTCCCTGCGAGAAAGCAATCCCAGAGCCATGCTATCCAGTATCATCTCAAGTCACCAGTTCTAGTTGTACTGATCGGGATACAACTCCGAGTGTCCGTTACCGTAGGACAGGCTATCGATAGATTGTTTCTTCCCTGCAGGGGTGCACCAACTTACCCACCACGCTCGATTAACTCCGGCCGGACACACTTTTCTGGGTCATGCCCGGCCTCGGCCAAACGATACGCCGCAACCCGACCTAGGCTCTAAAGAGAGGTCAGCACGCCGGACTAACCTATGCCCCCAGGGGTCTTGGGCCTTCGCCCTGGGAACCCTGCACGTTGCGAGGACGCTCCGGAAATAGACCTAGCCCCCTTAATACAAGCGCGGGCTTAACCAGTCCAATCCAAAGCGAGCCGCTCCTCGCTGACGTCTATAGAGCTTCGGCTGATGTATACGACACAGAACGCCCATACTATGCCCACGTGATGGTTAGTGCTATCAGGCCAGGGGCCCCTCGGATCAAATATCCAAACCGTTAGTGTGTTGGTAGTGCGGTAACGAGTAGAGACTCACGAAAGATGTGACCCCGTCGCCCCGTCTCGAGGACTTGCGGCAAGGGCTAAGAATGCCCGGCCACGCCTCGTGTTCAGCTCTTGGGCACCATCCAGGTCCACCCGACTCCATATCACTCTCATCATAATCTCGTGCGGGTACCCCTCAGGACCGACCCGTCTTTATCCAGAATAAACAGTATCAACAGTTTTGTAAAGGCATCCGTGTGGCTACCATATCAAGAAGGAATCCGAGGCATCACCCTCGTTGGATTCCTACCTGACGTAAACATCAATGTGAATGAAGGAGGAATCACCCTCGAGGTCCACACTTGAGCAGTTGGACGACAATGTCGTTGTCGGGGGTGGTGTAGGAGGAATCACCCTCGCTGACCACGACCGAATAACTAACCTACAAGGTTATCATCAGAAGTGCTGACGAGGTATCACCCTCGGCACTCGATGATAACCCAGTAGTGTCGAGCAACTAAGGGGAAAGTGAGGTGCGGTGCCGAGGCCTGGTCTTCGATCCCATTGATCGGGTCTTCTGAGAATCCAGCGGGGCAGTCGGGATAAAGTGGGGTCTCAGATAGGTCTCTACCCAGCCTATACTAAACAGTTTAGGATAAGCAGGTAGGTAACAATAGCATGTTACAATAAACAGGCTATGCAGCAGAAATAGGATAATAGTAGCAACAGAAACTTCTAATGCAAGCATAAGAGAGAGAAGAGTAGGCGATATCGGAATGCTCAAAAAGGGGGTGCTTGCCTGTAAGCTCGGTGGCAAGGGTCTGATCGTCAGGAGCGTAGTCGACCTCCGGAGCTGCGTCGGTCTCAGGAGCTACGTCGACGTCGGGGTCTACCGAGAGAGAACAAGGGGAAGAAACATATAAATACACAGCAAACAATGCAATACAGGGCATGCCATGCCTAGGATGCCGTGCAGGGTTGCCTAAAGATGCACCTAAGTCATTTTAGTTATTTTAGGATTAACGCGAGATTTCTTATCCGGTGATTATGCACTATTCATATACTGGAATCGGACTAAAAGTTACGGGTTCTTCTACGTAGGGGGTTCCGGCAACGAAACAGACGGCACGATCAAAATTGTCTCATCGTTCTGAGCGACTTTCATGTATAAAGTTTTTCAATCTGAGCTACGGTTTAAAAGTTATGAATTTTTTAAAATTAAAGCATTTTCTGAAATTATTTTTATTAACAGAAATGGATTAAAAGTGAATTATGACGCCAGCATGATGTCAGCTCTGCGTCAGCAGTCAACTGTGACCGTTGACTGGTCAATCTGACGCCTGGGACCCACCTGTCATTGACAGTGGGGTTTTAACAGTGCTTAAACTAATTTAATTACCTAATTAACTAGCAGGGTCCCAGTGTCAGTGTCTAATCAATTTAATTAATTAGGTTAACTAATTTAATCCTGCTTAATTAGTTAAACAGTGGGGTGGACCCCACATGGCAGTGACTGGGTGGCCCAGTCAGCGCGTTGACCGCGGTCAACGCAGTTAGCAGGGCTGCGGGGCCCATCGGCAACGACTCAGGCGGCCCCACTGGTCAGGCCACGCTGGTGGTGGCACCGGAGATGGCTCTGGCGAGCGCAAATACGGCGGCCGAACGCCGGCGCCCTCGGGTTTCCTCTGTAGTGGTCTGTTTTGGACGCGGTTTGTCCCTACGGCATCGGGGGACTTGTGCGCATCCAACGGCAGTGGTCGGCGAGGCTGAGACGAAGCACAGCGACGGCGACGACTATCACGGCGGATGCCGGAGTACGGGAAGCGCAGGGTCGAGCTCATGGGCCTCATCTCGAAGAGGTAAATGGCGCGGAAGCATCCTGGGAGTGCGACGAACACGATGGCGTGCTCAGAAGCGCTTGCCAGTGGCCCTAACTACAGCTGCGACGAGGCACGACGGCGAGAGCTTCGAGCGGAGCAAAACGACCACGACAGCGGCGCTACGGCTACGGGCTTAGAGCGGAATCAAAGGGGAAAGGAGGGCGGCCTCACAGCGGTGACGAGGAGCTGCTCGGGGAGGCGCGGGAGGCATTGACGGCGACGGAATCCGCGACGGCGATGCGGTGGCCGGAGGTTGAAGACAACCTCGTCCTCGATGTTGCGGTGGCGCCGAGCTCGTACCAGCGGTCGTGGACGACGAGGCGGTCGACGAGGGAGCCCGAGGACCCGTTGGTGCGGTGCGGCGGGGACGGTGGCCGCGGCGGAGCACGACCATGGCAATGACGGCGTCGGGCCGCTCTGGATCGAAGAGAGGCAGCAAGGGGAAGGGGGATATGAGGTTTAGGGTTTCCCGGGAGCGAGGGGAGGCTCTATATCCCCTCCAGGGCGCCGTTGGATGCCCGAGGCATCGGCAATCACTGGCCATGGCGACTATGGCGTGGACACGAGTAAGGGGACGGCTGTGGTGGTGGGTTGGGCTGCGGTGCTGCTGCTAGTTGGGCCAACAGTGCACAATGGGGTCCTTCTCTTTTTCTGCCTTTTCCTTTTTCTGCTTTACTTTTAATCTCTGTTTTGCAAATGGTTTGGTCACTTGGTGACTTTTGTAAATTGTGTGACTTAGCTCAGATATTACAGTGCAATAATATCTAATACTGGAAATTAGTTTGGGCAAATTGTGCTTTCATATGAATTTTTAATAAATGAAAAGGATCAAAGGGGTGCTGTTTAGGTACTGTTTCTTAAAGCTAGGGTCACTTAACTAATTCAATTATTATTGATCTTATTTTTATAATTTCTTTGGGAATATTTGCAACATCATGAACATTTTTGTTTGGCAGTTTGAAGAAATATTTATCTGACTTTATTTTAAATTTTGAACTTGAGGTAGAAGTATTTCTTAAAGGGGTTTTTCTTATGGCATCATGATGATAAATTGGCATGATTAAGAGGAGATCACCGTGGTTGGAACATGGGGGTGTTACACAAACAGATTATTTATTCGAACCATGAGCGTTAGACCAACAACGGATACGTGCCATGCTTCGGTTAAGCAATAAAGCGGCAGCATTAATCATCAAAATAGAAAAACAATATACGTACCGCCACGCGACCCATGTGCCGTGCAAGCAGGCGTGAGTTAACGGGACGCATGCGAGCAGTCCGCCGCGCAGGCAGACCGGGAGGCGTGCGTGCAGGTGTGTGAATTGACGGGAGGCTTGCTCGCTGCGCAGTGTCATCGGGAGGCATGCGAGTAGCTGTGTGAAATGACGGTAGGCATGCCAGTAGTCCAGTGCGCAAGCTCACCGGGAGGCGAGCCAGCGGTTTGACCGCCACCCGCCTCTCTCCCACTACTCCATATTAATGGAGCGCCCGAGTGGCCGCACCCCCACCTTTGCCACACACACAGTGCTCTCTCTCTCCGTCTACATCCTCGACGCCGCTCTCAGTCCTCAAAGCCGTCATTGTATGAGGATGCCGCCGAAACACCCCATCGGAGGGAGTGGTGACACCGGGGCTGCTGAAGAACCGGAGCACGGCGTGAAGATGGAGACAGAGGCTGCCGTCGCCGCCGCCGAGGTATCGCTGCACCTTGACGCCGTCGACGGCGTCGTGCTTCCACAGCCGGAGCCGGAGGTCCACACCGACTCGGGCGACGACTCCGGTGACGACTCGGGCGACGACTCCGGCGACGACTCCGACGACGACGGACAACCGGTTAGTCATCAATGCCCATTTATGTGTCAAATACATCCTAGGGTTTCTCTGGTTACTCCTGCCTCCCCCTTTTTGGAATAGAAATCCTATGGTTATGTTCTCTCAATCCATGAAATCTGAGTAAGTTTTGTTAGATCCGTGTAGTGTATTGATTGTTTGAATGGTACAAATGATAAGTGATTAGTTGTTTCATCTGTGCAAATGATTTCTGCTAATAATCCAACTAGGGTTAGTGTTCGTGCTAATAATTCCTAGCGAGGTCTTGACAATTGATTTTGAATGACCTGCATATATGTTTGTGCTATTTTTTTTCAAGATTGATTTGTACATAGAGGATTGTGCTTAAAAATCGAGCCATAATCTCTGGATATGTCTAAAAAAATAGCCATAAATTCCTAATCCTACTTTACCGCATGTAAACATTGATTTGATGCCAAATTTTGGCAACTGCCAAATGTTCGCTAGAGATTAGTTTGTATTCCAAATTTGACGCCACATTTTTTTACTATATGTATAGGTGCTATTTGACGATGTCGACAGTGAGAATGAAGATGGCCAGAGGAGGTACAAGAGGCAAATCCTCAGGGAGCTTTATGCGGGAATGCATAGCAAGCGTATTAGGAGCCGGAACGGGGGCTATTGATGCCCATTTTGCAACCAAAAGCTTCATGACGCGTATCAAAGTGTTCTGGCGCATGCAAGAGGATGAGTCGTTGGCTCCTTCAGGCAGAAGTATTCTCGCAGGGTGGTGCATGCCGCGTACGTTGAGTACCTGGAGAAGCTTCAGGATCGTGCCGGCAGATGAGATGAGATGTGGGATTGAACTATGTATGGCTATGTAGGATCTTAATTATAAATGTGCTTGAGTATGCTTAATGACGGTTGAACTATATACTTATGGTTGAACTATGCTTGTGTACGCTTATTATCTTTGCATGAGTATGTTTAATCTATGTTTACTTATGTCTAAATGTGGGATATGGATACAATCAGTTCGGTTGATGGAATCTACCACCGCCCGGGTTTATTGGTCCCATTTGTAATTTGTGTTAAATTTTGACCAAAGATTTAACTGACATAATATTAGTGCAGGTCAGCAAAAATTATATCATTGGATTCATATTTGAACATAGTGTTCAATGATATAATTTTTGATGACATGCATAAATATTTGTTAGTTAAATCTTTGGTCAAAATTTGGCATAAATTACAAAGGGGACCAATAAACCAGGACAGAGGTAGTACGTCAATCACACACGGTTCCCAAATTGGAACCGTGTGCAATGACTTTCATTTTCCCAGTTACGTCAATCACACACGGTTGGCTCTAGCAAATCGTTGCCTCCGAAACTCTTTGTAGGACAGAAAACCCTCACCACCCAATTCAAAAAAAAAACTCACCATCCCCACGTCCCAAAAACCCTCACCCCGCCCGCCACCCCCTCCGGTCCACATTCACACCTACACAAGCTCCTCCGCGACTCTGCATGGCACCGCCTATCGCCGCGGCAACCACTTAGCTCGATGCCTATCGCCGCCGCCAGGCTGCCGGCAAACCCTACCTCATTTTTCCATTTCCGCTTGCCGCCGCCTATCGCCATTGACTTTCTCGACGCTGCTCGCGGTTGACCCAGCTCCGCCTGATTGGGCAATCCGCGGTACTGAGGTTTTTTTCTCATGGACAACAAGGTAACTAATTCACTGAGATATTCCCTCATCTCTTATCCCAGTTCACCTGCCTCCTTTACTCACCCGGCCGAAATCGTCGTGAATTCATTTTTATTCGAGCTGATTTGAGGGTTTTCTTTCATTCATAGAGTCTATAGTGCGCGGACACATCAGGACTTTGCGGCCTCGGCCAGACATCTGTGGAGTTCCATCTCACCGTACCAGATGACTTCAGGATGCGCACGGTATGTTCAATCTCACCCTACATCGGTTGGCATGGCCTACTTTCCTGAACATATACTATATATTGCTACATCTGGATAAAAGGTGCCACATGCAGCATATACGTCAAAGGGGATTTCCCCCCCTCTTTTTCTATATTAGGCAAATTAATGATGTATTGTTCTTTCGATTACTCTCATATTCCCATGACATCATGGTTACACTATCTGTTTAATTATAGTTTTTTGTCCTTTGATTTCAACTGCTGCACTGTTCTTTCAATTTCACCCATATTTGCATTTTACCATATTCTTTAACAATCCTACCATTTTCTGCAGCACATCCCTTGCTATGCAACAGCATCAGTAGTACACAATCTTGCCCTTTACATAACTCAAGACTGCAGGGATGCCATACTGAACACAAACCATTGATTTACAATCGTTGCTACTGTCGGACTTGATGAACGTGGTGACTCCTATTTTGGCACGGGCCTTTGACATAAATTTCTAAGTTTTATGTACTGAAAGCTGGCACTAAAATTGCACTGCACATAAAAGAGCCTGGTCATGAGATATATGCTAACTTCCCCGACGATATCATCCATCGAGACTTTGTTTGAAGTAAGTGTTCTTTTCAAGTATCTGCATGTTGACTTACCCAGCAATATCAAAGGAATTGTGTAGTATTTAAGCAACCAATTGTTATTCCATTTTCTTACTATATTCCTACCTACTAACTTCTAGTTACCAATACACTTTTCTTCTGCCCTGTCTTAACTAAATGTTCCATGTACTCCCACTTCTATCAGAAAGCGCCGCTGACGAGGAGACTCCGGAGGTGGAGAACGAGGCTGCCAACAAGCGGAGGCGGGTCGAGAAAGAATCGCAAACGAATCCAGCAGGCCAAGACTTCATCAGCAGCCTCCCCGATTGTATGTTGATAGTCATCATCTCCCTCCTCCCAATCAAATATGGGGCGAGGACAACCGTCCTTTCCTGGCGATGGCGCCCCCTATGGCACTCCACCCCTCTCGACCTCATCAACGCCCACGAGCTCTGCCATGGCTATCGCAAAAGCTTGGATGTGTTCTCCCAGATCCTGGCCAGTCACCTTGGCCCAATCAGAGGCCTTATCACGGGCAAGTTCCGTTCCAACGGCAAGGACCGAGCCAAGCTTGACGAGTGGTTCTGATCCCCCGCCCTAGATCAGCTCGAGGAGCTCAGTTTTAATGATGGGCATATGCACTCACTGCCAACGTCCGCGCGCCGCCTCGTGCCCACGCTGCGCCTCTGCCAAGTTCATGAACTGCCACCCCCCCTTAATGACGCGTCCGCTCTTTTTCTACCACGACTGAAGCACCTTGAGCTTGTCGCCGTCTGCATCCCAAAGGATGACATGGAGCGCTTGCTCCGCGGTTGTACTGCACTCGAGTACCTTCGTCTTCAGCCGATCAATGGGTTGAGTAGCTTCCACATCACCTCCATGAATCTCCGGACTATTTATGTGTGTTGCTGGTGCTGCAACAAGAGATCACAAAAGGTGGACCACAATATGGTCATTGAGGACACACCTTCACTTGAGAAATTATTTGTAGTTGATCAACAAGGTCCAACAAGAATCATTGTCATTTCTGCGCCAAAATTGAGAGTGGTGGGCTACTCGTCTGTCAAATACTCCGAACTTGTTATTGGATCCACACCCGTTCAGGTACAACAGTCGCCTTCTACCTCTCCTTGATATCAACATTATTTCTAATTTTGAAGATGTATGTTCGTCTGTCATCCAGAAAATGATTCCGACAAGCTTGACCCCGAATCTGTGTACAGTGAAGGTCTTGGCACTAGAATCTATCGGCCCCAACCTACACCAAGTCGTCAGTTTCCAGAGATGCTTTCCGTGCCTGGAGAAGCTGTATATCGAGGTGATGTTCCTTTCTTGTTAAATGTTAACCATAAGGGAGTTCAATTTTTAGCACCTTTTCCCAAGTTTACAATGACAATGTACTACGATTTCCGAAGGAATTTTGGAGGATTTCAGTACATACATTTTCCCCCATATTGGTTGCTTGATTCACATTGTTACAATCCATAAGCATTTCTCCTTTGGATTCATATATACTAGTTTTCTTAGGGAATTTTTCATCCACTCTAACCTCTTGAGAAGAAGGCTACATTTTTCTAGATTGTAATCAAATGCCCATGTTAATCATGTCGGATCGAAGATGGCACGTTAGTGCATTTTACAAATCCTGCAAACCAAATAGGCATGTAGTAGTGTTCAAAACTACATGTAGGCACTAACACGTTCTCTTCTTTTGCAGATAATATTAGGCCCGGTGGTGGATAATGTGATACAATATAACAATCACATCGAATTCCTAGATCTTCATCTCTTAGAAATTACTTTGAACTCATACCGAGGGACCTTACCGAAGATTATATTTGCCAGGTTCTTTGTTGTCAGAGCAAGGGTGCTGAAGGTAATGAGGTTTGCCCTGCATTTATTTCGCAAAAATGAATGGTTTGTTGATCAGCGCCGGCGGCTGCGGCGGAATGGAAAAGGCTCCGAAAAAGCTGAATTTCATTTTGGAACTTCAGATGACAGAGTAATCGGAAGTCATCATGTCAACCCCATACATGACTTGTCAGTGGCTGATCCCTTTGCAGAAATGATGAGGTTTCGAAACAAGCCTTAAAAGTGGTAATATTAGTTTGAACCTCTCGTATATCCATGTTCAGATGATCAGCGCGGGCGTTTGTAGCTGAATGAGCTGAATTTCATTTCTAATATCAGTTTGAACCTTGTAATCTTTGAATTTGAGCCATATAACTCTGGATTTGAACCTTGTAATACTTCGGGCTTTTGTGGTACAATCGTTGAAATGACATCGTACAAGACTCGTATATTGGTAGTACTATTTTGACCTTAATATGCAATAGACTTAGATTTTATTAACCATTCTCGAATGTGTTTCCGTTGTCGATCTTATAGAAAATGATCTGTATAGCTAACTCGACTGCAATCTTCTACATTATTGCACAAAGTTGGTTTCTTCAACCGTGTGCCCTATAGGGCGCAGAATTAATTATCGCACTTGAGTGTCCATCATCACCCTTCTATGTTACTTCGACCTCATCACTTCTATGTTACTTTGACCTCATCACCCACGGGTAAACTTATGATCGAAGTCATTCCACGCACTTTGTTTTTGCAAAGCTTTTTGCCAATAAACGCCCATGATTTGCCCCTCTTCTAGCCGACGAGTGGCCAAACTAGGCGGGCGGGAAGCTTGCGCCGTTGCTGCGTGATAAACTGCGCGGTTGCACGGGAACAGGCTTTTGGAAATATGTCCTAGAGGCATTAATAAATTGGTTATTATCATATTTCCATGTTCATGATAATCGTTTATTATCCATGCTAGAATTGTATTGATCGGAAACTCAAATACATGTGTGGATACATAGACAACAATATGTCCCTAGTGAGCCTCTACTAGACTAGCTTGTTGATCAAAGATGGTTAAGGTTTCCTAACAATAGGCATGAGTTGTCATTTGATAATGGGGTCACATCATTAGGAGAATGATGTGATGGACTAGACCCGGTCGTAAGCTTAGCATCAGATCGTTTAAGTTATTTGCTATAGCTTTCTTCATGTCAAGTATATGTTAATTTGACCATGAGATCATGCAACTCACTAACACCAGAGGAGTACCTTGTGTGTATCAAACGTCGCAACGTAACTGGGTGACTATAAAGATGCTCTACAGGTATCTCCGAGGGTGTCTGTTGAGTTGGCATGGATCAAGACTGGGATTTGTCACTCTGTATGACGGAGAGGTATCTCAGGGCCCACTCGGTAATACAGCATCACAATAAGCTTGCAAGCAATGTGAATAAAGAGTTAGCCACGGGATCTTGTATTACGGAACGAGTAAAGAGGCTTGCCGATAACGAGATTGAACTAGGTATGGAGATACCGACAATCGAATATTGGGCAAGTAACATACCGATGGACAAAGGGAATTGTATACGGGATTAATTGAATCCTTGACATCGTGGTTCAACCGATAAAGATCTTCGTGGAATATGTAGGAACGAATATGGGCATCCAGGTCCCGCTATTGGTTATTGACCGGAGAGGAGTCTCGGTCATGTCTACATGATTCTCGAACCCGTAGGGTCGCACGCTTAACCTTCGGTAGTGCTAGGGTAGTATTGAGATATTAATAGTGGAAATTCCAAAGGTTGTTCGGAGTCCCGGATGGGATCCCGAACATCACGAGGAGCTCCGGAATGGTCCAGAGGTAAAGATTCATATATGGAAAGTTGTTATCGGGGTTCCGAAAAAAGTTCGAGTTTTTTCGGTATTGTACCGGGAAGGTCCTAGGAGGTTCCAGAGTGGGGCCCACCTGCATGGGGGGACCACATGAACGTGGGTAGTTTGGAAAGTCCCTACAACCCTGGTCTAGGTGCACCAAGATCCTCCCTTGAAAGGAATAGTATCATTGTAGGAGATATGCCCTAGAGGCAATAATAAATGTTATTATTTATCTCCGTGTTCATAATTAGGTTTATGTTCCATGCTATAACTGCTGTGGTTCCCGAGCCCGTATATCCATAAAGGCTCTGGGGAAAACCCATGTGCACGTGTGGAATAATAAACGATAAAATGTATTCCTAGTCATGCCTCTAAGACTAGCTCAAGTGTTGCATGATGATTATGTTTTCCCAATCATAGGCATGTCTATGCCAGCAACTTTGAGGGCACAAATGTTAGAAGAACATTTGTGTTGAATCGACCCGATTGATGTTATGCTATGAGATACATTCGTCACAAGTTAATGGTTAATAGCACAGAGATGGTTAACGTTTGCATGATTCCTCAGACCATGAGAGTATCGAGTTTCTTCATGCTTGCTTCATGAACTTTGGGGTTTGTTAAACGTCATCCGTAAATGGGTGGCTATTACGGCGGCTTACGGGTTCATGGGAAAGTATGTCAAGTAACTTGATAGCTCAAGATTGGGATTTGCTCCTCCGACGATGGAGAGATATCTCTGGGCCCTCTCGGTGTTACGGTATCCATCATCGTCTGGCCAGACACTTTGTGATTTGATCACGGGGATGCCAGAACACGGTAACGAGAAAAGAGAACAATACCGGTAACGAGGTAACTAGCATAGTGGACAAGTTGTTGATCCACGGGAATGCCAACATGTCTCACCTCGGGTATTTGTAACATATCGCGAAGCAACAGGAATAGCACACGACAACTGGAGGTTCACTCGAATATTCATTCGTGTGGGTATAGGGGTCAATATGGGTGTCCACGGCTCCGATGTTGATCATTGATCGGAAGGGGTTCCGTGTCATGTCTATACTTCACCGAACCTATAGGGTCACACGCTTAAGGGTCATCTATCTGCTGACTACTAGACAGGGAGTCTGAGAGAAAATCACCGAAAAAGTTTCGGACACCGAAAAAGTTTCGGACAGCGGAAAAGTTCCGCAGAGAGAGGTCACCGGATGAGTTCTGGTGAAACTGAAAAGTTGTTTCAGAGGATACCATAAAGTCAAATTGGTTTCGGCACATGCCCGATAATTCTTGGAGGATGCCAGAATCATTCTGGAAACTTTTGGGAATTTTCTGGAAGAAAAACCGGAAATGTTCCGGAGCTGCCGGAACCACTTCAGATGCTTTTCGCAGATGAAAATCACTAATCTGGAATTGTTCCAGAACACGTTGAAAATTATTTTAGTGGGTACTGGAAATGTTCTAAGCCCACATAAATATTTTCAGTTCGAACGGACGCTGAAAAATGTCGTCGTGAATAGTGAAAGTGCTTTTTGGGTGGCTTCTTGGAGAAGCCACCTTGAGGGTCCTTTGGTATTTTTCTCCTTGGCTTCTTGGAGAAGCCACCCTTGGGCTTGGCCTATAAATAGGGGTGGAGGGGGCTGCCTAAAGACTCACTCCTTCTCACATACAAGTGCCATTGCAATGATCTGGCTTCTCTCTCCCTCCCCGCGAAATAGTTTCGTAGAGCCGAAAGGCTGTCTGGGTTCCGGTGGGAACTAGTTCTGGACGGCGAAGCCCTGCCGGATAGATGACACCGTATGTGTGCAACTCTGTAGAGAGGTCGTAGTTTCGATCTTAGTGCCCGAGGGGCTGTTCGAGAGTGCCTCCCGAAGGGCTGTCCAAGTGACGGTCCGAGTTCTGTGAGTCCTCCCGAAGGGCTGTCCGAGTGACCATTCGAGTTTCGAAGGTCCTCCCGAAGGGCTGTCCGCGACATCGTCCGGGGGACTGTTCGACCGCCTCCCGGAGGGCTGTCCGAAGGGAAGACGAGGGTATACATCCTCGCGGTTGGGAGGTTGTAAATCCTAGCTGCGGGGATCTGCACCGCCGATCGTCATCGACTCTACTTCCGCTGCGCTACGAGTCGGTAACGAAAATGATCAAACCTTGTATGCAGTCTCCATAGTGGTCCTGGGCTGGTGCGTAGGTCGGAAAATTTTTGTTTTTTGCTGCGTTACCCTACAATCATATCCCAAAGGAATAAGATCAGGATCCCTAAAAAGGGGGGATAGCGATCGGTGGGGAAGGAAAGGAGGGATTTCCTTCCTCCCCCTTTGACCAACGCCCCTAGGGCCTTGGAGGGCAAGCCAGAAGCCCCCTCCACGCCTATATAAAGGTGGGGAGGCGTTAGGGGCAGCCCCCCTTCGCCCCTTGCCCATTACCTCTCCCAACTCCTCCCACGTTTCACGGTACGCGCTTGGCGAAGCCCTGCCGGAGTTCCGCTGCCACCACCACCACCATGCCGTCATGTTGGTTAATATCTCATCTACCTCCTCTCCCTCCCTTGCTGGATCAAGAAGGAGAGGACGCCCCCGATACGTACGTGTGCTAAACTCGGAGGTGCCGCACGTGCGGTACTTGGATCGGATTGGATCTCGACGCGAGTACGACTATGCCAACCACGATCTCTAGATCGTTAACGCTTTCGGTCTACAAGGGTATGTACACACCACTCTCCTCTCGTAGATGTGCATCTCCTAGATTGATCTTGGTGAGCGTAGGAATTTTTTTGTTTCCCATGCAAAGTTCCCCAACAGTGGTATCAGAGCTAGGTCTTGCGTAGATGACATCACGAGTAGAACACAAACAAGTTTGTGGGCGTTGATATTCAGATTGCTTCCTTCCTTGGTCTTTTCTTGATTCAGTGGTATTGTGGGATGAAGCGGCCCGAACCAACTTTACATGTCCACGTACATGAGACCGGTTCCATCGACAGACATGTGACTTTGTTGCATAAAGATGGCTGGCGGGTGTCTGTCTCTCCCACCTTAATTGAATCGGATTCGACAAAGGCGGTCCTTGTAGAAGGTTAAATAGCAACTTGCATATCACCTTGTGGCTTTGTGTAGGTAAGAATCGTTCTTGCTAGATACCCATAGCAGCCACGTAAAACATGCAACAACAATTAGAGGACGTCTAACTTGTTTTTGCAGGGTATGTTGTGATATGATATGGCCAAAGACATGATGAAATATATTTGATGTATGAGATGATCATGTTTGTAATAGTTTATATCGACTTGCATGTCGATGCATACGGCAACCGGCAAGAGCCATAGGGTTGACTTTAATTATTGTATGACCTGCGTGTCAATCATTAAGTGCTATGTAATGCTTTACTTTATCGCTAAGCGATAGCAATAGTAGTAGAAGCATGGTTGGCATGACAACCCCGATGGCGACACGATGATGGAGATCATGGTGTCATGCCGGTGACGATGGAGATCATGCCGGTGCTTTGGAGATGGAGATCAAAAGCACAAGTTGATGGCCATATCATGTCACTTATGATTTGCATGTGATGTTAATCCTTTTATGCATCTTATTTTGCTTAGGATGACGGTAGCATCATAAGGTGATCCCTCACTAAAATTTCAAGATAAAATTGTGTTCTCCCCAAGTGTGCACCGCTGCGAAAGTTCGTCGTTTCGAAGCACCACGTGATGATCGGGTGTGATAGACTCTACGTTCACATACAACGGGTGCAAGCCAGTTTTGCACATGCGGAACACTTGTGTTAAACTTGACGAGCCTAGCATGTACAGACATGGCCTCGGAACACAAGAGACCTAAAGGTCGAACACGAGTCATATAGTAGATATGATCAACATGGAGATATTCACCATTGAAACCACCTCATCTCACGTGATGATCGAACTTGGGTTGGTGAATTTGGATCGTGTTACACTCGGACAACCGGAGGGATGTTGATTTTAGTGGGAGTTCTTTGGTAATATGATTAATTGAACTCATTTATCATGAACAATAGTCTAAGTTACCTTTGCAAATTTATGTTGTAGATCAATGGCTCGCGTTGTAGCTCCCTGTTTCAATACGTTCCTAGAGAAAGACTAAGTTGACAGATATTATAAGCAATTATGCGGACTAGGGCCGTATTCTGAGGATTGTCCTCACTGCTGCACATAAGGCTTATGTCCGTGATGCACCGCTCGGTGTGCCAACCCCTCTAGTGTCATCTGTGGATGTTGTGAACATCTGGCAGACACGTTCTGATGTCTACTTGATAGTTTAGTGCGCCATGCTTTACGGCTTAGAATCGGGGCTCCAAAGGCGTTTTGAACACCATGGAACATATGAGATGTTCCAAGAGTTGAAATTGGTATTTCAGGCTCATGCCCGTGTTGAGAGGTATGACACCTCTTACAAGTTCTTTGTCTACAAGATGGAGGAGAATAGCTCAGCCAGTGAGCATGTGCTCTGAATGTTTAGGTGCTACAATCGCTTGAATCAAGTGGGAGTTAATCTTTCAGATAAGATAGTGATTGACAGGGTTCTCTAGTCACTATCACCAAGCTGCTAGAGCCTCGTGATGAACTATAACATGCAAGGGATGGAGATGATCCCGGAGATGTTCGCGGTGCTTAAGGTCGCGAAGGTAGAAATCAAGAAGGAGTATCAAGTGTTGATGGTTAACAAGACCACTGGTTTCAAGAAGGGCAAGGGCAAGAAGGGAACCTTCATGAATGGCAAGCCAGTTGCTGCTCAAGTGAAGTAACCCACGGTTGAACCCAAACCCGAGACTAAGTGCTTCTATTGTAAGGGGAACGGTCACTGGTAGTGGAACTACCCCAAATACTTGGTAGATAAAGAAGGCTGGCAACTTCAACAAAAGTATATCTGATATACGTGTTATTGATGTGTACCTTACTAGTACTCCTAGTAGCACCTGGGTATTAGATACTGGTTCAGTTGCTAATATTGGTAACTCGAACCAAAAGCTGCGGAATAAACGGAGACTAGCTAAGGGCGAGGTGACGATGTGTGTTGGAAGTGTTTCCAAGGTTGATGTGATCACTATCGCACGCTCCTTCTACCTTCGGGATTAGTGTTGAACCTAGATAAATGTTATTTGGTGTCTGCGTTGAGCATGAACATGATTAGATCGTGTTTATTGCAATATAGTTATTCATTTAAGTCAGTGAATAATGGTTATTCTGTTTACATGAATAATACTTTCTATGGTCATGCACCCAAGGTGAATGGTTTATTGAATCTCGACCGTAGTGATACACATGTTCATAACATTGAGGCCAAAAGATGTAGAGTTGATAATGATAATACCACTCTCTTGTGGCGCTGCCGCTTAGGTCATGTTGGTGTAAAGCGCATGAAGAAACTCCATGATGATGGACTTTTGGAGTCACTTGATTTTGAATCACTTGACACATGCGAACCATGCCTCATGGGCAAGATGACTAAAACCCCGTTTTCCGGAACAATGGAACGGGCAATTGACTTGTTGGAAATCATACATACTGATGTGTGCGGCCCAATGAGTGTTGACGCGCGCTATGGATATCGTTACTTTCTCACCTTCACCGATGATTTGAGTAGATATGGGTATATTTACTTAATGAAGCATAAGTCTGAAACGTCTGAAAAGTTCAAGCAATATTAGAGTGAAGTTGAGAATCATCATCACAAAAAGATCAAATTCCTACGATATGATCGAACGGGAGAGTATATGAGTTATGAGTTTGGCAATCACTTAAGACAATGTGGAATTGTTTCACAACTGACGCCGCCTGGAACACCACAGCGTAATGGTGTGTCCGAATGTCGTAATTGTACCTTATTGGATATGGTGCGTTCTATGATGTCTCTTGCCGATATATCACTATCGCTTTGGTGCCCCCTAACGCGATTCTGACCCGCTCCAGCGACGCGCCGCCGTTGTTTTGGTCGCCGGAGCCACTCCGGCGCCGGCCGCTGACGTGGCTGCCCTGGGCCCACCCCTGGGCCTCTGCCAGTGTGTCCCAGGGGGGCCCAGTTGACCCATTGACCTCGGTCAACTGTGCTGACTGGGCAGCACAGTCACTGACCAGTGGGCCCCTTTGTTTAGTTAATTTAATTAAGCACTTTTTATTTAAAAACTAATTAGTTTAACCTAATTACCCACTGACATCTGGGGCCCACACCCATAATTAACCCTGTTAGTTAGTTTAATCCACTGTTAAGCTAACAGAGGCTGACATGTGGGTCCCACTGGACCCACAGGCCAGGTTTGACCCCGATCAACCGACCAGTTGACTGCTGACATCATCATTAAGTCATGCTGACGTCATAATTCATTTTCAATAATTCTGTTAATTTAAATAAATCCGTAAAATACTAAAATCTTTTAGAAAATTGTAGAAAATAAACCTTAGCTCGGATCGAAAAACTTTCTACATGAAAGTTGATCAGAACGACGAGACAAATCCGACCGTGCCATCTGTTTCCGTGTCGGGACCCTCTACGTAGGTGAACCTGCAACTTTCCTTCCGTTTCTGGTAGATGAATAGTGCATATACACCGGATAAATAAATCCCACTTTAATCCTAAAATAACTAAAATGACTTAGACATATCTTTAGGCAACCCTGCACTGCACCGTAGACATGGCATACTCTGTGCCGCATATGTTTGTTGTGTATTTATTTGTTTCCTCCCCCTCTCCTCTCTCGATAGACCCCGACACCGATGCAGTCCCCGAGGCCGACGCAGTTCCGGAGGTCGACTACGCCCCTGACGACCAGACCCTTGCCGCCGAGCTTCCAGGCAAGCACCCCCCCTTGAACATTCCGATATCGCCTATTCTTCTCTCTCTTATGCTTGCATTAGAAGTTGCTGATGTTACCGTTATCCTATTTCTGCTGCATAGCCTGTTTATTGTAACCTGCTGTTGTTACCTACCTGCTTATCCTAAACTATTTAGTATAGGCTGGTTAGAGACCCATCAGAGACCCCCACTTTGTTCCGACTGCCCCACTGGATTATCGGAAGACCCGATCAACGGGATCGAAGACCAGGCCCCGGCACCGCACATCACTTCCCCCTTAGTTGCTCGACACTACTGGGTTACTATCGAGTGCCGAGGGTGATACCTCATCAGCACTTCTGATGTTAACCTTGTAGGTTAGTTCATCGGTTATGGTCATCGAGGGTGATTCCTCCTTCTCCATTCCCGGTAACGACACTGTCGTGCAACTCCTCAAGAGTGGACCTCGAGGGTGATTCCTCCTTCATTCACCCTGACGATAACATCAGGTGGAATTCCATCGAGGGTGATTCCTTAGGGTTCCCCTTGGTGTTAGACACACGGATACTATGGTTAATATGACTTTACACTGAACCATGTCACTAAAGACGGGTCGGCCCTGAGGGGTACCCGCGCGAGCTTAATTGCAAGAGATGTGGAGTCGGGTTGACCTGGAGGGTGCCCGAGAGATGAATATGAGGCGTGGCCGGGCATTCTTAGCCCTTGCCGCAAGTCCTCGAGACGGGGCGACGGGGTCACATCGACTGTGAGTCTCTGCTCGTTACCGCGCGCTCCTAATCCACTAACGGTTTGGATATTTGATCCGAGAGGGCCTCTGGCCTGATAGCACTAACCATCACGTTGGCATAGTATGGGTGTTCTGCGTCGTATACATCAGCCGAAGCTTAATGGACGTCAGCGACTGAGTGGCGCGCGCTGGATTGGACTGGTTAAGCCCGTGCTTGTATTAAGGGGGCTAGGTCTGCTTTCAGTCGCCTGATGCAATGCGCAGGAGTTCCCGAGGTGATGGCCCAAGACCCCTGGGGGCATAGGTTTAGTCCGGCGTGCCGACCTCTCTATTAAGCCTAGGTCGGGTTGCGGCGTATCGTTTGGCCGAGGCTGGGCATGACCCAGTAAAGTGTGTCTGGCCGGAGTTAATCGAGCGTGGTGGGTAAGTTGGTGCACTCCTGCAGGGAAGAAAACATCTATCTATAGCCTGTCCTACGGTAACGGACACTCGGAGTTGTATCCCGATCGATACAACTAGAACCTAACACTTGAGATGATAACTGGATAGTATGGCTCATGGATTGCTTTCTCGCAGGGAGTCGAGAAAGGATCTCTGGCCGAGGTTGACGACACTACTACTACTTTATGCTAATCTGCACTCTTCTAATGCTGCATGACCGCTGAAGATGCTAGTCGTCGATAGGATTCGGCTTTCCCCTCTATTCTGGCATTTCTGCAACCCAGTCCACATATACAGCCTTCCTTTGAAAATGTTGCATATGTAGTGTAGATCCTTGCTTGCTGAGTTCTTCAGATGAGTACTCACAGTTGCTTTCCTTTCTTTTTCTTCCCATATCCGTTTGATGCAACTAGATGACGGAGCCCCTGAGATAGCTGCCCCCGCCGACGGCTACTACTACTACTACCCTCCTGGCGAGTACTACTACGAGGAGCCGTCTGACGACCAGGAGTAGGTTCGAAGGGTCCCAGGCAGGAGGCCTGCGCCTTTCGATCGTAGCTTTTGTTTTTACCCGCCTTTGTAAAGGCTTCTCTGTTTCTGTTTCATATCTGTACTCAGATATCTGATGCTTCCGCTGACGCTTGTATGCGAGCTTATGTATTCGAGCCCTCGAGGCCCCTGGCTTGTAATATAAAGCTTGTATGACTTTATTTATGTTTTAGAGTTGTGTTGTGATATCTTCAAGTGAGTCCTTAGGCTTGATCGTGTGCATTTGCGTGTATGATTAGTGCATGATTAAGCTGGGGGCATCACAGAAGGTAGAGCCCGATCCTCCATCTTCGTCGACCGGCACCTGCTTTGTCTCAGCCTTGTCTTGAGAGAACAATTGCTTCTTCTTTGTCGGCGCAGCCCACGGGCCCTTTGGAGCCCCCTCCCCGTTTGGCCGCGCGGCCGCCAAGGCCTTGTAGGCGAGCTTGAGGGCCGAGAGCATGTCCTTGGTGTCCCCCGCCACGGTGAGGACACCGCTGCTTCCCGGCATCTTCATGAGGTGGTAGCCAGGATGGGTTGCCACCATGAACTTGGTGTTGTACGGGAGGCCGATGCGGGCGATGTCGAAGTCGATGAGCTCGGTGCGGTAGTTGTCACGTGTGCCAAAGGTGACGGGGAGGCGGATCTGCCCTAGGGGGCAGGTGGAGCCATCAACGACCCCAGAGAAGGGCTTGGTGGGGAGGAGCCGGCCGTAGGGCACATGAAGCAGGCCGAACGCCTCCTCGGAGAGGACGTTGAGGCCAGCGCCGCCGTCGATGAGGGTCCGGGTGACTGCCACGTTGCAGATGGTGGGGGTGTAGATCAAAGGGAGCGCGCCAGCGCCGACCGAGGTCTTGGGGTGGTCCCTTGAGTCGAAGGTGAGGTCGGCCTTAGGCGCCACCCAGCCCAGAGGGGCTCCCCGCTGCGCGTGGGCGGCACCCACTCGGCGGAAGAACTGCTTGGCGTGGCGGTCTGAGGCCGGCACCTGCGACCTGCCAAGGATGGCCGCGACGGCGTGGGGCGCTGGTGTTGTGAAGCGCGCGATGAAGAGGCCGCACAGCTCCTCCCAGGAGGCCACTGAAGACTCTGGCAAGCCCATGAGCCAGGCACGCAGCTCTCCCGTAAGGGCCATGGGGAGCCAAGTCACCATGACCTTGTCGTTGCCGCCGGCCACCCAGACAGCCTCCGCATACGCCTGGAGAAACCCCGCCGGATCCGCCATGCCGTCCTATCGAGGTGGCAGCTCCTGCCTGAACTTTGGCGGCCATCGCACCTGCCGCAAGGCGGGGGAGAAAGCCCGGTGGCCCGTAGTACTCCCGGACGCGCCCGGCGGCCTGGCCAGTGGAGCCACGCCCGCCATGGGAACCGAACAGCGAGCGCGAGGTGCAGCTGACGAGGAGGTGAATCTTCAATGCACCCCTACCTGGCGCGCCAAATGTCGGATTCAGGGCTACGCAAACCCAAGAAAGATTCGAACTCTGGGGTGCGTGCGAAGGACTTGACCTCCCCGGTCTGTCGACCCGTCGATCTCACGGCCTAGCTCGATGAACTGGAAGGAAAAGGGACACGACAGTTTACCCAGGTTCTGGCCACCTTGCGGTGTAATACCCTACTCCTGCTTTGTGATGGATTAGCCTCGCGATGGGCTGGGGATGAACAAGTACAAGGGAAGAACTACCTCAGGAGGTCTGTTCTTGTGTTGGTGTATGCTGGTGAGGGTTCGGATGGCTCGATCCCCCTCCATGTTGGTGGCTAGTCTATATTTATAGTGGCCTTGGTCCTCTTCCCCCAAAATAGAGGCGGGAAGGGATCCCACAACGGCCAAATTTGAAGGGAGACAAATAGTACATCTTATCCTGACGAAAGGTGGTCTTCGCCTGCAAAGCTTCTGGTCGTGACACCGTGGTGGGCTCGGCGATGACCTCCGTCCTGGCGGTCCTGGTCTTGCAGCACGGGAATGGAAACCTTTGGTTTATTCCTCGGGGCTCTGCGCCTGCGCTTGCCCCCTTAGCAACAAAGAGGAAACCTGCTATACTGCGCCCGCTGGCGCCCGCCTGGCCTTGGTCGTCATAGCTTGCGTCACCTTAAGCTCATGAGGTGAGCGCCTGCATAGAAATCTCCGCTCCTAAGGAGCTTGCCTTGGGAGGCCGCTCCCTTTGGAGGTCTTGGCGTCGTCCGCCTCGCGAGGGTATTGCTTGGTCGATGCTGAAGATGGGCCGTACCAGGCCGTTGGTGGAGCCACGCCGTGGGCCGCAGGCAGACATGTTTGGGTACCTTGGTTCCCAGAACGCTGACAATGGTAGCAGCATCTACAATATGACATAAAGATTTGCGAAGTACACTCAGATCTGAATGTTGCAGACCCGTTGACTAAAACCTCTCTCACAAGCAAAACATGATAAAACCCCAGAAATCTTTGGGTGTTAATCACATGGTGATGTGAACTAGATTATTGACTCTAGTGCAAGTGGGAGACTGTTGGAAATATGCCCTAGAGGCAATAATAAATTGGTTATTATCATATTTCCCTGTTCATGATAATCGTTTATTATCCATGCTAGAATTGTATTGATCGGAAACTCAAATACATGTGTGGATACATAGACAACAATATGTCCCTAGTGAGCCTCTACTAGACTAGCTCGTTGATCAAAGATGGTTAAGGTTTCCTAACCATAGGCATGTGTTGTCATTTGATAATTGGGTCACATCATTAGGAGAATGATGTGATGGACTAGACCCGACCGTAAGCTTAGCATCAGATCGTTTAAGTTATTTGCTACAGCTTTCTTCATGTCAAGTATCTGTTCCTTTGACCATGAGATCATGCAACTCACTGACACCAGAGGAGTACCTTGTGTGTATCAAACGTCGCAACGTAACTGGGTGACTATAAAGATGCTCTACAGGTATCTCCGAGGGTGTCTGTTGAGTTGGCATGGATCAAGACTGGGATTTGTCACTCCGTATGATGGAGAGGTATCTCAGGGCCCACTCGGTAATACAACATCACAATAAGCTTGCGAGCAATGTGACTAAAGAGTTAGCCACAGGATCTTGTATTACGGAAGGAGTAAAGAGACTTGTCGATAATGAGATTGAACTAGGTATAGAGATACCGACGATCGAATCTCGGGCAAGTAACATGCTGATGGACAAAGGGAATTGTATACGGGATTAATTGAATCCTTGATGTCGTGGTTCAACCGATAAAGATCTTCATGGAATATGTAGGAACGAATATGGGCATCCAGGTCCCGCTATTGGTTATTGACCGGAGAGGAGTCTCGATCATGTCTACATGATTCTCGAACCCGTAGGGTCGCACGCTTAATGTTCGGTAGTGCTAGGGTAGTATTGAGATATTAATAGTGGAAATTCCAAAGGTTTTTCGGAGTCGCGGATGGGATCTGGGACATCACGAGGAGCTCCGGAATGGTTCGGAGGTAAAGATTCATATACAGAAAGTTGTTATCGGGCTTCCGGAAAAAGTTCAAGTTTTTTCGGTATTGTACCGGGAAGGTTCTAGAAGGTTTTGGAGTGGGGCCCACCTGCATGGGGGGGACCACATGAACGTGGGTAGTTGGGAAACTCCCTACAACCCTGGTCTAGGCGCACCAAGATCCTCCCTTGAAAGGAATAGTATCATATCCCAAAGGGAAAAGATCAGGATCCCTAAAAAGGTAGCGATCGGTGGGGTAGGAAAGGAGGGATTTCCTTCCTCCCCCTTTGACCAACGCCCCTAGGGTCTTGGAGGGCAAGCCACCAGCCCCCTCCACGCCTATATAAAGGTGGGGAGGCGTTAGGGGCAGCCCCCCCTTCGCCCCTTGCCCGTTACCTCTTCCAACTCCTCCCACATTTCACCGGTACGCGCTTGGCGAAGCCCTGCCGGAGTTTCGCTGCCACCACCACCACCATGCCATCGTGTTGGTTAATATCTCATCTACCTCCTCTCCCTCCCTTGCTAGATCGAGAAGGAGAGGATGCCGCTGAGCCATACATGTGCTAAACTCGGAGGTGCCGCTCGTGCGGTACTTGGATCAGATTGGATCTCGACGCGAGTACGACTACGCCAACCACGATCTCTAGATCGTTAATGCTTTCGGTCTACAAGGGTATGTAGACACCACTCTCCTCTCATAGATGTGCATCTCCTAGATTGATCTTGGTGAGCGTAGGAATTTTTTTTGTTTCCCATGCAACGTTCCCCAACACAGGCTCACCAACGATACATTTGGTGCCTCTTCGAGCCCACGCGTGGTCAAACGAAACACGTGTGGGGTGCTCAAGCATGCACTGGAATCCTCCACTACGAACGCGGTGACAAGACGTGATGATTACAGGCCGACCGGACCCTATTTATTATAGCGGCCATTTAACCCTTATGCCTCTTCAACCTTTCGATCGCGCCCCAGTATTGCAAGAAGCACACCCACCATGACAAATTCTTAGAGGGTATCCTTCACGACTCCCATGGCACTCCGAGCGGCTGACGATGATGAGCAGCAGTTCACCATGCATGCCGTGGTGGACACCCACAGAAGGTTCACGAGCTCTCGGTGGTGTACACCAACAACCCGGTCTGGGTGGAGCACTCCATCCACATCATGGAGCTGTTGCTTGCTGAGGAGAAGTATAAGGTGGTCGGGTTCGACCTCGAGTACACCCGCGCTTGTGCCGGGTCTCGTCCCAAGGTCGCCGTCGCCCAGATGTGTGTGCGCAATCATGTCCTCGTCTACCACTACTGCCTGGTCACAAGGCCTTGCGAGTGTTTTGCTAGGTTTGTTGACAACCCCCACTACATGTTCTCTACGGTGGACATCACCAACGATGTAAAGGTGCTCAAGAATTCGGGCATCGCCTGCCAAAATCTTGTCGACATCCAGGGCCAATACAATATCAGGGGTAGCAAGGAGCATGAGAAGGACTCACTGGTTCACCTCGCCGAGGCCATCATCGACCCCTACTACAGAGACATGAAGGATTCCTGCAACAAGGACAAGCGTGCCTGGCACTCGGCCTGGATGGAGAAACTCAACAAAGCTCACGTCATGTACACGGCCAAGGAGGCATACATGAGATACGATATGTACAGGCGGATCGTTGACATGAGGAAGTGCCTCCTTTCCCAAAACGGCCAGGGATCTAGCCGAAAGCAGAGCAATGCAAGCGTCGTCACAACAAGATGTAGATGATTAGATTCTCGTTTCTCCTAGTTTAGTATGCATGTAATTTCTTACTTTGGTGTGTGGAAATGTTATGTGTGTAGTCACTTATGTAATTGTATGCTTAATTTGGTTATGCAATGTTGTTCTTATACGTATATATGTTGATGTTCTGTAGACAGAGCAAATCACATCGCACACGGACTAAACAATGGAACCCGTTGGTGATGATTTCATCAATCACTCACAATTGTATACCAGCAATCGTTTGCTCACAACACACACGGCTTGTTAACAGGAATCGTTTGTGTTGTTATCGGTCTTCCCACACATTTCCGATTACAGAACTGTTTGCCGCGTATCACACACATCTTGTTAAGTTGAACCATTTCTGTTCTCTTGGCTCAACGCAAACAGTTCATTCGAGCGAACTGTATGCCGTATATCGCACACACCTTCATCTGGCTGATCGTTTCTTTTGTGTTTCCTAATCACAAACAGTTCATCCGAGTGAACTGTATGCCGTATATCACGCACACCTTCATCTGGCTGCCCGTTTATGTTGTTCCGCCTCATCATAAACAGTTCATCGGGGTGAACTGTATGCCGTATATCGCGCACACCTTGATCTGGCTGCCCATTTCTGTTGTTCTTTCTCATCGCAAACTGTTCGTATGGATCAACCATATGCCCCGCATCGCACACGCAACTAAAATTTGAACCGTGTTTGATGTATCCGCCATCGCAAACGTTTTGCATATTTTTTGACGGTTTTTTTACATCACCGTTTGCGATTAATGCATCGCACATAGTTTCATCGAGGGGTCTCTGATTGTAGTGTCGCGTTAGCAGCATCCTGCAGTAGTGCCCCTTCATTGAATGACCGATAGCGAAACCGTGGACATCCATATCGGTCCCTATGATTACACGAATGATATTCGAGTGAACCTTTGGTTATCATGTGAAGTTCCCTTTGCTTCGTGATACTTTACAAAACCCAGTGTGCATTGGTATCCTCCAGAGTCATCACCATGCTCACTATATCGTTGCTCCCGTTACCGGTTTTTTTCCTCTTTCTCGTTGACGTGTTCCGGCATCCCCGTGATGTAGTCACCTATGTCTGGCCAGACGATGATGGATGTGTCACACGGAGAGGGCCCTAAGAATATCTCTCCATCATTGGACGAGCAAATCCCACTCTCGAGCTGTTCGGTCACTTGTCAAACTTTCCAGTGAGCCTGAAAGTTGTCGTTATGATCACCTTGTTATAGATGACGTTTGAGCAACCCCAATGCCCACCATCCAGAAGGAAGTGACCGATACACTCTCATGGTCTGAGGAACTAAAACACATGCTAACACTCCGTGTTATAACAAATGATTTTAGACGATGTAATCACATAGTATATCAGACAAGTATTGGGTCGATTCAATATGACCGTTCTTCTAACATCATACCCTCAATGTAGTTGTTGGGCTATCGTTACACTTAACGATATCCTAAGATCCAGAAAACGTGATCACCAACAACACTTGAGCCAGTCTTAGAGGCGAGGCCGGGAACCTATTGTTTACCGTTTATCATTCCACACGTGCATATGAGTTTTCAACTGAATCGCATTTTCCAGGATCATAGCAGTTATAGCATGGAATATAAACTCTTAAATATGAATAATGGAAATATAATAATACAATATTATTGCCTCTAGGGCATATTTCCAACAGTCTCCCACTTGCACTAGAGTCAATAATCTAGTTAGCACTTTTAACTTTTACACCAATGGCAATCTGGTGTCAGTTCATGCTTTGCTTGTGGTATAGACTTCGTCCTATCGAATCTGACAACTTCAGATCCGCGTGTATCATTTGCATTTCTATGCATTTATAATGCTTTCACAAGAATTCATAATTTGTGTGAAACCGGCTTTGTATATATATATTGAATTACTGGTAGAACCTTTGATTCCTTAGACTGAGTTATGGAACTACTATTAAGAATAGTGTTCCAATGATACAATCATCTAGAAACCATACCAAGCCCATGAATGAACTTTCGATTCATCACCCTTGATTTTTGCTTCTAAAACAATAATATACTTAGCCTTCTGTTATAGAATCCACCACAGTAACTTTTTGGACCAATTCCCACTTATTGTGCCACCATAAATCACTTTTAATTGAAATTAAAAAAATCCCTTGGAGCATAGATGAAAATTTTATCGATGTACTACTTACAACAAGCCTTCATTGATGTAACTCCTTACAACAATCTCTTCATTTTCTCTGTGTGTGAAAACATGAAGATTTTATCGATGTACTACTTACAACGAGCCTTCATTGATGTAACTCCTTACAACAATTTCTTCATTTTCTCCGTGTGTGAGAAACATGTCGTTAATCCTTAAATACATTTTCATTGTTGTACTATGATCAACAATTTGACCATACTAGTAACTTTTACTTACAGCTAATTTGGAGTTTTTTGGAAATATCTGGTTGTTTACATATCATGGAATACAAGTGTGGTTGAAATCATATTTCGCTCACCAGTATTTCAGGATACCGACTCCTTCCATGTGACATTGACAAGAAACTCTTCTTGACATTTTACATACTAAACTGCTTTAGTATTTTGTCAATATTTATTTTGGCTAAGTCCGATTAGACACTATTATCTCCATAGATCATTATGTCTAATACCAAGACTATTCATTGCCTAAGTATTTTACTGAAAAACTAGTTTCAATAGCGTCTTAATCCGTGTCAAGAAATTTACATAACTTCTAATCAACAATATATCATGTACATATAGTGTTTAGAAATATTATCATGCTCCCACTTACTTTCTCGTAAATACAAGAATCTTTGTTTTACACGATGAAATCAAATTATTTGACCATTTCATCAGTGCGAAGATTCCAACTCCACTATGCTTGCTTCAGATCATTATAGGATCTCTTGAAGTTTGCATACTTACTAGCATCCTCTGGATCGACAAAATTACCTTGGATCGTATCAAATATACAACCTTGGTTCTATTTCCATCTCATGGGAATCATTTTGACATCCATCTATTTTATCTCATAATTGAAATATTTAATAATTGCTAGTTTAACCCGAACTGACTTTAAGTATTGCTATGATGAGACAATCTCGTCATAGTCAATTCTTTGATCTTGTCATAAACTATTTGTAACAAGTCAAGTATTATAAAACATTTTTATCTTTGTCAGTTTATAGATCCATTACTATTATTTAGACTTTAAGTCTTTTTAAGGGTTCATCAAGTTCTAAGCTTGAATTATGTGAATGGATACTATCTCGGATTATGTTGGCATATAGCCAATTTCCGGAGTCAGGGCCCATCAAAGCTTCTCTGTGAATTATAGGTTCATTGTTTGCCCAACAATATTTCGTCTGCATACCACAATGGTCTGCGCGAATTTTCCCAACCTATCTAGTTCAGCCGCAAGTTCGACCGTAGTCTCTATATCTCAGGTAGAGGCTTTTGTATCAGTCGCAGTAAGAAATTCTAGAATTACTTCTAGTGTTTCTTTTCTTTGAGCTGATTATGAAGATTCCGCAATCTTGTCAAGTTGCACTGTCCTCCCACTCACTCTTTTGTAGAAAACATTTTTTTCAAAAGTTCCGCACTCTATGGAAACACTTTGCCTTGGTGTAGTGATAGAGGAATACCCAACTATTGGGGATAACATACAAAGTAGCACTTATTTTAATAAATTTGATGGCGCTCCTTTTTCAGTGTGAAAGCCACAGTCTCTAAAGCATAACTTTGAAAGTATATTGGCGAAATAATTAATGTCATCTTTGATCTCACCATGTCATACATAGTTTGATTGCATCTACTTAAAACAATCTACTCTCAGTAGTGTTTCTTTTATAGCTCATCAGACATTCGCTAAATTTGTAACTCAAATATTCTTTTCTGCAATCCAATTGTAGAAACATAATTTTCTTGTTACAATAATTTCTACTTCATTCTGGAAACCTTTTGAAACACTTCAAAAGATCCAGATTTATGTCTCAATTAGTAAATATAAATATCTACTTGATTCATCCTTGAAGATAGATAAATCCAGTGCTTGCAACAACACTTATTGGACTACACACATCGATATGCATATTGCCAATTATTTTGTTGCTCGTTCGCTATGGCCCATGAATGGTAGTTTAGTTTACTTCACTAATTGGACGAAACTTGCAAGTGTCAGATGATTCTCAATCAGATGACTTGAAAATTCATCACTATGAAATTTATCCATGCTAGTTCGTCCAATGTCAGTAAATGCAGTGCCACACACATGTGGTATTCTTTTAGTCTTGCGACATTTAGCGTTAGTGTTATGGATGTTCAATTTTATCATCAATATTCATAACATACATCTTATTCACAATAAGAGTATGCCCTTTTTCCATAACATTGAACAACTATTGTTCCGTCATGGACAACCTCCTTCATAACATCGAACAACTATTGTTCTGTCATGAAGAATCTCCTTGCAACTTCTATGCAATGGGCTAGAGTGTACAAAAACTCTAAAATGAATTATGATAATAAATACAGAGGAAATATACTGATAGAAATACTGTAACCTTTTACAATCCATCAAAATATTTTAACCTCATTATTTGTTGGTCATTTAGCCCGTTCGAAGTTTCTTGCAACGATTTGCAATAATATGCAATTGAGTCGATATCCTTGTGATTAACCTTTTAACCACAATATCGAAGAATCAGTGATCAACAAATTGATCATTTTCCCAAGAACTACACTTTACCTGACCAACCACCTCTGCATCTCATAACTTGTATGACATTCATACCTGAGCTGGACATTCCAATCTTCTTTTCTTTCTGCCTTTTACTTCTTATGGTTTTACTTCAATATTTCTCTTATTCTCAGAAGAAACAACAACTTTAAGAGTGGCGTGAGCCCCGAACTTCCCTAGGCGTGTAAGTCTCATTACATCCCTTGGTTTTGTTCTTTCTCTACAAGTTTTCACCATCAACACATGACTGGCTTTCTTCCGGATCTTACACATTTCAGTCTTAAACATAGTTGAACACTTCACTAGAATTTGCAAACAAAACACTTCTTTAGACATCGCATATCTTTTAGCCTTTGTTTGTTTCTGAAAACAATTTTCAATTCCAAGAATATCACATAACTATCCCAAACATTTTGAAGTTCGAGTTTCTTGGAAGCAAGCAGACCGTAATGCAATTCTAGCTTTTGGATTGAAGGACGTGAGTCTCGTCAGCCATAGCATCAGCAAGAGAGTATTGTAAACATGCAGTAGGGCAAAATCCTTCTTGGCACTTTTAGAGGACAATCCTCCCAAGCATAGAGTTTCAACCAGATAAATAATAGTCAATCAATTTCAACAACAAAGGTGGAACTGTGAGCCATAATTCTACAACTATAATGCAAACTACACATACCCCTAGAAGATCATGCATCTTCATTGCCCCCTTGCGTACGCGACGGTTCACTATTCTTGACTATGGTGAAGCCCAAGGAACTGTTAGCAGATCATCGACAGCCAAAGCCGATCGATTGTCAAAACCTTGTGAAAAGCGACACCATGCCACCAATGAACTGAACCGAAGCAACACTCGAGGGAAGCATAGCAAGAACATCACCCCCACATCCACATGTGATCTAGATCGCAACCTGCATCTACTCATAGAACTGCCCATGATGCCACCATTGGGAAACATAGTAGAAAACAAAAAAATTCACCCTACGATCACCCAGGAACAATATGAAGATGCATAATGGGTTGTGATCAATGATCGTTACCGACTCTGGGAGTGCAGCGGAAGTAGACGAGGCGGTGTAGATCGTACTTGAAGTCCCTCGAACGTTGAAGACGATCCCGCAAACCGCCTACGAATGGTCCCTCGAATGGAAGACCGAAATCACGGCCTCTCTACTTGGTTGCAAGCGTACGGTCTTCACAATACGGTAGCGCTTCACCGTCTAGAGCTAATCGTTGCCGGAGAATTAGAGGGAGGAGATTAGAACCACATGGGGCTTCTAATTATGAGGATTAGAGGTGGCTAGGGCTCGCTCTAATTAGTCAACTAGGAGCAACTAGAACGTGCACTAGATCAACTAGAGGAGGCTCCAAAACTTGTGTTGACATAGGATGGAAATCCTCTAGTATATAAAGGTTAGGGGGAAGGGAGAGGGCAACCATCAAAGGGGAAAGAGCCCCCCTTGGTGCGCCAGCCTTGGGGAGGAGTTTCCTTCCACCTCTTGGCCTTTTAAGGCCAATTGATATTTTAAATAAATATAAAATGTTCTAAATAATTTCCGACCATTATATATATATATATATATAATTTAACATCCCCGGAAACATTTTCCACCTATATATAATTAATCGGTAATGCCCGGTATTACCCGATATTCACCGAAACCCTTCCGGTGACCCCGAAACGCTTCCGAAACCTCTCGGAACTATTCCGGATATTAATGAAACAATTCCACAAATATATTCTCATCACTCCTGTCCTACTAACACTCAGCAGATCGTGATTACCTTAAGCTTGTGACCCCGTAGATTTGGTAAATCATAGACATGAACGAAACCCCTTCGTTCAATGACCAATAGCGAAACCGTGGACATCCATATCGGTCCCTATGATTACACGAATGATATTCGAGTGAACCATTGGTTATCATGTGATGTTTCCTTTGCTTCGCGATACTTTACAAAACCCGGTGTGCGTCGGTATCCTCCAGAGTCATCACCATGCTCACTATACCGTTGCTCTCGTTACCCTTTTTTTTCTTCTTTCTCGTTGACGTGTTCCGGCATCCCCGTGACATAGTCACCTATGTCTGGCCTGACGATGATGGATGTTGTCACACCAAGAGGGCCCTAAGAATGTCTCTCCATCATTGGAGGAGAAAATCCTACTCTCGAGCTGTCCGGTCACTTGTCAAACTTTCCGGTGAGCCTGAAAGTTGTCGTTATGATCACCTTGTTACAGATGACATTTGAGCAACCCCAAAGCCCACCGTCCAGTAGGAAGTGACCGATACTCTCTCATGGTCTGAGGAACTAAAACACATGCTAACACTCCGTGTTATAACATATGATTTTAGACGATGTAATCACATAGTATATCAGACAAGTATTGGGTCGATTCAATATGATCATTCTTCTAACGTCATACCCTCAATGTTGTTGTAGGACTATCGTTACACTTAACGATGTCCTATGATCCAGAAAACGTGATCACCAACAACACTTGAGCTGGTCTTAGAGGTGAGACCGGGAACCTATTGGTTACTAGTAGAATGCCCGTGCGTTGCTACGGGCTATAATGCCTTTAAAGGAATGAAAAAAATGATCATGGTCATCTTTGAGGTCGAAGCTCATTTCTCCCTCATATGCCCTGGTGTGCTCGGACATCAAACGGGCACCCAGCAGGCTCAAAAAAATTGAACCATCTACTCAGTCCGGGCTCCCCCAAATCCAACCAATATGTATGGGAGAAATGCGTTTGTCTTGACTATTTGACATGTTATCTCCAACGTGCGATCCAAAAAAACCCCCACCCAACAACACACCCTTTCCTTTTCCTGTTGGACTCACCCCTTCCCGCTCGGTTTCCCGCTGTAGCCGTACATTGCTCGCCGGAGCCCTCTCTTTTAAAACTGGATGACGCTCATCTCACCTTCGCCATGACGCTCTCTCTCCTTCACATCGTACTTCCCTACGGACCGCTAAGGTGGAGTCCCCCTTCAACCGCCCCGCCCTCCGGTCTGATCCACTACCCCTGTGTTCGTGTTGCTCTACCACGATCATCAAGGGGGGGGGGTGATGTGTGCGTTGCCCGTGATGCCCCCCAAGCCAAGAAGGTACATTCGATGTCTCCTAAATCATTCTCAAGTTGTAACATACAGTTGAATGTCGTGCATTACCACGAAAAAAATATGATGTCCATTGTTGGGCATGCAAGTCATACACCATCGTGTCCGTTATTAACTCTTGAACAAACCAACCAATGCATTTACCCTTCTATCCTAACCAAAAAATTGTACGACTTGATGAAAAAATGAACCGCCCGCTCATGCAATTTGCTTCAAAGCCATCCTAAAGAAATGCAATTTGCCACATTTTGTAAGTAGGGAATTATTCCGCTCAGACACCCTTAACTGAACAGATCAACCCCAACCTCCATCCCGCTCACTCTCAACCCTCACTCTTATGACAAAATCCACTAAATCATATTCTAAGTGAGCCAATGATCGAAGCCGGTGGCAAATCCCTCTCGATGTCGAGGGACATATCCTCTTGATTGGAGGTGGTGGCGATCCCTCTCAATGTCGAGGGCCTGGAGAATGGTGTCCTCTTTGCGGGCGCACCTGGGGCCAATCAGGCAATCTTGTCCGTGTGGTGGCGCACAATCTGCACCTTGCCTTGCCTTGGAGATGCAACCCTGTAGATCCAGCTCTTGGCAACACAAGGATTCATGCACTTGCTGGATCCCAAGTTCTCATCGATCTCAGTCAGAGGTGGCACCATGATGTGGATCGGCGGCAAAGTGGCGGCTCGCAGCGGCATGGAGGGTAGTAACCCTAGCGCGTCGCGTGGTTGGCGCCAGGACGATAGGTATGTGTGTGCGTACGTTGTGTGAAGTGGGAGGGAGGTGGGTGGTGTGAGCAGTTGTGTCATAACAAAATCATGAGGGGTGAAAATAAACCGGCAGGGAAAGGGGTTGGATAAAAATCGATTGGGGAGGCCTAGCTAATTTCCCTTGCGTTGCCACGAGATATAAAAAAATACTTTGATCAAAATGATTATTGTAATCTAGAAATGTATGTCGAATATTTCAGGATGTCACTGACAAAAAAATAAATAAGAATATGATGGTGAGAAACTGATTCTCACCTTTCCCGCTCGACAATTGCCATGTTTCCTTAACCATCTTCCCCTTGCAAGAAGACAAAACAACATCTTTCTCCGCACCCCTCACGTTCATTTTTGCCACGCATCATTGCCCTTTTTTGAAAGTCATGCACATCTATAGTTTATATCTTCTTATCGATTCAAGAGGTTCTTTTTTCTCTTTATTGGCAATCAGATCATGGAATTTCAGGGAGTGGTAATTTAAACGTTCAATTATTTTTCATATTTACTTAATTCATCTTTACCAGGTGTTGTGAGTAACCTCGATGCGAGGTTCTTGCATTAATGTCGTAATTTATCTAAAGAGAATACCATCTTTGGCAAGTGTTGTGAGTAACCTTAATGCTTGTGCTTCTTTGGTAACATGGCCATAGAGGGGTTGGGCCCTGTATTAATGAAGGGATTAATGCCATCGCATCCCTATTGGGATTAATACCTGCTATACTATGTAATCCTACAATCTTATGTCATTTGGGTAAAACCCTGCATAACCAATGCATTCAATATTCAGCAAGTCCATACAACAGACAACTTTAGCAATTTTTGAATTGACTAAATCATGAGATGCGTACATCATTGACATTGAAATTACAATATTCTTATGTTCTACATTCAATTGTTGGTCTCCGTTCAGATATCTTAATTCTCCATTTTGAAAACCCAAAATTTGATCTCTGTTACAAGATTAGCAACCTCAATGGATTGTATCAAGATCTATATGCGAGTGGCTTGCTCATTTGTAAAATCGTACACGCATATACAATTCATTGAGCAGATATATAGCTTGGAATAAAATTATATTGGAAAGAATTATATTTATTAAACGGGTGAAGCAAATTAACAAGGTGCATCTCCATGAGCAAAAAAATGTCTGCCCAAAATCTGTGGGATATGAGATGCATAAACGTTGCAGAATATCATTACTTTCATGTAGGGACTGTACAATGGTCAGTCAAATAAAAAAGTCAGAGCGAACGATATAAAGAATAACGAGTAAGGCAGGAAATACGCAATTTGATGAGTAAGGAACACATGTGCAATAGAGAATTATAAATGATGTTACTTCTGTAATTTCCTTGTGAGAGAAGTATATTACCTTATGAAAGCAAGCAGTCATGTGAGATAGAGATAACTGCAAAAATAGAAAAATATGATAATAAACTTGCAATATAGAATCAGAAATCTTTGTAGCCCTCAAAGTTTATCAATCCATATTGTATTGGAAAATGGAAACCATTATTCATAGAATTTTATCTATACATGTTAATGTTTAAGCATAAATTATGATGACAATACAAAATTAACTATTGTAAGATAATGATCTCGAAATCAAGTTGTTCTTCAATGGAAATTCAATAATACACACAACAAGATGCATATATAATGTTACAACCCGGTATTTACTCCATCATCACCTACACAATTAGAAGAATGCTTTGTCAAAATACAAAAAAAGGTGCTAAGATGGATGCCAATTAAAGGTAGGAGAGGGAAACGAAATATTAGCTTGTGTTTGATCAGTCATATAAATGACAACAGATCAACGAGCACTATCATCCATGATTTTTTCACGTGACAATATATTGCCTACCATTTTTTCCATGCCACAGGAGTCGTCCCTTTCCATCTTTGTAGTCTCTTCCTCTCAGGTAATGGCACATGTTGCCGTGTTGTGAGTAGATCATTGATGGGATGTGGATCAAGGTATCTGAATTAGGTGGATCAGCAACCAAGCCGAGAAGCAAGAGATGAAGGGATTTTCGCCTACTACATGACCGGAGGTGTTTGAGCTCCTGCCGCTCAGAGTAGGCTGAGGAGTCACGCCTCACCGGCGGCGCCGCCAACCAGATCCTCCTCGAGGCCGTGTAGTCCGAGAATATCGTCCACGTCATCGATGGGTGGACATGGAGGGAAACATTGGTGCATCTCAGAGTGAGGGCAGGGAGTGTCGGCGGCGGCGAAGAGAGAAATCGGGGGTGAGAAACCCTAGCCGTCCGAGAGAGAGACAGAGGAGACCGTGAACGTAGATCGGGAAACAAAAGCTGTAGTGCTGGTTTTTTCTCTCAGCATTAATAGTAGAGATGTGTATGGATGCATGGGTGATTAATTTGGATGGCCTGACTGTGCGTGTTTGAGGAATGATTGATTTGGATGGCCGGCCCATGCGTGTTTCCTAGTTTTTTGGTATGTGATCTTTTGTTATGGAACAAACATGTGTTTTGGTAGGTGTCTCACAGGACATACCATATAGCAGAGATAGCAGCGATTTGGTGCGTGATTTTTTTATAGGCAAAGGGGGATGTACAAGTGTAGGGAAGCAACCGCATATGGTAAGTGCGATCCTAAAAGTACGTGATTTTTTTTACCCTTTTGCAATTTATTGGTAAAGAGATAAAAACCAGTGGTATGGGGGTGGTGGAAGATGGGAGGAAATAAAACCGGAGTACCAGGCTACCAACTGCTCCATTAGGAGTAGAGATTGTTTATCATTCCACGCGTGCATATGAGTTTTCCACTGAATCGCATATTCCAGGATCATAGCAGTTATAGCATGAAATATAAACTCTTAACTATGAATAATGAAAATATAATAATACAATATTACCGCCTCTAGGGCATATTTCCAACATATACAACATGAGGCTGTCCATGGTTCAGTTTTAGTCAACGGAGAAAGCCCTACATTTGTGGTTTCCATGGCGCTAGCCGTGTGATTTGATTTTTGTAGATTATTCTCCTTTGTGCAAATATTAGCAAGATGATATGATGGTACTCCCAATATATTAGTAGTAGTATATCTAAGGCTATATCATATGCATTAAATATATATTTAGATGTAGCTCCTTCAATGGATTTTATATTATTATTGTATCTAGAAAAGCTCTCATTCAAAGAGTTGTATCATATGCATACAAGAAAATATTAGTTCTCTTGGTTCTAGTGCTAAGAGTTATATCGAGATTAAGATATGATAACAATCTCTTCCCTCATTAAATGCAGTGACTCAAGGTTTTTTTTGCTTATGTTTCATGATCAAGATATAGTTTAATGTGAAGCACTGTAACTGCCCTTCATGGTGGACTTGTGTGCCCAGGTGCTCACATTTATATTAGGAAACCACTAGGCATCAGACTATTGCCAGTGGCGGAGCTAGGGGGGACTGGCAGGAGCCATGGCTCCCCCCATGACCTAGGAAGTATAGCATAATACCCTTATTTTCCTTCAGGTTTTAAGAAATTTTGTGACGATTACTAATACTTGGCCCCTCTCATCAATACTGTCACGCATTTGGCCCCCCTAATCATTTTTTCCTGGCTCCGCCACTGACTATTGCTAATTTGCTTCCTATCAGACCAGTCCGCGGCCATCTGATTAGATGCACTCTGGTCGTCCGATCAGCTAGTAAAACAAAGGGTGTGAATTCTGGATTGGGGCTTCCTAAATAGTACTCCCTCCGTCCCAAAATAAGTGACTCAACTTTGTTTAGTACAAAGTTGAGTCACTTATTTTGGGATGGAGGGAGTAATTGTCTACTTCCTCGTAACAGTTGCATCCATTGAACGTGCATGCATCACATGGTAGACTGGTAGTGTGCCGCCAGTTAAAAATCGATTCCCATAAATCACGTGCAATATCCTTTATTATCAATTTTTTTAGTAAGTTGTGATGTGCTTCCAACAATCAAATATAAGAAAATAATATTATTGTGATTTGTTTCATTTGCATCATGCGTCTGAACATAAGTGCTTCCCATTAAAAATTGCTTTCCATAAATCATGCTCAATATCCTTTATTATCAGTTTTTTGGTAAGTTGTGATTTGCTTCCAACAATCAAATATAAGAAATGAATTATTATTGAATATGCATTTTTGTGCAGCGCAGCATGCTTTAGGTGGCATGGAAGCATTACTTTATATCGATAGGAGCATTCTATTATGGTGCCGTGGAAACATATTTTTTATTGTATAATAGAAATATATTTTTTGTATTGAGGAAGCATTTTGTCGATTTTTTGTCGAAAGAGACCCTCTGCCCAGTGGAATTGCCAAGAAAGACCCCCTCTGGACGCAATTGACAAAAAGGACCCCCTCAGCCGTGGCGGCAGGCGCGGCAGGCGACACGTGGCAACTGCCGCCACGGCAGGAGGCGGCCGCGCGGGGTATAACGTTTTCCTCACAGTGCCGTGGTTGGGACGGAACGGGGCAGGCCTGGTGGGCCCTACCGCCCCAAGACGAGGCGGCCGGCGCTGCTCCTGCCGCTCGCAGGCCGACAAGCCCTGCTGCTCGCGGGCCCAGCCGGTGGGCCACGCCGCCACTGCGGGAGGCGGCATCTCTGCTACACGCGCGTCAACGGACGCTAACGGCGCTGATTCCCAGGCGCGACAGCGATGCTGACGGCGGTGATTCACACTCGCGGGAATATGGACGCTGATGCCCTGCTTTTGGTTCTTTCACCCGGGAATCAGTCCTGCTTTTGCTTCTTTTGCCTCAGCGGATGCGACGACACTGCGAGAATCGCTCTGGCTATTGCTTGAGAGGATGCGACGGCACTGCGGGAATCAGTCACTCGCTGCGTGAATCCGATGCCGCGGGAACCTGTTGTGCCGACACTACAGGGATCCTAAAATTTCCCGCCTAATTTCGTCTGTTCGCGCTTATTTTCTCGCCATCATTTGTCATCTGAGCCTATAAAAGGAGACACTGAGGCTCTCGTCCAGCCATCCTCGAAATCGCCACTACGCAAAGTGTGTAACACATTTTTTCAGTCGGTATGAGTTTCCCTTGCTCGGATCAAAGCATTAGGCCGAGGAAAATGAAGAATGCAAGTTTGCCTCCGGGGGTGGCAGTCCTGCGGTGTTGGTGTGGCGATCTTTGCAAGGTGAAGGAGGTGACGGATTTTTCAGATTGGTTGGGCATGAAGTTTTTCATGTGCGCCAATTATGAGGAAGATCCACCCGTAGCTATTTCAGAGTACGACAAGCCTCCGGTATGCTTTAACCATCACAAATAATTATTGTTGGTATTTTGATTGATTCTTTAATAACATTCTTGTTTCTTGTTGTAGTCTCCTCCGCCTCTGTGCATGTACTATCGTTGGATTGACACGGAGATGCCGGCTTGGGCAGTGACTGAGATTCGTGAAAGAAGTCGCCGTGCATGGAATAGTTTCTATGCGGAAGAGCGACGCGAGAAGGCGGAAGCTGAGGAGAAAGCAGAGCAAGAGAGAGAGTTAAAAGAATACTATGCGGAGCAACACCGTTTTTTTCAGGATTTAGGAAAGAAAAACAGGGAAGAGGCTCGTCGCATGGAGGAGCAGGAACTACAGCGAAAGGAGGCTCGTGAGGCGGAGAGACAGAGAAAGAAAGAAAGGGCTCGTGAGGCCAAGGCAGCAGAAGAAGCTGACGATGGAAAAGGAAAATATCCACGCTGAACTCAGTAGATTCCTGTGGTAGTATTTTAAATTTCGCAATCGTTTGTATCTTAATTTCTGCAATTTAATGTAGCTTTATTTCAGCAGTTAAATGTAGCTTTGTTTCAATAGTATGATGTATCTTATTTTCAGTTGTACCGTGTCGTAATGAAAAAAAAATAGTTTTAGAATAAAATGTGGCATTTTCTTTCCCTCCACTAATTATCAAACATCGTGCAACAACTACAACATGAAATTAAGATAGAACATAATGCCCTACAATAAGACAGTACAAACTTATAATGCAAGTACATCTGAATTAAACGGTAGAACTGGACTTGCTTAAAAACTACATAAAGGCATCATCGTCATCCTCCGTCGATGTAGAACCCTTGCCCTTCGAGGATCCAGAAATCTTACCATTGGACGATGCAGAAATCTTACCCATGGAACTATTGTATTGTCTATCTTGAAATTGGCGGCTAAACACAGAAGACATTGGGACATACTAGGGTGAAAACTACGATCAAAAGGATAACCGGGCATCTTGAGGAGACTAGGAGACTACACTGAAGTGTGTATCAACCTTAGTGTGGAGGGGGGTTTTATAGGTTCAGAAGAGAAGAATAGGCGGGAACTCAGAAGCGGGAAAGTATGGTGGGAGATATAGGCGGGAATCGGCGGTGCGAGGTATACGCGGGAACACAGAAGAGGGAAAGTATAGCGGGAGATATAGGCGGGAAAGGGCGGTGCGAGGTGTACGCGGGAACTCAGAAGCGGAAAAGTATGGCGGGAGATATAGGCGGGAAACATTGTTGCCGACTGATGCATTTTTATTTCAGCATACATAGATGTTTCTTACATAAATCGGAAAGTCTGATACTGACATATGTAGATACAATGGGTCGCACATGTAGCTAGATGAATCACCCTAGTCGACGACGGCCACCTGGCCTTTCCTTAGGACCGGAAAGCGACAAGCGATTAGGTGGTCGAGTTACACGAAGACCGCGGCCGTACTCCACTCCGACTTCTTGTGTCTGCGACTCCAGCGTAGGTGGTGGAGTCTGGAATCCTTGTTGCGAACCTGATGCGTAATTGTAGGCGTATGGTTGTGACTCCTCGGGGATAAAAGATGGGCCAATAACGTCCCCTCCAAAGAATTCTGTAACTACTGCTGTAACCATGTCGCCATGATCATGTGATGCTCCCCGGATGCGTGTGTTGAGGCCACGTTGGGTGTCCTCATCGTCCCATGTACGATCAGGTATGTCCTGCACATAGAAATATTGTAAACAAAATATTAGAGGATAATATGTGATATCATTGTAAATGCATTAAAATGTAAACATGACTACCTAATCAGATCCCTCGCCTGTACTGTTTGGCCATTGTACGTGGTACTGGTTTAAGTCTGGGACACGAGTCTCCTCAGGCATGGAGATCCCTCGCATGGAGAGATACGACTGAGATCCCTCACCTTGGGTGTATGCGCCATATCCTGTTTATGCATATGGGTTCGGGGAAAGAGTCTGCTCGGGCATCGAATCCAAACCCGTGCCATGGTCCTGAGATGTCTGCCCCTGACGAAGCTGCACCGAAGAAGAGCGATGCAGTGGCAGAGATGAGTCATGTCGTGGCAATGTCGTTGTAGTACTCAAACCCTCCCCCACTGCCCATGGCTCGTACGCGCCTCGCTCGGTCTGGCTGACCTCGCTACCGGCATGTTGTACGCTCCAGTGACAACGTCGTCGCCTATACCGCTTCTGAACTTTGTTGCCACGTACTCTTGAAGACGTTTGTGGAATGACTTACGAGCTGGGCCCCGGGCCGGCATGCTTTCCGCCGCCATCTGCCCTACTTCGTTGCAAGTTTGAAGCTGAACAATATTTGGTTGTTATTTGGTTGAAATGATTATGAAATGATGGACCTGAAAAAGTTACTACTGCTTACCAGCTGGTCACGATAGTAAGCTGCATGTAGCTCAACATGTCTCTGCATCTGCTCCTCCTGTGTGAGGTTTGTTGGTATCGTAGCTGGTTGACTGGCCAGGCTAGTACGCGTGCTGATGTAGTACCACTGCTTGTACGCTTGAGCTGTACTTCCATCGTACGGTCTGCAAAATTAAATAATTATATCAACTGTTGTGATGAAAGCAAAGCATCTTCACGCATCATATGGTCATCATAATAAAATAATGTAAACTGCTTCACGTATCTAGCTGCGCTTCATTTTCCCAGTTGTGTACCCATTCAATGTTGCGTTCCCTCCAATCGTAACCACTCCAACCCCTTCCCATATTGGTTAGACTGCAAATTATGTAACAAAGTGTGAGTTTAGTAAATTAAAAAAGATAGTAACTATTTAGGGAGGTCACATCTTACTTATGGGTTTCCTCATCGGTACATCTTGGAAAAGGTGGTGGAATCTGTTGATAGAGACCGAACTGTCTCATGACACGCTCTGGGTTGTAAGGCTCAACACACCACAGGAACAATAAGTTGCAGCGAGTCAGCCAGAATGCACTGTCGCTCAAGATGCCTTCTGTGATGGGTCGTATATCAAAGACCATTTGTATCTGCTCCTGAGTCCACGGGTTCCATGTGACTACTGACTCATCAAGTATCTCAAACTGCTGGTGGTATATAGGGTAACAATTTTTCGCAATATTTGGAGACCATTGTTTCCGTGGCTTTGTCCACCTGGTGGCCATAGTTACACTGTTGCCCTCGCTACAGTCGTATGGGTGTACGGGATTTAGTATACGAGGTCGTCCAACAGGGAGGTATTCCTAGGACCACAACTGTAGAAACTCATAGGTGACACAAAGTAACGGAGCTTTTTGTGCGAAAGAAGTTTTTTGTGTGGCATCACACAAGCCTCTATATGTATGACATAGCATGGCAGAACCGAAGCTATATTTTGGCTGCTCGGGTAAAGATTCATCTACCATATTCTCTACAATGTAGATGAGACCAGGGAGAACTACGTCCCCGTGTGAATTTGGAAACATAGTCCCGAGGAGCCACAACAAATACGCAAACATATGTCTTTTTCTCGTCTTAGAATCAGCGCAGCTAGATAAAATATGAAAGTTATCATGAAGCCAGGCGAGTGGGATACCCCGAGGGCCACTAGGACGTTGTGATTCTGACATTGCCATCCCAGGACGGGCTGATATATCTAATGTCCAAGATGGAGACACTCGTGGACAGACTAACGGCTCACCTCTAATTGGTAGAGCAGTGATCATAGAAACATCTTTCAGTGTAGGTGTGAGCTCCCCAAAACGAAAGTGAAATGTGTGGGTTTCAGGTCTCCACCTGTCAATGAGGGATGTCAAAAGGGATGGGTCCGAACGTAATTGGTCTTTGCATGATGTGAGCCTAGCAAAACCATGTAGTCCATAAGCGTCAAGGTGAGCAAGGAAAGATTTGTGTATTGGCCATGTTTTCTCTATGGTTCGAAGTCTGAAAGTCCGATAATCATGATTAGTATTTGGGTTCAAAAATAGGTGGCAACGGTGGCCGGCGTCATGGGGCCCGTGCAAAAGCACTGGCACTTCAGCCATAACCTGCACACAAACATATAAATAAAAATTATGAGGAAGACACAAATACAAATGCGAATAAAATTAACTTAAAAAACACAAAGAGATACAATTTACATTAATTATCTAAAGTTAACATCACGAGTACAATAATACAAAGAGATTCAATTTAAATTAAATATAATTACACATAACGAGTACAAATATAAGTAGACATAGCGAGTACAGATATATCAAAATCATGCGGTGTTGTTGGCTCGATACGGGCATTCCCTACGTGAATGTCCAGGACACCTGCAAACGCGGCATCGCCTTGGTTCTCCCATCTGGCTATGGTCCATGTCATTGCGATGACGCCTAGACTGACGTCGTCCCTTGGCGGTTCTCATCAAGTTGGCGTTCAGAACCCATTTCGGCCCATCTGGCCACAACATTTTGTAGTTCATATCAATGCCCCAGGCCCAGAACTCACCGTTCCAAGTGTTGTACAGATTGTACATGTTGAAGTACGGCGATATGTATGGCTCGACACTGATTTTTTGATCTGCAGCCGCCCGGAGCACATGACTGCAAGAGTAGCCCTCAAGCTTGGGCTTGTTACAATTGCACTCACAGGACGTTGGGCCGAGGGTGACAGCTTGCTTTTTTGATCCTCTGTTGTGACCCTTAACGTACTTGGCCCGCACATTGACCTCCCACTTATTCCTAAGTGCGTCCACTTTCCTGCAGCCACGACTTTGGGACTTCTTTGCTTTCTCGTCCAGATGTCTTTGCATCTTCTCGGACCATGGCTTGTTCAATTCAACTTGTGCTTTGGCGACGGTGACCCTGTCTACAAAGTATGACAGGGTCCGGTTCCAAGTTTCTTCAATTAGGGCTGTGATAGGCAGTGCTCGCACGCCTTTAAGAACACCATTGTACACCTCTGACATGTTGCTGGTCATTATTCCATACCGAGCCCCGGTGTCGTGAGCCTGCGCCCACTTGTACAAATGAGGGCAATTCTCGCCGTTCCACTAGCTCAAATTTATGGGCGTCCTACGACCCCTCCGGTCTTCTCTCTGCGGCAAGGCCGCGCGGTCGATCTCACCATTGATACCTGCCCAGATCGCATTCATTTTGGTTTCAGTTTTCTGCATGCACATCCTCTTGAATAACTTGAACCAATCCTTGTTTTTGAATTTGGAGTAAAAGTTTGCTGCCAAATGCCTCATGCACCACCTTCCCTCTAGATCTGGCCACCCCCACTCTTCTGACGACTCCTTAATTATGTCAAGAGCGCTTAATAATCCAGTGTTGCGATCAGAGATGATGCAAACACCTCGACGCTCTTTCACGACACCCATCTTCACGCAGCTCAGGAACCACAACCAGCTATCTTTGTTCTCGCTCTCGACCAGTGCATATGCAATAGGAAGAAGCTGATTATTTGCATCTGCTGCAATCGCCACCAATAGTGTGCCCTTGTACTTTCCAGTGAGAAAGGTACCATCAACTGATAATACCGAGCGACAGTGCCTGAATGCTTGTATAGTCTGGGCGAATGCCCAGAATAAGCGGTCCAGGATTAGCTCACCCGGGTTCATTGGGTTTGGACGTTCTCTCCGCCAAACTTGAGTCCCCCTATTAGCACTTGCTATCTGATGAAGCAATCTGGGGGCATAAGAATAGGCCTCCTCATAGGTTCCATACAAGTTCTGGAATATCTTTTCCTTCACACGCCTAGCCTTGCTGTAGCTGACAGGGAAGCCAATTTGATCTGCTGCAGTTTCCTGCAAAGCCCTAATACTAATGTTCAGACTTTGCTGCACAATCGTTTCCATCCTCTGTGACACATATCTTGCAGTCACATTGCAGTGATCTGAAAGGGTCCCAGTTTGCTCACAGCTATGCTCCACTATCTTTGTGATATGCCATGACTGACATACCCCAGGCTTCAGTCTAGCGAGAACTCTTCCGCGGCAACCATTCGCGGAATGGATGCATATGACCTTCAACTCTTTTTTATCAGACTGCTTCACTCTATGCTGGCGGTGGAGGGCGATTGCATAGCTATCTATTGCCTGGTAAGCACACTTCTTGTCTGGGAAAACCTGCCCAACCTCCAGGCAGCCCGCTTCTAGGCCAGAAACAGAGTGAAATTCATTGGTGATGCTCATATCCTGTAAAAACCCAGGTTGCAGTGCCGCCGCCACCGCCCTCTGAGGAGGAACATCTTCTTCTTCGCTTGAGTCCGAAGACGCGGAAGAATGATCGTCATCATCTAGCGCCTCCGGCAATCCCTCAACGTGTTCGCTCAAGTCAACGGCCGCAGACCAATATCCTGTGTCATACACAGGCTGGCCGCCCGTCGGTTCCGATGGGCCGCCACTAGGGGCTGATGTGATGGCCAACTCGACCTCACCACCCCTGCTACTGCATCCGGCAACATCAGTGACTGAAATGAACTCCACATACACCATCGGCTGACCAAACATTGAGTTATTGGGATTGCTTGCAAATCTCATGTACGACCCCCATGACTGATCACCTGTGACTAGCCGCAAACCCCATCGGGCAACTGTCCCATCATTTCCTCCGTCAACGATGAAGGCCTCCATTGTCATTTTTTCCCCTGCATCCCTGGGCCAAACACCGCTCGGATGCACCTTCTGACTGCTGCGTAACCCACGTTCACCATGTCTCTCACTACAACTATAGTCGACTCGCACAAGGACACATCCACCCCGAAAGGACCGTCGCGTAAGACTTCCCCATAGTACACTAACAAATTTTCCATAGTACCTAACCAACATCCATATTTACATTTCAAATAATTAGTAACTGAACATTTAGTAGTAGTACGATGACAACATTTACATATCATACGACTAAAATAATAATCGTATTTTCGTTACAAATATTCGGTTTGTTTTTAGAATCATTTGCTTAGACTTTAAGGGGTTGTTTGGTTAACGGGTATTTAGAGATCTATTTTTTCTCAAACTCGTCTAGCAGCGTAACAAACTAAAACTCTGTTTGCTTTTCTCTAACTACCCCAAAAATATCCTAAACTGGTTCTCGTAACATGCAAAAACTGAGCTTTTTGAAAAACGACTATTAGTAAAAACTGGTTTTCTACAAAATTTTCTTACAACAAGTTTTGACAAAACCGAGGGTAATTACTCGCTATCCAAACAACCACTAAACATAAGAGTACGATAATAACATTTTAATATCATATGAGTAAAACATTTAATTTCTTCTGGTTTTATATAATTTTTTCATATCATACGATAACAATCATTTATTCACAAATAATAATATTCGCAGCGGCATGCACATTGTTCACACCAGTACATCAATATAAAAAATATTAACAAAATTACGGCGTCATTTATACCTCAGCTCCAATATGGATGTGCTTGCGAATGCAATTAAGCATCAAAATAGTTCAAATAAATATCTGTCACCAGTATTATATGAACGGAGTCAACCTATTATCACATGAACATCAATATTACACACGGATTTTTCTTTCTGCTATCAAAAGTATGAAAATAGCACTTGCATGTATGTGGTCATCACCTCAAAAGGGACAGCGAAGATGGAAACACAATTTCTCAATCACGTCATCTCCTCCTTGTTTGCTACTAAGATGAATTATTTTACCTAATTACATACATCATTCAGTACATTAGCACGTAATCTTAACATAGAAAATTTAGATTATTGCGACATAACAAAGTAGACCTACGGTTTCCTAACTATAGACTTATTAATAAACATACCACATGAAATAACATACCACATGCAATGAACAATTACAGTACATTTTTTTCTTAATTACCGTATTAAGATCTTCTCGCATGTCAATACTAATGGACGCAACTAACATTGATACAACATCTTCAACCTACTCTTCTCAAAAAATAGTATAAATGAAACATATATCGTTTGAAATCATTTCTAACTTCCAATCACTAACATCGCATAGCTAATGCCGAGCTAAAAGACTAACTAATTACCACCGTGCATGCACACAAAAAATTGCCAAGCTCATACCTCGATCTTCCCCTTCGTACTTCACTTTGCACGGCAAATCCTACTCCAGAAACTCCAAATGACTCCTCCGAGTGCTGAAATAATGCCTAAAACAACAAAGAATACACACTTAGGAACTAATCAAACAGAACAAAAACATCATGCATGCGAACGAAACCAACAAAAATGGATACATCTTACCTTAATCTATCTTTTCTTCAACTTCACCATCTTCGAAATTGTGATGCCCCCGGCTCAATCGTGCACTAATCATATACGCAAATGCACACGATCAAGCCTAAGGACTCACGGGAAGATATCACAACACAACTCTAAAACATAAATAAAGTCATACAAGCTTTATATTACAAGCCAGGGGCCTCGAGGGCTCGAATACATAAGCTCGCATACAAGCGTCAGCAGAAGCATCAGATATCTTAGTACAGATATAAAAGAAAACACAGATAGGCCCTTAGAAGACAGGGCAAAAGAAAACACTACGATCGAAAGGCGCAGGCCTCCTGCCTGGGACCCTCCGAACCTACTCCTGGTCGACGGCAGGTTCGAAGCAGTATCCGCCCTCGGGGTAGTAGTAGAAGCGATCGTCGGCGGGGCAGCTGTCTCAGGGGCTCCGTCATCTGCTTGCATCAAAAGGGGTATATGGGGAAAAAGAAAGCAAAGCAACCGTGAGTACTCATCCGAAGTACTCAGCAAGCAAGGATCTACACTACATATGCAACATTTTCAAAGAGAGGATGTATATGTGGACTGGGCTGCAGAAATGCCAGAATAGAGAGGAAAGCCTAGTCCTATCAAAGACTAGCATCTTCAGCGGTCTTGCAGCAATAGAAGAGAGTAGAACAGTACAATATAGAGTAGTAGCATCATTAAGTCTCATCCTCACCCAGAGATCCTTTCTCGACTCCCTGCGAGAAATTAATCCCAGAGCCATACAATCATCAACCTCATCCTGAGATCCCTTCTCGACTCCCTGCGAGAAGCAATCCCAGAGCCATAGTATCCAATTTAGTTGTATCGATCGGGATCCAACTCCGAGTGTCCGTTACCGAGGATCTAGCTATGCATAGATTAGTTCTTCCCTGCAGGGGTGCACCAACTTACCCACCACGCTCGATTAACTCTGGTCGGACACACTTTTCCGGGTCATGCCCGACCTCGGCCAAACGACACACCGCAGCCCTACCTAGAGCTCAGCAGAGAGGTCCCCGCCGGTCTACATCCTAAGCGCAAGGGGGTCTTGGGCCATCGCCCCTCGCCCTCCGGGTCGTTGCGCACATGGCTTAGATCCAAGCACCACCTCTGTCGTGAATGGCGCCAATCACTCCATGCCGCACTACTGAACTGGACGTCTGACAGAGCTTTCGGCTGATGCATACGATGCAGAACACCCATACTATGCCCACGTGATGGTTAGTGCTATCGGGCCAGAGGCCCACTCGAATCAAATATCCAAATCGTTAGTACCTTGGGGGTGCGGTAACGAGCAGAGACTCACGATCGATGTGACCCCGTCGCCCTGTCTCAAGGACTTGCGGCAAGGGCCAAGAATGCCCGGGCATGCCTCGTATTCATCACTCGGGCACCATACAGGCAACCCGTCTTCACATCATACGCGGGTACCCCTTAGGGTCGACCCGCCTTTCCAAGTAACAATAGTACAGTCCAAGTATCCGTGTGTCCATAACATCAGGGGAATCCGAGGTATCACCCTCGTTGGATTCCTACTCGATGTATCCGTCAAGGTGAACTCGGAGGAATCACCCTCAATGGGTTCACACTTGAGGTGTTGTACGACGGCGTCGTTATCGGAAGTGGTGAAGGAGGAATCACCCTCGATGACCACGACCGAATAGCTACTCTACAGAGTTAACGTCATAAGTGCTACACGAGGTATCACCCTCGGCACTCGATAGTAACGCTGCAGTGTCGTTACAACTAAGGGGGGTGATGTGCGGTGCCGGGGTCTAGTCTTCAATCCCGTTGATCGGGTCTTCGGATAATCCAGTGGGGCAGTCGGGATAAGTGGGGTCACTGATAGGTCTCTACCCAGCCTATACTAAGCAGTTTAGGGTAAGCAGGTAAGGTATCAATAGCAGGTTACAATAAACAGGCTATGCATCATAATAGGTAAAGCAGTAGCAGCAGCAATTCTAATGCAAGCATGAGAGAAAGAATAGGCGATATCGGTATGCTCAAAAGGGGGGTGCTTGCCTGGTTGCTCGGCGGCAAGGGCAAGGTCGTCAACGGTGGCATCGGGCTCCGGAGCTGCGTCGGTACCGGGAACTGCGTCGGGGTCTAACAAGAGAGAAGAGGGGGAGGAAACAATAAATACAAGCAAACAGATGCAACACGATGCATGTCATGGCAATACGCAGTGCTAGGGGTAGTCTAACGCAGTACTACACGTATCAGACGGAGCGGGAGAATATCTGATGATATTTCCTGGGTCTTTGGATTTATCGGACAGACGATCCGGAGAGGGAAGTTCCATGTTCATCATGCTAGGAGCATGTGACAGACGAAAGGAGGGCATATTCGAATTCGTGGGATTTTTCTGATCAACTTTCATATATAAATTATTTTCATCGGAGTTATGGATTAAAAGATATGATTTTCTAAAGTTTTTATTAATTTTCTGGCATTTATTTATTTATTTAAATTCGAATTATGCAAAACAGTACAAGGGTGATGTCAGCATGACGAAAAAATGACGTCAGCAGTCAACTCTGGCTGACCAGAGTCAAACCTGACAGGCGGGTCCAGTGGGGCCCACATGTCAGCCTCTGTTAGGTTAATTAGGGTTTATTTAAACTAATTGCAGATTAATTAGGTGTGGGCCCCAGTAGTCAGTGACAGATTAGTATTTAATTAACTAATTAATTAATAGTTTTAATTAGTATTTTATTTATTTTAAACATGTTTAATGGGTGGGGCCCGCATCTCAGTGACAGGGCCAACCCAGTCAGCGGGTTGACCCGGTCAATGGGGCCAGCGGGGCCCAGGTTCAGTGGCTGAGCGGTGGGGCCCGGGGCTGCCACATGGGTGCCCGGTCAGCGCCGGCCGCCGGAGCTACTCCGGCGAGCCCGAGTGCTGCGGCGAGCTCCGGTGAGCTCGGAAACGGCGCACAGGGGGCCATTTGCGGCGCGGTTGCACGCGTTGGATCGGTCACAGTGCGGCGCATCCGTTGGTGGCGGTGGCGCGGCCGGGGACGCAGTGTAGCGACGGCGGCGAGCACATCGGCGGCGGAGCTCTCGGGCGGTCGACGCAACGGCGGCAGCAGCATGCAAACGAGCGAGGCGATGAACTGGGGATGCTCTGCGCGGCACGGCGAGCAAGATGGGTACGGGCATGAGGCCCAAAGGTCGCCGGAACGGCGCCGGCGACGAGCTGCGCGGCTGTGAGCTCGGGCGAGAAGGGGGGCGGCAGTTACGGCTACGGAGAGCGCGCGGGGAGAGGGGGAGGTGGACGAGGTGCTCACAGCGAGCCGTAGGGAAAGGGCAGTGGGCTCGGGGTAGCTCGAGGTCGCCGAAATCGGCGACGTCGTGCGGCGGCGATCCGAGGAGGAAGAAGGCTCGGGGAGGCGCTACGGTGGCCCTCGTCTTCGGTTCGTCGGCGTAGTCGAAGGAGGGGACGACGGCGAGCACGTTGGACACGTCGGGGAGGCGAACGGGGCATGGTGGCCGTGGCTACGCCGGAGCCATGGCGGCGGTGGCGCTCGGGTGAGATGGGGAGACAAGGAAGAGCGAGAGGGAGTGAGCGAGGGAGAGCCAGGGGCGCGGGAGATGCTCTTTATCCTCCCCGGCGGGCGCGACGCGCTGTCGACCGCTCGGAGGGGGGCCTGGCTGCGCGCGCGCCAGGTGCTCGACAGTGCGGGGGGAGGGAGACGGCGCTGCGCAGGCTGGGCCGGGCACTGTGGCCACTTAGGCCCAGTGCTGTGGGCCTTTTTCTTTTCTTTAATTATTTTTCTGTTTTCTCCTTTGTTTTCTATTTTGTCTTTTATTTTTATTTCAAATAACTTTTGTAAAATATGAGACTGGTCCAAATAGTAACAGTGCAAAATTAGTCACTGCTAGAAATTGGTTTGGTGTCCATATCTTTTTATTTGGATTTTATTTAATTGAAAAAGGATTAAATCGTGCTATTTTGCTGTTGTTTCTTGTTATTTGAGTCCTTTTACAATTCCAATAAATGCTGCAATCATTTTTATAAATGCTATGGGAATATTTGCAACATGATGCACATTTTTGTTTTCCAATTTGAACAACTTTTAGTTTCACTTAAGTTTGAATTTCCATTTTGAATTTAAATTGAAAAGAGATATGATCCAATTGATGTTTAAGCACTGCTGATCATGATGACATGCATTATCAAAAAGGGGGATTACTGTAGCTAACCACTGGGGGTGTTACATAAATCCAACTCTAATTCGGCCAAAATCACGAGTGAAAGTGGCTACCAAGTTCTTCTTTCCGTGTATTCTTGTAGACTTACAAAGAGCAGAGAAGGCAACCAGAGATATTTGATAGAGAGTGTATGCGCACGGAGCTGCGGTTGTGCGTATAAAAAGAAGAGGAGCACTGTATTGTCGGCAGAACGAGCCAGAACTCACCTACCGCGGCCTCGGATTCCAGCATCGTGGTGTCTCATCACACGCAGCAACAGCAACGCTCTTGAGTGTGCGGCAGGAAATCACGCGTAGAAATCAGCACGCCTGAGTGCTGTCGCTTCGGCTGCGGCAATAGACGGAAGCGGGAATCACGCTGTGCTTTAATCAGTGTCGTCTACGTAGACGGGAATCATGCACTGCTTTAATTAGTGTAGTCTAGGCAAGAATCCGATTCTAGATCATCGAAACTTGTGGCAGAAAGAAAAACAAGGCATCGTCGGAATCAGCGCCGTCAGCGTCCTTGTCGCGCGTGCAGCAGGAACAGCGTTGCCGCCTCCTGTAGTGGCGGGGTGGCCCACCTGCTGGGCCCACGCGTAGCAGGCCGTGTCGGCCAGGGAGCGGCAGGGCCAGCGCTGGCCGCCTCGCCCGGTGGCGGCTGGGCCCACCACGGCTGGACCGTTCCGTCCCAACCACGGCACTGTGAGGAAAACATTATACCCCGCGCGGCCGCCTCCCGCCGTGGCGGCAGGGCCCGTCGCCTCCTGGCGTGGCGGCAGGTGCCACGTGCCGCCTGCCGCCACGGCTGAGGGGGTCCTTTTTGTCAATTGCGTTCAGAGGGGGTCTTTTTTGGCAATTCCACTCGGCAGAGGGTCTCTTTCGACAAAAAATCCATTTTGTCTATGCTATGGTAGCATTTTGATGATTTGGAAATTCATTTTGGTGTAGCAGAAACAATACCTGCGGTTGATGGAAATATTTACTTTTCACAAACTAAATTGTGAGGAAGCAAAACAAGAATATACACGGGCACAAAGTTATTCAATATACCGACAAAGCATGAACTTTTACTGTATGGTACGACAAGAACATATTGTTCAACACAAGCATTTAATGCAGTCTATATTGTAAGAGCTTTGGAAACAAAATTTTGGTTTAAAGGAAACAATCTTTCTGTATAACAGAAATATTTTCTTGGCAAAAAATCCATGTGGAAGCATAGTAACTTTAGTAAGAATGATCAAGTATCGAAACAAATTAATCCGGTATAACAAATAAATGTACTCCTTTTTTACAACAAAAGTAGAATCTTATTGCAGCCACACTATTCTCAATTTTACATAGCCATCATAGCAGCAGTCGCTCGACAAGGTGGTCATGGAAAAGATCAGCTCGGGCCATGAGCTCTCCGTCATGAACAGTACATCTGACAACTTACAGTTGCTCGTGGAATACTCAACATCATTGCCATTATGCAATAAAGAAGCACGACTGGAATCAGGTGTGGCAAAATGTCTGTACAATAGAAGCATTGAATGTGAAAGAAGGAAGCACACACTGATATTGGTTGATACTAATATTTAGTAAGATATTGGACAATAAAATTGCACTAACGGAAGCAACACTAGCAAATGCTTGAAGCACATGCTAGTAGTGGTCAAAGCACACACTAGTAGTGGTTGAGGAAACCACTAGTGTTGCTAATGGTTGAACAGGATGTACAATAAAATAAGCACACACTTCAAATGGTTGAAGCAAAAATTCATGAAGATAGAAACATATGTGTTAGAAGGGAGAGAGGGATTTGGTGGAATTGTTTATTGTATTGCTTGAGCCTCGTGGGCATATATATAGGAGTACAAAGACCAACTTGTAGTACAAGACAAGGCAGGACCAAATCCTAGTCTATCCTATACTTCCTAATAATCCTTATACTCAACATCCCCCCGCAGTCACAACGGTAGCGACGCAGACGGTGAGACTGGAGAAGAATCCGAAGGCAAACCGACGGACAACAACCCCCCCCCCCCCCCCCCCCCACAGTCGTAACGGTCTATGCATCGCGGAGTCGTGGCTGCAGTGGAAACCGACGAGGTTGCTCAAGCAGGCGGTAGCCCTTTGTGCCTTTTGTCGAGGTAGCCGAGAGCGTGTGTGGTGGAGCCGTGGTCGAGGTAACCATGCGAAGAATGCCGTGGTCGATGTCGAGTCGGGGTGGCCGGTGTCGAGGAAGTCGCCGTGGAGCCGCGGACGCAAGGGGGCGCCGAGTTAGCATGGGCGCAGTGGTGTCGAAGTAGTGGTGCGCCGGGAAGAAGATTTTGACGACGCGTCGCGGCGGGGTTGCCAAGCCCGGGGACACATCGTGGACGAAGGCACGCACCGGTGTTGCCAGCACCGGGCATGCGTAGACGGACGAAGACGAAGTTGACGAAGCGCCGACTAGGCTTGCCAGGCCCGGGGACATGTCATGGATGAAGGCACGCATCGGTGTTGCCAGCACCGGGCATGCGGAGACTGGGACTTGCACGAGCTGTACGCCATGTCGAAGAAGTCGGAGGGGCCAGCAGAGAAGAACTCGACGATGATTGCGGCGTCCATCGGCGCGGGGCCAATGTCACCAACGGTGGTCGGAGTAGACGAAGTGGTCGGGGTAGATGACGGCGACGCTGGCGACGGGCTGGTGCTGGACGAAGACGAAGGAGGTGGACGGACGGCGGCGACGGCTACGGGAGTAGCAGCGGCGGCGGCGACGGGGACTGCGTATCGCGGCACTAAGACCCGAAGGGGCGACGCAGCGGCGACGCGCGAGTCGATGCAGCCGCGAGAAGAACCACGGGGCGGCGGCGCTGCGGCCCGACGGGGCGACGCAGCGGCAGCCCGTTGCTCGATCGATGGAGGGGCGCGCTGAACTCGGGGACGATCTTCACGGGACCTGCGGAGGCGTGCGTAACCGACGGGCCAGGTCGGTCGCGCGGCGTAGGTGAGGTGGATCGCGGCGGCGAGCGGGTGATCAAGCCGATCGCGTGCGAGGTCGGGGACGCCGCTTGGTGGAGGCGGGGTGGCGGCAGAGTCCGAGATGAAGCCGGTGGTGATGGACGGCGTGGGACGTCGTGCGGACGAGCGCATCAGCACAGGCACCTGGGCTGCCAAAGCAGCGCCGGTGCCCGGGCAGCGAGGCCCGAGCGACCAACGGAGCAGCGGCGCCCAAGTTGAGGTAGCGGACGAGCCTGACGCAGCCGTCCCGACGAGGCCGGCGAGGTAGACCGCCGGGCCGCCGTGTAAACGCGGCGAAGGCGGGTGACGTGGATCATTGGGCGGGCCGGCGCGCGAGCGACGACTATGATTGGCCGTCGCATGGCGCGAGGCCGCCGGGTCGGGGCGATGCAGGTGTCCCGGTCGGAGCAGGGCGGTGACGGCCGGCGCAGAGTGACGGCCGGCGCAGGGCGACGGGCGGACCGACACGTGGACGACGGCTGGCCCTGATGGGCCGCCTCGGCGCGCGTGGCCGCTGGGTCGGAGGAGAGGCCGGCTGGTCGCGCCGGGGTTGGAGTAGAGGCGCACGGGGGTCGACAGCGGCGGCGGGCGACGCAAACTGATCAAGATTAGATCGAAAAACCAAAAAGAAAAACGCCGATCAAAACGACCGGCGAGAGAGCGAAAAGACCCGGAGCAAGGGCTCGGGAAAAAGACTCTCTAGGGCAGCCGGCCAACACGGCCGGCGGACGAACCCTAGGTACGGGCAGCGCGGCCCCCGGCGGCGGTCATGGAGGCCGACCGCCCCGGGGGCGGCGCGCGGAGCGGAAGCAACGGGCGGCGGCTAGGGTTAGATCGGTTAGGCTGATACCATGTTAGAAGGGAGAGAGGGATTTGGTGGAATTGTTTATTGTATTGCTTGAGCCTCGTGGGCATATATATAGGAGTACAAAGACCAACTTGAAGTACAAGATAAGGCAGGACCAAATCCTAGTCTATCCTATACTTCCTAATAATCCTTATACTCAACAATATGCAACAAATAAAAGCAGGAAGCATGTCTGATAGGAAGCAATCGCTTCTTTTTAAGAGTTTCTGTTATCACAACAAATATATGACACACAGAAGTATAAATTTTAATTGCTACCATGGTTGGATGAAGAAAGTTGTGCTTCTGCTTCACGAATAAAACAAGAATAAATCCATTAGCTAATATGAACATAGCCGGTGTGAATATAACCAGAAATACGTGTGCAAACTATTTCCAGGAAAAGAAACCAATTTGGCTAGCTGATATCTCAACAAGCTATCTGGGCTGAAGGAACACATATAGAATACTAATGAAGCATAGATATTTGGAAGCATCAGTGTCATGATATCTCAACATAAGACAAGAGTATAAATTTAGAGAACGAAAACATGGTTGGAATATCGCGAACGCTAAGCAACATGCCTATATTTTTTTATGGAAACAACATGGATATTTCGAAGCACCAGATCCAGCAATTTCAGCATAACTTTACATAGTGGAAGCACTCTTTGTTTTGAAATGCGAAGCACATAATTTTGAAATTGGGAATTACCAATGATTGTTACCAATATGTGTGCGCACAATTCTTTGATCAGAACAACAATTACAACAAAAGTAATAGTTGATTTAGTTCCCTTCATTGAGAGAACATGAGGTATGAACACAGATCAGGATGACTAAGATAAGGCAATGCATTTCCTGTAGCTTCACGGTTTTGTGAGTTACTATACTTCGCGACTCTTCTCCCTTTTCCCCATCTACAGTGTGACGTCCCCGGCTCAATCATGCACTAATCATACACGCAAATGCACACGATCAAGCCTAAGGACTCACGGGAAGATATCACAACACAACTCTAAAACATAAATAAAGTCATGCAAGCTTTATATTACAAGCCAGGGGCCTCGAGGGCTCGAATACATAAGCTTGCGTACAAGCGTCAGCGGAAGCATCAGATATCTGAGTACAGATATAAAACAGAATCAGAAAGGCCTTTAGAAAGGCGGGGCAAAATAAAACACTACGATCGAAAGGCGCAGGCCTCCTGCCTGGGACCCTCCGAACCTACTCCTGGTCGTCAACCAACTCGCCGTAGTATCCATCCTCGGGGTGGTAGTAGTAGACGATCGACGGGGCATCTCTCTCAGGGGCTCCGTCATCTTGGTCACGTCACACTGATATGGGGGAAAAAGGAAAACAAAGCAACCGTGAGTACTCAGGAGTACTCAGCAAGCAAGGATCTACACTACATATGCAACATTTTCAAAGGGAGGCTGTATATGTGGACTGGGCTACAGAAATGCCAGAATAGAGGGGAAAGCCTAGTCCTATCGAAGACTAGCATCTTCATCGGTCTTGCAGCAATAGAAGAGAGCAGAACAGATCAATATAGTGTAGCAGTATCATTAAGTCTCAACCTCACCCAGAGATCCTTTCTTGACGCCCTGCGAGAAAGCAATCCCAGAGTCATACAGTCATCTACCTTGTCCGGAGATCCCTTCTCGACTCCCTGCGAGAAGCAATCCCAGAGCCTCATATCCAGGTCTCATCTCAACTTCTAGATGTATCGATCGGGATACAACTCCGAGTGTCCTTTACCGTAGGACCGGCTATCGCTAGATGTGTTCTTCCCTGCAGGGGTGCACCAACTTACCCAACACGCTCGATTAACTCCGGCCGGACACACTTTCCTGGGTCATGCCCGGCCTTGGCCAAACGATATATCGCAACCCTACCTACAGCTCAGCAGAGAGGTCCCCGTCGGTCTATATCCTAAGCGCTCAGGGGTCTTGGGCCATCGCCCTGTGCACTCCGGGTCGGTGTGTGCAGGGTCAGGATGAGCACCACCTCAGTCCTGGATGGTACTGGCCCGGCCCGGCCACGAGGCTGAACTGGACGTCTGACAAAGCTTTCGGCTGATGCATACGATGCAGAGTGCCCATAACTCTTCCCACGTGATGGTTAGTGCTATCAGGCCAGAGGCCTGCTCGGATCAAATATCCAAATCGTTAGTGGACTAGGGCTTGGGGTAACGAGCAGAGACTCACGAAAGATGTGACCCCGTCGCCCCGTCTCGAGGACTTGCTGCAAGGGTTAAGAATGCCCGGCCGCGCCTCGTATTCATCACTCGGGCACCATACAGGCAACCCGTCTTCACAACACTCGCCACTTAGGCGCACGCGGGTACCCCTCAGGGTCGACCCGCCTTTCCAAGTAACAACAATACAGTCCAAGTATCCCTGTGTCCATAACATCAGGGGAATCCGAGGTATCACCCTCGTTGGATTCCTACTCGATGTATCCGTCAAGGTGAACTCGGAGGAATCACCCTCACTGGGTTCACACTTGAGGTGTTGTACGACGGCGTCGTTATCGGAAGCGGTGAAGGAGGAATCACCCTCGATGACCACGACCAAATACCTACTCTACAGAGTTAACATCAAAAGTGCTACAAGAGGTTTCACCCTCGGCACTCGATAGTAACGCTGCAGTGTCGTTACAACTAAGGGAGGGGTGATGTGTGGTGTCGGGGCCTGGTCTTCAATCCCGTTGATCGGGTCTTCTGATAATCCAACGGGGCAGTCGGGATAAGTGGGGTCACTGATAGGTCTATACCCAGCCTATACTAAGCAGTTTAGGATATGCAGGTAACTATCAACAGCAGGTTACAATAAACAGGCTATGCATCAGAATAGGTAAAGCAGTAGCAGCAGCAATTCTAATGCAAGCATGAGAAAATAGAATGGGCGATATCGGGATGATCAAAGGGGGGGCTTGCCTGGTTGCTCGGCGGCAAGGGCAAGGTTGTCAATAGTGTCTTCGGGCTCCGGAGCTGCGTCGGCCTCGGGGACGACGTCGGTGTCGGGGGCTACCGAGAGAGAAGAGGGGGAGGAAACAGTAAATACTAAGCAAACACGTGCATGACATGTCAATAAGCAGAGCTAGCGGTGTTCTATCGTAGTGCTAGGTAATACCGGCGATAGAGAAAAACATCCGGGAAAGTATTCCCGGTGTCCAGCATTTCGGACAGACGAAAAGAGGGGAACGGATGCATGTTCGCTATGCTAGGGACGTGTGACGGACGAACGGACCGTGTATTCGGATTTGTCTCGTCGTTCTGAGCAACTTTCATATACAAAGTATTTTCATCGGAGTTACGGATTATTTAATATGATTTTCTAAAGATTTTAGCAATTTCTGGAATTTATTTAATCATTTAATTCCGACATTATCCGAAACAGTAACTGTGACGTCAGCATGACATCACAGTGACGTCAGCGGTCAACAGGACCAGTGGGTCCCACCTGTCAGCGACTGCTTAATTAATTAACAGTAGTTAATTAGGTTAATTAATCTTAATTAGTTTTAAACTAACATAGTTAATTAGATTAATTAATTATTTTAATTATTATTATTTACTTAATTTGTTTTATTTTTTATTTTATTTATTTTCTCAGGGGGAGGGCCCCACTGGTCAGTGGCTGAGCCACGGGGGGGGGGGGGGGGGGATCGGGCGCGCGCGGCCCAGGGGGCGCACGACGTGGTCGTGGCCGTGGCCGGCAGGCGGGCGCGGGCCGGGGGCCGGCGCGGCCGAGAGGGGCGAGCGGGGAGGGCAGGCGGCGGCCGGAGGGGGTGCGGCGGCTCGGCTGCGAGCTGCGTCTGCAGGAGGCGCAGGCAGCAGCGCGAGCGGCGGCGAGCAGTGACAGCGGCAGTGGCGGGATGCAGGGGAGGCGGGGCCGCGGGCGAGCAGCAGGCTCAAGCGGGCGTGAGCGCGCGCGGCCTACGAGCAGCGGCGCGGCCAGGGTGCGCGGCAGCTGGCAGCGGGTAGCCGAGGCGGACGTCGACGCGGCTCGGCATGCGGGCAGGGCGAAGCGGGCCGGCGCACGGGACGCGGGTGCGGGGCGAGCGAGGCGAGGCAAGGTTTCGCGCGCGCGCGTGGACGGCTGGCGCCGGGCGCCGAGCGGGAGCAGAGAGGGGGGAAAGGCGGACGGGGCTCACCGAGCCCTGTAGTTGAGCGAGGTGGGCTCGGGGAGGTGTCGGGGTCGTCCGGCGGTGGGGCGGCGAGGTCCTGCGGCGTCGGGGCGGCTTCGGGCGACGGCGAGGTCCGGTGGCAGCGGGGGCGTTCCCCTGCTCGATCCAGACGGGAGGAGGGAGAGAGCGAGAAGAGAGAGTGGGGTGTGGGGGTAGTGGGCTAGGGTTCCAGGGGGGTGGGGGGATAAGCCAGGGGTGAGGGGGCCGGCTGGGCTGGGCTGGCAGCCTGGTGGCCAGCTGGGCCAGTCGGCCCAATGGGAGGGGAACCTTTTTCCATTTTCTTTTCTGCTTTGTCTTTTGTCTTTTGTTTTTATTTCAAACCACTTTTGTAAAACATGAGACTGGCCCATATAATAACAGCGCATTATCAGTCACTACTAGGAATTGGTTTGGAGACCATATCTTTTTGTTAGAATTTTATTTAATTGAAAAAAGATTAAACAGTGCTGTTTTGCTACTGTTAGAGTCTCTTAATTAATTTATTAATTGTTGGTTATAATTTTAGTATGGTCTCTGGAATATTTATTATTTAATGAACATTTTAGTTTTCAAATTGGAACAACTTTTATTTTTTACTTTAAGTTTGAATTTCCATTTGAATTTGAATTTGAAAAGGATTTATTAGTAATGATGATCAAGCACTATTGATCCTGATGACATGGCATTATCAACAGGGTGATTACTGTAGCTTAATACATGGGGTGTTACATACAGTAGGGAGAGGCGATCGAGCCAGCGATTTCGATTCCACCGGCGAGCCCCTCTCCCTCTTGCCCTCGCGGTGGCCTTGGTGCTGCCGGAGGTGGAGGGGGGATGGCTCGCCGGGTGGATCTGTGTACATGTAGCGTAGCTAGGCTGTATAGGTGTCGGGGTGGGCTCCTCGGCGTCGTCCTCGGTTCCGGCTGGGCGGCGATGGTGGCGGAGACACTGGCGACTAGGGTGTGTGTCTGCTGCAGCAGCGTTTCGTCGGCGTCGTTGGCGTGGGCGGCTGCAGGTCAGATGCTTTTGTTTGCTTCGGATCAAACTCTTGATCTGGTTGCTAGGTTCTTCCCGCGGTGCGGCGGGATTCATCTACTTTTGGGGCTCCTTTCTTCGGGCGGTGGTTGCTCGCCGTGGAGGTGGGTGACAACGGCGCCGATTTGGTGTTCTTCCAGATCCACTCCGACGGGGTGTTCTTCGTCGGCCTTGGATCTGGGTAGAGGAGCGGCGGTGCGGGGCTGTCGTGGCGGTGGCGGCGGCCTCGTGGATGCTTTTGTGCCGGGGCTCTTCCCCCGCTTCGCTGGTGCACGCTCCGGTGCCGGCGAGGAGCTCTGCGGCTTGGTGTACAGGGGCAGCTTCAGAAGCGGATCCGGTGCTCTGCCGGCGAGTTCGGGTAGGTGCTGGCTCGGTCGTGGCCTTGTGGTAAGAGGATTGGCGGCCTCGTCTGTTTCTTCTCATCGTCGACGATGGAAGACGGCGGTGCCGTGCTCGTCGAAGTTGTGGGGTGCGACCCCACCGGTGATGTCTATCTCCTATGTGCCCTGCCGGTCTGGGAGGGCCTCAGGTGGACGCCACAAAGCAGCTGTTCTGCGAGGGGCTTCGACAGAGCTTGGGTGTGCGGGGTGCTTGCTGTTCTTCGCTCCGGCGGAGGCACGGCGGGAGGTTGTGGCGAGCGGCGGTGCTGGCGATTGCAGGGACCTTGAGGGGCCTCTCTTGTATTTTCTGTTTGCCAGGGTGATTCCTGCAATTGTATCGGTCTCTCGGCTTTACTGGATGCTTCGTGTGTGCGTTGGCGTGTTTGAGTCTTGTAACTTGTTTTATCTTTAATGGACGCGTCAATTTTCTAAAAAAAAAAAAAAAGGATGACTAAGATACAGTCCAGTCTGTTTAAGCAAAAGAGTTTACTCCGGACGACTGGAACATACCGTGAAATGTAAGCGAAAGAAGTAGATCACCCACGTACATACGTACCTGGTCGTCCTAGATCGTCAAAACGAAGGAAATTGGTGGCCGGCCGGCCGGTGGTGCGGTGCGCTGGAAGAAGGGCCGGAAGGGTGAGATCGACGATCAGGGTCAGGCGGCGCTAGATCCGAGACGAGAGCAGGGCCAGCACGGTGGATAGCGAGCTCGTAGGCGAGGTGAGGAGGGAGGAACCAGATGAACCATGATTTGGGGATAGAGATACGGGAGTTACGGTAGGGTGGGTGCGTGGTAATCGGGAGGCTTGAACTGATACTTTCCAGCGATATCTCGACCGACGGACGGATGGTGTCGGAATAAACGGTGAGCAATCGGTCTGATGCTCCGTTTGCATCAGACGTCTGAACGTAAGTGTTTCCCGTATAGCCCAACAATCCAATTGCACGCAAACTCGAACTCCAAGCACACTTCTAACCAACCACAAATGGAAAACAACAGCACCACCAGCTGGCGCGGGTCACTGGTTTGGTGATCAACAACAAAGGCACACGATCCATATAAAACTCGAGCCCGCTGGTGCCTGTTGCTGTTCTGCACTACACTACACATTACACACCACATTGCATCATTGCACTTTGCCTTTCCCCTCTCCCACAACTCTTCCTCCAGTAGTAGTTATTAATGGAGTAATAAACAACGGTTATGCCCTGCTAAACTAACCGGAAACGGCCAAGGAATGAGAACAAATTAACGCATGCCGAGCTCAGCAGCAACCACCACCCACGCCGCCTCTCTAATTAAAATCGGCGCCGATGGCGATGACCAACCCCCCAGCCCCGCCCGGGAATGCTTAGCTCGCTAAGCAAAAACCGAAAAGGAAAGGAAAAAAAAAATCTCAACCCTCCATCCACCGTGCCAAGAGGACGAGCGAGGCGGAGCAGTGGGGGAGAGTGCGCGTAGAGCTAGAGGAGAAAGATCGATCCATCCAAAATACTCCTCCACCTCCACCTCCACCTCCACGTAAAGCTAGCTGTATTCCTCACCACCGTCACCGCCACGCACACTCCTCTCCCACCTCCCTCCCTCTCTCTCTCTCTCTCTCTCTCTCTCTCTCTCTCTCAAGATCTGTCGCGGACGCGGAATTCAGCTTGCTTCTCCCGTGAGGATGCCATCTTTACGGCGTCCCCGCCGGCGGGGGCTGCTGCCGCTGCTGCTCCTACTGCTGCCGATCCTGCTCGCCTCCTCTCGCGCCGGCGTCCTCGCCGTCGACGGAGGCCGCGCTCCGTCGGCCACCGCGAGGAGGCAGCTGCACCAGCCCTTCGTGCCGGACCAGTCCGCCGCGCCGCCGTCGCAGGCGCCGCCGGGCCCGGCGCCGCCCTTCTTCCCGACGCTGCAGGCGCCGCCCCCGCCGCCGGGCACGCCGACCGCGCCGGAGCAGCCCACGTACCCCGCCCTCGTGCTCCCCAACCCCAGCACCCCCGCCGGGAGCGCCACCGCGACTCCGTCCGACGGCGCCGGCGCCGGCTCGGGGGGCAACAAGTCGTCCAAGAGCTCCAAGCTCGTCCCGGCCATCCTGCTGCCGCTGCTCACCGTCGCCGTGCTCGGCCTCTCCATCGCCTTCTTCTTCAAGCGCCGCCGCACCAATGCCGGCCGCGGGGTCGGGGGCGGGTGCGTCGGCGGCGGGGAGAGCAAGTTCCTGCACCCGGAGCGGGCCAGCCTCTTCGCGCGCGACGAGTTCGGCGGGAGCGGCAGGGGCGCGCCGGCGACCACGGCGGCGTCCACGGCCCCGTCGGCCGAGTTCCTCTACGTGGGCACCTTGGCCGGCAGGGAGGACGGGAAGAGCAGCGACACGACATCGTCCGGAGACGAGGTGTCTCGGAGCTCGGGCGGGTCGCCGGAGCTCCGCCCTCTGCCGCCGCTGGTGGGGCGGCAATGCGGGCCGGCCGGGTCGAGGAGCCCTGGCATCGGGGGGTCCTCCCCGTCGTCCGGGGACGAGGAATTCTACTCGCCGCGTGGATCGTCCAAGGCGTCGGGCTCGCAACGGACGCTCGCCGCGGCGGTCCAGGCCGCCGTGGCCGCGCGCGACCGCTCCCGGACCCCCTCGCCGGGATCGGCCGTCAGTACGCCGTCGTACCCATCTTCGCCCGGGGCGACGATGTCCCCTGCACCTTCCTCCCCGCCTCTCCTGTCCAGCCCCGGCCAGTCGTGCCGCCGCTCCGCCAAGGCAAGATCCGAGAGCGCGCGCGACGTCTTTGGCATGCCACCGACGCCTCCGCCCCCACCCCCTCCATTCGCGCCGACACTGCCACCGCCGCCGCCTCCTCGCCGGAAACCACCGTCCCCATCGCCACCGTCCTCTCCACTCGTGAGCACGCCGCCAGCTCTCAGATCCGCCACCGACACCATCTCAAAAAACCCATTTACCCAGCCACCAGCCCCACCGACAAGCACGCGCGGGCAACCTCCTCCGCCTCCGCCGCCTCCTCCGCCGCCGCTGGGCTACTGGGAGAGCCGCGTTCGCAAGCCCGGCATGTCGAAAGAGGCCATGTCGCCAGCGCTGTCTCCGCCACCCCAAGCCGCCAATTCCAGGAGCGTTCCACCCACCGACGCTTTCCCCGGGCGGCTGCAGGACAATGCGGACCACGGCGACAAGTCCGAGGAGACGACGCCGCGGCCGAAGCTGAAGCCCCTGCACTGGGACAAAGTCCGGGCCAGCTCCGACCGAGCCATGGTGTGGGATCAGCTCAAATCCAGCTCATTCCAGTGAGTGCCCTGCAAAATTTCCATCTCTTCTCAGTCCAAAATTTGTTCTTGATTGGTTTGCAGTTTGCTGATCTATTTACCTGAATTCTTGCAGGGTGAATGAGGAGATGATCGAGACGTTGTTCATCTGCAATCCGGCGAATGCGGCGCCGAAGGAGGCGACAAAGAGGCCAGCGTTGCCGACTCCCAAGGCGGAGAACAAGGTGCTGCTGGATCCAAAGAAGGCACAGAACATTGCCATCTTGCTGCGCGCTCTGAATGTTACCAAGGAGGAGGTCTGCGAAGCCCTCTGCGAAGGTGAACAAGACTAAATCATTAAATTTGAGATGTTTGCATCATTTCTTGATGAGCTCTATACTGCATTGTGTTGAGAATTTGAGATGTTTGGATCATCCAGCAGCCTTCACTAATATGCTTACCAATTTGTTATATGCTGCTCTATAGGTAACACGCAGAACTTTGGAGCAGATTTACTGGAGACCTTGCTAAAGATGGCTCCTACCAAGGAAGAGGAGATCAAGTTGAGAGAATTCAAAGAAGAGACATCTCCTATTAAGCTTGGCCCTTCTGAAAAGTTCCTTAAGGCAGTTCTTGATGTGCCTTTTGCTTTCAAAAGAGTAGACGCAATGCTTTATATTGCTAACTTTGAATCGGAGGTCAAGTACTTGAAGAACAACTTTGAGATCCTTGAGGTGAGCATCATTATTTTCCTAGCACCTCCACTTTTACTCGCCACCGCTGCTCTGTTTCATTAGCTAAATGATCATTCTTCGTTTGACAGGCTGCTTGCGATGAGCTTAGAAACAGCAGGCTATTTCTGAAGCTACTGGAGGCTATTCTCAAGACTGGCAACAGGATGAATGTTGGCACAAATCGGGGCGACGCGCATGCGTTCAAGCTTGACACTCTACTCAAACTGGCTGATGTCAAAGGCACCGATGGCAAGACAACCCTTCTGCATTTCGTCGTGAAGGAGATCATCCGAACCGAGGGCTCCCGTCTCTCTGCCAGCAACCAGTCAACACCAAGAACTCTCGCGAACCCTCTCCGAGATGAGCTTGAGTGCAAAAAGCTGGGCCTCCAAGTGGTGGCTGGCCTCGGGAACGAGCTCAGCAGCGTCAAGAAGGCGGCGGCAATGGACTCTGACGTGCTAAGCAGCTACGTCGCGAAACTCGCAGGAGGAATAGAGAAGATCACAGAGGTGTTGCGGTTGAATGAAGAGCTGAACACGAGGGATGACGCATGGAGGTTCCATGACACGATGCAGAAGTTCTTGAAGAAGGCCGACGACGAGATCCTCAGGGTTCAAGCTCAGGAGAGCGTCGCGCTGTCGCTTGTCAAGGAAATCACCGAGTACTTCCATGGCGACTCGGCGAAAGAGGAGGCCCATCCTTTCAGGATCTTCATGGTGGTCAGGGATTTCCTCTCGGTGCTCACTCAGGTGTGCAGGGAGGTCGGCAGGATCAATGACCGCACGATCGCCAGCTCCGTGCGCCATTTCCCGGTGCCAGTCAACCCGATGATGCCGCAGTTGTTCCCGAGGATTCACGCCTTGAGAGCTGGAATCTCCGACGACGAGAGCTCGGTCGCGTCGTCGCCCTGACCACCAGTAGTCTGCCAATAGAATTTTTCATGGACCATCAATGAGGAAACCGCCAGAGGGCGGGAACTACAGAAGGACAACTCAACAGGGTGGCAGCCTGGGCCGGAGCACCCCTAGCACAGGAACTTCAACCAACTAGCACCGGCATCTATCCAACATGCCATATGGCCATGGCATCGTCAAGCTCAGGTGAGTTGGAGGTAGCTGAGCACCCCCTAACACCGTGCTCAACGCTCGCCACCCGCACGCACGAACACCGATGGCGGCGGGCCTGTTCATCCCTTTCTTTCCTGACTTTTTGTACCTGTAGAATATAGAATGTACAAGTTTTTTGCAAATATTTATTCCGATATATAAGAAGGGACAAAAGGCTTTAGATCAGACATCAGAGGAGGGAAAATAAGCAGTTCATGTATGTATGTATGCTGTCTTGAATTCTGTACATTAACATGGAGCAGTGGGTAAATCAGATGTCGAGTTATTCGTCGCCCCGAGCAATGCTGTAAACAAATTTCAAATGCATGTTGAGTAGAGAAAATGCTGTAACAATTTTCAAAACTTTGCTGAATCTGTACAGCTGCTTGTGTGTGGTAGCTGCTGAACTGGGATGGAGCTGAGAAAGAAAACAAAACAAGAGCATGAGATGAGACTGGTCTGGTGGTGGTGCCAAGAAACAGATAGCAGAGCACTCAACATGGTGTTTTGGCATCACATTCCTGCCTGCACAAATGGTCCATAGGAGTACTACGACCATACACTAGCTGCTGTACCCACCAGCACCACTACTAAGATGCAGCCAGAGACTTTTTACCAGAGCATAACCTGACATACTTTCATCTGCAGTAGAAGAATGTTAGTAGTATCTACTGCAGGGCAGAGCAGAACTGCTGTAAACTTCAGAGAAACTTTATCTGCTACAGAACCTACTGATCGGTTCATTATGGATGAATGGAGCAAGAGGTGCAAGAAACTTCCAGTTTGAGCATATGCATCAGTCAGCACTGAGCCATGGATGAATGGAGCAAGAGGTGCAAGAAACTTAGTGGGAGTAGTAACAAACTGGGCATTTCATGGTCATGTGCTGGGCTAAAACTATGGTTTTCCATGGGTGTGCAGCATGAACTATGTAGCATGGAGAGGGCAAAGACCAGGGTGGGGTGGGGTGGTGGTGGTGGTTCGGGTGGCTGCTATCGCCGGGTCCACGTCCGCATGTGGGCGTTGCGCTGGATGGATGCTGCATCGTCATTGTGAGCATGCCAATGCCATGCATGGCTCATTGGCTCGTTTCACCGCCTTTCCCACCAAACTCCATTCTTGCCGTTTTTCACCCACATGGCCCCTCTTTTGTCTCCTACACTGCACTAGACGCCCATGCATGGCATGGCATGGATGCTTTGCTCCTCTAATGGTGCCAAATTATTGGCACCCAATTGCCAGTAGAATGAATGATGACTTTGCTTTGGCCTCCACCCTCCAGGCACAGGCACACACATGGGCTGACTGAGTTGGCTTGGCTGAGTCAGTTGGTAGCATAGGTCAAGAACCGATTATGATTGACATTTAAGATGCACGGGTCAGTCAGGGAGAGAGGAGGAAGAGGGTGAAGATGACACTGTTGGGGATCTGGCCGGGGTAGTGGCTGGAGATGGAAGGTAGGGGAGGACCCAGCCATGGCACACGCATGCTTGTGGTGCAGCAAGATTCTGTCTAAAGACCAAGTAAAAGGGTACGTAGTGGGGGCTAAATTTCGTGTTTTGACCTTTTTCCTATCTTATTTCGGGATCTGACCCACGTTTGATTTTTTTTTGAAATCTGACCCTTTTGCCTACCGCCAGGAGTCGTGGCGGTAGGTCCCTACAGGCTACCGCCATCTGCCGTGGCGGTAGGTGACGAGACGGCGACAAACGGCCGTCAGCTCGGGCTGACGTGGAAAAGGACCCTACCGCCAGACCGCCTGGCGGTAGGCTTCTAACACCTACCGCCATGGGGTGGATAAGGTTGGGAGGGGCTGGTGTGTGGGCCCCACCACCACTCTTCTTCCCCACTCTTCTTCTTCCTCGTGGTCAGCTCCTCCCCTCTCTCTTTCCCCCACCCAAACACCCCCTAGATCCACTCCATTTGCTTGAGGTTTCACCGGTGGATCCGGAGCATTTTCATCCCCAAGGTACCTCTCCCACTTCCCCTCATTTTGATTGGTTGAATTCTTGATTTTGTGTGCTTTAGCTCAATTCATTGCAAACCCTAGGTGTTGATTTTGTTGTGTGCATTTATGGCACATTTATGAAGCATTCATGGCTATCTTTGTGCTTGTGCTTGCCTAGGGTTAGGGGTTATAGTGGTAATGTGAGGGGATAGTGTTAGGGTTAGTGTTAGTGTTAGTGTTAGTGTTAGGGGTTAGGGTTAGGGTTAGGATTATAGTTATGGTTAGGGTTATGGTTAAGGTTAAGGTGAAATTACTATGAATAGAAGTTATTTGTCCAATGTGTGCATAAATTATGTTATTGGTCCATTTGAATTGGTTGGATGACATATATGGATGACTTTGTTGTTTCCATTTTTCTTAGATGCATAAGCTCGTAAATGTTCATTATTTGAACAAGACGACATTTATGCTTGGAAATGACGATGAAGGGGAAGAGGCTATGGTTTTTGACACAAGTCCAAGCTTTGATGATCTTGTAGTTAAAGTGAGAAGCGTCTTACATTGGAATGACCCAAATGTCGAGGTTAAGCTTATTGGGAGGTATGATGTTGGATTGGGAGTAAAGTCCCGATTAAAGAGTATGCCCATCACCTCCCAATTGCATTGGAATGTGTACAAGGACAAAGTAGATGCATCACAAGACAAGTCTCTTGAGATATTTGCCACAAAGGTTGATCCTCCTCCTCCCTTGCAAATTGATTTGAACCGCAATATGTCCTCCCCAATACATGATGATAGTGCCGAGGTGTATATCCCCAATTGTTCTAGCCAACCACCAAGTAGCCAACCCAATGAAGATCATATCAATGCTATCGCCATAGTACTCCGAGTTGATGCTATTCCTCTTGTTCAAGAAGATGCTAGTGGTCATGTCGATGATGATGCTATTGTTGCTCAAGAGGATGCTTACGCGGAGAATGAAGAGATTCATTACAATCCCATTGGTAACTTGGATGTCATTGTGCGGCAACAAGACATGGACCGTACCCTCCCTTATAACCGTATGTGTGGGTATGACTCGGATGACGAGGGTTCGAAGGAAGAATTGGATGAGGATGGGTTGACGGTGAGGGAGTCCTGGATTAGGGGGTCCTCGGGTGTCCGGACTATTTGATATGGGCCGGATTGATGGGCCGTGAAGATAAAACTAAAGACTATATTCCCCGTGTCCGGGTGGGACTCCTATATGCGTGGATGGCAAGTTTGGTGTCCGGATATGTTATTTCCTTCTTCTGCAAACCAACTCTGTACAACCCTAGGCCCCTCCGGTGTGTATATAAACCGGAGGGTCTTAGTCCTTAGGGGCTATCAGAATTCTCATAGGCTAGACAGCTAGGGTTTAGCCATTACGATCTCGAGGTAGATCAACTCTTGTAACCCCTATACTCATCGAATATAATCAAGCAGGACGTAGGGTTTTACCTCCTTTAAGAGGGCCCGAACCTGGGTAAACATCGTGTCCCCATCGTCCCTTGTTACCATTGATCCTCAGACGCACAGTTCGGGACCCCCTACCCGAGATCCGCCGGTTTTGACACCGACAGACGGCGCAAGAAAATCAAATCTACAAGAAGGTGACCGGCAAGGAAAGAGGGCCGCCGTTGTTTAGGGATGTGAGTCTTGCAGACAAGGCCATTGTTGACGGTGGGATGAGATTGGGGTTGTTTGAGCCAACACCGTGCCCCAAGGTCGGTGATCCTCGGCCACAAAATGAGGATGAGAATGCTCATCTGAAGAAAGGCATCAAGTTTGGTTCTTTGGTGGAGTTCAAGATATGGTTGTGTGACTACGCCATTAGGAACCATAGGCCGTTTGTTGTTGGTCATTCCAATCAGAATGTTCGGTACACAGTCATATGTGACCAAGAAGGTTGCCGTTGGAGGGTCCGTGGTAGAAAAATCAAAGAAACCGGGCAATGGGTGTTGAAGAGTTGTGTTGCCACTCACACGTGCGTACCCCCGGACAAGGCCGACCGAAGCAAAGGACACCGTCAACTCACGTCTGAGTATCTAGGCTACAAATTGTTGAATCAAATAGCACATGATCCAACCGTGAAGGTCAAGTTTCTCATGACTTCGATTGAGGAACTATTCGGATACCCAGTCAAGTATGGAAAGGCATGGATGGCCAAGGCAAACGCTATTAGGATGTTGCATGGTGATTATGAGGCCGCATATAACATTCTCCCGAAGATGTTGGCAGCCATTGCTCATCGGAACTCGGGCATGCGCCATCGGGTCGAGTCAATTGACAGAGTGTTTCGCCGTGCCTTCTAGAGCTTTGGACAATGCATCGAGGCATTCACGTATTGTCGTCGGTCTTGTCTATAGATGACACATTCTTGACCGGCAAATACAAGGGCACATTGATGGTGGCAATGGCCCACTCGTCAAATGATAATGTGTTGCCGGTGGCATTTGCCTTGGTGCCTTCGGAGCACGATGACAATTGGGAGTGGTTCATGGGGCATGTGAGGACAAAGGTGATTGGCAAGAGAGAGGTATGCATCATATCAGATCGCCATCATGGGATTCTCAAAGCAATAGACGTTGATATTCCAGGTCTTCCAAAGCTTCAACACCATTGGTGCATGAGACACTTTGTGGCAAACTTTTACCAGGCATGCAAGAGCAAGGAGTTTTGCAAAGACCTTACCCATGTTTGCGTTGCATTCAACACCGACACATTCAAAAGCCGATATGATAAACTCCTCAAGGCGTTGGAGAAGAACAAAGGGGGGAAAGAATTCTTGACTAGGCACGAGCTGGATAAAGAAAAGTGGTCACGCGCTTACGATGAAGGAGGTATGCGATATGGGGACATGACAAGCAACATGGTGGAATGCTTCAACAATGTGTTGAAGGGTGTCCGTTCCTTGACGGTCACCGCAATACTCAAGTACACTTTCATCAAACTCAACGAGTACTTCCTAAAGCATTCTGAAATCACGGCCAAGTGGATTGGCGAAAAGATGGACTATCCATTCAAGGTTCAGGATTGGTTGTTGCATCAAACGCGCAAGTCTTCCCACCAACAAGTGATCAAATACAATGAAAAAGAAATGATCTATCAAATTGATGAGCCGAGTGCCACAACAAGGGACGGTGTGTCCTACGGTGGAGTTGCGTACGAGGTACACATAAAAAAATGGTGGTGCCAGTGTGAGAGGCCACACAAGTATCATTGGCCTTGCTCGCATGTGATGACCGCAACACGGGCGAGAAACTTGCCCGTATCCGATGGTACAACGGTGCGGTTGCACGAGTTCACATTGGAACGAACGAGGTTGACGTGGGCGCCTCGGTTTAATCCTTTCCTTGATCCATCACAGTGGCCTGAGTATGATGGCGCACACATTGTGCCAGATCCCGCACTAATGGTGCCTATGAGGGGAAGAAGAAGAAAGAAGAGGTTCAGGAGTGACATGGATGATCTAGCTGGATACACCGGAATGAAGCAATTTGGTAGTGGTCATTTCATGGAGGCACCGGACACCAACAATTGTGGAGAATGCAACGAGACGGGACACAACGTTAGGAGATGCACGAAAAGACCCAAAACCAACACGAGCACTAGTCAAACACGTGGCGGTAGAGGAGGTTCCGCCGGCACACGAGGAGGAAGGACTAGTCTTGGAGGGGGCTGTGGAGGAAGGACTAGTCTTGGAGGGGGCCGTGGAGGAAGGACTAGTCTTCGAGGGGTCCGTGGAGGAAGTACTAGTCTTAGAGGGGGTCGTGGATCCGGTGGTTCAAGGACACGTCGGGTTGATAGAGGAAGGCCTATCGACGTGTTGCTAAATCCGGATGGTTGAAATAATATGAATGGTACTAATTGTCTCCTTTCATGTCAATTTGTTGATATATTTGCTTAACATCTTTAATTATTTGCTTCTTTACATGTCAACGTGTTCATATGTTTGACTTATCATCTTTAATTGTTGTAGGCATGGCTTCATCCGGTTCCATGACGAGGCCACCGTGTGCTAACCAAGAAGACATGCCGAACAAGTGGGACAACGCATCTTTGGACAAGGTGAAGGAGAAAGATGTGAAAATCCCACCTTGTTGGTGTGGAGATGTTTGCAAGGTGAAGGTTTCCACCGACCGAAAGAAGTCATGGACGGAGGGAAGGAGATATTTTGTATGCCCCAACTATGCCCATGATCGTGCGCTTCCAACTAACCCGTATGAGGTGCCGCCGGTATGTCTTAAAAGTAACATGTTGCTTTCAAATTTGTGTGAGCACTAACGAATTTTGTGTATACAGTCACCGCCTCCTCTATGCAAGTACTTCACATGGATAGATCATGAAGTGCCAGAAGATGTCCAAAAGGACCAATATCAAGATTGTCTTAGGCGCCAACGCCGGTTCGAAGAATCGTTTCGAAGAGGTTTGGAGCAGGAGCGTCGTCAGAAGGAGAGGTTGGAGCGGAAGAAACGAGAGGAGGAGAGGGCACGCCAAGCGAAGCTTGCTCATGAGGAGGAGAGGGCAAGAAAGCTTGCAAAGGCTCACGAGGCGCAAGAGGAGGATGAGGCACGTGACAAGAAGGGGAAATGGCCTCGTATGACTCAGTAGGGCCTTCGCTTTGGTGGACTCGTCATGTAACCGGATGAAGCCATGCCACATTTATCATGAACTATGTACTACTAAGGCAAGAAGCCATGCCACATTTGTAATGAATTTGTCGTCAGAACTATCTCGTAGACCCAAGTTTGTCTGGATTTTTTTTGTTATTTGTCATGAATTTCTGTCATAAACTGTTTGTGCACAGTGTGAAATCAACAAAGAACAAAAAACAGAGTGATTGCTCTGTTTTCCTACCTACCGCCAGAGGCCCTGGTGGTAGGATGTAGGAGCCTACCGCCAGGGGGTCTGGCGGTAGGGTGGCAACCCCCTCAAAAACTTCTATGACCGATCTTGCGGCTTTTTTGGCGGTAGGGTTGGCTACCATACCGTCAGGGGGTCTGGCGGTAGGGTGCTACCCCCTCAATTACTTCTGTGACCGATCTTGCGCCTTTTTTGGCGGTAGGGTTGGCTACCCTACCGCCAGGGGGTCTGGCAGTAGGGTGCTGCCCTCTCAAATACTTCTGTGACCGTTCTTGGGGCTTTTTTGGCGGTAGGGTTGGCCACCTTACCGCCAGACCCCTTGGCGGTAGGGTGCCAACCCCTCAAAATAGACTTGTTTCACCCCTTTTTTACAAACTTCTATGAACTAACATCCAAAAGACATCCAGAAATGATCAAGTAGCAAGGACATACATAACTCAGCATAGTTCATTACATCCACAAATGACACTTGTTCAAATGACTTAAAGCATCTACCGATTCGAATGACATGAGTTCAAACTATAAGCTCAAGCTCGAGCAATACATTTTCTACACCGGAAAAAAAAGTTCTAAAACGTATAAGACGTTCAATTTGTTCATCACGATCACGATTAGGCTTCAGTTGAAAATCCGAGGATCCCGCCCAATTCTCCAACACACCATTCGTTTCGCGGAACCAGCCCCATCGAGCACGGCGGTCCGGAATCTCTGACATGCCTTGTGTGATTGCCCATCCAATGACCTGCCCGGGTTTTTTCAAGTCCAGCTCCCGGAATTCTTCTTTGCTGACAGAGAACCCAATCTCCATTGCCAAAGTGTGTCTGCAAGCATATTCCAGCTCATGGAGCTCATCAAGTATCTTCTTTTTTTCTTTCACAAGCCTCCGGTAAACTTTTTTCTCCTTAGGATCACAAGGTTCCTCCATAATGTAATACTTGCTAAAATCCATCATGGCCACATTTGCATCATCACTACTCTGTAACCATGCTTGAAGCTCCCTTGCCATAGCACGCTGTCGCTCCTCTAAAACCTTCTCATAGGCTATTGTCAGACTCATAGCTGCAATGTCCATCCTACATGAATATACGGGTTTAAGATGAAAATCAACAAAATAAATCAAATGAAGCACAACACTTGGTTACTATTAAGGTGATCTTGATCTTCATTATTTTCTTAAGCCTAACCATAACCCCAAAGATGACCACTAATCATAGCACTAGATCTAGATAAACAAACAATTCTAGGCACATAATACATAAGGAAATAACAAACACAACCCTAAATGCATCATACTAATTGATTTGACCACACCAAAATGATGAACTAGGGTTTGCAATAAAATGAGCTAATGCACAAAAAACAAAGATTTCAACCAATCAAAATGAGGGGAAGTGAAATAAGTACCTTGGGTGATGAAGGTGCTACGAATCCACCGGACAAATGTCAACCAAATGAGAGAGATTTGAGAGGATCTTGTTGTAGAAAAAGAGAGAGGGGGCTTGAGCTCGGGGGAGAGGTGAGGTGTGGGGGCTGAATGAGTGAGTGTGGGGGACCAAAGGTCCCCCCCCCCTCCAACCTTATCCATCCCAGGACCCTACCACCATGGTGTAACACCCCCTTGTAATAAGCTCTGTGACACTCTGTTAAAACTGCCAAGTCATGATCATTTGCAGTGCCATGTCATATGGGTTAATAATCCAATTCAAATCCACATCTGAAAATCAACTCAAATTCAAAAGTGAAATATAAAGTTGTTCAAACTCTGTTGGGAAAATGTTCATTAAATGGCCAATAATCCAGGAACATTTCTAAAACCAATATCAAAATAATTGGAGTTAGATAAGTGACTCTAACAAGATGAAACAGCCCCAAAAATAGAATATTTGATATATTTAAAATCATATCAAATCCCAACAAACTTCAATTCTGTCCAAACCAATTTTTGGCAGTGCTAGATATTGCAACATATTTATGTGGCATAACTCACTGTTTTACAAAAGACATTAAGTGGCCTAATCATTTCGCAACAGAAAAGAAAAGAGAAAAGGAAAAGAAATAAAAGAAAAAGACTAAAGCTGGACTGGACCAAGTGCACAGTGCATTGGCCCAGCCCAGCTGGCCCATCCCCTTCTCTCTCCCTCGCCGTGTCAACCTCCCTGTGGACGAGCGCGCGCGCGCCGGCGAGACGCCGACAGCGCGACGCCGCGGGCGCCGCGAGGGGATAAGGGTGAGGCTTGTGCGTCTCCCCTGGCTCTCCTCGCCACTTTCCCCTCTCCTCTCTCTCGCTCCGCCCGTCTTCCCCTCCAGATCCAGAGAGGCCGAGCGCCAGCCTCGCCGCCGTTCGCCTCCGTCGCGGCCACCGTCATCCCCGGGGCACGCCGAGCTGTCCACCGTCTCCGTCGTCCTCGACTACGCCGCCCCGAGCCATTCGGTGGAGCCGAGGAGCCCCAGAGACGCCGAGCCGCACCGCCCCCTTCTTCTCGGACTCCGGCGAGAACCCGGCGAATGCAGCCGCTCCGCGCCTGCCCCGAGCAGGCTCTGAACGGCTACCACCGTTGTGAGCCTCTCCTTCCCTCCCTGCTTCTTCTCCTCGTCGTTCCCGAGCTGTAGACGCCGCCCCGTTCACGCCCGAGCTCACCGTCGCGCGACCTCGTCACCGGCGTGGCCACGGTGACCAAATGGTCCCGTGCGCGCCACCATCACACTCACCGCGACGAGTAGACCCCTCCTAGCCTTTTCTTTCACTTGTTTGCGCGCTGGGTCGCCGTTTCCGTCGCTCGCCTGAGCACCTCGCCGCCGATGTCGTCGCCGCCGTCGCATTAGGCCACCCCGAGCTGCTCCGGCACCGTAGATCGACGCGGGATGGAGTTGCCGTTCGAACGCGCCTTTCCGTGCGCGAAATGGCTGTCTATGGCCGTTTTCCGCCGGGTCCAGAGCGACGCCGCCGCGAAATGAGCTCGCCGGAGCAGCTCCGGCGGCCGTCCGACGTGGCGCTGGTGGGTCCAGCCCCAGAGCCGCTGCCAGTGGGCCCTGGGGGCCCCGTTGACTGGGTTGACCCAGTCAACGTGCTGACTGGGCACCCAGGCCCACTGACATGTGGGCCCCCACGCTAGTTTAATTAATTAACGAATTTAATTAATAAAGATAATTAGATTAGTGCAAATACTCACTGATAGGTGGGGTCCACCCCCTAATTAACCCTGGTAATTAAATTAATCCACTGATTAGCCTAAACAGAGGCTGACATGTGGGTCCCACTGGACCCACATGTCATATTTGACTGGTCAGCAGCGCTGTTGACCGCTGACGTCACAATGACGTCATGCTGACGTCATAATTCATTTTATGTAAATAAATAAATTTCAGAAATTCATATAATCTTTGAAAATTAATAACTTTTAAACCGTAGCTCGGATCGAAAAAGTTAAAACATGAAAGTTGCTCAGAACGACGAGCCGAGTCTGATCGTGCCGTCTGTTTCTCCATCGGAACCCCCTACATAGAAGAACTCGTAACTCCGGACCCGAATCCGGCAGATGAATAGTGCACACACGTCGGATATTAAATCCCAGATTAATTCTAAAAATAACTAAAATGACTTAGATGCATATTTAGGCAACCCTACACTGCATCATAGCATCACACGCACCGTATTGCATTTGTTTGCATTATGTTTACCTGTTTCTTCCCCCTCTTCTCTCTCGGTAGACCCCGACGTTGACGTAGCTCCCGAGGCAGACGCCGCTCCGGAGTACGACTACGTCCCCGACGACATCCCTGACGACCTTGCCCTTGCCCCCGAGCAAACAGGCAAGCACCCCCATTTTGAGCATGCCTATATCGCCTATTCCCTTCTCTCTTATGCTTGCATTAGAACTGCTACTGCTACTGTTTCCTATATCTGTTGCATAGCCTGTTTATTGTAACCTGCCTTGCTACCTTACTGGTTATCCTAGACTGCTTAGTATAGGCTGGGTAGAGACACGACAGAGACCCCCCTTGATCCCGACTGCCCTGCTGGACATCAGAAGACCCGACCATCGGGATTGAAGACTAGACCCTGGCACCGCACCTCACTTCCCCTTAGTTGCCGACACTGCTGGGTTACCATCGAGTGCCGAGGGTGATACCTCGTCAGCACTTCTGATGTTAACCTTGTAGGTTAGTTACTCGGTCGTGGTAAGCGAGGGTGATTCCTCCTACACCACCCCCGATAACGACGTCGTCGCGCAACTCCTCAAGGTGGACCTCGAGGGTGATTCCTCCTTCGTTCACCTTGATGATAACATCGAGCGGGAATTCCATCGAGGGTGATTCCTCAGGGTTCCCTTCGGTGTCAGACACACAGTTACCTTGGATATTATGACTTGCACTAAACTATGATACTAAAGACGGGTCGGCCCTGAGGGGTACCCGCGCGAGCTTAACGCGAAGTGATGTGGAGTCGGGTTGACCTGGATGGTGCCCGCGAGATAACTACGAGGCGTGGCCGGGCATTCTTAGCCCTTGCCGCAAGTCCTCGAGACGGGGCGACGGGGTCACATCGATCGTGAGTCTCTACTCGTTTCCGCGCGCTCCTAATCCACTACGGTTTGGATATTTGATCCGAGGGGCCTCTGGCCCGATAGCACTAACCATCACGTGGGCATAGTATGGGCGTTCTGCGTCGTACACATCAGCCGAAGCTTGTTGGACGTCAGTAAGGAGCGGCGCACGCCGAGTTGGACTGGTAACGCAACCGCGCTTGTATAAGGGGTTGTTAGGTCTGCTCTCGGTGGCCCCGTAACGTGCAGGAGTTCCCGGGGCGATGGCCCAAGACCCCTGGGGGCATAGGTTTAGTCCGGCGTGCTGACCTCTCTTATAAGCCTAGGTCGGGTTGCGGCGTGTTGCTTAGCCGAGGCCGGGCATGACCCAGAAAAGTGTGTCCGGCCGGAGTTAAGCGAGCGTGGTGGGTAAGTTGGTGCACCCCTGCAGGGAAGAAACTTCTATCGATAGCCTGTCCTACGGTAACGGACACTCGGAGTTGTATCCCGATCGGTACAACTAGAACTTGATATGAGAACTGGATAGTACGGCTCTGGGATTGCTTTCTCGCAGGGAGTCGAGAAAGGATCTCAGGTCGAGGTTGATGATATTACTACTACTACTTTACATTATGTTCATCTGCTCTCTCCTGATGCTGCAAGACTGTCGAAGATTGTTGAAGATGCTAGTCTTCGATAGGACTAGGCTTTCCCCCTCTACTCTGGCATTTCTGCAGCCCAGTCCATATATACAGCCATTCCTTTGACAATGATGCATATGTAGTGTAGATCCTTGCTTGCTGAGTACTTCGGATGAGTACTCACGTTTGCTTTATTTTCTTTTTCCCCCATATTCCATTTGGTGCCACCAGACGACGGAGCCCCTGAGCCAGAAGCCCCAGCCGACGACCAGTACTACTACCCGCCTGGCGAGTACTACTACTACGAGGAGCCGTTCGACGACCAGGAGTAGGATCGGAGGGTCCAGGGCAGGAGGCCTACGCCTTTCGATCGTAGTATTTTATTTTACCCCGCCTCTGTGAAGGCCTAATTCTCTCTATGTAATATATCTGTACCCAGATATTTAATGCTTCCGCTGACGCTTGTATGCCATCGAGCTATGTATTCGAGCCCTCGAGGCCCTGGCTTGTAATATTAAGCTTGTATGACTTTATTTATGTTTTAGAGTTGTGTTGTGATATCTTCAAGTGAGTCCTTAGGCTTGATCGTGCGCATTTGCGTGTATGATTAGTGCACGATTAAGCCGGGGTCGTCACACATGGTCCCTGATGGTAGGTGTTAGAAGCCTACCGTCAGGTGGTCTGGCGGTAGGGTCCTTATCCACGTCAGCCCGAGCTGACGGCCGTTTGTCGCCGTCTCGTCACTTACCGCCACGGCCGACGGCGGTAGCCTGTGGGAACCTACCGCCACGACCCCTGACGGTAGGCAAAATGGTCAGATTTAAAAAAAAATTCAAACGTGGGTCACATCCCAAAATAAGACAAGAAAAGAGGCAAAACACGAAATTTTGCCCGTAGGCGCTAGCATGATTTGGGAGTGACCAACAACAGCACAGTGTGGCAACTGACTGACTGCAGTGGCCGGCACCTGAACCGCTGCCCCCAAGGGCCAAGTCTTGCAATGCCGCCGGTGTTCCATGCAGCCCAAGCATAGCCTCGTGAGTCGTGACGAGCCGCACATGCAAGATGACTCGTGCTGGTCTGTCAGTGATGCATCCATCCTATGAATGCGCTGTTGGCTGTTGGTCAGAGCTCTTTTCAGGTTCAGGTTCAGGTTCTTTGATCGATGCTTTTGCAGTGTACTCCTCAGTTAACCAGTGAGCGCAATGATGTGCTGCTACATGCAGCCCGTTCCACAAAAATGATATATGAATCAACGGGTTTTTCTACCTAAATTGTTCCGTATATAGGTACCAGACACTTGACGAAAAATGAAGCTTTTGTCAGGCGACCGATGTTGCTATTTTAGCCCAAGCACACAGAGGCGTACCCTCCATGCAGAACCTACCTACCTACTTTGCTTTCAGACAAACACTAAAAAGCAAGGGCGTTGCTGATCACTGAAGGAGTGACAACGATGTAGGAGCAAGAGCATTAACGCGCCCTGGTTCGGAGCACGGAAAATTCCCCGATCATGGCACCGAGCATCCATCTCAAGGAAGGAGCACCGGGCTTGAGCAGAGCACGCACGCACGCACATTATGTGCGAAATGTGCTGTTTCACGTGAGGGGCGAGATGCCCCTACGAGGCCGCGAATCATGTAAAGCTTTGCCTATGATTTGTTTAACGTTGAGTCGTGGTATAGTTGCAAGGTAGGACGAGCATCCCATGTCTAAGCTATCGTTAAAGGCAGGCAGGTGCGTGCTGCCCCCTAAACGAGCCGTTCGCGCCCCCCCCCCCCCCCCCCCCCCCCCCCCCCCCCCCCCCCCCCTCCCCCCCCCCCACACGCCGAAAAAGCGCCGCCTGGGGCCGAGCTGGCGTTAATTTCGGCGTGGGGGCGAACGTGTTCCCACCCGTCGCCCCCAGGTCGCCCCCAAAATCGGTCAAACACGACACAAAATTCGTCCAAATTCGGCGATTTCATTCAAATTTGTAAAAAAAACAAAAAACATGATCTAAAACTTCATAAAAACGACAACTACGCCTAGCACTACTACGCCGCCGCCGCCGCCCGCCTTATACATGCCGAGGAGCCTGTAGAACCGGGTGTAGTCGGCGCCGCCGCCGTCCCTGCTGCACCCCTGACCAGGGGCGTCGATGCGCGGGGGGTTGGACGGCCCGGGCTCGTCCTCGTCGTCGCTGTCGAGGACGACGACGCCGCCCTCCTTGCGTCCGCGGCGCCGAGCTTTGATCTCCTCGTAGGCGGTGAGGACGACGAAGGCGGCGAGTCGCTGACTCGGCGGGCCCATTCCCGTTTCGCGCCAAAGTCTGTTTCCCCGGCGCCCCCAGCGCGCCGGGTTCGGCCTGGGTCCGCCGGCGTCAAAATCGGCCCGAGCCGGCGAAAAATGGGCTTCTGGGGGCGCGGCTGGGCCGAATTTTCGGCGCCGACGACAAAAAAGGGGCGGGGAGGGGGGGGGGGGGGGGGCTGTTGGGGGCGCGGCTGGAGATGCTCTGAGCACTGACGAGAAGAATATGTCCTGCCGATGCCGGTTTCAGAGTGCTGGCAGGAGACGCGGATTTGGGGAACACGTCTAACTGAGCCTGCTGGTGGGCGTTTACGGAGAGGACAGCGAAGGTGTGCTCCCGTTAGCCAACAACATGTTTTTGTATAAACCACACCTCCGGAGAACCTGTCACGGCCATCGCCTCGCCACTCTTCGTCGTCTCCGTCCCCGGCCAACCTCACCTTCTCCCTCGGTTGCCACCACCTTCGGGCAGGCTCGCCGGCGATGGGTGAAAGACAAGGAAAAGAAGGGGGCGCACAAAGGCGACGGAAATAATATGATGATGAAGAAGAGAGTATCTAGCAATCATCAGGACCAGCATCACAATCACAGGGATGCTGTGATGAACCCCTCCCAACGGCCTGATTCTCACCCCAAAGCCGTGAGGGAATGAATGCAATGCAACCAACGTCATTGCGCCCCGGAGAGCGATCATCGCGGCCACGACAGGGTACCATCATTGCATTGGATTTTTTTATTTTTATTTTTTGCATCCAAGAAAGAATAGGCCGGCCGGCCCCAGAACAGGGAAGAAAGCGGCCCAATAGCTTCCATCCCATCCATGCTTTAACCAGCTCTTTATTTTACTGTATGTGACATGTCACTTTGCCCTTCACCAATCAACCAAAGTTAAAAAGTGGTTTTGGCTGGGTCTAACCTGTCAGAAGCAAGTTCCTCTAGTGTCGAACGCCAGTAGAACAGAACAAACTTTCTGGTGGCTGGCAGTTGCTTACTAGGAGGGCCTATGAAGGCCACACACTACAGGACTAATACAGCAGCAGCTAAGTAGCAAACATACATACATAAATAAGCAGCGCTGTCAAACAGGGTTGGCTGACATGAACTCATATAATTTATTAGCAGGGAACTCTGGCCCCTTAAACATCCATTTGAACAATCCAATGGACTAATCACGGCCCGTATACAAGTGTATCTGAGATGGGCTACGATTATTATTTTGAGTAGATGGCAGTCACAGTACGATACAACAACAACAACAGGGGAAACAACTATTGTATAATGTTGATTTACTTGCTGTGAGATGGCTCAGCTCGCGCCGCCTTGGGTCTTCGACGGGTGTGAGAACCACGTACAGGGCTGATGCTTCGGAATGTCCCCAATGCTCATCCTTGCACCAAACCTCTCTTGGTGTATACTGTATGTAGCCCACTCAAAGTTGCCCGGGAATGACCATCCAGACTATCCACGAACGTCAGTGCCATCCCTGCAGCAAAATGTTTGTTGCATCACTCAGTTGCAAACAGAAACCAACTTCCCATTTGGCAATTGCTTACTGGGGTCTATGAATGATAACTCACAGAATCACCACACCAACATCAACAAAAATATAGCAACAGAGATAGCATGGGTTCATGTTAGATTGTGCGAGTTATCAGCAGCGCGGCGTTAACTGACATGAACCCAGAACATGCTGGTAGCCTGGTAGGGATGTTGACTCTAAGCATTCATTCGAACAAATGTTGGATCGACTATGTACGGTGCCAGGTTTGTGGATAGATATAGCTGCTACGAAGATACTGCGAATACTGGATAGATATATAGCATTGATAGAAACAGCTCAAATACAATTTACACACCTTGGTGAATGCGGGCTTAGTTTGTGTCAGGTTTGCTGTCAGCGGCCTCGCCGTTCAAGAAGCGCGAGAACCACATGGCTGATGCTTTAGGGTGTCGGGAGAGCCCGTTCTTGTAATCAACATAGACAATCCCGAACCTCTTGGTGAATCCCATCGCCCACTCAAAGTTATCCACGAATGACCATGCAAAGTATCCACGAACATCGGCCCCATCCCTGTAATGCCAACAGTTAACAAAATTAGTGGCATCACTTGCTTTGGTTGTTTTAGTTAACACATTGCTAGTTATGCGGCAAGCAAAAACAAACTCACTTTATTGCTTGTGCGACTGCACCAACATATCCTTTGAAGAAATTAACCCTCTTTGTGTCATTTAAGAACTGATCAACTGGTGCTGATGGGTCGTCTTCGTCATCCATGCCTACAGAAAATAAACTACATGAGAGCATCATCCATATACAAGGTTGGTTACTTAATAATTTAGTTAGCAAATATTACATCACACAAACAAAACTATGCTAGCTGGATACCAAGTAATGGAATAGCAAATTCTTATTTTCATATTAAAAAGTCACTGTATCGCATTTACATGTATACATGTATACACACGGTTATTTAAACTTCAATGTTGTATTCTATTTAATTTGTAGTGTGTTTATCTTGCCAATCTATTTTGTCAATATTCTGTGGCAGTACAAACTCGGGAATTTGAAATTCTGTACAAAAATACGTATCCAAGAGAAGATAAAGAAGGGCTCCCTATGCATATTCCATAGTTAGACTAGCACGCACAGGTGGAATAAATAGCTTGCTGCGGGGTTGTTTGGTCAAAACAAAATATCTCTGCAACTAAGGCAGTATACAACGACCTCCAAGTTGCAGAGTATAACATTTCTAGAAAAAATAAACTGGAAATAAAGCAAAGTTAATCCATATAATCTACATTATGTGGAGTAATTGCTATTTGATTTAATCACTCAACCAACATATGCAGGAAATGATACAACTTCAAATAACGTAACCAGATATGCCATTTGTGTATTAGAAACTTCAAATATAAAAAATGCACCAGAAAAAATGTTAGAAGCATGGAAGCCTTACCATTCTCTGTTACATATATTATTGGATTTTCATATTTCTTTACTATATAATTGATTGTTTTCCGAATACCCCAAGGAACTATTAAAAGCCACTCAGACGCAGCCTGCACAAATATTGAGATGAAATATTAGGTGAGATCGTTGGAGCTACATGAATGGACAGCGGTCGAGTCTTTACTCTTTCACCAATTGCTTCACCACTACTCCATTTGTCTGCCAAAGAGAAATAAAGTGTCAGCATTACGATATTAATCTGGGGATAGGATAGCTTGCAAGGGACAAGTTTACATATATATAGTGGGCGCAGAATATTCAGACCAAACTTCAGCAAGAAAAGTAGTTCTGCCTTGCATGCGTATATTGATTTACAATTCTCCAAGAGTAAGGAAGAGGTAAATAGACGCTAATGGGTAGTGGAGAAGGGCTGTTTTTCGTAATCAGCAAGGTGAAATACTCCTGCCATGTACATACTGCAGTTTTTATAGATAACCCTGCATCTTTCAGCTGATACTGCGCTTGTTTTTACAAACAAAAAGGACAAGTCTTTGATAGATGAATCATGGTACCTGTTCTCTCTATTTGTTGAACCTGATAAAAATGGATCTCTTCTGGTTGTGGGTTCGGCTGATTGCCAATGATTCTTGATGTATAGTGATTTAATCCAATAAAATCAATTTTGTTCCTCATCAATTCACGGTCTTTCTCGGAGAATTTTGGAAGGTATTCGCCCACTCTCTGGCGCATGCTTTCTGGGTAATCACCAAAGTATATTGGGTCCAGGAACCTTCAAGAAAAGCAATTATAATCAGGATGATATGCATAAAATCATATCATAGGCTTCATGAATCTGAAGATGCATCAGCATTATACTAAAATACAGGAAGTTATACTGAGCGGAAACAAAAAATATAGGTTCTATGGAAAATGGTAACAAGCTTAGGAGACTTTTAAGTATTCCCTGAATAGGTGAGCATAATTTTTACCATCCAAGTTGAAAGTCCATGCGCCGTGCTGCAGCAGCCTGGTCTTCCATTTTGTCCGACATTGGCTCCGCCCATTCACAATCAATAACAAACCCTACTTGACCACCTTGTTTAGCCTATAATATGTAAAATATCAGCAAAACAATGGTACTACGAACAAACTGACAATGATGATACTTCAATGGAAACTTAACAGGCCTTGAATTTTCTTCTGTAGACATCAACAGCAGCAGCATGAGCTAAGATCTGGTGATGGCCAGCCAAGAAAGGTTCAGCAGCTACACCTTTACATAATCCAGGAGCAAAGATTCCAACCCCATAAGCATTAATGCATGTTTGAATAGGTTCATTGATTGTTATCCAATGCTTAACTCTATCTCCAAAATTTGCAAAGCAAGCTTCTGCATATAATGCGAAGTACTCTCTGAAATTTTTTGACAACCAATACGATCAGATATAGAAACACCAAGTTAAACGAGAACACTTTGCCGGGGGTCTTTCCCCACTTCTCGGAAAAAAAAAGACAGAACACTTTGAAATAAAGCAATGTTCTTAGGTAAACATGCCGTGTAGTATTTTGTGCTGGCATTTAACTATATTTACAAATTCAGACTTTAAAGTTAAGATGCCTGCATTGACTTACACAATCTTGTCTGAAAGCCAACCCCCCATAGTCTGCTGAAGATTATACGGAAGATCCCAGTGATACAGAGTTGCATAAGGCTGAATACCTGAAGTCAGGGCAGATGGGTGGTGAATAACTAGATGAATAGTAACTTTGACATTAGGTATATCATGTGGCACCTTTCTCAATCATGAAATCTATAAGGTTGTTATAGAAAGCAACTCCTTGCTCATTGATCTCTGTCCCTAAGCCATCTGCAGAAACAGTAAACTTATAAACTCAGATGAGGTATGGAATATAAATGATAATAATAAACAAGATGCACATATCGAGGGGGAAGCTGGAATTGTGGCGACACAATTTGGAGATGTATTAATATGTGAAGCATGATCCACCAATTGAAATGTACCAGGAAATATCCGTGACCAAGATATGGAAAATCTATAAGCACCAAAACCCAACTTGGCCATGAGCTCAATGTCTTCCTGTACCCAAAGAGTTCAGACAAGTAATTAGGGATCTAGGAAACAAGGTAATATTGTACACACATATGCATCAAGGAGACAATCTATCTCAAGCAAGACAAAGAAACACTTTATTTTACAAAAATATAATAGTAATGCGATAGCTATGACAATAATAACACCTTGTATCGATGGTAATGATCAACTGCAACTTCTCCAGAGGATCCGTCTAGGACACGTTCTGAAAAAGCATTTCAATGTCAACTATCAGTTAAATTGATATATTTCAACAAATTAAAATAGGATCCAGATGAGACAAACCTTTGTTATCTGTAAATACATCCCATATGCTATCGCCTTTGCCACCTTCATTTCTTGCCCCCTCAATCTGGATAGAAGGGAAAAGCCAAGAACATTACTTCACGGCTAGATGCATCTAGTTTTAGACAAAAGGAAGGAGGATAGATTCATAGATCACAGAAAACCTCATTTTTGTTTCTTTTATTACTTGGAATCAAGGAGATAAAACTGGTGAAACCTACAATTTGTCATCCAAGGACCCACACAAAATTCTAACAGTATGATGGTTCTCTCTTTCCTCCTCAAGGTGGAGGACACTCGTTTCTCAGCTTTCCTGTATAGTTCTTCTCTGTTCTCGTTTTTGCTTTTAATTTGCTCTGTTTTAGCTCTGTTTTTTTTCTAAAAATAATTGCTCGGTTTTGTTATATTTTGCTCTGTCTTTTGGCTGGCTGTTCTCTTAACGCATTTTTTGTCGTTTCTTCTAATACGAAATGACGTGTGTTTCGACACGTGTCCGAGAGAAAACAAAAGCGGAGAACATTTACGACAACATACGGATGGAAAATCCCCTATCCATTTCTCTACTTTGTCGGTTCAACTACGGCTTCTCGGCCAGTAGAGGAAAAGATCATTTCCTGTCAACCTTCCTTTCCCGGGTATATTTCTTCCCCTCGAATCTCCAATTAAACGCATACCGCCTCCGTTCGCAAATAGTGCTCTACTTCTGACTACTATGTCCGTGCACAACTACTTGCCGATTCTCCATTCGTAAGATAAATTTCCCTGATATTAAGTCTGTCCATATACATGTTTGTAGTCAAAGAATTACAATTTGTTGATTACTATCTACTTTGTCACTTCCCTTTTTTTTGCCTGAGATAAATTTACTAGAGGAGAGGGCGTTTGGTTCAACCGCATGAATCAGATATCGGAACCCCATTAATTTGCTTCATCTATTTTTGGTGAAAGTAGAGGGGTCGTTGCTCGGTCACCGTCCTACTTTGCTTTTTCAAAGATAAGTCGCCAATAGCATGAAGGCAGTGCAGCCAAGCGAAAGTACACAGGCGTCGTTGGCGTGGGCTACCGGGCGAGGGCGACGCGCTGTCACACCACACAGCGGCGTGGGGCAAGGGCAGGAATCAGCAATCGGCGGCCGAGACGCGACCCGGTGACCCACCGGCCACCGCCACCATCCACCAACCTGTAGCGGCTGCTAGCACCGGTAGAGTTGAGTGACAGTGTAGACGGACCTGGTAGGCGGAGGTGGCGACGCCGAAGACGAAGCCCTCGGGGAAGTCGGCGCGGGTGACCTCGCCCGCCGTGCTCCCCATTCCCGGCGACGGCGACGGCGAGAGCGGCCGCGGAGGAGCAGCAGGCGTGGTGCTAAGCGTGACTTGATCCCGATCCGGTGCGGCGCGACCGTGAGGCGCGTGGGTGGGCGAAGGTTTGGGAGGCGCTGCGAGCAAGACTGAGGGGGTCCGGTCGAGTCGCGTAAATATAGGGGAGGGTGCGGCCGGGGCCGGCGAGTCCGCGCGAGAGCGGCCGCAGACTGCAGTCGCCCTCTGCCGGTTTGGATCTGGTTTCCAACTCACTCAAACCCACCAAACCACCCTCATGTGTGGAGTCAATATTTTTCTTCTTTTTTTTCCGAAAACATCCACCTCAAACACCGGAAGTATAAAACACCTTAAACATAATAAAAATTACATCGAGGTTCATGGACCACCGAACGACTATTGCCGTCGCCAGAACGAGCCGCCGACGGGCCGCTGTCGCCGCTCCCATACCGGAGCCGGTTTGATCTTGTCGATGACAGTCGGGAAGTCTTCGTGCACGTGCCCCTAAGGACCAGCGCTCTGGAGCCGCAGTCGTCGGCGTTGAATGCTTGAATAGTTCTGAAGAACCTGGCACCAAATATCGCCGTTGTGTACGCACGACGAGAAACGGTAACCTCGCCGCCCCGAGGAGCTGGCAGGAATCTACGCCGGAGCTCCGTCTAATCTATCCCAACGGACGAACTTGAGGAGGATCGAAGCCCGGAAGGCTGACTCGAAGAAGAAGCGCCGCCATCCGTCCAAACGTCGCCTCTGCGAGGACTAAAACCCTACCTATCTAGTAGCCGGATCTGAGGCACCAGAAATCCCCTCCCCACCACCGGCCACCGGAGCGGCAGTCGGAGGGGAGGCGAATCCACGAGCTCGCAGGTGGAGACCGAGGGGAGGAAAGCTTTCCCTAGTCGTCTTGCGAGAGGGGAAAGAAAAGCTCGCACTTTCTCCTGGTGGGGCGCTTGATCTTCTTCTTCTTCGTGGGTCGTTAGCATAAATAAATCTTCTTTGAGATTTGACACAAATATTATCTTACTCTCGTGACTAGAACACCTAAACGGTGCACATGTCTAGCTATTAACCAGAGAGCCAGTAGAGTCTGATAAGGTGTAGAGCTGTAGAGGCAGCAACAGGGCAATGTAGCAGACATGAGAGACACGAGGCCACCGACACTAATTTTGTGGTGTTGGATTTTTTTTTCTATCAGACCACCTGCACCAATGAAATGATAGAAAGAATCGGCTGCAAAAACTATTGCCAAATCTACCATGGCGCCAAGCCGGGCAAGTGACACTAGTGCCACCGTAGCATGTGGCGGCAAGTCGCGGACAATAGGAATCCGCACGCGGGAAACAGGACCTACTCCCTCCGTTCCGATTTACTCGTCGTGGTTTTAGTTCAACACAGCACCCGTGGCGGCATGTGTCACTTCTGTGTGCGATGTGATAGCTCTCTGTCGGATGGTGGGTGGCATAGTGTTTTTCTGTCGTTTTGTGCCAACGGCTGCACCTGATTCCTTTAAAGCAAAGCCATTTTTGTGTTTTTCATTCGACATGCTTTGATTATTAGCCCTCAAGTATGCTTCTTATGATGTTTTAGGCATTAGTCGATCGTTTTGGAGACTCGTTTGGAGCTTTTGGAGCATGATTTCTCGCGATAAGTAAACTAAGAAGTTGAAGATCATGGTCCGAGCTATGCAACACATGCAATATTTTACATGCACGGTGTAACATAGTTTGGTTACTGAGCTCGTAATTAGCTATGCGATGTCATATTACTTCGTTTTAGAAATGTTACCCAACAAGATATGTAGCATTTGTAGTTAAAATTTCAGATATGATGTAGTTTAAGATGTTGTCGATCAATATTAGCTCTGTCCCGTTGTGTTTTTCTTCTTCATATGAATGGGGTAGTTATTGACTTCATTGGCACACATGAAAAACTTTATGCCAATCAGAAAAGTCTGTCACCTCCTTCACCCTGCAAGGATTGCCACACCAACACCACAAGACTTCCACACCCGGGGGGGGGGGGGGGGGGGGGGGGGGGGGGGGGCAGCCTCGCATCCTTCATCTTCCTCGGCCTAATATCTTGGCCCAAGCAAGGCAAACTCATCACGACCGTGAAGACCGGGGTTACAAAGAGAGCAGTGGAGAAGATTGCTCGGATGCAGGATGAAGAGGGGTTTGAAGAGGGGGGGAGGGGGGTTATAGCCTCGGATTATCAGTGCAATTGCGGAAAAAACAGTGGAAACTGTGAGCGGAAAAATTAGGGAGGGACGACACAGATTCTTTTGGCTAGAAGTGTTTTGGGATGCTACTTGAGATGCTTCCAGGAAACAGATATAGCCTTTTGCTTTTGTTTTCGTTGCATCGATTAAAGCATTTATTTCTTCTTTTAGTCAGTGGAAACTATAGCATAAGCGGAGATGCTCTTATGCACTCGTCTCCTCTGAAGCTCGGTAGAAAGCACCACACCTGATTTGCAGCCTGCGTCGGGCCGACCATTTCGAAATTCGAGCAGCACTTGAATCAAAGCAAATATAAAAACATGCAGAGGACAATCTGCCGCCGTCCGTTTGTCTGGCCCTTGCTGCATCCCGATAGAAGATGCGAGTGGCCGGCAGAGCTTCAGTTGCTCAAACCCTAAACAATGCCAGTAGTCTAGCTTATCTTCCCAAGCGCATGGAGATTGCAAATATATATGATAAGGCTCGGATCAGATTCTGATTGTCACCATGGACGGCCACTGTTTCTTTCTGTCCTTTTTTTTTGTGTGATTGGCCACTGTTTACTTATGTGCTAAATTATAGCTTAGGTCTAACTGCTCCCTCTATCCGAATATATATATATATATATATATATATATATATATATATGGCTATAAATAATACTTCCTCGGGTCCTTTTTAGTCTGCATATAAGTATTGTCTGAAGTCAAACTATCTCTACTTTGACTAAATTTATAGAAAACAGTATTAACATTCACAATGCCAAATCAATATTTTTAGGTTCATTGTGAAATGTAGTTTCATAGTGTATATATATATTTGGTATTGTAGATGTTGATATTTTTAATATAAATTTAGTCAAATTTTGCAAAGTTTGTCTTGATACAAATCTAATATGCAGAGTAAAAAGGACCAGAGGAAGTACTATATCACTAGGAACTCCTTTCAAGTATGGACACATCAATATACTTTTTCGTGAGACACATCTTGTGTATTATTGATTTTATTCATGGTCAGAGCAATCTCGAAATACTCCCTCCGTCCCGAAATTCATGTCGCGAGGGCAGTACAATGGTGTTTTTGCGAAAAAACCCTTGTGCTTTTAAAGCTCTAACAAATAAGACCCCGTATCCTTCTTCCTCCTCCTCCCGTCGTCCGCGCGGCCCCACGGCCAGCCGCCCGTCGCCCGAGCAGGTCCTGCGCCGCCGACGAGCCCGCCCAGGAGGACGCCCACAAACAGGCCCTGCGCGGCCGACGAGCCCGCCCAGGAGGACCTCCACCACCCACCCACGAGCGGGGCCTCCGCCAATTGGTTCCGCCGCCCACCACCATCGCGCCGTTCCACCACCCACGAGCAGGATCTCCGCCGCCCGCCCACCAATGAGCAGGATCGGCGCCACCTAGGACACAAGTCGCCGCCCCTGATTCTGCCGCCCACCGCCCCCGCGAAGGTCCGCTTCGACCGCCGGCTGCTGCTGATGAGTAAAACCAAGGGGAACCACCTGCTGGTGGTGGTCGGCGATGCCTCTTCTGGTGGTGGCCGACGCCGGCGCCCCCCGATTCACGAACTCTGCTGCTGCTGGTCGGCGACGCCTCTTCTGCTGCCTCCTATTGCCTTACCCGCCCTGTGCTGCTGCTGCTGCTGTTGGTAAGTCCTACAGTAGTCCAGATGAAAGTTAGTTGAAATTGAAAGTGAATTGCATTGAAAACTGAAAATTGAAAGTGAATTGCACTGAATTGAAATTGGAACCGGTAATTGAAAAAGCAATCATCTGAAATTCACTTTGACTGTAATCACTGTTGGAGTACTTACTGTGACCAAACACTTATCTATACACAATTATGATTGCATCATGGATTTATATGAAAGGATGCACTGGACTGAGGTAGATTTTCACTAGGATGCAATAGAACTGGTAATGTGCTCACTGTTAGTGCACTGCTGTAGCAAATTTGTTTCAAACAGTTTTCTGTCAACTTGTGAGCAGGAAAATGGCTTCAGAAAATTCAGTTAACTGAGACTACAGTGAATATTCAGTTTTCTGTCAATTTAAATGGATCCATCCAATATTTGTACTCCAAGTTTAAATGGACTGCAGACATGTCCAAGTTTAACTGAATTTATTGAGTACACATTCAGTAGCTACTCATTCAGTACTCTATGTCACAATAAGTCTGCCAAAATGTTGGGCAAGGTGGCAAGATTTTGCCAAAGGAAGTTGGCACATCTATCTTGTGAACAATTAAATAAGGAAGTTAATCTTCTCTTAGCAAACATTGCAGAAAGTGAGAAGCAACAAATGGGTAAACTGCATTTGGTAAAGATGACTGTAAATTCAGTTAACTACTGTGTCAAAATTCAGCTAACTGACTTTTAGACTAAACTTTTAAACTTGCTTGCAATAAGCAGTACTCTTTATATTCAGAGCAGGATACAATACTGAATATTTACAGATATTTACACTTGCTCTACTAGTTTCAGACATCTTGCTTGCAATGTGTAAATCACCAAGAGCTCTACTAGTTTCAGACTAGATTTGCCTACACAAAATTCCCCATGGAGAAAAGGATCTAGCTCCTCCTACACATGTATAGATCAATTAGTTCAGTTCTAGTGCTATTAGACTTTTGCACCCACACAGAATTGTACTACTAGCTGCAAATCTTTACTGGTGAGAGATTCATAAGCAGAAGGTTCCAAAGAATACTCAGCATGGATGTTTTGCTGCCATGATCTGTGTTTGCAAATGTTTCAGTAAATATGATACTCCCTAGAATTCAGTTAAACTACTGCACAGAAAATTCAGTTATGAACCTATCCAAATGCAGTGTTAAAATGCACAAAAAATTCAGTTAAACATGATACTTTTTGTTTAATCTGGACACGTGTATGGTTTGTATGGTGGCTCCAGTAGTAACTACTCATGATCATATCTACTCATGATCATAATCTGAAAATTCAGTTAAAATGCAGTGTTAAAACTGTAGATATCTACTCATGGTCATATCTAGCAGAACTAGTGTAAAAGTGTTGACAGTAGTACTCCTCCTACTACTAGTAACCTAGAGGCTCTTGGAAGCTAATAAGCCTTTCTATAAATGGTGCCATGGCAGCATTTCTTGTTTGACTTGCATACTCATTTTGTGTGTGTGTATTCTTGTTATGGTACCATGGTGTACTCATCTTTTGTCATTGATGGCAGGAACACATAACTATGGATTTGAACTTGATGCCTCAAGAGGAAGAACATGAAGCTATTGATTTGAACATGATGCCTCAAGAGGAAGACGATGAAGGTATTAATTTGAATTGGATCCCTGAAGAGGAGGAACCTCAAGTGGCAGAGAATGGAGCTATGGATTTGAACTTGATGCCTCAAGAGGAAGACGATGAAGCTATGAATTGGATGCCTCAAGAAGATGAAGGGGAAGAGGATGAAGCTCAAGAGGAAGAGGATGAAGTTATGAATTGGATACTTCAAGAGAAAAGAAGAGAATTGTCAAATAAGGAGAGGCATGGTGTTTACTTCGCCTTGCTAGTAATCGAGCTCAAAGATGGGTCTGTTCAACCAGACGACAAGCTGCTAGTCTCAACCCTGTTGAACATAAGTGTATGATCTGTTGAAAGAATCTGGGAAGACGCCAAAAAGCAAATTGCCGATGGCAAAGAAGTAGATGTCTCAAGCAAGAAGCCAGGAAGATCTGGCCGAAAGAGAAAGGAGCTGGATCTAGCGAGGACCTCAACAATCCCACTGAATAAAAGAAGGACAATTCGATCTCTGGCACGGTCTCTAGGTGTGGCCCGATCGACCCTACATAAGAGGTTCCAGTTGAATGAGCTCAACCGCATCACAAGCACTGTGAAGCCTCACCTCAAGCCAGAGAACAAGCTTGCGAGATTGAAATTTTGTATGTCCATGCTCGATGACAATTCGATCTCAACTTCTCGGGCTATGTTTAAGCCAATGACCAATATGGTTCACATCGATGAAGAGTGGTTTGACATGACGAGAGTGAAGAATAGTTACTATGTACTTCCAAGAGAACCATTATAGAAGAAATGGAAATTGCAATAGGAAAAGAAAATGAAAGGAAAGAATTAGCTAGAGAAGGGAAAAGAAAGAAAAGTAAAGGGAAGGGAAGAAGTAGCAACAGAAGGGAAAAGAAAGAAAAGTAAAGGGAAGGGAAGGGAAGTGAAGAAATGGCCAGAGAAAGGAAAAGAATGTAGCCAAGAGGGGACAAAGAGGCCCTTATGTCATGTAGTCAGGTAGTTGTTGATACCAAGTGCTCCTTGTGTATGTCTTGTGTAATCTTGTGTCAAGAGGGGACAAAGAGGCCCTTATGTCATGTCCTTGGGTATGCCTTGTCTAATCCTTGTATATCAATTCCTTGTTGGAATTTGGGTTATTTGGATTAATTGAATTATCTGGGTTATTTAGATTAACTGGATTAATTTGGATTATTTGAATTAATTTGGGTTATTTGGATTTATTTGAATTGATTTGGATTAATTTTGCAATTTAGGACAATATGGATCTGATCAACAATAGAAAAATAGAACATGTATTGTCAATATAGGTTTGGACTTGTACTGTCAATAGAAAAAAATGAAGCAAAACTCTTGCAAATTTTCAGTTTCAAAATGGGACAGCAGTATAACATCAAGCAAAACTCTTGCAAATTTTCAGTTTCGACAATGTCAAAGCATACAGTAGTTTTGACAGTAATTTTGATAATTCAAACAAATTAATTGTATTATTTGGATTTATTTGAATTATCTAGATTTATTTGAATTTGTTTTAATTTATGAGCAAATAGTCCAATATGGTAAGTAGGGCAAATAGTCCAATATGCTAAAATGTTCAGTGAACAATATTCTATGAACAATATTCATTATTTCTGTATAAGATTCTCTGCAAAATGTTCAGTGAACAAAATTCTCTGCAAAATGTTTACAGAATGTTCAGTAAACCAATGAATTAAGTGAACAAATTCTGTGAACACACATGGAGTTATTTTCTGGAGCATTCACTACTTGATTATGATAACATCTGCTTTATAAATATTCTAAATCCAAGAAGTTACTCATTTATGAGCAGGGAGTATTTGATTATTTGCAGGGTGCTGGTCCTGTCAAATGCAGCGGAGTTTCTATGTCTGGATGAATACTAGCGCTAACTGCAAACAAGCAAAATATCTACCCTCCCCTAGATCCTACTCCTATCAAATGCAGCGGAGTATGAAAGCAGTAAAAGAGGCATCTGCTAGCAAAACCTCGGAAGCAAAATCACCGCCAAAACCATAGTTTCAGACAATCATTAGTTTTGAGTGTTGCATGAGGGGTTGTGAGGAAATTAATTCTTTTCTGAATTTCAGCAAGCAAATTATCCTTTTGAGACAGCAAGCAAATTAATTCTGCCATGGCAGCCAAACAATGAGCAAAGCTTATTGAGCACAACAATGAGCAAAATTTGGTTGGGTACGTCAGTACTGCACAACAATGAGCAAATCTTATTGAATTATGGGTTCATGATTCAGAAATTCCAATGGTTCATAACTTAAATGATGCAGGACATGATTTAGGAACAAGGTTCAGAACTTAAATGTTGTCTCCAATTTAAATTCAGTAACAAAGGAGAGCAAAAACCTTTTGCTGCTGCTGGAGGAGAACGGAGGAGGGCGGTTTCTTGGTGGCAGAACATGAGCACACTCACGACGTTGGGCGTTATTTCGTTAGCAGTTCGTGGGATCGGACAGTCAAGGATGCACATCATATGCCTGTGAAGATCAGCAAGCAAGAATTTTTACATTCAGATCACTTTAACTAACTTTTAGATTGAATTTTAAACTTTCTTGCAATAAGCTTGCAGTACACTTTATATTCAGATCAGGAGCCAAGCTCTAAAATTGAATTTTTAACTGAATTTTTACGACTGCATCTGTTTCAATTTCAGTTTCAGATAAAGTTTATATTCAGATCAGGAGACTGACTTTTAAACTGACTTTATATTCAGTTTTAGGTAAGGACATCAGAGAATCTACAGCAGTTGAGGCCAATTCTACAGCATCTGTGACAGAGATTCTACAGCAGTGTGGCCAATTCTACAACATCTGTTTCATAGAATGGACAGTAGTGAGGCCAATTCTATTGTGCGGAAATTCTATTGTAGCAGCCCAATCAATTCTACTCAAGCAAAGAATCTGTAGTACTCAAGCAAATGTGTAAGCAAGCAATGAATCAGTATGCGAGCAAATGTGTACTCGAAGCAAATCTGTAGTACTGAGGCCAATCAGTATGGAAGCATTTGTGTAAGCAAGCAAAGAATCTACAGCACCAACGAGGAGCAGACCTTGGGGTTGGTGTTCTTGGCGGTGGAGTCCTAGAGCGGACGAAGGAACATGTCGGAGCTCGCCGCCCCCTTGCCGCCACCATCCCGTAGCCGCGGCTGCAGGAGACGCGCTCCTCACCTGACGACCGGCAGCAGCAGCCCCGTGCAGGCGACCGGCAGAAGCAGCTCCGTCGCGCCGTCTTGGTAGTCCCCGCCGCAGATTGAGCACGGCCGCTGCAGATCGGAGTGCCGGAGGGGAAAAATTGCATTTTCACCGATGCGGAGGGACATGCGAGAGGAAGAGAGCGCCGGTGACGCGCGCAAGGGAGAGGGCGCCGGCGCTGGGGAGGGAGAGGAGGCGCAGGCGGCGTGGAGCTGCGCGGAGGGGAGCGGCGCAGGCGGCGCCGGCCGGTCGGAGAGGAAGGAGGAAGAGAGCGACTACACGGAGGGACTTCAGGTTTGGTCGGGAAAAGGCTGAGGAGTAAATTGCAAAATGACCGCTGCGACATGAATTTCGGGACGGAGGGAGTATGTATTAGGCCCTGTATATCCGGATGAAGGGAGTAGCTTAGCTTTAAACGACGACCGAGACCAAGTATGTGCACAGCCTAACTGCACTGGTTCGCTCGTGACGCACATCGATAGGATCACATCATCGCGCCATAACATATGGCACGTGGCTCTGCGCCCAAGCTTGCCAGGTGTGATCGCGTTCACCATCAGGCATTCCAGCCAGGAATTATACTGCTCCTATCACACTATCATCAGTGCACAAAGAAGAAGAATGGGTGACTACTGACAGCTGACCACGACACAACAGCAATAGTATCTCAACCCCGACGGAACGGAGCAGGCAGCTGAATCAATCAGGGCGGTCGCGTGCAGAATGCAGAATCAATCAGAATCCCGAGCAAAGTTTTAAATAGCACGCGAAGCTTTTTAGCGGCGGACCTCTTCTAAATGCTATAGCGAGCTATTTAAATATTTGCTCATGTATTTGGACAAAAGACCCTTAGCGCAGGATCTCTTCTAAATGCTATAGCGTGCTATGGCGGAATTATAGCGGGCTATTTAAAACCATGATCCCGAGGCAATCACAAAGCCTATTGCTAATATGCTATTGCTATATTGTGGTTTGAGATGGAAGCAGCTGCTGCCTCTGCCTGCAGCCACCACTTTTTTCACCTCTCCCAGCTTTTCTCGTTACCCATCTCTGTCAGGCGCAACAGCGCTGACAGTACATATAACACTTCTCGTATTTCTCGATTTTTTTTCTATTTTCCTGAGATTTCAAGCACCACTTGCCGCTAGCTGCTGGGAATTCAGCTTGCTCTATTCTACAAAAAAAAGTGCTGAATGATTGCAGTAACCTATGCCGAGACCCTCGATTACGCAAAACTGGGCAGGCACTGTTCTGTGTTCTCAGCAGACTGCAGATAAAAGAGAAACCAAAAGTAAAAAACACTTCAGCAAAACTCCCTGGTTTTCAACACACAACCATGTCTCACTGTGCAAAGCATCTACTCCTGGTTAGGCCTGAACCAGACGATTATTCAAAATTCAGTTTAGCAGAGATTTCGAGCACCACCTACCGCTAGCTGCTGGGGATTCAGCTTGCTCTATGTGCAGAAAAAAGTGTGCAATGATTGCAGTAACCTAAGCCAATGCGGTAATGGCATGATACAACACAAAACTGGGCACGCGTTGCTCTCCGTTTTAAACAGACCACGCAGAAAAGGGGAACCAAATCAAACACTGAATCGTCGGGCACTAAATTCATCATGTAGACCATATGTCCTAGTAATGCAGCTAAACTATGCGCCGAATTGGTGCACAGAACACCAACAGATTACTGCACAGGAGACTTATATGCGGATACACATCAGTAACAAATCATCAAGTGCATTCCCTGAAAATCTCTCGATTATATAGCAGACCAAATTAGTAAGACATGAACTTCAAAATCAGAATAATGAAGAATATCTTCCCTGAATCAGACACCAATGCCAACAAAAGTCTATGAATTATACATTAACAATATAGCGCTGCCATTCCTATCTTTTACACGATAACAGCATAGTCATGTTCTTGTATATCATGCACCAAAGCAACAACAGGTACCTGCTGCTGCGTCAACATGTTTTTCTTTTTACTACTTTCCCTTTTGCACGGTCCAAAATAAATCGATTTTTTGGTTTGCAAGGCCTCTTGCTCTGGGAATACACAACCATGTATCCTCATTTGACAGGTCATGAAGATTGGATCAAAAATTGCGTGAAAACTCTAGACCAAAATTTAAAATGAATCCCCGCCGGTCCAGCATTTATAATACAAATGCAATATTATTTTAGCATCTAACAACAAGCAGACAAGTACAAAAGATGGTGTTTTTCATAACCTCACCAGAGATGCGGAGAGCAAAAAGAGGGCAAATTCCCCAAAACTGATTAGCGGTGTGTCACTTCAAGCGTATCCTAGAGAAACTAGGCTTCCTGGCTGTCTTTTGACGCCTCTTCCATTTCCAACTCCTTGACTGCTGCTATGAGGCTGCGGGTAATGCCCTTAAGGTATAGTCCACTGCCCTCCATTTCCTCCAGGAGCTTCTCAGCTGTTCTCCAGTCCATAGCCTTCAGACATAACGACTGGATGAGTTTGTTATACTCATCCATATTTGGCTGCACCCCGTCCTCCTTCATCTCCTTTAGGCACTCCAGGGCCTTCTCAAACTCCTCCATCTTGCAGTAACCACGGATCAGTATGTGATAAGTAACCCTGTTTAGTTTTGGATGGATCTTCTTAGCTTCGCGAAGTAGAGAATGGGCTTCATCAATCATGCCTCCCTTTGCGTAGCCACTCATGATCACACTGTATGTATAAACATCAGGGCGCAGCCCTCGGCTCTCCATCACCCTAATCAAATCCTTTGCGTCCTCCATTTCTCCCTCTTTAGACAATCCTGTGATGACAAAGTTGAACACTGCACTACCAGGAGCTGGGCCAAGATTCACCATCCTCATCAACAGCTTCTTTGCATCCTTCACATTCTTCATCCTGCACAAACTACGTATAACGGCAGCAAAGGACTTGCCTGCATGCTTAAGAGACTCTCCTTTGTATTCATCCAGCAGCTCCAGAGCCATACTGATGGTCTCGTCATTCTTCGCCAAAGCACCAACAAGGAAATCCAAGGATGATGTAGGAATCTGAACCTTCTTCTCCTTCGCTGCTAGGTATACTGAATGTGCCCCCGTCACCTTCTTCCCCCGGCAAAAAAAGGTCACAATCTCACCGGTCTTCTTCCCATCAGGGAAGCACCCAGAGCTAATCATCTTCTCACAAACTCCCCATGCAGCACCAACCATGGACTTCTTTCCAGCCGCTTGAATTGCCAGATAATAGCTGTCACCGTCCGGGGTACAGCCAAACTCACTGAACTTGTCAAGCACCTCTAGCGCCGCCTTCGATTTCTCGAGCTTCCAGAACATTGCTAGCACTCTGTTCAGCAGTGGGGTGCTCAATGATCCTGGCACACTGCCCATTTCCTTCACCAAATCCCAGAGCATGTACGCGTCCATCTTGTCAATCTCGGCGGATTCAGCAACCTTGCTCGCGACGATGTCAAGATTGGCAAGGCTCTTGACATCAGGGTTGTTCTTCCCGGCAGACTTGAACAAGAGGAGTAGCTTTTTACCAGAGCAGTTCTCGGCGGAGAGGAGGATGGCGGCTAGGAGCGGCTCGGTGAAGTCAACGACCATGTCGGCGATGGCGATGGGGATCTGGTCCTCCGGGGTGGACTCCACGACGTCGCGGACGCGGGCGACCTCCTCGTCCCTGGCTTCGGGATCGACGGCGTCGGAGGAGGCGGCGGAGACGAAGATGTCGTCGGCGTCGCCCGCATCCTCCTCCCAGAGCGCGGCCAGGTTGTCCTCGTCGGCCTCGGTGGGATCAGCCGATCCAGATACAACGCCGGGCGCGAAGGCGAAGGGATCATCCGGGAGGGCCTCCGCAGCGGAGGAGGGGGCGTCCGGCAGGGCCTCCGGGGAGGAGGAGGAGGAGAGGAGGCGGGAGAGAAGGCGTGGTGACGGGGGTGGGGCTCGGGTCAAGGTCCGAAGCGGATTTTGCTGCTGCGGTGGCGGCTTGGGGGCGGAAGAGCGGAGCAGGAGGAGAGCGCGAGCTCGCGAACGCCACATCGTCGTCGACCTCGGCGGCGGCGGCGGCGGCGGCGAGGTGCTGTGGTGGTTCTCTTGTGTGGTGGAGACGCGGAGCACGGGAGTTGAGGGAGAGAGGCAGTGAAAGGTTTCGCATTAGGGTTTAAGGCCTTAATGGGCTATTGTTGGGCCACTCGTACTATTGATGGCCATGATGCCCATCAAACTTATTTGTGCTAGTTGAATTTCAAGATGCCGTGGGAAAAAAAGTTGATTCTCAAGATAGTCCCAAAAGTAAAGTTGAATCTCAAAATTTTCTTTTATAAAATGGTTAAACCTGGAAAATGGTGCTCATTTTCCTTTTTCTTAAAAAACATTTTCGTTCACGGAATAGTACTCCCTCCAATCCATAATAAGTGTTGTGGTTTTAGTTCAAAATCGGAGGGATTTTTTATTCTACAAAATATTACCTTTCTTTTTGACAAAAAAGGGGTGAGTTGTAGCTCGACCTAATGAATTATCTGCTCCATTCAAGATGGATATTCTGCATAATGCGATGAATTTTATTTGCAATACAAGATCCCAGTTACAGGTTTAAGAAAAGGAAATTCAGAATGAGTATGAGCTTTTCTAGGTTCTAGTGCCTACTCAACTCAACTCAACAGGCTTCTCAGCAATATGGCTACCTTAAAAACGCCTGATAAGATTGTAGTGCATCATGTCTATGAAATTCAACATGAAAGACTACATGTCAAAGGGATAAAAGGTACACATACCATCATTCAGAAAATGCATCGGGTAGATTGATAACCCACAAGTATAGGGGATCGCAACAATTTTCGAGGGTAGAGTATTCAACCCAAATTTATTGATTCGACACAAGGGGAGCCAAAGAATATTCTCAAGTATTAGCAGCTGAGTTGTCAATTCAACCACGCCTGAAAGACTTAATATCTGCAGCAAAATATTTAGTAGCAAAGTAGTATGGAAATAGCGGTAACGGTGGCAAAAGTATCAGTAGCAGTTTTGTAGTGATTGTAACAGCAGTAGCAACAGGAGTAACTTAGCAAAGATCAATATGTGAAAAGCTCATAGGCATCGGATCGGCAATGATAATTGTGTCGGATGATATTCATCATGTAGCAGTCATAACATAGGGTGACACAGAACTAGCTCCAATTCATCAATATAATGTAGGCATGTATTCCGTATATAGTCATACGTGCTTATGAAAAAGAACTTGCATGACATCTTTTGACCTACCCTCCCGTGGCAGCGGGGTCCTAATGGAAACTAAGGGATATTAAGGCTTCCTTTTAATAGAGAACCGGACCAAAGCATTAGCACTTAGTGAATACATGAACTCCACAAACTACGGTAATCACCGGAAAGAATTCCAATTATTGTCACCTTGGGGTATGCGGATCATAACACGTAATAGGTGTCTACAACTTGCAAGATAGGATCAAGAACACAAATATATTCATGAAAATATAATAGGTTCAGATCTGAAATCATGGCACTCGGGCCCTAGTGACAAGCATTAAGCATAGCAAAGTCATAGCAACATCAATCTCAGAACATAGTGGATACTAGGGATCAAACCCTAACAAAACTAACTCGATTACATGATAAATCTCATCCAACCCATCACCGTCCATCAAGCCTACGATGGAATTACTCACTCCCGGCGGTGAGCATCATGAAATTGGTAATGGAGGAAGGTTGGTGATGATGATGGCGACGAATCCACCTCTCCGAAGCCCCGAACGGACTCCAGATCTGCCCTCTCGATGAAGAACAGGAGGTGGTGGCGGCTCCGTATCGTAAAACACGATGAATCCTTCTCTCTGATTTTTTTTCTCCCCGAATAGGGTTATATGGAGTTGGAGTTGAGGTCGGAGGGGCTCCAGGGGGCCCACAAGCCTGCAGGGCGCGCCCCCAGGGCTTGTGGCCTCTGGGTGGCCCCCTTCTGGTTAATTCTTGCGTCAGTATTTTTTATATATTCCAAAAATATTCTCTGTAAATTTTCAGGTCAATCCGAGAACTTTTATTTCTACACAAAAATAATGCCATGGCAATTCTGCTGAAAACAGCGTCAGTCCGGGTTAGTTCCATTCAAATCATGCAAATTAGAGTCCAAAACAAGGGCAAAAGAGTTTGGAAAAGTAGATACGATGGAGACGTATCAACTCCCCCAAGCTTAACCCATTGCTTGTCCTCAAGCAATTCAGTTGACAAATTGAAAGTGACAAAGAAAAACTTTTATAAACTCTGTTTGATCTTGTTGTTGTAAATATGTCTAACTGATGTTCAGGTTTTCAGCAAAGATTATGAACTAACCATATTCACAATAATATTTAGGTCCCACATTTACTCATATCAATGGCATAATCAACTAGCGAGCAATAATAATAAATCTCGGATGACAACACCTTTTTTTCAAAACAATCATGATATAATATGACAAAATGGTATCTCGCTAGCCCTTTCTGAGACTGCAAAACATAAATGCAGAGCACCTCTGAAGACCAAGGACTGACTGGACATTGTAATTCATGGCAAAAGAGATCCAGTCACACTCATACTCAACATCAATTAATAGCAAAGCATACAAATGACATTGGTGCTCTCTAACTGGTGCTTTTTATAAGAGGATGATGACTCAACAATAAAAGTAAATAGATAGGCCCTTCGCAGAGGGAAGCAGGGATTTGCAGAGGTGCCAGAGCTCGGAGCTTTTAAAACAGAGATGCATATAATTTTGCGCGGTATGCTTTCATTGTCAACATAACAACCAAGAGATCTCACTATCTTCCATGCTGGATACATTATAGGCGGTTCCCAAACAGAATGGTAAAGTTTTTACTCCTCCTCCACCAACAATCACACTCCACAGCTAGCCGAATTCACGGGTGCCATCCATACCAACAACAGTCCTGGGGGAGTTTTGTTTATTATATTTTTTGATATGATTTTGAGCATGGAACTGGGCATTCCGATTACCAGCCACTTTCTCGTGAATGACAAGTGAATAAACACTCATCGTGAGAATAACCCACCTAGCATGGAAGATACTGACAGTCCCCAGTCACTATATGAGCGATTCGGGCATACAAAACAGATTATTATTTGAAGGTTTAGAGTTTGGCACATGCAAATTTACTTGGAACGGCAGGTAAATACCGCATATAGGTAGGTATGGTGGACTCATATGGAACAACTTTGGGTTTAAGGATGTGGATGCACAAGTAGTATTCCTGCTTAGTACAAGTGAAGGCTAGCAAAAGATTGAGGAGCGACCAACTGGAGAGCGACAACGGTCATAAACATGCATTGAGATTAACCAACATTGAATGCAAGCATGAGTAGGATATAAATCACCATGAACATAAATATCATGGAGGCTATGTTGTTTTTGTTTCAACTACATGCGTGAACATGTGCCAAGTCAAGCCACTTGAATCATTCAAAGGAGGATACCATCCTATCATACTACATCATAACCATTTTAAATTGCATGTTGGCACACAAGACAAACCATTATCCACTCCTAGCTAATTAAGCATGTCATGAGTAACTATAATCTCTAATTGTCATTGCAAACATGTTTCATTCATAATAGGCTGAATCAGGAACGATGAGCTAATCATATTTACAAAAACAAAATAGGTCGAGTTCGTACCAGCTTTTCTCCATCTCAATCATTTCGTCATATATCATCATTATTGCCTTTCCTTGCACGACCGAACGGTGTGAATAATAATATGAGTGCACGTGCATTGGACTAAGCTGGAACCTGCAACATTTATTCAAAGGAGAAGACAAGGTAATATGGGCTCTTTGTTAGATCAACAATAATGCATATGAGAGCCACTCAACATTTTCATCGTGGTCTTCTCCTTATGACCCAAAGAAAAGAAAAGAATTTCAAAGAAACACACTGAAATAATTTTGGAGTTTTTGTTTTTCTGAAGAAAGTAAAACAAAAACGAGAAAAAATATTTACATGGGAAAGCTCCCAACATGCAAAAGAAGAATGAGAAATCTTTTTGGATTTTCTTTTAACACTACAACTAAATAAACTAGAAAGAAAACTAAAAAGAAGCGAGAACTAATTTTTTTGGATTTTCTCAAAGTTTTTCAAACACACAAGAAGAAAGCGAGAAAGATAAACTAACATGGATAATACAATGAAAAAGTATGAACACCGACAACTAAAATGAGTGTGTGAACATGAATATAACGTCGGTGAGAAATACGTACTCCCCCAAGCTTAGGCTTTTGGCCTAAGTTGGTCTGGGGCCACGGCTGGCCGGGCGGATATCCAAAGTTGTAGTCAGTGTTGTACTGGGCTGCGGCAGCTACCGCTTGGAGGGCTGCCTCATGGAGGCGAGCAGCCTTCCCTGCTCTCTCATACTCGTCCGCCTCCTCTCTGGTTATGAACTATCTTCGTTTTACCTGAAAGTTAAAGAAGGCAGGAGCAGGAAGCGTAATACGGAAGACGCGCTCCATGTCAAAGATTAGTCGGTACAGGAGGGACTGTTCGTTCCTCTCAAGAAACTGGTAACGTACGAAAGCATTATAATCAAGGGAAGCAGGTGGCAACAGAGCATCATTTTCTCTTATGGGGACACCAAGATAAGTAGCTAAGCGGGTGGCATAAATTCCACCAAAGAAATCCCCATCTTTAGCATTATTATGTAATCTACGCGCAATGATAGCCCCCAAGTTAAATTGTTTATCATTCATTACAGCACTCTTGAGGACACTCAAATCAGAGGCGCAGAGGTGACTATGATCATGTTTACCATTAATGCAGCTACCCACAAAAAGAGCAAAGTAATGTAATGCAGGAAAGTGAATGCTCCCTATAGTGGCTTGTGTTATGGTCCTGGTTTCTCCTACGGTAATGCTAGAAAGAAATCCAATGCAATCAGATTTGCGAGGTTCAGTACAAATACCCCATTATGGAATTTTGCATGCATAATTAAAATCTTCTAGGTCCATGGTGAAAGATTTATCATAAAGATCAACTAAAACATAATGCGTATTGCGATGGACTGATACTTAAATCTCCGCACAAAGGAATCAGTGAGGTTGTAGTATTGTAAACACTTATCTGACACGAAGTCTGTCAGGCCGGCGTTGTGTACACACATATCAAATTCTTCCTTGAAACCTGCATGAGTCATGAAGTGATCTGACGGCCATTCGCAAGGTTGCACTTGAGCCTCCCTTGGTGGTTCAAGGTCCGGCTCACGTATCGCGAGCCTTGGAGATTTCTTCTTTAAGGAACCACCTTGGAACACTTTCCTCAACATTTTCTTTTTCTGAAAAATTTCTGAAATTTTTAGTGACTCGAAATAAAAGTGAACTAAACTCAACAAGATTGATAGCAACTACTCCCACAAGTGTCTAGAGGCTATATCATGCAACAAAACTACTTTGAACCATATAAATTTGACATGCAAGCTCAAGAACATGGTCACCACAGCAGCAAAAATTTGTAATATACAAAGCACTAGAATAAAAACTAATTGGACCATTGGACGAGTCACATACCGAAGAACAACCCCCCGAAACAGTTTCGGAAACGGAGTTCCGAGCAAGGAGAACGAAAATGGCAGCAAAATGAGCAAGAACACGGGTTTGAGCAATGGTGGGATTTTTTCTGGAGGAAGATGAAGTGAATGGGTGCTGGCATAAGTGAGGGGGACCCACGTGGGACCCACAAGCCCTGTAGGCGCGCCCAGGGGGTGGCCGCGCCCTGTGGGCTTGTGGCCCACTGGTGCACCCCCCCCTGATGTGTGTTCAGTGGCAAAAAATTTTAAATATTCTAGAAAAAATCATACTAAATTTTCAGGGCATTTGGAGAACTTTTATTTTCTGGACATTTTTTATTGCATGGATAATTCAGAAAACGGGAAAATAATAGCATTTTTGCTTTATTTACTCTAAATAACGGAAGGTAAAAAGAGGGTATAGAGAGTTGTGTTTACTAAATTCATCCATCTCATGCCCGTCAAAAGGAATCCATTAACAAGGTTGATCAAGTCTTATTAACAAACTTCTTCCAAATGACATGAAACCAGAGAATTTTTGAATAACACTAGGTTACCTCAACGGGGATATGCATGTCCCCAACAATAAGAGTTTCATATTTCTTTTTGACAGTAGGAAGAGGGAATTCAAAACCTCCAATAGTAATCGTTGAAATCTTTCCAATAGAATTGATACTATTCACTTGAGGTTGTTTCTTCGGAAAATGTAGCGTATGCTCATTACCATTAACATGAAAAGTGGCATTGCCCTTGTTACAATCAATAACAGCCCCTACAGTATTCAAAAAGGTTCTACCAAGGATGATCGACATACTGTCGTCCTCGAGTATATCAAGAATAACAAAGTCCGTTAAAATAGTAACATTTGCAACTACGACAGGTACATCCTCACAAACACCGATGGGTATAGCGGTTGATTTATCGGCCATTTGCAAAGAGATTTCAGTTGGTGTCAACTTATTCAAATCAAGTCTACGATACAAAGAGAAAGGCATAACGCTAACACCGGCTCCAAGATCACATAAAGCAGTTTTAACATAATTTATTTTAATGGAGCATGGTATAGTTGGTATTCCTGGATCTCCTAGTTTCTTTGGTATTCCACCCTTAAATGTGTAATTAGCAAGCATGGTGGAAATTTCATCTTCCGGTATCTTTCTTTTATTAGTAACAATATCTTTCATATACTTAGCGTAAGGAGACATTTTCAGAATATCAGTCAAACGCATACGCAAAAAGACAGGTCTAAGCATTTCAACAAAGCGCTCAAAGTCCTCATCATCCTTTTTCTTGGATGGTTTAGGAGGAAAGGGCATGGGTTTCTGAACCCATGGTTCTCTTTCTTTACCGTGTTTCCTAGCAACAAAATCTCTCTTATCATAACTTTTATTCTTAGGTTGTAGGTTATCAAGATCAACAGCAGGTTCTATCTCCACATCATTATCCTAGGTTGAGCATCAGCATGAACATCATCATTAACATTATCACTAGGTTCATGTTCATCACCAGATTGTGTTTCAGCATCAGAAATAGAAATATCATTTGGATTCTCGGGTGTGTCTATAGTAGGTTCACTAGAAGCATGCAAAGTCCTATCAGTTTTCTTTTTACTACTAGAAGGACTAGGTGCATCAGTATTAATTCCTTGAGAATCTTGCTCAATTCTCTTGGGATGGCCCTCAGGATACAAAGGTTCCTGAGTCATTTTACCACCTCTAGTCATAACTCTAACAACATGATCATTTGTTTTATTATTCATTTCATTGAGCAAATCATTTTGTGCCTTGAGAACTTGTTCTACTTGAGTTTTTACCATGGAAGCATGTTTACTAATAATCTTGTGATCATTAACAGTTCTACACATATAATCACCCAAGCAGTCAAGCATATAAGCATTACGTTTCAATTGTCTACTAACATATGCATTGAAGTTTTCTTAGTTAACAATAAAGTTATCAAATTCATCCAAGCATTGACTAGCAGACTTATTATAAGGAATATCACCTTCATCAAATCTATAAAGAGAAATTGCCTCTACTACCTGTGTCGGGTTATCAAGACCATGTATTTCTTCAATAGGTGGTAAATTCTTAACATCTTCAGCTTTAATACCCTTTTCTTTCATAGATTTCTTTGCCTCTTGCATATCTTCAGGACTGAGAAATAGAATACCTTTTTTCTTCGGAGTTGGCTTAGGAGGTGGTTCAGGAAGAGTCCAATCGTTATCATTACTCAATATGTTATTCAATAATACTTCAGCTTGTTCAATAGTTCATTCCCTGAAAACACAACCATCACAACTATCTAGGTGGTCCCTAGAAGCATCGGTTAGTCCATTATAAAAGATATCAAGTATTTCATTTTTCTTGAGAGGATGATCAGGCAAAGCATTAAGTAATTGGAGAAGCCTCCCCCAAGCTTGTGGGAGACTCTCTTCTTCAATTTGCACAAAGTTAAATATTTCCTGTAAAGCAGCCTGTTTCTTATGAGCAGGAAAATATTTTGCAGAGAAGTAATATATCATATCCTGGGGACTAAGCACACAACCAGGAGCAAGAGAATTAAACCATAACTTAGCATCACCCTTTAATGAGAAAGGAAACAACTTAAGAATATAGTAAAAGCGAATTTTTTCCTCATGAGCAAATAGGATGGCTATATCATTTAACTTAGTGAGATGTGCCACAACAGTTTCAGATTCATAACCATGGAAAGGATAAGATTCAACCAAAGTGATTAACTCAGGATTGACAGAGAATTCATAATCCTTATCAGTAACACAGATAGGTGAAGTAGCAAACTTAGGATCATATTGCATTCTAGCATTCAAAGATTTTTCTTTCCACTTGCATAGTAATTTCTTAAGGTCATCTCTATCCTTACAAGCAAGAAAGTTCCTAGCTACCTCTCCATCCATAACATAACCCTCAGGTATAACAGGCAATTCATATCTAGGAGAGCTAGGTCTAATGGGTGTTTCAAAGTTTTCAGTTTCAATAATTTCATCAGTTTCATCATTCTCAATATCTTTAGCTCTAGCAAGTTGTTCATCAAGAAATTCACCCAGTGGCACAGTATTATCAAGCATAGTAGTAGCATCATAAGCATCATTCATAGTAGAAGTAGCATCATCAATTACTTGTGACATATTAGGATTAATAGCAGGTGGTGGTGTCGCAAGCTTACTCAAAACAGAAGGTGAATCAAGTGCAGAGCTAGATGGCAGTTCCTTACCTCCCCTCATAGTAGAGGGAAAAATCTTGGCTCTTGGATCTTTCGGATTCTTCATAGTGATAAACAGATATAAATCCCAAGTGACTCAGAGAATAGAGCTATGCTCCCCGGCAACGGCGCCAAAAAAGGTCTTGATAACCCACAAGTATAGGGGATCGCAACAGTTTTCGAGGGTAGAGTATTCAACCCAAATTTATTGATTTGACACAAGGGGAGCCAAAGAATATTCTCAAGTATTAGCAGCTGAGTTGTCAATTCAACCACACCTGAAAGACTTAATATCTGCAGCAAAATATTTAGTAGCAAAGTAGTATGGAAGTAGCGGTAACGGTGGCAAAAGTATCAGTAGCAGTTTTGTAGTGCTTGTAACAGCAGTAGCAACTGAACTAACTTAGCAAAGATCAATATGTGAAAAGCTCGTAGGCATTGGATCAGCAATGATAATTGTGTCGGATGATATTCATCATGTAGCAGTCATAACATAGGGTGACACAGAACTAGCTCCAATTCATCAATATAATGTAGGCATGTATTCCGTATATAGTCATACGTGCTTATGGAAAAGAACTTGCATGACATCTTTTGTCCTACCCTCCCGTGGCAGCGGGGTCCTAATGGAAACTAAGGGATATTAAGGCCTCCTTTTAATAGAGAATCGGACCAAAGCATTAGCACTTAGTGAATACATGAACTCCTCAAACTACGGTAATCACCGGAAAGAATACCAATTATTGTCACCTTGGGGTATGCGGATCATAACACGTAATAGGTGTCTACAACTTGCAAGATAGGATCAAGAACACAAATATATTCATGAAAACATAATAGGTTCAGATCTGAAATCATGGCACTCGGGCCCTAGTGACAAGCATTAAGCATAGCAAAGTCATAGCAACATCAATCTCAGAACATAGTGGATACTAGGGATCAAACCCTAACAAAACTAACTCGATTACATGATAAATCTCATCCAACCCATCACCATCCAGCAAGCCTACGATGGAATTACTCACTCCCGGCGGTGAGCATCATGAAATTGGTGATGGAGGAAGGTTGGTGATGATGATGGCGACGAATCCCCCTCTCCGGAGCCCCGAACGGACTCCAGATCTGCCCTCCCGATGAAGAACAGGAGGTGGCGGCGGCTCCATATAGTAAAACGCGATGAATCTTTCTCTCTGATTTTTTCTCCCCGAATAGGGTTATATGGAGTTGGAGTTGAGGTCGGAGGGGCTCCAGGGGGCCCACAAGCCTGCAGGGCGCGCCCTAGGGGGGTGGGCGCGCCCCCAGGGCTTGTGGTCCCTGGGTGGCCCCCCTCTGGTTAATTCTTGCGCCAGTATTTGTTATATATTCCAAAAATATTCTCCGTAAATTTTCAAGTCAATCCGAGAACTTTTAGTTCTGCACAAAAATAACACCATGGCAATTCTGCTGAAAACAGCGTCAGTCCGGGTTAGTTCCATTCAAATCATGCAAATTAGAGTCCAAAACAAGGGTAAAAGAGTTTGGAAAAGTAGATATGATGGAGACGTATCATAGATCCGTTGTTGTAGACCATAGGTCTCTCCATAGTCCACACACATCTGAAGGTGACTTATGTAGCGACTATGGCTTTATCATTCTTAGCTGCTTCTCCCTCGGCTTTCTTAGCTTCCCTGTCCTGATCTTTCTTTTATATCCTTATCATCGCACGTCTTGCCCAGGGGTGCATCTCACGTACTTTGCGTGGCGGCATGACAAGGTTCGAGAGGCCGGTCATGAAATGGATTCTCGCCTTCAGCAAATATCCTCAGCCTGCGATCCCTATCCTGGAGGAGCAAAGCAGCGGATTTTAAGGAGAATACCATCATAAAACTAGTACTACATGTTAAATGCTAATTCGAGAAGGGGGCAGAATAGACTACGGCCCATCAGTAATTCAGTATACATGGAATATCAGCCACTTGGAACTACATAGAAGAAAAGATGGATGGAGATCTTATGGTATGTTATTGGATTTTGTTCTTCTCTTCCATGAAATTTCACTTACATCATCCAATTTGTTGCAGTGAAGCATGCACACGACAGCTTTACGGATCACTTCAGTTAGGTCTTTTGCCATATGGTCCTTGAGCTTTCTTTCCTTCCGGTGGCCAATATACCTATTGGAAAAATGGCAAAATGCACATGATGGAAGAAAATTAATAATAATACCAAATAAGGTATACAAAAGTATTTGCTAGAATTACTAACCCATGTGCCAGTAGTAAATTTTGTCGGTCATTTTTCTTCCTGTAACACATATATCTTTTGCATTAAGAACGATACACGTGTCTCCAGCTTCCATATGAGATGCATAGGTTGGCTTGTCCTTGCCTGGAAGAACAACAACCATTTGGGATGCCAACCGTCGAAGTACCTATCACATAGACAAAGCAAATTACTGAACCGAATATTTTGACCTGGGCAAATAATGACAACTGAAACAAACAGAAGAATTCCGACCTGGCCCTTTGCATCAAAAACACGCCACTGCAACCCTTCTAAATCAATTTTCCTCAACCTTGCAAGTGCTTTATGTGCAGTTCAAAAAGGTATGTCTCTAATTCGCTATTTATAAAAACCCGATGTTAGAGATCTTCAACACTCGGGCATTGCTCTATGTACGCGGTGGTTATGGCTCCAACGCACGGACTCCTCATGGCCATGGAGCCACCTACACATCCCCCACAACCCAGACATCAACGCCATCTTCTGGGCGTCCACCGATTGGATCCTTGGCAACGGCGCTGACTGTAGGTTCTGGACGGACCACTGGATCAACGGGCGTTCTGTTGCCGAGATTGCATCTCAAGTTCTGGCACTCGTCCCTCGACGTCGTCGCAAGCTCCGCATTGTTCAGGAGGGCTTGCACCTTCGTTCCTCGATGCGCGATATCCAGGGCGCGCTCGGTCCGACCGCCATGATTCAATACCTTGACCTCTGGCGACGCGTCCGCCACTCATAGCTCTCAGACACGGCCGACGTCTTGCGTTGGCGTTGGACTACCTCAGGCGCCTACTCCGCTAGCTCTTGTTACCAGGCCCTCTTCCTTGGTTCTTGTGAGGACCCGCACTGGAAGCTTACATGGACGCCATGGGCGCCGCTTCGGATCAATTTCTTCATTTGGGTAGAGATGCAAGACCGATGTTGGATGGCCGATCGCCTAGCCCATCATGGCCTCCCCCATGAGCCTAAGTGCGCCTTATGCGACCAATAGGACAAAACATTGCAACACTTGCTAGTGGGTTTCTCTTTCTCATGACAAGTTTGGCATGAGATCCTAGGATGGGTTCGCTCCACAGCCGACCTACCCATTGGCGACATAGATTTCCAATCCTGGTGGGCTGCTACTTGTGAACGTGCACCTGCGCCCGCTCGCAAAGGGTTGGCCTCCCTCATCACCCCCACCGCTTGGTGGCTCTGGAAGCATCGGAACGGCTGCATCTCCGACGGTGATCAACCATCGGTCATGATACGTCTCCAACGTATCTATAATTTTTTATTGTTCCATGCTATTATAGTATCAATCTTGGATGTTTATTATGCAATTATATATCATTTTTTGGGACTAACCTATTAACCTAGTGCCCTGTGCCAGTTGCTGTTTTTGCTTGTTTTTGGCTTTTCAGGAAATCAATATCAAACAACGTCCAAATGGAGAAAAAACTTCAAATTAGTTTTTCTGGACCAGAAGAGACCCTAGAAGGTTCGGGAGAAGACCTGATGAGCCACAAGGGAGCGACAAGCTCGGCAGGCGCACCCCACGGGGGGGAGGCGTGCCCCCCAGGCTTGTGGGCCCCTCGTGGCACCTCTTGACCTAATTCCGCCTCCATAAATTCTCAAATATTCCCCATACATTAGAGAGCCACCCGAAATACTTTTTCCGCTGCCGCAAGTTTCTGTTCTCGTGAGATACCATCTGGAGGCCTTTTCCGACACTCTGTCGGAGGGGCAATCTGCCACGGAAGGGCTCTACATCAACCTTGCTGCCCTTCCAATGATGTGTGAGTAGTTTACCACAGACCTACGGGTCCATAGCTAGTAGCTAGATGGCTTCTTCTCTCTCTTTGATCTTCAATACAATGTTCTCCTCGATGTTCTTGGAGATCTATTCGATGTAATCCTTTTTTGCGGTGTGTTTGTTGGGGTCCGATGAATTGTGAGTTTATGATCAGATTATCCATGAATATTATTTGAGTCTTCTCTGAACTCTTTTATGCATGATTATTATAGCTTTGTATTTCTCTCCGATCTATTAATTTGGTTTGGCCAACTAGATTGATTTATCATGCAATGGGAGAGGTGCTTTGTGATGGGTTCAATCTTGAGGTGATCTATATCCCAGCGATAGAAGGAGACAAGACACATATTTGTATTGTTGCCATTAAGGGTAAAACGATGGGGTTTATTCATATTGATTGAGTTTACTTTGTCAACATCATGTCATCTTGCTTAAGGCGTTACTTCATTCTTTATGAACTTAATACTCTAGATGCATGCTGAATAGCGGTCGATGTGTGGAGTAATAGTAGTAGATGCAGGCAGGAGTCGGTCTACTTGTGTCGGACGTGATGCCTATATACATGATCATTTCCTTGGATATCCTCATGATTATTCGCATTTCTATCAATTGCCCAACAATAATACATTTACCCACCGTATGCTATTTTCAAGAGAGAAGCCTCTAGTGAAAAGTATGGCCCCCGGGTCTATTTTAGTCATACATAAAAATCCGAAAATACCTTGCTGCAATTTATTTACCTTTATTTTTATTTTATGTTTTTGTTCATCTATCTATCACTACTAGAGTTAATCCTTGCAATTAACCGCCAAGGGATTAACAACCCCTTGTTTGCTTTGGGTGCAAGTATTTGTTATTTTGTTTGTAGGTGTTGTTCATGTTGCGGGGTTCTCCTACTGGATTGATAACCTTGGTTCTTAACTGAGGGAAATACTTATCTCTACTATACTGCATCATCCTCTCCTCTTCGAGGAAATCCCAACGCAGCTCACAAGTACCAGGAAGAATTTTTGGTGCCGTTGGCGGGGAGTCATCATCAACATCTATCAAGTGCCATCGCATAAACTTTGACCTCCTTGCATTTACTTTATTTGCCATTTGCCTCTCATTTTCATCTCCCCCACTTCTAAAACATTTTCACACAAACACAAAAATATTTTTTGTGTGCCTTTTTGCTTGTTTGCTTGCTTTGTCGCGATGTCTCGAGAAAATACCAAGTTGTGTGATTTTTTTCCAATACTAATAATAATGATTTTATCAGTACGCCGATTGCCCCTCCCGCCACTAGTGCGGTGTCTTGTGATGTTAATGCCGCTTTGCTAAATCTTGTTATGAAAGAACAATTTTCTGGTAGTTCTAGTGAAGATGCTTCATCCCATCTTAACACTTTCGTTGAATTGTGTGATATGCAAAAGAAAAAGATGTGGATAATGATATTGTCAAATTAAAATTATTTCCATTCTCACTACGAGATCGTGCTAAAACTTGGTTTTCATCCTTGCCATGAAATAGTATTGATTCTTGGGATAAGTGTAAGGATGCTTTTATTGCGAAGTATTTTCCTTCCGCGAAAATTATTTCTCTTAGAAATCAAATTATGAATTTTAAGCAACTTGAGCATGAACATGTTGCCCAATCTTGGGACAGGATGAAACTAATGATAAGAAATTGCCCTACTCATGGCTTAAGTTTGTGGATGATCATACAAACTTTTATGCGAGATTGAATTTTGTTTCTAGAAATCTTTTAGATTCCGCTGCGGGTGGTACTTTTACGGAAATCGCATTAGGAGAAGCTACAAAATTGCTTGATAATATTATGGCAAATTATTCATAATGGCATACTGAAAGAACTCCTACTAGTAAAAAGGTGAATTATGCTGAAGAAATTATAACTTTGAGTGATAAAGTTGATGCGCTTATGAAAATGGTTGCTAGTAAGAGTGATCATATTGATCCTAATGATGTGCCATTGTCTACTTTGATTTAGCAAAAATAATGATCCCGTAGATGTGAATTTTGTCTCACAATATATAGCAATGCTTATAGCGGTAATTTTAATCTTAAGTCGTTTCCTAGAAATTCCTCTAATAATTATGGCAATTCATGTGGTAATAATAATAATAGGATGCCCTCTGATCTTGAAAGTAATATTAAAGAATTTATTAATGCTCAAAAAGTTTTCAACACTACGATAGAGGAAAAATTGAGTAAACTTGATGATATGTCTAGGAGCATGGATAGAATTGTTCATGATGTGGAAATCTCAAAACTAAAATTTTTCTACCCAAGCTTAATATTAATGAATCCATTAAAGCTTTCTATGTTTCTATGGATGAAAGTAAATAAAGAACCGCTAGGTTAAGGGCTAAGCGAGAATTCTTAGAAAAAGTGATTCCGCCCGATTTTTATCGCAATCATGATGAAGATGTTAAAATGATTGGTGTTACACCCATTGAATCTTTGTTTAATGATATTAAACTTGATGAAAAGGGGACTGAAGAAGGGTCAACACTAGCTAGAAGGCGTCCCCATTGTTCGGAGGGTGAAAATCTTAATGAAAAATTTGATAAAAGTGGGTTTGGAGAGGTTAAAACTTTAAATAGTGATGTGCCCACTATTTTGGATTTCAAGGATTTTAATTATGATAGTTGTTCTTTAATTTAGTGTATTTCCTTGTTGCAATCCATGCTAAATTCACCCAATGCTTATGAACTAAATAAGGCTTTTACTAAACATATCGTAGAAGCGATGATGAAAGCTTTAGAAGAAAAGCTAGAATTGGAGGTTTCAATACCTAGAAAATTATATGACGAGTGGATTAAATTTAACATAAAAAAATTATGAGTGCAATGCTTTATGTGCTTTGGGTGCTAGTCTATCCACAATACTAAAATCTTTATGTGATATGCTAGGTTTTACCAATATGGATGAATGTGTTGGGGAACGTTGCATGGGAAACAAAAAATTTCCTACGCTCACTAAGATCAATCTAGGAGATGAACATCTATGAGAGGAGAGATTGCATCTACATACCATTGTAGATCACTAAGCAGAAGCATTAAGAAATGCGGTTGATGTAGTCGAACGTCTTCGCGATCCAATCACGATCCGTTTCGCGAACTCCCGATCCAAGTGCCGAAAGGACGGCACCTCCGCGTTCAACACACGTACGGCTTGATGAAGCCTTCACCTCCTCTATCCAGCAAGCGGTGGTGAAGTAGTAGCTTGAGTCCTCTGGCAGCATGATGGCGTGATGGCGGTGGTGGTGGTGGAATCTCAGCACAGCTTCACTAAGCACTACGGAGAGGAAGAGGACTACGAGGGAGAGGAAGGGCAGCGCCGTGGCGTGGAGATGTGCTCATGGGGTGTGGCTCCCCTCCCTCTCCTCATCTATATATAGGGGGAAGGGGGAGAGGGGGGCGCCCCTAGGGGATCCCATCTAGGGCCGGCGGCCACAAGAGGGAAACCCTAGATGAGTTCTCCCCCCTAGAAGACTTGGCCCCCAAGCCAGGTGGAGGCAAACCCTAGGGAGGCGCCCCCACCTCTTCTGGCAACATGGGATGGGGTGAGGGGGCGCACAGCCCCTTAGTGGGCTGGTGTGCCCCCTCCCCTTGGCCCATGAGGCCCCCCAACACTTGCCGGGGCCCCCCGAAACCCCTTTCGGTCATGCTGGTCATCACCCGGTACCCCGGGAACAATTCTGGACTCCAATACCCTTCGTCCAATATATCAATCTTCACCTCCGGACCATTCTGGAGTTCCTCGTCATGTCTGGGATCTCATCCGGGACTCCGAACAACTTCGGTAACCACCATAATGACTCAACTATACTTATATCGTCACCAAACGTTAAGTGTGTAGACCCTGCGGGTTCGAGAACTATGCAAACATGACCAAGACACCTCTACGGTCAATAAGCAATAGCGGGACCTAGATGTCCATATTGGTTCCCACATATTCTACAAAGATCTTATCGGTCGAACCTCGATGTCAAGGATTCAGCTAATCCCGTATGCAGTTCCCTTTGTCTATCGGTATGTTACTTGCCCGAGATTCGATCGTCGGTATCTCCATACCTAGTTCAATCTCGTTACCGGGAAGTCTCTTTACTCGTTCCGTAATACAAGATCCCGTGGCTAACCCATTAGTCATATTGCTTGCAAACTCATTGTGATGTTGTATTACCGAGAGGGCCCAGAGATACCTATCAGTCATACGGAGTGACAAATCCCAGTCTTGATCCATGCCAACTCAACAGACACCCTCGGAGATACCTGTAGAGCACCTTTATAGTCACCCAGTTATGTTGCGATGTTTGATACACACAAGGTACTCCTCCGGTGTCAGTGAGTTGCATGATCTCATGGTCATAGGAACATATACTTGACATGCAAAAAACGATAGCAATAAACTTGATACGATCATATGCTATGTTCATAGTTTGGGTCTTGTCCATCACATCATTCTCCTAATGATGTGATCCCGTTATCAAATGACAACTCATGTCCATGGCTAGGAAACCACATCCATCTTTGATCAATGAGCTAGTCTGGTAGAGGCTCACTAGGGACATGTTGTTGTCTATGTATCCACACATGTATCTGAGTTTCCGATCAATACAATTCTAGCATGGATAATAAACGATTATCATGAACAGGGAAATATGATAATAACCAATTTATTATTGCCTCTAGGGCATATTTCCAATAGTCTCCCACTTGCACTAGAGTCAATAATCTAGTTCACATCACCATGTGATCAACACCCAATGAGTTCTGGGGTTAGATCATGTTATGCTTGTGAGAGAGGTTTTAGTCCACGGGTCTGCAACATTTAGATCCGCGTGTACTTCGCAAATCTCTATGTCATATTGTAGATGCTGCTACCACGCTCCACTTGGAGCTATTCCAAATGGTTGTCCCACTACACGTATCCGGTTTGCTACTGAGAGTCATCCAGATGTGTGTTAAAGCTTGCATCGACGTAACCCTTTATGCCGAACTCTTTATCACCTCCATAACCGAGAAACATTTCCTTATTCCTCTAAGGATAATTTTGACCACTGTCTAGTGATCTACTCCTGGATCACTCTTGTACCCCCTTGCCAGACACGTGGCAAGGCACACATCATGTGCGGTACACAGCATGGCATACCGTATAGAGCCTATGGCTGAGGCATAGGGGACGACCTTCGTCGTTTTTCTTTCTTCTGCCGTGGTCGAGCTTTGAGTCTTACTCAACTTCACACCTTACAACTCAGGCAAGAACTCCTTCTTTGACTGATCCATTTTGAACTCCTTCAAAATCATGTCAATGTATGTGCTTTGTGAAAGTCTTATCAGGCGTCTTGATCTATCTCTATAGATCTTGTTGCCCAATATGTAAGCAGCTTTACCCAGGTCTTCCTTTGAAAAACTCCTTTCAAACAACCCTTTATGCTTTCTAGATATTCTACATCATTTCCGATCAACAATATGTCATCCACATATACTTATCAGAAATGTTGTAGTGCTCCCACTCACTTTCTTGTAAATACAAGTTTCTTGCAAACTTTGTATAAACCCAAAAGCTTTGACCCCTCATCAAAGCGTATGTTCCAACTCTGAGATGCTTGCTCTGGTCCATAGATGGATCGCTGAAGCTTGCATACCTTTTAGCATCCTTAGGATCGACAAAACCTTCTGGTTGTATCACATACAACCTTTCCTCACGGAAACCATCAAGGAAACTTTGTTTTGACATCCATCTGCCAGATTTCGTAATTGAAAATGCAGCAACTGCTAACATAATTCCAATAGACTTTAGCATCACTATGAGTGAGAAAGTCTCGTCATAGTCAACCCCTTGAACTTGTTGAAAACTTCTTTGCGACAAGTCGAGCTTCATAAATGGTGACATTACCATCAGCGTCTGTCTTCTTCTTAAAGATCCATTTATTCTCAATGGCTTGCCGATCATCGGGCAAGTCCACCAAAGTCCATACTTTGTTCTCATATATGGATCCTATCTCAGATTTCATGGCTCCTAGCCATTTGTTGGAATCTGGGCCCACCATCGCTTCTCCATAGCTCGTAGGTTCACCGTTGTCCAACAACATGACCTCTAAGACAGGGTTACCGTACCACTCAGAAGCTGTACATACTCTTGTCGACCTATGAGGTTGGACAGTAACTTGATCCAAAGCTTCATGATCATCATCATTAGCTTCCTCTTCAACTGATGTAGGTGCCACAAAAACATCTTTTTGTGCTACGCTACTCTGTAGTTGAAGTAAAGGTTCAACAACCTCATCAAGTTCTATCTTCCTCCCACTCAATTCTTTTGAGAGAAGCTCTTTCTTGAGAAAGGACTTGTTCTTAGCGACAAACACTTTGCCTTTGGATCTGAGATAGAAGGTACACCCAACCGTCTCTTTTGGGTATCCTATGAAAACGCATTTGTCCGCTTTGGGTTCGAGCTTTTCCGGCTGAAGCCTTTTGACATAAGCATCGCAGCCCCAAACCTTAAGAAACGACAACTTAGGTTTCTTGCCAAACCACAGTTCATACGGTGTCATCTCCACGGACTTAGATGGTGCCCTATTTAAAGTGAATGTAGTTGTCTCTAATGCATAAACCCAAAACGATAGTGGTAGATCGGCAAGAGACATCATAGAACGCACCATATCCAATAAGGTACGATTACGATGTTCGGACACACCATTATGCTGTGGTGTTCCAGGTGGCGTCAACTGTGAAACAATTCCACAATGTCTTAAGTGATTGCCAAACTCATAACTCAGAGATTCTCCCCTCGATCGGATCGTAGGAATTCAATCTTCTTGTTACGATGATTCTCAACTTCACTCTGAAATTGCTTGAACTTTTCAAACATTTCAGACTTATGCTTCATTAAGTAAACATACCCATATCTACTCAAATCATTGGTGAAGGTGAGGAAATAACGATATCCACTGCACGTGTCAACACTCATCGGACCGCACACATCAGCATGTATGATTTCCAACAAGTTACTTGCCCGTTCCATTGTTCCGGAAAACGGGGTTTTAGTCATCTTGCCAATGAGGCATGGTTCGCATGTGTTAAGTGATTCAAAATCAAGTGACTCCAAAAGTCCATCAGCATGGAGTTTCTTCATGCGCTTTACACCAACATGACCTAAGCGGCAGTGCCACAAGAAAGTGGTACTATCATTATCAACTCTACATCTTTTGGCATCAATGTTATGAACATGTGTATCACTACTATCGAGATTCAATAAACCATTCACATTGGGTGCATGACCATAGAAGGTATTATTCATGTAAACAGAATAACCATTATTCTTTGACTTAAGTGAATAACCGTATTGCTATAAACACGATCTAATCATGTTCATGCTCAACACAGACACCAAATAACATTTATCTAGGTTCAACACTAATCTCAAAGGTAGAGGGAGCGTGCGATGGTGATCACATTAACCTTGGAAACACTTCCAACACACATCGTCACCTCACCCTTAGCTAGTCTCCGTTTATTCCGCAGCTTTTGTTTCGAGTTACCAATATTAGCAACTGAACCGGTATCTAATACCCAGGTGCTACTAGGAGTACTAGTAAGGTACACATCAATAACATGTATATCAAATATACTTTTGTTGAAGTTGTCAGCCTTCTTATCTATTGGGGTAGTTCCGCTACCAGTGATCATTCCCCTTACAATAGAAGCACTTAGTCTCGGGTTTGGGTTCAACCTCGGGTTTCTTCACTGGAGCGGCAACTGGCTTGCCATTCATGAAGTTTCCCTTCTTGCCCTTGCCCTTCTTGAAACCAGTGGTCTTGTTAACCATCAACACTTGATGCTCCTTCTTGATTTCTACCTTCGCGACCTTAAGCACCGTGAACAGCTCCGGGATCATCTCCATCTCTTGCATGTTATAGTTCATCATGAAGCTCTAGTAGCTTGGTGATAGTGACTGGAGAACTCTGTTAATCACTATCTTATCTAGAAGATTAACTCCCACTTGATTCAAGCGATTATAGCACCCAGACATTCTGAGCACATCTTCACTGGCTGAGCTATTCTCCTCCATCTTGTAGGCAAAGAACTTGTCAGAGGTCTCATACCTCTCAACACGGGCATGAGCCTGAAATACCAATTTCAACTCTTGGAACATCTCATATGTTCCATGGCATTCAAAACGCCTTTGGAACCCCGATTCTAAGCCATAACGCATGGCGCACTAACTACCAAGTAGTCATCAGAACATGTCTGCCAGATGTTCATAACATTCATAGACGACGCTAGAGGGGTTGGCACACCGAGCGGTGCATCAAGGACATAAGCCTTCTGTGTAGCAGTGAGGACAATCCTCAGACTACGGCCCTAGTCAACATAATTGCTTACAATATCTTTCAACTTAGTCTTTCTCTAGGAACGTATTAAAACAGGGAGCTACAGCGCGAGCTATTGATCTACAACATAAATTTGCAAAGGTAACTTAGACTATTTTTCATGATAGCTGAGTTCAATTAATCATATTACCTAAGAACTCCCACTCAAATCAACATCCCTCCGGTTGTCCGAGTGTAACATGATCCAAATTCACCAACCCAAGTCCGATCATCACGTGAGATGAGGTGGTTTCAATGGTGAACATCTCCATGTTGATCATATCTACTATATGACTCGTGTTCGACCTTTCGGTCTCTTGTGTTCCGAGGCCATGTCTGTACATGCTAGGCTCGTCAAGTTTAACCCAAGTGTTCCGCATGTTCAAAACTGGCTTGCACCCGTTGTATGTGAACGTAGAGTCTATCACACCCGATCATCATGTGGTGCTTCGAAACGACGAACTTTTGCAACAGTGCACACTTGGGGAGAACACAATTTTATCTTGAAATTTTAGTGAGGGATCACCTTATAATGCTACCGTCGTTCTAAGCAAAATAAGATGCATAAAAGGATTAACATCACATGCAAATCATAAGTGACATGAGATGGCCATCAACTTGTGCTTTTGATCTCCATCTCCAAAGCACCGGCATGATCTCCATCGTCACCGGCATGACACCATGATCTCCAGCATCATGATCTCCATCATCGTGTCACCATTGGGGTTGTCACGCCAACCATGCTTCTACTACTATTGCTACCACTTAGCGATAAAGTAAAGCATTACATAGTGCTTAATGATTGACACGTAGGTCATACAATAATTAAAGACAACCCTATGGCTCCTGCCGGTTGCCGTATGCATCGGCATGCAAGTCGATATAAACTATTACAAACATGATCATCTCATACATCAAATATATTTCATCATGTCTTTGGCTATATCATATCACAACATACCCTGCAAAAACAAGTTAGACGTCCTCTAATTGTTGTTGCATGTTTTACGTGGCTGCTATGGGTATCTATCAAGAATGATTCTTACCTACGCAAAGCCAGAACGATGATATGCAAGTTGCTATTTAACCTTCTACAAGGACCGCCTTTGTCGAATCCGATTCAACTAAGGTGGGAGAGACAGACACCCGCCAGCCATCTTTATGCAACAAAGTCACATGTCAGTCGATGGAACCGGTCTCATGTACATGGACATGTAAAGTTGGTCCGGGCCGCTTCATCCCACAATACTGCCGAATCAAGAAAAGACCAAGGAAGGAAGCAATCTGAATATCAACACCCACAAACTCCTATGTGTTCTACTTGTGATGTCATCTATGCATAGACCTAGCTCTGATACCACTGTTGGGGAACGTTGCATGGGAAACAAAAAAATTCCTACGCTCACCAAGATCAATCTAGGAGATGAACATCTACGAGAGGAGAGATTGCATCTACATACCCTTGTAGATCGCTAAGCGGAAGCATTAAGAAACGCGGTTGATGTAGTCGAACGTCTTCGTGATCCTATCATGATCCGTCGTGCGAACTCCCGATCCAAGTGCGAACGGACGACACCTCCGCGTTCAACACACGTACGGCTTGATGACGCCTTCACCTCCTCGATCCAGCGAGCGGTGGTGAAGTAGTAGCTCGAATCCTCCGGCAGCACGATGGCATGATGGCGGTGGTGGTGGTGGAATCTCAGCACAGCTTCGCTAAGCACTACAGAGAGGAATAGGACTACGAGGGAGAGGAAGGGCGGCACCGTGGTGTGGAGATGTGCTCATGGGGTGCGGCTCCCCTCCCTCTCCTCATCTATATATAGGGGGAAGGGGGAGAGGGGGGCGCCCCTAGGGGATCCCATCTAGGGCCGGCGGCCACAAGAGGGAAACCCTAGATGAGTTCTCCCCCCTAGAAGACTTTGCCCCCAAGCCAGGTGGAGGCAAACCCTAGGGAGGCGCCCCCACCTCTTCTAGCAATGTGGGATGGGGTGAGGGGGGCGCACAACCCCTTAGTGGGCTGGTGTGCCCCCTCCCCTTCGCCCATGAGGCCCCCCAACACTTGTCGGGGCCCCCCGAAACCCCTTTCGGTCATGCTGGTCATCACCCGGTACCCCCGGAACAATTCCGGACTCCAATACCCTTCGTCCAATATATCAATCTTCACCTCCAGACCATTCCAAAGTGCCTAGTAATGTCCAAGATCTCATCCGGGACTCCGAACAACCTTCGGTAACCACCATAATGACTCAACTATACTTATATCATCACCAAACGTTAAGTGTGTAGACCCCGCGGGTTCGAGAACTATGCAGAAATGACCGGGACACCTCTACGGTCAACAACCAATAGCGGGACCTAGATGTCCATATTGGTTCCCACATATTCTACGAAGATCTTATCGGTCGAACCTCGATGTCAAGGATTCAGCTAATCCCGTATGCAGTTCCCTTTGTCTATCAGTATGTTACTTGCCCGAGATTCGATCATCGGTATCTCCATACCTAGTTCAATCTCGTCACCGGCAAGTCTCTTTACTCGTTCCGTAATACAAGATCCTGTGGCTAACCCATTAGTCACATTGCTTGCAAGCTCATTGTGATGTTGTATTACCGAGAGGGCCCAGAGATACCTCTCCATCATATGGAGTGACAAATCCCAGTCTTGATTCATGCCAACTCAATAGACACCCTTGGAGATACCTGTAGAGCACCTTTATAGTCACCCAGTTATGTTGCGACATTTGATACACACAAGGTACTCCTCCGGTGTCAGTGAGTTGCATGATCTCATGGTCATAGGAACATATACTTGACATGCAGAAAACGATAGCAATAAACTTGATACGATCATATGCTACGTTCATAGTTTGGGTCTTGTCCATCACATCATTCTCCTAATGATGTCATCTCGTTATCAAATGACAACTCATGTCCATGGCTAGGAAACCACAGCCATCTTTGATCAATGAGCTAGTCTGGTAGAGGCTCACTATGGACATGTTGTTGTCTATGTATCCACACATGTATCTGAGTTTCCACAATACAATTCTAGCATGGATAATAAACGATTATCATGAACAAGGAAATATGATAATAACCAATTTATTATTGCCTCTAGGGCATATTTCCAACAGAATGTTCTCTTAATTTGCACTTAGCGGATTCCACTATTAAGAAACCTTTGGGTAGAATAAATGATGCTCTTATTCTTGCAAATAGGAATTATGTGCCCGTTGATTTCATTGTGCTTGATATTGATTGCAATCCGTCTTGTCCCATAATACTTGGTAGGCCTTTCCTATGAATCATAGATGCTATTATTGATATGAAAGAGGGGAATATAAGATTTCAATTTCCATTAAAGAAGGGCATGGAACACTTCCCTAGAAAAATAATCAATCCACCATATGAATCTATTATGAGGGCCACCTATGGAATTAATTTGAAAGATGACAACACTTGAAACTATGCATTACGCCTAGCTAGGGGCGTAAAACGATAGCGCTTGTTGGGAGGCAACCCAATAGTTATCTTTATTTTTCTTGTTCTTTTGCTGTTTTTTGGTGTGCGCACAATTATGCTAATGTTATGGTTGTGTTTTTGTGTTTAAATTAGTGTTTGTGCCAAGTAAATCCTTTGGGATGATAGTTGCTTTGATTCTGTGAAAAAACAGAAACTTTTGCGCCCAGTAGAAGAATTGTTGAGGTTTACTGCAGTGTGATAAGATTCTGAATTTTTAACAACTGATTGATATACAAATTGCCCATGTTTTCCGAATTTTTTGGAATTTTTGGAGTTACAGAATTATAGTCATTCTTCGAATTACTACAGACTATTATGTTTTTGACAGATTCTATTTTCATTGCGTTGTTTGCTTGTTTTGATGAATCTAGGGATTGTATCGGGGGGTACAAGCCATAGTGAAGCTATAATACAGTAGGTATCATGCAATATTAAAGTATGAATGGGTTTACAATAGTACCTAAAGTGGTGATTTGCTTGTCTCTCACGAAGGTTTCTATTGCGTTTTTTGTGCTGAAGTTTTCAAGTTTTGAGTGAGATCACGATGGATGAAGGAATAAGGAGTGGCAAGATCCTAAGCTTGGGGATGCCAGAGGCAACCCAAGGTAATATTCAAGGACTCCCAAGCATCTAAGCTTGGGGATGCCCCGGAAGGCATCCCCTCTTTCTTCTACCAACTATCGGTAATATTACTTGGAGTTGTATTTTTATTCATCACATGCTATGAGTTTTGCTTGGAGCATCATGTATTATATGAGTCTTTGCTTTGTTTGCTTTTTAGTTTGCCACAATCATCTTTGTTGAACACACCTTTTTGAGAGGGACACACATTATTCGTGATTTGTTAGAATACTCTATATGCTTCACTTATATCTTTTGAGCTAGGCAGTTGCTCTAGTGCTTCACTTATATCTTTTAGAGCACGGCGGTGGTTATATTTTAAAGAAATAGTTGCACTATCATGCTTCACTTATATCTTTTTGAGAGTTTGATAAATAGTAATGGCAATTAGCACGGGTTATGAATTTGGTACTAATATGATAGGTATTCAAGAGGGATATAATAAAAACTTTCATGTAGATCACTGAATATGATAAGTTTGACTCCTTGCAATAGTTTTGTGATATAAAGATGGTGATATGTGGGAGGTACTAGTGAATGATTGTGGTTTAGTAAGAATATTAGTGTTAAGTTTTGTGATTCCCGAAGCATGCAAGTATAGTCTCTCGTTATGCTATGAAGTTGGAGCATAATTTATTATTGATTGTCTTCCTTATGAGTGGTGGTCGGGGACGAGCGATGGTCTTTTCCTACCAATCTATCCCCCTAGGGGCATGCATAGTAGTACTTTGCTTCGAGGGCCAATAAACTATCGCAATAAGTATGTGAGTTCTTTATGACTAATGTGAGTCCATGGATTATATGCACTCTCACCTTTCCGCAATTTTCTAGCCTCTTCGGTACCGTGCATTGCCCTTTCTCACCTTGAGATGTGGTGCAAACTTCGTCGGTGCATCCAAACCCCGTGATATGATACGATCTATCACATATAAGCCTCCTTATATCTTCCTTAAAACAGCCACCATACCTACCTATTATGACATTTCCATAGTCATTCCAAGATATATTGCCATGCAACTTCCACCATTCTATTTTTATGACACACATCATCATTGTCATATTGCTTTGCATGATCATATAGCTAACATAGTATTTGTGGCTCCGCCGCCGTTCATCATTTTTTATACATGTTACGCTAGATCATTGCACATCCTGGTACACCGCCAGAGGCATTCATATAGAGTCATATTTTGTTCTAGTATCGAGTTGTAATTTTTTGAGTTGTAAATAAATAGAAGTGTGATGATCATCATTATCCATTATTAGAGCATTGTCCCAAGTGATAAAAGGATGAGGGAGACTATGATTTGCCCACAAGTCGGTATGAGACTACGGACGAAAAAGAAAAGAAAAAAAAGGCTAGAAAGAGCCCAAGAAAAAAAGAAGAAAAAAAGAAAAGAAGAAAAGAAGAAAAGGAAAAAAGAGAGAAAAAGAGAGAAGGGCAATGTTACTATCCTTTCCACACTTGTGCTTCAAAGTAGCACCATGTTTTTCATATAGATTCTTCTATGCTTTCACTTTCATATAACTAGTGGGAATTTTTCATTATAGAACTTGGCTTGTATATTCCAATGATGGGCTTCCTCGAATGCCCGAGGTCTTCATGAGTAAGCAAGTTGGATGCACACCCACTAAGTTTTCTTTTTGAGCTTTCATACGCTTATAGCTCTTAGTGCATCTCTTGCATGGCAATCCCTACTCCTTGCATTGACGTCAATTGCTTGTATCTGTGTTGCTAATTCCCCGAAGAGGAGAGGATGATGCAGCGTAGCAACGATAAGTATTTCCCTCAGTTATGAAACCAAGGTTATCAATCCAGTAGGAGAACCAAGCAACACTATGTAAACATCACCTGCACACAAACCACAAAAACTTGCAACCCAACACGTAAGAGGGGTTGTCAATCCCTCCTCGGTATTGAGATAGATTAAATTGTATGAGATTGGATAAATAGATCTAGCAAAAACACAAAATAAAATAAATAAAGAAAAAGTGTAGCAAGGTATTTTTTGGATTTTTGGATTAATAGATCTGAAAATAATTTGATAGGAGATAGACCCGGGGGCCATAGATTTCACTAGAGGCTTCTCTCGAGAAAATAGAATACGGTGGGTAAACAAATTAGTGTTGGGAAATTGATAGAAAAGCGAATAATCATGACGATATCCAAGGGAATGATCATGTATATAGGCATCACATTGCTACTTCTTGAGCTTGCGTTGGTTTTTCCCTTGAAGAGGAAAGGGTGATGCAGCAAAGTAGAGATAAGTATTTCCCTCAGTTTGAGAACCAAGGTATCAATCCAGTAGGAGGAACAAGCAAGTCTCCAATAGATACACCTGCACAAACAATCAAACACTTGCACCCAACGCGATAAAGGGGTTGTCAATCCCTTCACGGTTACTTGCAAGGATGAGATCTAATAGAGATAGATATAAACGACAACTAAAAGGTAAAATAAAGTAAATATAAATAAATTGCAGCAAGGTATTTTTATATTTTTTGTTTTATAGATCTGAAAATATATAATGGAAAATAGACCCGGGGGCCATAGATTTCACTAGAGGCTTCTCTCTTGAAAGAAAACATACGATGGGTGAACAAATTACTGTTGAGCAATTGATAGAAAAGCGCATAGTTATGACGATATCTAAGGCAATGATCATGAATATAGGCATCACGTCCGTGACAAGTAGACCGAAATGATTCTGCATCTACTACTATTACTCCACACATCGACCGACTCCTGCCTGCATCTAGAGTATTAAGTTCATAAGAACAGAGTAACGCTTTAAACAAGATGACATGATGTAGAGGGATAAACTCAAGCAATATGATATAAACCCCATCTTTTTATCCTTAATGGCAACAATACAATACGTGCCTCGCTACCCCTACTATGTCACTGGGTGAGGATACCGCAAGATTGAACCCATCACAAAGCACCTCTCCCATGGCAAGATAGATCAATCTAGTTGGCCAAACCAAATCAATAGATCGGAGAGAAATACAAAGCTATTTAAATGATGCATAAAAGAGTTTAGAGAAGACTCAAATAATATTCATAGATAATCTGATCATAAATCCACAATTCATCGGATCTCAACAAACACACCGCAAAAGAAGATTACATCGGATAGAACTCCAAGAACATCGAGGAGAACATGGTATTGAAGATCAAAGAGAGAGAAGAAGCCATCTAGCTACTAGCTATGGACCCGTAGGTCTGTGATAAACTACTCACACATCATTGGTAGGGCAGAAAGGTTGATGTAGAAGCCCTCCGTGATCGAATCCCCCTTCGGCAGATCGCCGGAAAAAGCCCGAAGATGGGATCTCACGGGAACAAAAGCTTGCGGCGGAGGAAAAGTATTTTTGTGGACGCTTCTGATGTTCGGGGAATATTTGAGAATATATAGAGCTGGAATTAGGGTTAGGGGACCCTCGAGGGGCCCACAAGCCAGGGGGCGCCCCCCTAGGGCGCGGCCTCACGGCTTGTGGCCTCCTTGGGACTCTTCTGGCCCTCTCTCCAAGCCTCGTAGGTGTCTTCTGGTCCAAGAAAAATCATCGTGAAGTTTTATTCCGTTTGGACTCCGTTTGATATTCCTTTTCTGAAAAAGTCAAAAACAAGGAAAAAAATAGAAACTGGCAATGGTCTCTAGGTTAATAAGTTAGTCCCAAAAATAATATAAAATATTATATTAATGCATATAAAACAACCAAAACAGATAATATAATAGCATGGAACAATAAAAAATTATAGATACGTTGGAGACGTACCAAGCATCACCAAGCTTAATTCCTGCTCGTCCTCGAGTAGGTAAATGATAAAAATAGAATTTTTGATGTGGAATGCTACCTAACATGTTTATCAATGTAATTTTCTTTTATGTGTCATGAATATTCAGATCCATAAGATTCGAAACAAAAGTTTAATATTGACATAAAAACAATAATACTTCAAGCATACTAATAAAGCAATCATAGTTTTTCAAAATATCATGGCCAAAGAAAGTTATCCCTACAAAATCATATAGTTTGGCTATGCTCTATCTTCATCACACAAAGTATTTCATCATGCACAACCCCTATGACAAGCCAAGCAATTGTTTTCATACTTTTAATGTTCTAAAGCTTTTTCAACTTTCATGCAATACATGAGCGTGAGCCATGGATATATCACTATAGGTGGAATAGAATATGGTGGAGGTTGTGTGGAGAAGACAAAAAGGAAGATAGTCTTACATCAACTAGGCAAATTAATGGGTTATTGAGGTGCCCATCAATTGATATCGATGCAAGTGAGTAGGGATTGCCATGCAACGGATGCACTAGAGCTATAAGTGTATGAAAGCTCAAAAGAAAACTAAGTGGGTGTGTGATGACCCACAAGTATAGGGGATCAATCGTAGTCTTTTCGATAAGTAAGAGTGTCGAACCCAACAAGGAGCAGAAGGAAATGACAACTGGTTTTCAACAAGGTATTTTCTGCAAGCACTGAAATAGTCGGTAATAGATAGTTTGATATAAAGATAATTTGTAACGAGCAAGTAACGGTAACAGTAAATAAAGTGCAGCAAGGTAGCCCAATCCTTTTGTGGCAAAGGACAGGCCAAAACGGTCTCTTATATTAAGTAAAGCGTTCTTGAGGGTACACGGGAATTTCACCATATCACTTTCATCATGTTGGTTTGATTCGAGTTCGCTACTTTGATAATTTGAGATGTGGGTGGACCGGTGCTTAGGTGTTGTTCTTACTTGAACAAACCTCCTACGTATGATTAACCCCCTCGCAAGCATCCGCAACTACGAGAAAAGTATTAAGATAAAATCTAACCATATCATTAAACATATGGATCCAAATCAGTCCCTTACGAAGTAGCGCATAAACTAGGGTTTAAGATTCTGTCACTCTAGCAACCCATCATCTAATAACTACTCCACAATGCATTCCCTTAGGCCCAAATATGGTGAAGTGCCATGTAGTCGATGTTTACATGACACCACTAAGGGAATCACAACATACATATCATCAAAATATCGAACACATATCAAATTCACATGATTACTTGCAACATGACTTCTCTCGTGACCTCAAGAAAAAAAGTAACTACTCATAAATAATATTCATGCTCAAGATCAGAGGGGTATTAAATAGCATAATGGATCTGAACATATAATCTTCTACCAAATAAACTATATAGTAATCAACTACAAGATGTAATCAACACTACTAGTCACCCACAGGTACCAATCTGAGGTTCCGGTACAAAGATTGAACACAAGAGATGAACTAGGGTTTGAGAGGAGATGGTGTTGTTGAAGATGTTGATAAAGATTGGCCTCCCCAAGATGAGAGTGTTGTTGGTGATGATAATGGCTTTGATTTCCCCCTCCGGGAGGGAAGTTCCCCGGTGGAATCGCTCCGTCGGAGGGCAAAAGTGCTCCTGCCCAAGTTCCGCCTTGAGACGGCGGCGTTTCATCCCGAAAGTCCTCCTCTTATTTTTTCTAGGTCAAAATGACTTATATACCAGAAGATGGGCACCGGAGGTGGGCTGGGCTGAGCAGAACCCACCAGGGCGCGCCCAGATGGGTTGTGCCCACCTGGTGGGCCCCCTCCGGTAGTTATTTGCTCCAGTATTTTTTATATATTTCAAAATAATTCTCCGAAATTTTCAGCTCATTTGGAGATGTGCAGAATAGGTAACTCTGGCGTAGCTTTTTCAGGTCCAGAGTTCCAGCTGCCGGCATTCCCCCTCTTTGTGTAAACCTTGCATATTATGAGAGAAAAGGCATTATAATTACTCCATAAAACATTATTATGCATAAAAACATTGTATATAACAGTAGAAAATCATGATGCAAAATGGACGTATCAACTCCCCCAAGCTTAGACCTCTCTTGTCCTCAAGTGAAAAACCAATATCGAAAAACATGTCCACGTGATTAGAGAGAGAGGTGTCGATAAAAACAAAATACGGACATAGCAGCATCATGCTTATTATCATAACAGCAACAAACTTAATCATAAAGCTTTATCATACAACTTTTATCATATAACTTCTCATGAACAAGTAACAATTCATCACACATTGAAGTATAAAGCATAAACTCTATTGAAAACCAACAAACTATGTTCTCAGTCAACTTTGCAACTACAATTCATCATATTTTCAGGAAGGGTCACGTATTGGAGCCTTTTGGCAAGTCCACATACTCAACCATCATTTAATCTTCTATGATTGCTAACACTCACAACATACCCATGAGCAAAAAGTTTCAATTAGACACATAGAAAGATAGGGGCTTATAGCTTCGCCTCCCAACGTATTCACCTCAAGGGTGATGTCAACAATAATAACTCATGCTCACTCATATCCAACTGGATATATATGCCTAGATCTTTCCTCACCACATGATGCTTGCAAAAAGAGAAAATAAAAAGGAATAGGGAAGAATACTTTGACTCTTGCATGAAAGTAAATACATAAAAGTAAAAGATATGCCCTCCGCAGAGGGAAGCAGAGGTTGCCATGCACTTTTTGTTTGTATGCCAAATCCCTTAATGTAAAAGAACGTCATGTTATATTGCCCCTTATGATAGCAACCTTTATTATGCAGTCCGTCACCTTTATTACTTTGCAATCACAAGTTCGTACAATGCTCAATTTTCTCTTACACTAAATGATCCAACACATTTAGAAGCAATTTTTATTGCCTTATTGCACCGATGACAACTTAATTGAAGAATCTTACTCAATCCATAGGTAGGTATGGTGGACTCTGAAAACATGAGTTTGGGTTTAAGGTTTTTGGATGCACAAGTAGTATCTCTACTTAGTGAGGTATTTTTGGCTAGCAAAGATATTTAGCAAGCACCACATGTTGAAGGATCTATGACAATATAACTTCTATGTGAATATGGACAAACATAAATCATTACGTTGTCTTCCTTGTCCAACATCAACAATTTTGACATATAATATTTAATGGGGGCTCACAATCATAAAAGATGTCCAAGATAGTATATTTGCATGTGAATCTTCTCTTCCCTTATTAATTCTTTCATGAGTTGCATCATTGACCAATGCTATGTTTGTCAATCTTCAATAAATTTTACCACTTATACTTTTCTTTATGTGATGTCATTACTCACTATAAGATTAGCATATGATCTTTTTCATTCATTTATTCCTTTTATTTTGATTGCAACAAAAAAGTAAAGAAACAAAAAAACTCAAACTAAACTTTATTATATATCTTGCACACGATTACATAGAAAGATAGATCACGAAACTAAAACTTGAAAGAAGAGAATACTATGCTTTTATTCAACTAAATCACGAAATCTAAAGATCGAACTAAAAATAGATAAAGGTAATGGAAGTGATGGTGATACGATACTGAGGCACCTACCCCAAGCTTGGCACAAGCCAAGGGGAGTGCCCATACCATGAACTCAAGTCTCCTTTGGTGGGGAAGATGATGCTGGTGGTGATGATGAGGTAGTAGCGGGCTTATCCTCCGGCTTCCAGGGCAGCGGTTCACCATCATAAGAAGAAGCGTGAGTCTCGCGAGTCCTGCAACTGGCAGCCAAACTCATACCTTTAAATCTCGCCTCATATTCAAAGACTTGATTTTGGTGATCATAGATTTGGCTTTGCAGAAAGTTGATTTGCTAGTTGAAGGTGAAGACGATGTCCTTCATGGACCGGCCATCCACCTTGTGATCACGGGTGAAATCCGTAATCATGAGGTGATTGGCATTAAGTCCACACTCCACCATCCCCTTGCACTTGAAGACCTCCAACTCCATGGCTTCGAGCCTGGCCTCCACGGTTCCCGTCCCCTTGGGCCCTTGAACGTCTCGGATGTGGAGCACCCCCTCATGCATCTCAATGGTTTGAGGGTGCTTCATCACCTCCGACAAGTAGGGGTTGATTACCCTCTCGAAGAACTTGTCCTTGGAGGAGCTCGGAGCGGCCATGGCGATCTAGATCTGTCAGAAAACAGCAAGAAATAAGAATAGATGATTTCTCCGCAATACGGTGGTCAATACGTTCAGGGGGTATATAAAGATTTTTTATCTTGGGAAACAAGCAAACAGGAGGAAAACGGAGTCGGGAAGGTTCCTGAGGTGGGCACAACCCACTTGGGCGTGCTAGGCAAGGCAGGCGCACCCTGGTGTCTTATGCCCTCCTCGGTTGCCTTCCTGGTTTTCTTATTTTCCTAATTTTTGTAATATTCCAAAACTGACAAAAAATATTTTTGCAGATTTTTTGGAGTCCGTTTACTTACCGTATCACATACCACCTCTTTTTCACGATTCTGGAGTGTTCCGGAAGGTTTCTTTTATGTGTTCCTCCGGTGTCATGGTTTGAATAATATTGCTTTCAACATTATTAGGCGTACTTGAGATATAGTGCTTAATTCTTTGCCCATTGACTACCTTCGGATTGGTACCTTCGGCATTATTAATTTTGATAGCTCCAGAACGATAAACTTCTTCTATAATATATGGTCCTTCCCATTTGGAGAGAAGTTTTCTTGCAAAGAATCTAAAACGAGAGTTGTACAAAAGAACATATTCCCCAACTTTGAATTCCCGCTTTTGGATTCTTTTGTCATGCCATCTCTTAACTTTTTCTTTAAACAAGTTGGCATTTTCATAAGCTTGGGTTCTCCATTCATCTAGTGAGCTAATATCAAATAACCTCTTTTCACCGTCAAGTTTGAAATCATAGTTAAGTTCTTTAACTGCCCAATATGCTTTATGTTCTAAATCAAGAGGCAAATGACAAGCTTTTCCATAAACCATTTTATACGAAGACATACCCATAGGATTTTTATATGCTGTTCTGTAGGCCCAAAGTGCATCATCTAGTTTCTTAGACCAATTCTTTCGGGACATATTGACAGTTTTTTGTAGTATTAGTTTTATTTCTCTATTGCTAAGTTCAACTTGACCGCTAGATTGAGGATGATAGGGTGATGTAATTCTATGGTTAACATCATATTTAGCAAGCACTTTACGGAAAGCACCATGAATAAAGTGTGAACCACCATCAGTCATTAAGTATCTAGGGACTCCAAACCTTGGGAAGATAACTTCTTTAAGCATTTTAATGGAAGTGTTATGATCAGCACTACTAGTTGGAATAACTTCTAACCACTTAGTAACATAATCAAAAGAAACCAAAATATGAGTGTACCCATTAGAAGAAGGAAAAGGTCACATATAATCAAAACCCCAAACATCAAATGGTTCAACAGCAAGTGAATAATTCATAGGCATTTCCTGACGCTTACCGATATTACCAATTCTTTGACATTCATCACAAGATAAAACAAACTTACGGGCATCCTTGAAGAGAGTAGGCCAATAAAAACCAGATTGCAATACCTAGTGAGCAGTTCTATCTCCCGCATGATGCCTGATACGTCTCCAATGCATCTATAATTTTTTATTGTTCCATGCTGTTATATTATCATTCTTGGATGTTTTACAATCATTTTAGAGCAACTTTATATCATTTTTTGGGACTAACCTATTGACATAGTGCCCAGTGACTTTTGCGTCCAATAAAATAATATTAGAGATTCACAGAAGCGACGAAAAACTCTGAGTTTTTTTACAAAAGATTGATATACAAATTGGCTACATTATCCTAATTTTTCAGAATGTTTGGAGTTACATAAGTATGGGTAAAATTCGCGTCTTTACAGACTGTTCTATTTTTGACAGATTATGTTTTCGTCGCATTGTGTGCTTATTTTGATGAATCTATGGATTGTATCGGGGGGTATAAGTCATGGTAAAGTTAGAATACAGTAGGTATAATTCAATAATAAAATATGAATGGGTTTGCAACAGTACTTAAAGTGAAGATTGGTTTTCTTATACTAACGGATCTCACGAAGGTTTTGTTAAGTTTTGTGTGATTGAAGTTTTCAAGTTTTGGGTGAGATCACGATGGATGAAGGAATAAGGAGTAAGAAGAGCCTAAGCTTGGGGATGCCCCATGGCACCCCAAGTTAATATTCAAGGAGAAACAAGCAGCTAAGCTTGGGGATGCCCCGAGTGGCATCCCCTCTTTCTTCTAACGACCATCGGTATTTTACTTGGAGCTATATTTTTATTCGCCACATATCATGAGTTTTGCTTGGAGCATCTTGTATTATTTGAGTCTTTGCTTGTTTTGCTTATTAGTTTGTCACAAGTATCCTTGCTGAATACACCTATTTGAGAGAGCCAAAATTATGCTATGATTTGTTATAATTTGCTCTTTATGCTTCACTTAAATTTTTTGAGCTATGGAATTGCTCTAATGCTCCACTTATATCTTTTTGAGCATGGTGTGCTTTATTATTTTTGAAGAAATTCTCTCATGCTTCACTTATAATATTTTGAGAGATGAAAATCTTTATGCTCATGTTCTTCACTTAAATTTGTTTGAGCTTGTCAAAAGCAATTGCAATATATGAAACTAGTCCCAAAGTGATAGATATTCAAGAGGGATATAATAAAAACTTTCATGAAGATCATTGGACAAAATAAACTTGATTCCTTGTAATAGTTTTGAGATATGATGATAGTGATATGTGGGTCATGTTGGTGAGTAATTATGCTTTAGTAATGTAACATCCCAAATTTTTAATTTGGAATGTTATGCATAGGTCATCCATGCATATCATATTTTATTGCATTTCATTTTGCGATCCTCGAAATCCTGAGCAACTCAAGGACCACGGAGAGAGTTGGGGATTTCACCGTTTTCATATTTGAATTTTCTCAAATATTGAAACAAGGATCAATTTGGTTTAATTATTTTTCTCTCCGAAAATATTTCATATTAAAAATATATGAGAGGAGATAATATGACTTCTCCAAAATAAATGGAATATTGGAGGAAAAAATATTAAAATCAAATAAATATTTTATTTGGATTTTTATTGCAATTTTATTTGAATTTAGAAAAAAATATGCATTTTTCAAAATTGCATTAGAGTCCCAAATAAATGTTTACCTTGTCCGGGAGATTTTTAGAGGACGGGGAAAATTTATTTCGGGAATTTTGGAGTCCGTTTAGTATTTCTTTTATTTGTTTTTCTGCGCGGAATTATTTAAAAAAAAAAAAACTCCGCCGGACCGAACTGGGCCGAAGCCCAGCCGGCCCAGCAGGCCGCCGCCGCCTTCGTCCCCGTCCCCGAGCCGGACTCCTCCAGGGAGTCCGAGCCGCCGCCGTCGCTGCCCGTCGCCCCCTCCCCAAGCCACCCCGGCCCCTCTTAAATAGCCGCCCCCCCTCTCTCTCTCGACCAGCCCCGCCGCCGCGCCGCCGCACGCTGCTGCTGCCGCTGCCGCCGCTCGCCGCCGCCGGAGCCGCTGCCGCCGGAGCCGCTGCCGCCGCTGCTGGACGCCGCCGCCGCCCGACCCCGCCGCCGGAGCCGCCGCCGCGCCGCACCCCGCCGTCCCGCCGGAGCGTCGCCGGAGGTAGTAGCCGCTGCCGCCGTTCGTTTTTTTTTCGGTTAACCGTTCGGTTTTTTTTGTAAACCCTAGATCTAGATTCGGTTTTTTTTTAAATTCCGGTTTATTCTTTTTAGATCGGTTTTCCGTCGGTTTAGTTATTTAGCGGACGTTCGTCCGTACGTTCGTTTTAACGAACGGTTTTCACCGTTTAACCGCAGACAGCGAACGTTCGTTCGTTAGCCTGTTCGTTAGTTTTTCTTTTTCTCGGATTTTCCGCGATTATTTTCGATCGCGATTTCTGATCCGATTTTCGTTTTAGTATAACTTTTCGCTCGTTTGTCGGAATCAGGCGATTCAAGCGCCTAGATCTTCGTCTCGAAGCCCTCTTTCTGTTTAATCAACTTAAACAAGTTTTTGCTACTGTAAAATTTGACTTTAGTCCAGATTAGTAATCGAAGCGTGTTTCTTTCGCAGTTTGAGTTTCGTTGCTCCGTTTGATTTGATTCTTTTTGCAAACCAGAGTTCTTCAGTTGAACTTTCTGGTTAGGTCTTCTCATTTGGGTTTTACACGCGCATCTTCGCTTGATTGCTTATGTATGCTATTGTTTGTTTGCGATAGAGTTCCCGGAGTGCGAAGCGTGCTACTACGAGTCCCTAGGTTTTGCGGATCGTCAGCAAGGCAAGTAACACATTGATCATACTTCTTCGTTACCCAGTTTTTATGCATTAGTTTCGACCCTCAAATATTGCATGATTAGGATGTGATTAACTTGTGGGTACTGGGAAGTAGATGATGAGGTAGAACCTATTGTCCTTTTTAATAACAAACCCTTGGGAGTTACTTCTACGCTATGCTTATGTTGCCATGCTATGCTCGTAGACGTGGATTGGGTTTTGAGTGTATCCATGACAGATGTGAGATTTTTAATTAATGGTTCAACTTAAGGTGGCAACTTTAATACACATCTGGGTGGATTGCTTGTTTGGGCACCTGGGGATATACCAGTGTTGTCCTAGGAGATCCCGGGGATATACCGTGTGATCCTCCTACGGTCCGCCACCCAGGCTCAAAGGGATCATAAGATTATTCATGCTAGAAACTTCCGTGTGCAGCCACAAGCTATTATGGGCTCTAGCATAGTTGAGTATGTTACATGACCTCTTTCAGTGGTAGGCTAGCAGATGTAGGGGAAAGTAGGCGTAACTGTCTACCCAGAGTAAAGAGTAAATGTTTCTGAAAGACTGTGTCTCGGTCATCCGTTTCTCAAACACCATGTAGTGCGAGAAATCCAACGGAGGAGATCGAGTCTTGTGGGGAAAAGTGCACAAACCTCTGCAGAGTGTACAAACTAATCATGATTAGCCGTGTCCCCGGTTATGGACATCTTGAGTATCTGGTTCTTGGATCATCATATTGAATCCCATCACTCTAAATAAATTTGTTGGGATTAATGATTACTTTTTAATTGGGATTGAGAGGGGGCTTTACCTTCTCAATGTTCAACCACCACCATGATAGTTAAAAAAAATATATTCCTTTGTTGTAGGGAAAAAATGGCTTTTCGCAAAACAGTATAACCCTAGAGCCTTTCCACCAGCCAAATATGCATGTAGTATTAGCAATTATTCTGTTCATTGCTCTACTGTGTTATATTGCCAGCATATTCCATGTGCTGACCCGTTTCGGGCTGCAACGTGTCATGTTGCAGACTTTTCAGACGAAGAGTAAGGTGTGCTAGGTCATTGTCGTGCACTCAGCTATGCCGTTGGAGTTGATGGACTCACTTTATCTTCCAAGCCTTCCGCTGTTATCTTATTTAGATGGCCTTAAGCCATATTTATTGTAATCAGTTCTCTTTTGAGACATTCGATGTAATAAGTGTGTGATTGCTACTATGTTATAAATCCCTCAAGTACTGTGTGTGTCAGCATTACCGATCCAGGGATGACACTTGAACACAGAGATTCGATCCATTCGGGTCTGGTCGCTACAGAGATGGTATCAGAGCCCACGCTGACTGTAGGACACGACCACTAAGAAAAGCCATAGGTCACTCTTCTCTACTCATTTCTGACTTCTCTCCATCTTCTATTCTCTAGGATGGCGGACTCAAGGAACAAGTTTACACAACCGGATGAAGACACACCTTTTGGACGACACTTGAAGGAAGTCACTAGGTACCTGAACATCGGAATACCAAGCTTCACCGGGACCTACACCGCCACTGTACCAGAAGAGGAGCGTTGGATGATTCGAGTTCAAATTCCAGGAAGGACATTCACGCCAGTTACGGAGCCCATAGAGTTTTCCTTTGATGCACCGACCTGGAGTCTAGGAAAGAGCATGGCAGCCCACATCGCCATGGGACGCATCGGCGAAGTGTATCACAAGGATCTTAAGGACACAATCTACCAGTTATGTGGGCGCCGAGATGAGCAATGGGAGATGATCAGCACCCGGAGGGACAGGTCCATTGCAGCTTTCATCCAGGAGTTAAACCAGCACATTCGTCGACAAGAGAACCAGATGTGTGCAAGCATGATAGATTTGAAGAAGGTGATGACCAGGAACATGGAGCTAGAAGAGGAACTCAAGTCTACACGCGATGGATACGAGGAGGAAATCGCCGTACTAGTGGAGAAGAATGACGACCTGACAAGGAAGCTAGGAGTATTCATGGGAGACCCCGTGCCCGGAGAAGAAGACGACGAACCTGAGGAAATTCGATCTGAAGACTACATCATCATCGACGACACCGACTCCGACCCCGACAGTAGTGATGATGATTATGAAGACGAAGCTGGAGCGGATATCATGGAGTCTTCCACCGATCAAAATTTCTAGATGACCACCATATTATCATTAGTATTTTTCCCCATGTAAATAGTAATAGTCCGAGCACTTTTGTAACGGTAGTTAGATCGATTGTATGCTCTTGCTTGAATTGAGTGGTGTGTTATGAATGTGTTTGTCTCATGTGCATATGGGTAGTGCCTTCTCACTAGACCTTACTCTATTCTAATCTCTTCCCTCTAAACCCATCAGATGCCTCCGAGACGCGACACCGGATTTGTTTTCCCACCGGAGCTCACTCAGTTGATTCAACAGCAGAATACCCTGATGCAGCTACTAGTTCAGAACCAAGGCAACAACAACAACCCACCGCCACCACCACCAGTTGACAACTTAGCCCGTTTTCTGAGGTTGCAGCCGCCGGTGTTTTCCAGTAGCACCGAGCCAATAGTTGCGGATGACTGGCTACGCAGGATTGGAAGGGAGTTGACCACCGCAGGATGCACAGACGCTGAGAAGGTGTGTTTTGCCGCACATCAATTGGATGGACCCGCAGCCTCATGGTGGGAGAATTACACAACCACATTCCCTATAGCCAATGTCACTTGGGATCAGTTTCAGCAAGCTTTCCGCACTGCACATGTCTCAGCAGGAGCTATGAGCATGAAGAAGCGTGAGTTTCGCAACTTACGCCAGGGAAACCGTACCGTGGGGCAGTACGTGGATGAGTTCAGTAAATTAGCTCGCTATGCCCCGGATGATGTGGCCACTGATGCCGCGAAGCAGGAGAAGTTTATGGAAGGGTTGAATGATGAGCTGAGTATGTAGTTGATGGTGGCAACATTCAACAACTACCAGGAGTTGGTAGACAAAGCTCTTATGATTGAAGGGAAGCAGCAGCAGATTGATAGCCGCAAGAGGAAGTATGGACAAGGGAAGTTCAACTCAGGAGCTCAGCAGAAGCCCCGGTTCACCCCGAACTCGGGAGGGCTTGTTCATAACCATGGAGGTCATAACCCCAATGGAGGAAGTTCGCACAACCATAATGGCCACAAGAATGGAAATGGAAATGGAGCAGGCAGCAATCAGAACCGCTCTAACCCAGCCACACCCGCCAAGAAGGATCAAAGCCACATTACCTGTTTCAAGTGCGGGAAGACTGGACATTATGCCAACGAATGTCCAGAATTGAAGAACGGCAATGGTAATGGAAGCGCTGGGAAGAAGCCCAATCCATTCAACCGAGGACAAGTGAACCACGTGAACGTGGAGGAGGTTGAGGAGCAGCCTGATGCAGTTATCGGTAAGTTTTTGGTTAAGTCTTTTATTGCGATTGTTCTTTTCGATACTGGTGCATCGCATTCATACATATCAAGGGGATTCGTGGATAAGTATAAGTTGCCCACTAAGGTACTTAGGACACCCATGTCAGTAAGATCACCCGGTGCGGAGTATATGGCAAGACAAGGATGTTTTCAGATGCCATTGTTCATTGGAAGTCATGTTTTCCCCTCAGACCTGATAGTTTTGAAGTCACAAGGATTGGATGTGATACTAGGCATGGATTGGCTATCGATGTATGGAGGAAGCATCGATTGTGCGAGTAAGTCGATTTTGCTTACCACCCCGGAGGGAAAAAGGATCAAGTATGTATCTAGGCATGTGCCTAGAAGGAGCCAAGTAAATTCTCTCACGGGAGTTGTTCAGGAGGAGGTGCCTATTGTGAAGGATTAACCAGATGTATTTCCAGAGGAGTTACCAGGCATGCCGCCGGATCGAGACATTGAATTCTTGATAGAGTTGTTGCCAGGCACCGGACCAATATCAAAGAGACCATACCGTATGCCCGCAAATGATCTGGAGGAGATTAAGAAGCAGATCAAGGAATTATTGGAGAAAGGTTACATTCGACGAAGTTCATCACCGTGGGGAGCCCCAGTGCTCTTAGTTGAGAAGAAGGATGGATCCTTGAGAATGGTTGTTGATTATCGTGCATTGAATGAAGTGACGATTAAGAACAAGTACCCACTGCCAATGATTAATGATTTGTTTGATCAGTTGCAAGGAGCTAAAGTGTTCTCCAAGATCGATCTGAGATCAGGGTATCACCAGCTGAAGATCCGAGAACAGGATATACCTAAGACAGCCTTCACCACCCGGTATGGGCTATATGAGTACACAGTTATGTCATTTGGATTGACTAATGCCCCTGCCTATTTCATGAGTATGATGAACAAGGTGTTCATGGAGTTCTTGGATAAGTTTGTCGTGGTGTTCATTGATGATATCTTGGTATACTCAAAGAATGAAGAGGAGCACAAGGAGCATCTGCGTTTAGTTCTCGAGAAGCTCAGGGAACATCAGTTGTATGCCAAGTTCAGCAAATGTGAGTTTTGGTTGAAGGAAGTTGGATTTCTTGGACATGTTATATCGGGCGAAGGTATAGCAGTAGACCCCACTAAGGTTTAGTCTGTCACTGAGTGGTTGGCACCCACCTCAGTGGGGGAGATCCGCAGTTTTCTTGGACTTGCAGGATATTATCGGAGATTTATCGAGAATTTTTCTAAGATTGCGAAGCCTATGACGGAGTTACTGAAGAAGGACACTAAGTTCAAATGGACAGATGAATGTGAGGCAAGTTTTCAGGAACTGAAGAAACGTTTGGTTACAGCCCCAGTTCTGATTCTGCCAGATATACGCAAGGATTTCCAAGTGTATTGCGACGCTTCTCGCTTAGGACTGGGAGGAGTACTTATGCAGGAAGGAAGAGTTGTTTCATATGCCTCACGTCAGCTTCGGCCGCATGAGTTGAATTATGCCACGCATGACTTGGAGTTAGCAGCTGTAGTTCATGCACTTAAGACTTGGAGACATTTTCTTATTGGGAACCGTTGTGATGTGTACACGGATCACAAGAGCTTGAAGTATATTTTCACTCAGAAGGAGCTGAACCTCAGGCAGAGGAGATGGTTGGAACTTATAAAGGATTATGATATGAAGTTGCATTATCATCATGGAAAGGCCAATGTCGTAGCAGACGCTTTGAGCCGGAAGAGTTATGTCAATACCCTCAAAAGCGGAGGTTTACCAAAGGGGTTATCCGAAGATCTCAGGGAGTTTCGTTTGGGGATAGTCCCTAGAGGTTTTGTCGCAGTTATGGAAGTTCAGTCAACATTATTGGGAAGGATTCGAGAAGCTCAGAAAGAGGACAAAGAAATTGCCGAGATAAAGGATAGAATGCGCAAAGGAAAAGCCAAAGGTTTTCGTGAAGATGAGCACGACACCTTATGGTTTGAGGACCGTGTGTATGTACCCAATAATGCCGAGATCAGGAAGTTGATACTACAGGAGGCTCATGACTCGCCATACTCGATACACCCCGGAAACACCAAGATGTATTTGGACTTAAAAGAGCGTTTCTGGTGGACGGGTATGAAGAGGGATATTGCTGAGTATGTAGCCGTATGTGATGTATGTCAGAGAGTGAAGGCAGAGCATCAGAAGCCCGCAGGATTGCTACAGCCTATGCCAATACCCGAATGGAAGTGGGATAAACTTGGCATGGATTTCATCACCGGATTACCCAGGACCCGATCAGGATATGATTCTATCTGGGTAGTAGTGGATCGTTTGACCAAAGTAGCTCACTTTATCCCAATGAAAACCACATATACGAGTGCGAAGTTGGCCAAGATATATATGACCAGGATCGTATGTCTGCACGGAGTTCCGAGGACCATCGTATCAGATAGAGGAACCCAGTTTACTTCAAAGTTTTGGCGCCAACTACACCAGACATTGGGAACCAGGCTAGAGTTTAGTACAGCTTTTCATCCGCAGACAGATGGACAGACGAGAGAGTCAATCAGATTCTGGAGGACATGTTAAGAGCTTGTGCGCTAGATTATGGATCTAGTTGGGATGACAATTTGCCCTACGCGGAGTTCTCATACAACAACAGCTACCAAGCCAGTTTGAAGATGGCACCTTTCGAGGCTTTGTATGGAAGGAGGTGCAGAACACCGTTGATGTGGGATGAAGTTGGAGACCGTCAGTTGTTTGGACCGGATTTGATTAAGGAATCCGAAGAGAAGGTTAAGCTGATTCGAGATAGACTGAAAGTAGCCCAGTCCAGACAGAAGAGTTATGCCGATCCAAAACGCAAGGAGGTAACCTATGAAGTCGGAGACAGAGCATATCTACGAGTATCACCCTTACGAGGAGTGAAACGTTTTGGAGTTAAAGGAAAGTTAGCCCCGAGGTTTGTAGGACCATACCGAGTATCGGAACGTATGGGTGAAGTTGCCTACAAGTTGGAATTGCCCGAAGGACTGTCAGGAGTTCATGATGTGTTCCACGTTTCCCAGTTGAAGAAGTGCCATGCGGAGATGGCTGATATTTCTCTAAGAGATACAGTGCCCCAAGAAGCAATTCAATTGGATAGTGATCTAACCTACGAGGAGAAACCCGTCAAGATTCTCGAGTTTGCCAGCCGAGTTACACGCAACAAAGTTATCAAGTTTTGCAAAGTTCAGTGGAGCCACCATACCGAAGATGAAGCCACCTGGGAACGAGAGGAAGACCTCCGGAAGGACCACCCACACCTGTTTTCTAGCCAACCCGAATCTCGAGGGCGAGATTCATCTTAAGGGGGGTAGGTTTGTAACATCCCAAATTTTTAATTTGGAATGTTATGCATAGGTCATCCATGCATATCATATTTTATTGCATTTCATTTTGCGATCCTCGAAATCCTGAGCAACTCAAGGACCACGGAGAGAGTTGGGGATTTCACCGTTTTCATATTTGAATTATCTCAAATATTGAAACAAGGATCAATTTGGTTTAATTATTTTTCTCTCCGAAAATATTTCATATTAAAAATATATGAGAGGAGATAATATGACTTCTCCAAAATAAATGGAATATTGGAGGAAAAATATTAAAATCAAATAAATATTTTATTTGGATTTTTATTGCAATTTTATTTGAATTTAGAAAAAAATATGCATTTTTCAAAATTGCATTAGAGTCCCAAATAAATGTTTACCTTGTCCGGGAGATTTTTAGAGGACGGGGAAAATTTATTTCGGGAATTTTGGAGTCCGTTTAGTATTTCTTTTATTTGTTTTTCTGCGCGGAATTATTTAAAAAAAAAAAAACTCCGCCGGACCGAACTGGGCCGAAGCCCAGCCGGCCCAGCAGGCCGCCGCCGCCTTCGTCCCCGTCCCCGAGCCGGACTCCTCCAGGGAGTCCGAGCCGCCGCCGTCGCTGCCCGTCGCCCCCTCCCCAAGCCACCCCGGCCCCTCTTAAATAGCCGCCCCCCCTCTCTCTCTCGACCAGCCCCGCCGCCGCGCCGCCGCACGCTGCTGCTGCCGCTGCCGCCGCTCGCCGCCGCCGGAGCCGCTGCCGCCGGAGCCGCTGCCGCCGCTGCTGGACGCCGCCGCCGCCCGACCCCGCCGCCGGAGCCGCCGCCGCGCCGCACCCCGCCGTCCCGCCGGAGCGTCGCCGGAGGTAGTAGCCGCTGCCGCCGTTCGTTTTTTTTTCGGTTAACCGTTCGGTTTTTTTTGTAAACCCTAGATCTAGATTCGGTTTTTTTTTAAATTCCGGTTTATTCTTTTTAGATCGGTTTTCCGTCGGTTTAGTTATTTAGCGGACGTTCGTCCGTACGTTCGTTTTAACGAACGGTTTTCACCGTTTAACCGCAGACAGCGAACGTTCGTTCGTTAGCCTGTTCGTTAGTTTTTCTTTTTCTCGGATTTTCCGCGATTATTTTCGATCGCGATTTCTGATCCGATTTTCGTTTTAGTATAACTTTTCGCTCGTTTGTCGGAATCAGGCGATTCAAGCGCCTAGATCTTCGTCTCGAAGCCCTCTTTCTGTTTAATCAACTTAAACAAGTTTTTGCTACTGTAAAATTTGACTTTAGTCCAGATTAGTAATCGAAGCGTGTTTCTTTCGCAGTTTGAGTTTCGTTGCTCCGTTTGATTTGATTCTTTTTGCAAACCAGAGTTCTTCAGTTGAACTTTCTGGTTAGGTCTTCTCATTTGGGTTTTACCCATGCATCTTCGCTTGATTGCTTATGTATGCTATTGTTGTTTGCGATAGAGTTCCCGGAGTGCGAAGCGTGCTACTACGAGTCCCTAGGATTTGCAGATCGTCAGCAAGGCAAGTAACACATTGATCATACTTCTTCGTTACCCAGTTTTTATGCATTAGTTTCGACCCTCAAATATTGCATGATTAGGATGTGATTAACTTGTGGGTACTGGGAAGTAGATGATGAGGTAGAACCTATTGCCCTTTTTAATAACAAACCCTTGGGAGTTACTTCTACGCTATGCTTATGTTGCCATGCTATGCTCGTAGACGTGGATTGGGTTTGAGTGTATCCATGACAGATGTGAGATTTTTAATTAATGGTTCAACTTAAGGTGGCAACTTTAATACACATCTGGGTGGATTGCTTGTTTGGGCACCTGGGGATATACCAGTGTTGTCCTAGGAGATCCCGGGGATATACCGTGTGATCCTCCTACGGTCCGCCACCCAGGCTCAAAGGGATCATAAGATTATTCATGCTAGAAACTTCCGTGTGCAGCCACAAGCTATTATGGGCTCTAGCATAGTTGAGTATGTTGCAGGACCTCTTTCAGTGGTAGGCTAGCAGATGTAGGGGAAAGTAGGTGTAACTGTCTACCCAGAGTAAAGAGTAAATGCTTCAGAAAGACTATGTCTCGGTCATCCGTTTCTCAAACACCATGAAGTGCGAGAAATCCAACGGAGGAGATCGAGTCTTGTGGGGAAAAGTGCACAAACCTCTGCAGAGTGTACAAACTAATCATGATTAGCCGTGTCCCCGGTTATGGACATCTTGAGTATCTGGTTCTTGGATCATCATATTGAATCCCATCACTCTAAATTAATTTGTTGGGATTAATGATTACTTTTAATTGGGATTGAGAGGGGGTTTTACCTTCTCAATGTTCAACAACCACCATGATAGTTAAATAAAATATATTCCTTTGTTGTAGGGAAAAATTGGCTTTTCGCAAAACAGTATAACCCTAGAGCCTTTCCACCAGCCAAATATGCATGTAGTATTAGCAATTATTCTGTTCATTGCTCTACTGTGTTATATTGCCAGCATATTCCATGTGCTGACCCGTTTCGGGCTGCAACGTGTCATGTTGCAGACTTTTCAGACGAAGAGTAAGGTGTGCTAGGTCGTTGTCGTGCACTCAGCTATGCCGTTGGAGTTGATGGACTCACTTTATCTTCCAAGCCTTCCGCTGTTATCTTATTTAGATGGCCTTAAGCCATATTTATTGTAATCAGTTCTCTTTTGAGACATTCGATGTAATAAGTGTGTGATTGCTACTCTGTTATAAATCCCTCAAGTACTGTGTGTGTCAGCATTACCGATCCAGGGATGACACTTGAACACAGAGATTCGATCCATTCGGGTCGGGTCGCTACAAGTAAGAATATTGGTGTTAAGATTTGTGATTCCCTATGCAAGCACGAAAGTCAATAGTTATGCAATGAAATTATATCCTACTTGTGGTGCATTATTCGGTGTTAGTTATGCTTAATGCTTGCTTATGTGATTTTTTGTTTCTTGGTTGGTTGCTTCTCAATCTTTTGCTAGCCTCCACTTGTACTAAGTAGAAATACTACTTGTGCATCCAAATACTTTAAACCAGTTTTTCCATATGAGTCCACCATACCTACCAATATGCGGTATTCCCGTGCCGTTCTAAGCAAATTTGTATGTGCCATCTCTAAATTTTCAAAATAAATTTCCTTTTTATGTGCTCGTACCGCTCATGAAGTGGCAGGGGGTGGCCAATATTTTCCATGCTGGATGTGGTATTCTCAAGATGAGTGTTTATTCATTTGTCATTGCACGAGAGTACGACGGTAATAGGGATGCCCAGTCCCGAAATGAAAAAGAAATTTACTTTATGTTATCAAATAATAAATTCCTTAGAAAGTGTTGGTATGGAGGCCACCCGTGGATACGGCTAGCCATGGATTGTGAAAGAATGGCGGAAAAAGGAATAAACTTTATCTTCTGTTTGGGAACCGCCTATGATATATCTAGCATGGAAAGTGTTGGGAATTACTCGGTCGTTTTCATTGACGGGAAAAGTATGCCTCTCAAAAAAAATCTCTCAATTTAAGCTTTGAGCTCTGGCACCTCTACAAATCCCTACTTCCCTCTGCGAAGGGCCTATCTATTTACTTTATGCAATTTTTATTTTTATTTGAGTCTCCATCTTCTCTTATAAAGCACCAACTAAGGGGCACTATGATCGTACTTGAGCATTGGATGTAGCTAATATGCGAGTGTGTTTCATGAATGGATCAATGATTGAGCATGATGGGCTAGGGATAACTTTCTTTAGTGTTGATATTTTGAAGACATGGTTGCTTGTTGATACGCTTGCGTATTCAAATCTTCATGTCAAAACTAGACTATTGCTTTGAACCATATAAAAGTTCAAATGTCCATGCTACAAAAGAAAAGAATATGTGATGAACATGTTAGGCAGCATTCCACATCAAAAATTCTGTTTTTATCATTTACCTACTCGAGGACGAGCAGGAATTAAGCTTGGGGATGCTGATACGTCTCCAACGTATCTATATTTTTTTATTGTTCCATGCTGTTATATTATCATTCTTGGATGTTTTACAATCATTTTATAGCAACTTTATATCATTTTTTGGGGCTAACCTATTGACATAGTGCCCAGTGCCAGTTGCTGTTTTTTGCTTGTTTTTTACTTCGCAGAATATCAGTACCAAACGGAGTCCAAACGCAGCAAAACTTTTTGGAGAATTTCTATGGACCAGAAGGCACAACTTGGGCCAAAGAAGTACCAGAGGGGAGCTCCGAGGGGAGCACAACCCACCTGGGCGCGCCCTGGTGGGTTGTGCCCACCTCGGTGGCCTCCCGCACCGCCTCTTCGCCCTATAAATACCCCAATATTCCAAAAACCCTAGGGGGGTCGATGAAACACAATTCCAGCCTCCGCAAGTTCCAAAACCACGAGATCCAATCTAGACACCATCACGGAGGGGTTCATCATCCTCATTGGTGCCTCTCCGATGATGCGTGAGTAGTTCATCATAGACCTACAGGTCCGTAGGCAGTATCTAGATGGCTTCTTCTCTCTTTTTGATTCTCAATACAATGGTCTCATGGAGATCTATTTGATGTAACTCTTTTTGCGGTGTGTTTGTTGGGATCCGATGAACTTTGAGTTTACGATCAGATCTATATCCATGAATATTATTTGAGTTTTCTTTGATCTCTTATATGCATGATTACTTATAGCCTCGTATTTCTTCTTCGAATCTTTGGTTTAGTTAGGCCAACTAGATCGATTTTTCTTGCCATGGGAAGAGGTTCTTTGTGATGGGTTCGATCGTGCGGTGTTCTTTCCCAGTGACAGAAGGGGCAGCAAGACACGCATGTATCGTTGCTATTAAGGATAACAAGATGGGGGCTATTCCTACATGAATAGATCTCGTCTACATCATGTCATCGTTCTTATTGCATTACTCCGTTTCTCCATGAACTTAATACACTAGATGCATGCTGGATAGCGGTCGATGTGTGGAATAATAGTAGTAGATGCAGGTAGGAGTCGGTCTACTAATCTTGGACGTAATGCCTACATAATGATCATTGCCTTGGATATCGTCATAATTATTCGATCTTCTATCAATTGCCCAACAGTAATTTGTTTACCCACCGTATGCTATTTTCTTGAGAGAAGCCACTAGTGAAATCTACGGCCCCCGGGTCTATTATCCATCATATTTGCTTTGAGATCTATTTTTATTTGCTTTTATTTTCAGATCTATTATTCCAAAAAACCCAAAAATACCTTGCTGCACCTTTTTGCTATTTATTTTATTTCGCGTTTTATCGAGATCTATTTACCCAATCTATCACAAATTTTATCCCGTCCACGTGACAATTTCTGGCACCGTTACTCGTTGAGGGATTGACAACCCCTCCTAATCGTTGGGTTGCAAGTATTTGTTCTTTGTGTGCAGGTACCATTTACATAGTGTTGCTTGGTTCTCCTACTGGATTGATACCTTGGTTTCATAACTGAGGGAAATACCTACCATAGCTGTACTGCATCATCCCTTCCTCTTTGGGGAAATACGGACGTAGTTCAAGCGACATCAATGCCCTCCATAAGCTTCGGAGTGACATTTCCATAGGATTTGTTCTTGTTCATGCTCAGGTACACAACGTCTAATAATACCATCTACTCCTTCTTTATAAAGATGTGGGTCATCCCAAAAGTAATGTCTTAAGTCATAGAAGAATTTTTTTCTTTTGTTGGTATGTGAAACTAGGTGGTAGATATTTAGCAACAATGTAATTAGCATAGTCAGCATACCAAGGAGTATTATGAGAAACATTTATTGCAACTAGTTGTTCATCAGGAAAACTATCATCAATAGGCAGTGGGTCATCAAGAATGTTCTCTAACCTAGACAAGATATCAGCTACGGGGTTCTCAGCTCCTTTCCTATAAGTGATATGTAAATCAAATTCTTGTAGCAAAAGAACCCACCTAATGAGTCTAGGTTTAGCATCTTTCTTTTCCATAAGATATTTTATAGCAGCATGATCAGTGTGAACAATTACTTTGGAATCAACAATGTAGGATCTGAATTTATCACAAGCAAACACAAGTGCTAAAAATTCTTTTTCAGTAGTAGCATAATTTATTTGGGAATTGTCTAGAGTTTTACTAGCATAATGAATACCATTCAATTTCTTATCAACTCTTTTTCCCAGAACAGCACCAACAGCATAATCACTAGCATCACACATAATTTCAAAAGGCAAGTTCCAATCAGGTGGTTGGACAATAGGTGCATAAGTTAAGGCTTTCTTAAGTGTTTCAAAGGCTTCTACACAATCATCATAAAAAACAAATGGAACATCCTTTTGTAAAAGATTAGTAAGAGGCCTAGAAATTTTAGAGAAGTCTTTAATAAACCTCCTATAGAAACCAGCATGACCAAGGAAACTACGAATACCTTTAATATCTTTAGCACATGGCATTTTCTCAATTGCATCAACTTTAGCTTTATCCACCTCAATACCTCGTTCAGAATTTTTGTGCCCCAAGATAATACCTTCATTAACCATAAAATGTCACTTCTCCCAATTCAACACAAGATTAGTTTGCTCACATTTCTGCAAAACACGATCAAGGTTGCTTAAGCAATCATCAAAAGAAGTTCCGTTAACGGAAAAATCATCCATGAAAACCTCAATAATCTTTTCACAAAAATCAGAGAATATAGCAGTCATACATCTTTGAAAGGTAGCAGGTGCATTGCATAAACCAAAAGGCATACATCTATAAGCATAAGTTCCAAAAGGGCAAGTAAAGGTGGTTTTCTCTTGATCAGGTTGTGAAACAGGTATTTGAGAAAAACAGAATATCCATCGAGAAAACAAAAGTGTGTGTGCTTGGATAATCTTTCTAGCATTTGATCAATAAAAGGCAGAGGGTAATGTTCTTTTCTAGTTGCTTTATTCAATTTTCTAAAATCAATTACCATTCTATAACGAGTAACAATTCTTTGTGGAATAAGCTCATTTTTGTCATTAGGAACAACAGTAATACCTCCCTTCTTAGGGACACAATGAACATGACTTACACATCTACTATCAGCTATGGGATAGATTATACCTGCTTCAAGAAGCTTTAATATTTCAGTTCTTACCACTTCCTTCATTTTAGGATTCAGTCGTCGTTGGTGATCAACAACGGGTTTAGCATCAGGTTCCATATTAATCTTGTGCTGACAGAGAGTGGGACTAATGCCCTTAAGATCATCAAGAGTATATCCAATAGCAGCACGACGCTTCTTTAGAATTTTCAATAATCTCTCTTCTTCATGTTCTGAAAGGTTAGCACTAATAATAACAGATATATCTTTTTCTCATCAAGATAAGCATATTTCAAAGTGTCTGGCAATTGTTTTAATTCAAACACAGGATCACCTTTAGGTGGAGGAGAACCTCCTAGAGTTTCAATAGGCAAATTGTGTTTTAGGATAGGTTGTTGTTCAAAGAATATTTTATCTATTTCATTTCTTTCATGCAAGTGCATACCATTTTCATGGTCTAGCAAATATTGTTCTAGTGGATCAGTAGGGGGCACGTCGATAGAAGCAAGACCAATTATTTCATCCTTACTAGGTAATTCTTCATTACGAGGTTGTCTACTAAACTTGGAGAAATTAACCTCATGAGACTCATCACCAAAGCTAACATCGACAGTTTGTTTCTCGCAATCTATTTTAGCATTGACGGTGTTCAAGAAAGGTCTACCAAAGATAATGGGACAAAAGCCATCTTGTGGGGAACCAAGAACTAGAAAATCAGTAGGGTATTTTATTTTCCCACACAAGACTTCAACATATCTAACAATCCCAAGTGGTGTGATGGTGTCTCTATTAGCAAGTTTAATAGTAACATCTATGTCTTCTATTTCAGCGGGTGCTATGTCATCCATAATTTCTTGGTAAAGAGTAAAAGGAATAGCACTCACACTAGCACCCAAATCACATAAACCATGATAGCAATGATCTCCAATTTTAACTAAGACAACAGGCATGCCAACTACGGGTCTATGTTTATCTTTATCACCAGTTTTGGCAATTCTAGCAGCTTCATCACAGAAATAAATAACATGCCCATCAATATTTTCTACCAGGAGATCTTTAACCATAGCAACACTAGGTTCTACTTTAATTTGCTCAGGAGGTTTAGGTGCTTTAATATTACTTTTGCGAACCACAGTTGATACCTTAGCATGTTCCTTTATCCTAACAGGGAAAGGTGGTTTTTCAATATAAGCAGTTGGCACAACTAGATCAACGTTGTAAATAATAGTTTCATCTTTAACTATGACCGGTTCTTTGATTTATTCTTTAATAGGTGGGTGATATTTAAACCACTTCTCCTTAGGGAGATCGACATGAGTAGCAAATGATTCACAGAAAGAGGCTACTATCCCAGAGTCAAGTCCATATTTAGTGCTAAACTTTTGAAAAGCATCGATACTCATAAAAGATTTAACACAATCAAACTTAAGCTTAATACCTGACTCTTTACCTTCGTCGAGTTCCCAATCGTTAGAGTTGCATTTAATTCTTTCTAAAAGATCCCACCTCAATTCAATAGTCTTCTTCATGAAAGAACCAGTACAAGAAGTATCGAGCATGGATTGATCATCACGAGAAAGCCGAGCATAAAAATTCTGAATAATAATTTCTCTTGAGAGCTCATGATTGGGGCATGAATATAACATTGACTTAAGCCTCCCCCAAGCTAGAGCACTACTTTCTCCTTCATGAGGCCAAAAATTATATATATAATTCCGATCACGATGAACTAGATGCATATGATAATTTTTTTGGTGAAACTCCAATTTCAATCGATTCCAGTTCCAAGATCCAATATCATCGCATAGCCTATACCATGTCAATGCTTTTCCATTCAAAGATAAAGGGAAAAACTTATTCTTTGCTTCATCTCCGGGCAAACCTGCAAGCTTAAATAATCCACAAATTTCATCCACATATATCAAATGCATATCAGGATGTTCGGTTCCATCTCCTGCATAAGGATTAGCTAACAGTTGTTCTATCATACCCGAAGGAATTTCATAACCAATATTTTCAGTAGGTGCAGTAGGTTGAGGAGCAACTAATTGTGCTTCTGGTCAAGGTGAAGATACCCCGAACAAGCCCCTCAAAGGATGGTTTTCCATAGTAACAAGTGACAATAAATTTCAGCACGTAGTATAAAATTTTCCTTCCTGATTTCCACTTACCAAGAGCGCTTCACTCCCCGGCAACGGCGCCAGAAAAGAGTCTTGATGACCCACAAGTATAGGGGATCAATCATAGTCCTTTCGATAAGTAAGAGTGTCAAACCGAACGAGGAGCAGAAGGAAATGACAACTGGTTTTCAGCAAGGTATTTTCTGCAAGCACTGAAATAGTCGGTAATAGATAGTTTGATATCAAGATAATTTGTAACTAGCAAGTAACGGTAACGGTAAATAAAGTGCAGCAAGGTAGCCCAATCCTTTTGTGGCAAAGGACAGGCCAAAATGGTCTCTTATATTAAGCAAAGCGTTCTTGAGGGTACACAGGAATTTCACCATATCACTTTCATCATGTTGGTTTCATTCGTGTTCGCTACTTTGATAATTTGATATGTGGGTGGACCGGTGCTTAGGTGTTGTTCTTACTTGAACAAACCTCCTACTTATGATTAACCCCCTCGCAAGCATCCGCAACTACAAGAAAAGTAATAAGATAAAATCTAACCATAGCATTAAACATATGGATCCAAATCAGTCCCTTACGAAGTAGCGCATAAACTAGGGTTTAAGCTTATGTCACTCTAGCAACACATCATCTAATAACTACTCCACAATGCATTCCCTTAGGCCCAAATATGTTGAAGTGCCATGTAGTCAACGTTCACATGACACCACTAAGGGAATCACAACATACATATCATCAAAATATCGAACACATATCAAATTCACATGATTACTTGCAACATGACTTCTCCCGTGACCTCAAGAACAAAAGTAACTACTCACAAATAATATTCATGCTCAAGATCAGAGGGGTATTAAATAACATAATGGATCTGAACATATAATCTTCCACCAAATAAACCATATAGTAATCAACTACAAGATGTAATCAACACTACTAGTCACCCAAAGGTACCAATCTGAGGTTCCGGTACAAAGATTGAACACAAGAGATGAACTAGGGTTTGAGAGGAGATGGTGCTGTTGAAGATGTTGATAAAGATTGGCCTTCCCAAGATGAGAGGGTTGTTGGTGATGACGATGGCTTCGATTTCCCCCTCTGGGAGGGAAGTTCCCCCGGCGGAATCGCTCCGCCGGAGGGCAGAAGTGCTCCTGCCCAAGTTCCGCCTCGAGACGGCAGCGTTCCGTCCCGAAAGTCCTCCTCTTATTTTTTCTAGGTCAAAATGACTTATATACCAGAAGTTGGGCACCGGAGGTGGAATGGGCTGAGCACAACCCACCAGGGCGCGCCTGGGGGTCATGGCGTGCCCAGGTGGGTTGTGCCCACCTGGTGGGCCCCCTTCAGTAGTTATTTGCTCCTGTATTTTTTATATATTCCAAAATAATTCTCCGTAAATTTTCAGCTCATTTGGAGATGTGCAGAATAGGTAACTCTAACGTAGCTTTTTCAGGTCCAGAATTCCCGCTGTCGGCATTCCCCCTCTTTGTGTAAACCTTGCATATTATGAGAGGAAAGGCATTAGAATTACTCCATAAAGCATTATTATGCATAAAAACATTGTAAATAGCAGTAGGAAATCATGATGCAAAATGGACGTATCAGTGTGCATCCAACTTGTTTGCTCACGAAGACCTAGGGCAATTTGAGGAAGCCCATCATTGGAATATACAAGCCAAGTTCTATAATGAAAAATTCCCACTAGTATATATGAAAGTGACAAAATAGGAGACTCTCTATCATGAAGAACATGGTGCTACTTTGAAGCACAAGTGTGGAAAAAAGGGATAGTATGATGGAAATATGCCCTAGAGGCAATAATAAAATGGTTATTATTATATTTCCTAAATCATGATAAAGGTTTATTATTCATGCTAGAATTGTATTGATCAGAAACCTAAATACATGTGTGAATACGTAAACAAACACCGTGTCCCTAGTGAGCCTCTACTTGACTAGCTCGTTGATCAAAGATGGTTAAGGTTTCCTGACCATGGACATGAGTTATCATTTGATAACAGGATCACATCATTAGGAGAATGATGTGATGGACAAGACCCATCCATTAGCTTATCATAATGATTGTTTGGTTTTATTGCTATTGCTTTCTTCATGTCAAATACATATTCCTTCGACTATGAGATTATGCAACTCCCGGATACCGGAGGAATGCCTTGTGTGCTATAAAACGTCACAACGTAACTGGGTGATTATAAAGATGCTCTACAGGTATCTCCGAACGTGTTTGTTGAGTTGGCATAGATCGAGATTAGGATTTGTCACTCCGAGTATCGGAGAGGTATCTCTGGGCCCTCTCGGTAATACACATCATAAGCTTGCAAGCAAACGACTAAGGAGTTAGTCACGAGATGATGTATTACGGAAAGAGTAAAGAGACTTGCCGGTAACAAGATTGAACTAGGTATGAAGATACCGACGATCAAATCTCGGGGAAGTAACATACCGATGGACAAAGGGAATTACGTATGTTGTCATAACGGTTCGACCGGTAAAGATCTTCGTAGAATATGTAGGAGCCAATATGAGCATCCAGGTTCCGCTATTGGTTATTGACCGGAGAGGTGTCTCGGTCATGTCTACATAGTTCTCGAACCCGTAGGGTCCGCACGCTTAACGTTCGATGACGATATAGTATTATATGAGTTATGTGATTTGGTGACCGAATGTTGTTCGGAGTCCCGGATGAGATCACGGACATGACGAGGAGTCTTGAAATGGTCGAGAGCTAAAGATTGATATATAGGACGATGGTATTGGACACCGGAAGTGTTTCGGGGTGTACCGGGTACTTATCGGGTCACCGGAAGGGGTTCCGGGCACCCCCGGCAAAAGATATGGGCCTTATGGGCCAAGAGGGGAAACGCACCAGCCACAAGGGGCTGGTGTGCCCCCCATACGGGTCGGCCTAAGGAGGAGAAGGAAAGGGGAGAAGGGAAAGGTAAGTGTGGACTAGGATTCCCACTTCCTTCCCTCTCCTCCCCTCTTTCCTTCTCCCTCCGACAAACATGGCAGGGGGGTGCGGCCAGGGCAGGAGCCCTAGGGCCGGCCGGCCACCTATGTGGTGTGCCAGGCTGCCTCCCCTCCCCCTCCCACCTATATGTATGTGGGAGGGGGCGCCTAGCACACCCCAGATCAATTGTTAGCCGTGTGCGGCGCCCCCCTCCACCGTTTACACCCCCGATCATATTTTCGTAGTGCTTAGTAGAAGCCTTGCGGAGATCACTTCACCATCATCGTCACCACGCCGTCGTGCTGACGGAACTCATCTACTACCTCGACGTCTTGCTGGATCAAGAAGGCGAGGGATGTCACCGAGCTGAATGTGTGCAGAACATGGAGGTGCCATGCGTTCGGTACTTGATCGGTTGAAGCGCGAAGAAGTTCGACTACATCAACCGCGTTGTGAAACGCTTCCGCTTACGGTCTACGAGGGTACATAGACACACTCTCCCCCTCGTTGTTATGCATCTCCATGGATAGATCATTGCTTGTGCGTAGAAAACTTTTTCTTTTCATGCAATGATTCCCAACAATGGTATCAGAGCCAGGTCTATTCGTAGATGATATGCATGAGTAGAACACAAAGAGTTGTGGGCGGTGATAGTCATACTGCTTACCACCAACGTCTTGTTTTGATTCAGCGATGTTGTGCGATGAAGCGGCCCGGACCAACCTTACATGTCCACGCACATGAGATCGGTTCCACCGACTGACATGCAACTAGTTTTGCATAAAGGTGGCTGGTGGCTGTCTGTTTCTCCTACTTTACTTGAAATGAATTTGTCTGTGGCCTGTCCTGGAAGAAGGTTAAAACAACAAACTTGATGAAACACCGTTGTGGTTTTATGCGTAGGTAAGAACGGTTCTTGCTAGAAGCTCGTAGCAGCCACGTAAAACTTGCAACAACAAAGTAGAGGACGTCTAACTTGTTTTTGCAGGGTATGTTGTGATGTGATATGGTCAAGACATGATGTGATATACGTTATTGTATGAGATGATCATGTTTTGTAATTTATCGGCAACCGGCAGGAGGCTTATGGTTGTCTCTTTATTGTATGAAATGCAAGCGCCATGTATTGCTTTACTTTATCGCTATGCATTAGCAATAGTTGTAGAAGCAATAGTTGGCAAGAAGACCATGACGCATCGATGGAGATCAAGGTGTCGAGCCGGTGACGATGGAGATCATGACGATGCTTTGGAGATGGAGATCAAAAGCACAAGATGATGATGGCCATATCATGTCATATATTTTGATTGCATGTGATGTTTATATTTTATGCATCTTATTTTGCTTAGAACGACGGTAGCATTATAAGATGATCCCTTCACTAAATTTCAAGATATAAGTGTTCTCCCCGAGTATGCACCATTGCGAAAGTTTGTCATTTCGAGACACCACGTGATGATCGGGTGTGATAGACTCTACGTTCACATACAACGGGTGTAAGACAGTTTTGCACATGCAGAATACTTGGGTTAAACTTGACGAGCCTAGCATGTACAGACATGGTCTCGGAACACTGGATACCGAAAGGTCGAACGTGAGTCATATAGTAGATATGATCAACATAGAGATGTTCACCATTGATGACTACCCCATCTCACGTGATGATCGGACATGGGTTAGTTGATATGGATCATGTATCACTTGGATAGCTTGAGGGATGTTAATTTAAGTGGGAGTTCATTAGTAAATTGATTAATTGAACTTAATTTATCATGAACTTAGACCTGATAGTATTTGCATATCTATGTTGTAGATCAATAGCTCGTGATATAGCTCCCCTATATTTTTGATATGTTCCGAGAGAAAACTAAATTGAAAGATGATAGTAGCAATAATGCGGATTGGGTCCATGATCTGAGGATTATCCTCATTGCTGCACAGAAGAATTATGTCCTTGATGCACCTCTAGGTGACAGGCCTATTGCAGGAGCTGATGCAGATGTTATGAATGTTTGACAAGCTAGATATGATGACTACTTGATAGTTTAGTGCGCCATGCTTTACGGCTTAGAATCGGGGCTTCAAAGATGTTTTGAATGCCATGGAACATATGAGATGTTCCAAGAGCTGAAATTAGTATTTCAGACTTATGCCCATGTTGAGAGGTATGAGACCTCTGACAAGTACTTTGCCTACAAGATGGAGGAGAATAGCTCAGCCAGTAAGCATGTACTCAGAATGTCTGGGTACTACAATCGCTTGAATCAAGTGGGAGTTAATCTTCCAGATAAGATAGTGATTGACAAAGTTCTCTAGTCACCATCACCAAGCTACTAGAACTTCATGATGAACTATAAAATGCAGGGGATGACAAAAATATTCCTGAGCTCTTCGCGATGCTGAAATCCGCGAAGGTAGAAATCAAGAAAGAGCATCAAGTGTTGATGGTTAACAAGACCACTAGTTTCAAGAAAAAGGGCAAGGGAAAGAAAGGGAACTTCAAGAAGAATGGCAAGCAAGTTGCCACTCCCATGAAGAAGCCCAAAGCTGGACCCAAGCCTGAAACTGAGTGCTTCTATTGCAAAGGAAATGGTCACTGGAAGTGGAACTGCCCCAAATACTTGGCGGATAAGAAGGATGGCAGAGTGAACAAAAGTATATTTGATTATTGATGTGTACCTTACTAGTGTTCGTAGTAGCCCCTCGGTATTCGATACCGGTTCAGTTATTAAGATTAGTAACTAGAAATAGGAGTTGCAGAATAAACAGAGACTAGTTAAGGACGAGGTGACGATGTGTGTTGGAAATGATTCCAAGGTTGATACGATCACCATCGCACACTCCCTCTACCTTCGGGATTAGTGTTGAAACCTAAATAAATGTTATTTGGTGTTTGCGTTGAGCATGAATATGACTGGATCATGTTTATTGCAATACAGTTACTCATTTAATTCAGAGAATAATTGTTATTCTATTTACATGAATAAAACCTTCTATGGTCATACACCCAATGTGAATGGTTTATTGAATCTCGATCGTAGTGATACACATATTCATAATATTGATGCCAAAAGATGCAAAGTTGATAATGATAGTGCAATATACTTGTGGCACTGCCGTTTAGGTCATACTGGTGTAAAGCGCATGAAGAAACTCCATGTGGATGGACTTTTGGAATCACTTGATTATGAATCATTTGATACTTGCGAACCATGCCTCATGGGCAAGATGACTAAAACTCTGTTCTTCGAAACAATGGAGCGAGCTAATAACTTATTGGAAATAATACATACCGATGTATGTGGTTCGATGAGTGTTGAAGCACGCGGCGGGTATCGTTATTTTCTGACCTTCACAGATGATTTGAGTAGGTATGGGTATATCTACTTAATGAAACACAAGTCTGAAACATTTGAAAAGTTCAAAGAATTTCATAGTAAAGTGGAGAATCATCGTAACAAGAAAATAAAGTTTCTACGATCTGATCGCGGAGGCGAATATTTGAGTTACGAGTTTGGCCTTCATTTAAAACAATGTGGAATTGTTTCACAACTCACGCCACCTGGAACACCATAGCGTAATGGTGTGTCCGAACATCGTAACCGCACTTTATTAGATATGGTGCGATCTATGATGTCTCTTACCGACTTACCACTATCGTTTTGGGGTTATGCATTAGAGATAGCTGCATTCACGTTAAATAGGGCACCGTCTAAATCCGTTGAGATGACACCGTATGAACTGTGGTTTGGCAAGAAACCTAAAGCTGTTGTTTCTTAAAGTTTGGGGTTGCGATACTTAGGTCAAAAGGCTTCAGCTTGATAAGCTCGAACCCAAATCGGAGAAGTGCATCTTCATAGGATACCCTAAGGAAACAATTGGGTACACCTTCTACCACAGATCCGAAGGCAAGATCTTTGTTGCCAAGAATGGAACTTTTCTAGAGAAGGAGTTTCTCTCGAAAGAAGAGAGTAGGAGGAAAGTAGAACTTGATGAGGTAATTGTAACTTCTCTCAAATTGGAAAGTAGCACATCACAGAAAACCGTTCGAGTGATGCCTACACCAACTAGAGAGGAAGCAAATGATAATGATCATGAAACTTCAGATCAAGTTGCTACTGAACCTCGTAGGTCAACCAGAGCATGATCCGCACCAGAGTGGTGCGGTAATCCTGTTCTGGAAGTCATGTTACTAGACCAAGGTGAACCTACGAACTATGAAGAAGCTATGATGAGCCCAGATTCCGATAAATGCATTGAGGCCATGAAATCTGAGATAGGATCCATGTATGAGAACAAAGTGTGGACTTTGGTGGACTTTCCCGATGATCGGCAAGCCATTGAGAATAAATGGATCTTCAAGAAAAAGACAGACGCTGATGGTAATGTCACCATCTACAAAGCTCGACTTGTTGCGAAAGGTTTTCGACAAGTTCAAGGAGTTAAGGGTACCCATCACAGTGGCAAGTTGATCCTGGTCTTGTTCAATATCAATGTTGTAAGCGTGTCCACGACCATGAGCAGCAGACCCAGTATTATAGTTGCGGGCCTGATTGTTGCCACGACCATGTCCATGGTCAGTACGAGGGAAAGCCAACTGATTTTGAGTCTGGCGGCAGTCCTTAGCAAGGTGGCCTGGCTTGCGACACTTGAAGCACAGTCCATCTTCAGGACAAAGAGGAGCATTGGGTGGAACACGTGGTGTAGCATGGTTGTTCCTTGGCGCAGGGGCAGCTGGACGGAACACGTTGTTGGGAATCCAGACTCGACGCTTCTGTGCTGAGCCCGAAGATGAGCCAGCATCATGATAGCGCTTCTGCGACTCCTTATGCTTCATTTGAGCAGTCTCAAGCAGAATAGCCTTGTTCACAAGAGTAGTAAAGTCGGTGAAACCTTGAGCAGCGAGCGCAAGCTCGATGTCTGCGTGGAGTCCATTACGGAACTTCTCTTGTCTACGGGCATCCGTGGCGATGTCTTCTTCAGCATAGCGGGACAGGTCAAGGAATTCCCGCTGATAAGCTTCGACAGTCTTATTGCCCTGAGTGAGGTTGCAGAACTGGGTTTTCATCCGGTCCATGATTCCTTGAGGAATATATCGGGCACGGAAAGCAGCCTGGAACTCAGGCCAAGTAACGAAAGTTCCAGCATGCAGTGTACGTTTGTGGGTGTCCCACCATTGAGCAGCGGGACCCTTTAAGAAAAAGGAAGCGAAGGCGACAAAGTTGGCAGGGGAGACATTTGCAGACTCCATCTCGCGAGTGATATCGCGAATCCAGTCATCAGCATCCAGTGGCTTCTCAGAGTTGCGGAACTGAGTGGGGTTAAGACGCATAAATTCTGGCAGAGTTATTGAAGGAGGGTTCTGATTCTGGTTGTTCAGATGTGGAAACTGAGTCATAATCCTAGTCATGAACTGGCGGTTGAGCTCGAATTGTTGCATCATCGCGGCCATATAATCTGGCGGTGGTGGGTGTTCAGGGGTACGACCACGACCACGACCACCTGGACTAACCATCCTGCTAAGTTTCAACAGGGGTAGTTCAGTAAAAGCAGTTGCGGGTGTTTAGCGACAAGCATGATGTAACACGACAATAATTAAGCAGTGTACTAGATACTTGACAGTAGTCAATTAAGACAAACAGATCCATACACAGAGTCGGGTACATGCGAATAACATAATGGCGCGAATTCAAAAGCTAGACATGGTAGGCGGCGCACAGGCACGCAGTAAGGAAGTACACTACGAGACATAGCAAAAGCTATATCAACGTCGGGAAGATCCACTGAAACGGGGTAGCTGCACGTGCGGATGACAAATGTTCATCGCGGGAGGATCCTGCGCTCCATGTGCACTCTGATGCAGAACCCGGTCTCGAGCTGAAAGAAGAGGTCCACGTACAGGTGTGTGACCTCCAACAGCAGGCCAATCAATACCAACATACATCTGAGTCCTGCTCGGGTAAAGGATGTACTCTGGATGTATCCCTGCATGAACAGCTGGTAGCAACTGTGTCATAGCATCGTAGAGGCGTGCTCGAGTGGCAACCAACTCGACGGCAAGAGCCCGAACAGTGCGATCCAGAGCCTGAGTGCACTGAATCAGAACGTGCGGGTCGTATCGACGACGCTCGTAAGGGGCACAGATAGCTGTGTAGTATCCAGTAGCATCTCCAGCAGGGGCATACGGAATGTATCGGAACTCAGAGGCATCCAAGCTATCGCTGAACTCTCCTCGGAGACGTGCGACAGCAGAGTAGGCGGCATCATGTACTGCCATCTCAATCGTCACGCCGATACCGTGGAAAAGATGCAGCTCAGTGTCTGAGTCATCGCGCTGATCATAGATACGAACATCAGCATGGTACTGCTCCTGGTTGAACTCGCGGTAATCCTCATAGACCATGTACTTGGGGTACCAGCGGTAGCCCAGCCTGGTCAGGAGGGCGATCAGGACAGCTGGAAAACCAGGGGCACCACGAGCCCAAGTGCGAAGCACAAGCTGCGTCGTAGGGCGTGGTGGAAACAAACGATCCATCTGAAATAGAGGAAATTCAGGATTGTCAAATGACAATGAGAAGTATAATACAACTCAGAGAGAAAGGTTAAACAAAACAATGGAAAGGAAAATGATTATCAGACTAATCAGATCAATGGTAAGGAATTAAGCACAGATATCCAGCTCTCCGGGTAGACGAGATTTATGAGATCCTAAGTGTCGGCGTTAGTAAAATTTATTTAACCCGAATAGAAGAGAGGTCAGAGTCCCAGAGTAAAGATGAGGAATAAAAGATCCTAATACCACCCAATTGGTGATGTGGGCCCGTAAGCCACACAGCCAAGTTAGTAAATTAGTTTTTCGATGTCTAGACTCAACTTCGACCAAGGAATTGGAAAGGGGTTCCTACAAGCAGTCGGCTCTGATACCAACTTGTGATGCCCCCAGCTCAATCGTGCACTAATCATACACGCAAATGCACACGATCAAGCCTAAGGACTCACGGGAAGATATCACAACACAACTCTAAAACATAAATAAAGTCATACAAGCTTTATATTACAAGCCAGGGGCCTCGAGGGCTCGAATACATAAGCTCGCATACAAGCGTCAGCGAAAGCATCAGATATCTGAGTACAGATATGAAACAGAAATAGATAAGCCTCTAGAAAGGCGGGGCAAAACAAAAGCTACGATCAAAAGGTGCAGGCCTCCTGCCTGGGACCCTCCGAACCTACTCCTGGTCGTCAGCCAACTCGTAGTAGTATCCACCCTCGGGGTAGTAGTAGCGATCGTCGGCGGGGCCAGCTGTATCCGGGGCTCCGTCATCTGGTTGCATCAAAAGGATAAGGGGAGAAAAAGAAAGCAAAGCAACCGTGAGTACTCATCCGAAGTACTCAGCAAGCAAGGATCTACACTACATATGCAACATTATCAAATGAAGGTTGTATATGTGGACTGGGCTGCAGAAATGCCAGAATAGAGAGGATAGCCTAGTCCTATCGAAGACTAGCATCTTCAGAGGTCTTGCAGCATTAGAAGAGTGTAGATTAGTACAATATAAAGTAGTAGTATCATTAAGTCTCAACCTCACCCAGAGATCCTTTCTCGACTCCCTGTGAGAAAGCAATCCCAGAGCCATATAGTCATCATCATCCTCACCCAAAGATCCTTTCTCGACTCCCTGCGAGAAAGCAATCCCAGAGCCATATATCCAGGTATCATCACAGGTATCCAGTTCTAGTTGTATAGATCAGGATACAACTCCGAGTGTCCGTTACCGAGGATCCGGCTATGCATAGATTAGTTCTTCCCTGCAGGGGTGCACCAACTTACCCACCATGCTCGCTTAACTCCGGCCGGACACACTTTCTGGGTCTTGCCCGGCCTCGGCCAAACGACACACCGCAACCCTACCTAGAGCTCAGTAGAGAGGTCCCTGTCGGTCTACATCCTAAGCGCTCGGAGGTCTTGGGCCATCGCCCTGTGCACTCCGAGTCGTTGCGTGCAGGGGGAAGCCAGGCACCAGGGGGGCGCCGGTCCGTCCCGGCCGCAATGCTGAACTGGACGTCTAACAGAGCTTTTGGCTGATGCCACGATGCAGAGTACCCATATTTATTCCCGCGTGATGGTTAGTGCTATTGGGCCAGAGGCCCACTCGAATCAAATATCCAAATCGTTAGTACCTTGGGGGTGCGGTAACAAGCAGAGACTCACGATCGATGTGACCCCGTCGCCCCGTCTCGAGGATTTGCGGCAAGGGCCAAGAATGCCCAGCCACGCCTCGTATTCTCACTCGGGCACCATCCAGGTCAACCCGTCTTCACATCACACGCGGGTACCCCTCAGGGGCGACCCGCCTTCCAAGTAACAGTGTAAAGTCCAATTATCTGTGTGTCCATAACATCAAGGGAATCCGAGGTATCACCCTTGATGGATTCCTACTCGATGTATCCGTCAAGGTGAACTCGGAGGAATCACCCTCGATGGGTTCACACTTGAGGTGTTGCACGACAGCGTCGTTATCGAAAGTGGGGAAGGAGGAATCACCCTCGATGACCACGACCGAATAGCTACTCTACAGAGTTAACATCAGAAGTGCTACACAAGGTATCACCCTCGGCACTCGATAGTAATGCTGCAGTGTCGTTACAACTAAGGAGGTGATATGCGGTGCCGGGGCCTGGTTGTTGAGTCTTCTAATAATCCAGCGGGGTAAACGGGACAAGTGGGGTCACAGATAGGTCTCTACCCAGCCTATACTAAGCAGTTTAGGATAAGCAGGTAAGGTTTCAATAGCAGGTTACAATAAACAGGCTATGCATCAGAATAGGTAAAGCAGTAGCAGCAGCAATTCTAATGTAAGCATGAGAGAGAAAGAATAGGCGATATCGGTATGCTCAAGGGGGGGTGCTTGCCTAGTTGCTCCGCTGAAAGGGAAGAAGGGTCGTCGATGACGTAGTCGATCACAGCGGCATCAGCAACGGTCCCGGGGTCTACCGGAGAGAAGAGGGGGAAGGAACAGTAAATATAAAGCAAACAAGAGCATGACATGACAATACGCAGAGCTAGGGTGTTCTGACGCGGTGCTACACGATATAGGTGAAGAGGGAAAACATCCGGGAATGTTTTCCCGAAGTTTGGCATTTTCGGACAGATGAAACGGAGGGGGATGGTTGCATGTTCGCTATGCTAGGGACGGGTGGCGGACAAACGGACTGCATATTCGGATTCGTCTCGTCGTTCTGAGCAACTTTCATGTACAAAGTTTTTCGATCTGAGCTACGGATTAATTTATATGATTTTCTAAAGTTTATGCAATATTCTGAAATTACTGGAATTTTTTTAATTAGTTAATTCGAATTATAAACAGTACATTTCTTTTTATACTCAGAGTCAGCCAGCCACAGTCAATGACAAGTGGGGCCAGGGGGTGAGTCAGCTTGCACAGTCAGCAGTTGACCCAGTCAGCGTTGACTGGTCAACAGGGTCAGCGGGGCCCACATGTCATTGACTGGGGACAGCCCAGTCAGCAGTTGACCGGGTCAACTGGGCCCGCGGGGCCCAGTGTCAGCGACACAGAGGGCGTCCACATCAGCGCCACATCGGATGGCACCGGAACTTCACCACCGGCGAGCTCGAACACGGAGGTGATCGCCGGAGATGCTCGGATTCGCTGTGTACGGCACCGAATCGCGCATTTTCTATGGCATTCTAACGGCTATTCCTCCCCGCGTCTTTCTAAGGTGCTGGAGCGGGCGGAGATGACCGGCAGGGCCGCCGGCGTCGAGGTTTGGCGGCGGTGGCTTGCGGGTGAAAGAGGGCGCGGGGCTGCGGTGCACGGCGAACAGCTCGGAAGGGCGCATTGGACTCCTTGCTGATCCAGGAGCACGACGGCGCCCACGGACGGGCGTGGCAGCAGCGGTAGCCATGGCTGCGAGCTCCACGGCGGCAGCGCGGGCACGGCGTCGCGACGGGGCGGCTACGGAGTGCGGGCGACCCAAAGGGGAGGAGGAGGAGGGGAAGGGGCTTACTGCCGTTGCAGAGAAGGCCCGGGGACGACTCGAGGTGCTCGGGGCGGCACGGATCGATGGCGAACGTCGGCGGCCGCACGGAGAGGAAGAGCTCGGGGAGGTCGCGGTAGAGGCGCTCGGCTCCAATGCACGGCCTCAGGCGATGCAGTCGACGATGGCGCGGACGTCGGGCATGGCGGAACGATGATCGGGGCACGGTGGCCGCGGGATCGAGCGTCGGAGGCGGCGAGCTCTTCGGGCGAGATGGGGAACGAGAGAGAGAGAGGGCGAACGGGACGGCTAGGGTTTGTCCGCGGGGTCAAGGGGGGCTCTTATCCACGGTGTGCGCGGCGACGCGCTGTCGAGCAGAGGAGAGGGGGGGCCTGGCGCGGCGAGCGCGCGCGCGGCGACAGTGAGCGGGGGTGGTGAACAGAGGAGGAAGGAGGGGACAGGCGCGGACTGGGCTGGCGCTGTGCACTCGAGGCCCAGGCACTGCAGCCTTTTTCTTTTTCTTCTTTTCTTCTCTGTTTTTCTTTTGTTTCTATTTTTGCAAAATGTGTGGGCTCATATATAGCTCTATAAAATATGTGAACTAGCCACATAAATATAGTGCAATATTTGTCTCTGCTAGAAATTGGTTTGGAGGCAAATGAATTTTATTTGGATTTTAATTAAATGAAAATGGATTAAATACTTCTGTTTTATTGCTGTTAGAGTCAATTAATTAATTTAGTGAATGTTGGTTATAATTTTAGAATTGTCTCTGGAATATTTACAATATTATGAACATTTTGGTTTCTGGATTTGAACAACTTTTATTTGCACTTTTAGTTTGAATTTCCATTTGAATTTGAATATGAAAAGAGATATGATCCAAATGATGTTTAGGCACTGTTGATCATGATGACATGACATTATCAAAAGGGGATTACTGTAGCTAACCACTGGGGGTGTTACACTTATATATTGGGCATCAAGATCTATAGAGATAGATCAAGACTCTTAATAAACTTTCACAAAAGCACATACCTTGATAAAGTTTTGAAGAAGTTCAAAAATGGATCAGTCAAAGAAAGGGTTCTTGGCTGTGTTACAAGGTGTGAAGTTGAGTAAGACTCAAAGCCCGACCACGGCAGAAGATAGAGAGAGAATGAAAGTCATTCCCTATGCCTCAGCCATAGGTTCTATAAATTATGCCATGATGTGTACCAAACCTGTTGTGTGCCTTGCCATGGTTTTGGCAAGGGGTACAATAGTGATCCAGGAGTAGATCACTGGACATCGGTCAAAATTATCCTTAGGTACCTAAAGAGGACTAAGGAAATGTTTCTCGGTTATGGAGGGGATAAAGAATTCGTCGTAAAGAGTTACGTCGATGCAAGCTTTGACACCAGTCCGGATGAGTCTGAGTCTCGATCTGGATACATATTGAAAGTGGGAGCAATTAGATAGAGTAGATCCATGCAGAGCATTGTAGACATATAAATTTGCAAAATACATACAGATCTGAGTGTGACAGACCCGTTGACTAAACCTCTCTCACAAGCAAAACATGATCACACCTTAGTACTCTTTGGGAGTTAATCACATGGCGATGTGAACTAGATTATTGACTCTAGTAAACTCTTTGGGTGTTGGTCACATGGTGATGTGAACTATGGGTGTTAAATCACATGGTGATGTGAACTAGATTATTGACTCTAGTGCAAGTGGGAGACTGATGGAAATATGCCCTAGAGGCAATAATAAAATGGTTATTATTATATTTCCTAAATCATGATAAAGGTTTATTATTCATGCTATAATTGTATTGATCGGAAACCTAAATACATGTGAATACATAAACAAACACCGTGTCCCTAGTGAGCCTCTACTTGACTAGCTCGTTGATCAAAGATGGTTAAGGTTTCCTGACCATGGACATGAGTTGTCATTTGATAATAGGATCACATCATTAGGAGAATGATGTGATGGACAAGACCCATCCGTTAGCTTAGCATAATGATCGTTCAATTTTATTGCTATTGCTTTCTTCATGTCAAATACATATTCCTTCGACTATGAGATTATGCAACTCCCGGATACCGGAGGAATGCCTTGTGTGCTATCAAATGTCACAACGTAACTGGGTGATTATAAAGATGCTCTACAGGTATCTCTGAAGGTGTTTGTTGAGTTGGCATAGATCGAGATTAGAATTTGTCACTCCAAGTATCAGAGAGGTATCTCTGGGCCCTCTCGGTAATACACATCATAAGCTTGCAAGCAAACAACTAAGGAGTTAGTCACGAGATGATGAATTACAGAACGAGTAAAGAGACTTGCCGGTAACGAGATTGAACTAGGTATGAAGATACCGACGATCGAATCTCGGGCAAGTAACATACCGATGGACAAAGGGAATTACGTATGTTGTCATAACGGTTCGACCGATAAAGATCTTTGTATAATATGTAGGAGCCAATATGAGCATCCAGGTTCCGCTATTGGTTATTGACTAGAGAGGTGTCTCGGTCATGTCTACATAGTTCTCGAACCCGTAGGGTCCGCACGCTTAACGTTCGATGATGATATAGTATTATATGAGTTATGTGATTTGGTGACCGAATGTTGTTTGGAGTCCCGGATGAGATCACGTACATGACGAGGAGTCTCAAAATGGTCGAGAGGTAAAGATTGATATATAGGACGATGGTATTCGGACACCGGAAGTGTTTCGGGGGGTACCGGATACTTATCGGGTCACCGAAAGGGGTTCCGCCCCCCCCCCCCCCGGCAAAAGATACGGGCCTTATGGGCCAAGAGGGGAAATGCACCAGCCACAAGGGGCTGGTGCACCCCCCATATGGGCCGGCCTAAGGAGGAGAAGGAAAGGGGAGAAGCGAAAGGTAAGTGTGGACTAGGATTCCCACTTCCTTCCCTCCCCCCCCCCCCCTCTTTCCTTCTCCCTGCGACAAACATGGCAGGGGGCGCGGCCAGGGCAAGAGCCCTAGGGCCAGCCGGCCACCTATGTGGTGCACCAGGCTGCCTCCCCTCCCCCTCCCACCTATATATATGTGGGAGGGGGCGCCTAGCACACCCCAGATCAATTGTTAGCCGTGTGCGGCGCCCCCCTCCACCGTTTACACCCCCGGTCATATTTTCGTAGTGCTTAGACGAAGCCCTGCGGAGATCACTTCACCATCACTGTCACCACGCCGTCGTGCTGACGGAACTCATCTACTACCTCGACGTCTTGCTGGATCAAGAAGGCAAGGGATGTCACCGAGCTGAACGTGTGCAGAACGCGGAGGTGCCGTGCGTTCGGTACTTGATCGGTTGAAGCGTGAAGAAGTTTGACTACATCAACCGCATTGTGAAACACTTCTGCTTACGGTCTACGAGGGTACGTAGACACACTCTCCCCCTCGTTGCTATGCATCTCCATGGATAGATCATTGTGTGTGCGTAGATTTTTTTTTGTTTTCATGCAATGATTCCCAACATAGTAACATTGTCCCTTCTCTCTTTTTCTCTCATTTTGTTCTTCTTCTTTTTCTTTTGGGCTCTTTGGCCTCTTTTTTTCATTTTTTTTTTCATTTTTCATCCGGAGCCTCATCCCGACTTGTGGGGGAATCATACTCTCCATCATCCTTTCCTCACACGGGACAATGCTCTAATAATGATGATCCTCACACTTTTATTTACTTACAACTCAAGAATTACAACTCGATACTAGAACAAAGATATGACTCTATATGAATGCCTCCGGCGGTGTACTGGGATGTGCAATGATCTAGCGTGACATGTATGAAAAATATGAACGGTGGTCAAAGCCATAAATACTATGTCAACTATATGATCATGCAAAGCAATATGACAATGATGGTATGTGTCATAATAAACGGAACGGTGGAAGTTGCATGGCAATATATCTCAGAATGGCTATGGAAATGCCATAATAGGTAAGTATGGTGGCTGTTTTGAGAAAGGGTATATGGTGGGTTTAATGCACCGGCGAAAATTGCACGGTACTAGAGAGGCTAGCAATGGTGGAAGGGTGAGAGTGCGTATAATCCATGGACTCAACATTACTCATAAAGAACTCACATACTTATTGCAAAAATTTATTAGCCCTCAAAACAAAGTACTAATACACATGCTCCTAGGGGGATAGATTGGTAGGAAAAGACCATCGTTCGTCCCCGGCCACCACTCATAAGGAATACAATCAAAAAATAAATCATGCTCCGACTTCATCACAGAATGGTTCACCATACGTGCATGCTTCGGGAATCACAAACTTTAACACAAGTATTATTACTCAACCACAATTACCAACTAGCATGACTCTAATATCACCATCTTTATATCTCAAAACAAATGCAAGGAATCAAACTTCTCATATATCCAATGATCTTTATGAAAGTTTTTATTATATCCTCTTCGATGCCTATCATATTATGACTAAATTCATAACCTAAACCAATTGCCATACTATTTTCAAGACTCTCAAAATAATATAAGTGAAGCATGAGCATTCATCAATTTCTATAAAATAAAACCACCGCCGTGCTCTAAAAAGATATAAGTGAAGCACTAGAGCAACTACCTAGCTCAAAAGATATAAGTGAAGCACATACAGTATTCTAATAAATTCATGATTAATGTGTGTCCCTCTCAAAAGGTGTGTACAGCAAGGATCATTGTGGCAAACTAAAAAGCAAATAAAGCAAAGACTCATATATCACAAGACGCTCCAAGCAAAACACATATCATATAGTGAATAAAAATATAGCCTCAAGTAATTTACCGATGGATTGAAGACAAAAGAGGGGATGCCATCTGGGGCATCCCCAAGCTTAGATGCTTGGTTCTCCTTGAATTTTACCTTGGGGTGCCTTGGGCATCCCCAAGCTTAGGCTCTTGCTACTCCTTATTCCGTTGTCCATCAAAACTTTACCAAAAACTTGAAAACTTCACAACACAAAACTTAACAAAAAAAACTCGTGAGCTCCGTTAGTATAATAAAATAAATCACCACTTTAGGTACTGTTGTGAACTCATTCTAAATTCATATTAGCATTATATATACTGTAGTCCAACTTCTCCATGGTTCATACCCCCCGATACTACCCATAGATTCATCAAAATAAGAGAACAATGCATAGAAAACAGAATCTGCCAAAAACAGAACAGTCTGCGAAGATCTGAATATTACTCATACTTCTGTAACTCTGAAAATTCTGAAAAACTAGGACGACGTAGGTAATTTGTATATAAATCTTTTGTAAAAAATCAGAATTTTTGGTCGCTTCTGTGAATTTCTAAAAAAAATCTACTGGACGCAAAAGTTTCTGTTTTTCAGCAAAATCAAATCAACTATCACCATAGATCATCCCAAAGGCTTAACTTGGCTCAAACACTAATTAAAAAACTAAAACACAATTACTACAGAAGTAATATTGTGTATTTATTCAAGAACAGAAGCAAAAACAAAAAACACAAAATAAAAATTGGGTTGCCTCCCAACAAGCGCTATTGTTTAACGCCCCTAGCTAGGCATAATGCAATAGATGTAGGTGTTGTCATCTTTGGTATTTAATTCTTCAATCACACACCCGTGCTCCCTAGGAATTTTATTAGGTTTGCCGAAGGTCATGCCCCTAGGTAGAAAATCAAGAAATTCGTTTGTACCAACCGGTTCCTTTATAATATTGATAAAGCTAGGGCAAATACTTATCATCTTAAGATCTTCTCCTTTACTAGATGATTCATCCTTATTTTTAGGAACATAAATAAAGTTAGTAGCTTTAGTAGGAGGAAATTTTGGATTAGTTTTAACAGCGGCGAAGGCGGAACTCAAATTGGTAATAATATCCTCTATCTTATCGATTCTAGTAGATCCTTGCTCAATTTTCTCATCAACTATGGGTTCTTTTTCCTTAAAGTTCTTCAAAGTGATCCCTACTTTTGATCCAAGTTGGGTAATGTGATTATGGATATTTTTATCGAAATTCTCAATAAGCTCTACGGTAGAAATTTTATTGTCAATAATATCAAGCCTTTGCATCACATGTTCCAAACTTAAAACTGTTTCATTAACCATGAGTGGTGGTGATCCTACTAAATTTATCATAAGCATCCATCGGGTGACTAACCAAGAAATTACCCCTAGTAATGGTGTCTAACACATATCTATACCAAGTAGTAACACCCACATAAAAATTTCGAAGAAGAACAGTAGTGGATTGCTTACGAGTGGATCTATTTTGAGCATTTCCAATTCTATACCAAGCACCTTTTATATTCTCCCCACCCATTTGTTTAAAATTAAGAACTTTGCTTTCAGGGGTATCAACTATGATAGAGGAGCTGGTCATGGTGACAAAGCAAGTAATCTAGCACACAAGCAAACAAAAGGCAAACGAAAAGACGAACGAAAGAAGGGCGAATAAAAAGGAAAATATTTTTGTGTTTTTCTGAAAACGTTTTAGAAGTGGGGGAGAGGAAAACAAGAGGCAAATGGCGAATAATGTAAATGCAAGAGATGAGAGTTTATGATAGGTACTTGGTAGGCTTGATGTGTATCCTCCCCGACAATGGCGCCAGAAATTCTTCCTGCTACTTCTTGAGCTTGCGTTGGTTTTCCCTTGAAGAGGAAAGGGTGATGCAGCAAAGTAGAGATAAGTACTTCCCTCAGTTTGAGAACCAAGGTATCAATCTAGTAGGAGGAACAAGCAAGTCTTCAATAGATGCACCTGCACAAACAATCAAACACTTGGACCCAACGCGATAAAGGGGTTGTCAATCCCTTCACGGTTACTTGCAAGGATGAGATCTAATAGAGATAGATATAAACGATAACTGAAAGGTAAAATAAAGTAAATATAAATAAATTGGAGCAAGGTATTTTTATATTTTTGGTTTTATAGATCTGAAAATATATAATGGAAAATAGACTTGGGGGCCATAGGTTTCACTAGAGGCTTCTCTCTTGAAAGAAAACATACGGTGGGTGAACAAATTACTGTTGAGCAATTGATAGAAAAGCGCATAGTTATGACGATATCTAAGGCAATGATCATGAATATAGGCATCACGTCCATCACAAGTAGACCGAAACGATTCTGCATCTACTACTATTACTCCACACATCGACCGACTCCTGCCTGCATCTAGAGTATTAAGTTCATAAGAACAGAGTAACACTTTAAGCAAGATGACATGACGTAGAGGGATAAACTCAAGCAATATGATATAAACCGATCTTTTTATCCTTAATGGAAACAATATAATACGTGCCTCGCTACCCCTACTATGTCACTGGGTGAGGACACCGCAAGATTGAACCCATCACAAAGCACCTCTCCCATGGCAAGATAGATCAATCTAGTTGGCCAAACCAAATCAATAGATCGGAGAGAAATACAAAGCTATTTAGATCATGCATAAAAGAGTTCAGAGAAGACTCAAATAATATTCATAGATAATCTGATCATAAATCCACAATTCATCGGATCTCAACAAACACACCGCAAAAGAAGATTACATCGGATAGAACTCCAAGAACATCGAGGAGAACATGGTATTGAAGATCAAAGAGAGAGAAGAAGCCATCTAGCTACTAGCTATGGACCCGTAGGTCTGTGATAAACTACTCACACATCATCGGTAGGGCAGCAAGGTTGATGTAGAAGCCCTACGTGATCGAATCCCCCTCCGGAAGATCGCCGAAAAAGGCCCCATGATGGGATCTCACGGGAACAGAAGCTTGCGGCGACGGAAAAGTATTTTTGTGGACGCTTCTGATGTTCGGGGAATGTTTGAGAATATATAGAGCTAGAATTAGGGTTAGGGTACCCTTGAGGGGCCCACAAGCCAGGGGACGTCCCCACCTGGGGCATGGCCTCACGGCTTGTGGCCTCCTCGGGACTCTTCTGGCCCTCTCTCCAAGCCTCGTAGGTGTCTTCTGGTCCAAGAAAAATCATCGTAAAGTTTTATTCCGTTTGTACTCCTTTTGATATTCTTTTCTGTAAAAGTCAAAACAAGGAAAAAACAGCAACTAGCACTGGGCACTAGGTTAATAGGTTAGTCCCAAAAATGATATAAAATAGCCAAAATGCATATAAAACATCCAAGATAGATAATATAATAGCATGGAACAATCAAAAATTATAGATACGTTCGAGACGTATCACACATCCAAGATTAATAGACTGGCTCCTGCCTGCATCTACTACTATTACTCCACACATCGACCGCAATCTAGCATGCATCTAGTGTATTAAGTTCATGAAAAAATGGAGTCATGCAATAAGAACAATGACATGATGTAGACAAGATCTATTCATGTAGGAATAGACCTTATCTTTTTATCCTTAATGGCAACGATACATGCGTGTCATGTCTCCTTCTGTCACTGAGATTGAGCACCGTAATATTCCATACATCAGAGAGCCACCCGAAATACTCTTACCGCCGCCGCAAGTTTCTGTTCTCGTGAGATCCCATCTGGAGGCCTTTTCCGGCACTCTACCGAAGGGGGGAATCGACCACGGAGGGCTCTACATCAACCTTGCTGCCCTTCCGATGATGTGTGAGTAGTTTACCACAGACCTACGGGTCCATAGCTAGTAGCTAGATGGCTTCTTCTCTCTCTTTGATCTTCAATACAATGTTCTCCTCGACGTTCTTGGAGATCTATTCGATGTAATCCTTTTTTGCGGTGTGTTTGTTGGGATCCGATGAATTGTGAGTTTATGATCAGATTATCCATGAATATTATTTGAGTCTTCTCTGAACTCTTTTATACATGATTATTATAGCTTTGTATCTCTCTCCGATCTATTGATTTGGTTTGGTCAACTAGATTGATTTATCTTGCAATGGGATAGGTGCTTTATGATGGGTTCAATCTTACGGTGATCTATATCCCAGTGACAGAAGGGGACAAGACACGTATTTGTATTGTTGCCATTAAGGGTAAAACGATGGGGTTTATTCATATTGATTGAGTTTACTTTGTCAACATCATGTCATCTCGCTTAAGGCGTTACTCCGTTCTTTATAAACTTAATACTCTAGATGCATGCTGGATAGCGGTCGATATGTGGAGTAATAGTAGTAGATGCAGGCAGGAGTCGGTCTACTTGTCTCGGGCCTGATGCCTATATACATGATCATTGCCTTGGATATCGTCATGATTATTCGCTTTTCTATCAATTGCCCAACAGTAATTTGTTTACCCACGTATGTTATTTTCAAGAGAGAAGCCTCTAGTGAAAAGTATGGCCCCCGGGTCTATTTTAATCATATATAAAAATCCAAAAATACCTTGCTGCAATTTATTTACCTTTATTTTTATTTTATGTTTTTGTTCATCTATCTATCACTACGAGATTTAATCCTTGCAATTAACCGCCAAGGGATTGACAACCCCTTGTTTGCGTTAGGTGCAAGTATTTGTTTGTGTGTAGGTGTTGTTTGCGAGGTCTTGCGTGGTTCTCCTACTGGATTGATAACCTTGGTTCTTAACCGAGGGAAATACTTATCTCTACTATACTGCATCATTCTCTCCTCTTCGAGGAAATCCAACATAGCTCACAAGTAGCAGGTCACTCGGCTCTCCTCCATCATCAAAGATGAGGCGCGCCTTTGGGCGAAAGCCGACGCCACCGGGATCCAAAACATCATCCCGGAGAGTTAGCTCCATTGGTCTCGGGGATGAGCAATCCCATCTGTTTGCTCTGCACTCTTTACCATGCCTTTATGTGTACATGGCTTAGCGAGTGTATGTAATATGCGCTGCGGCTACCTTCTCCGATGCTGCTCTGACCAGCGGTGTGGGGGCCTGTTGGTGTGCTCGTATAAAGGTGGCGGTCCTAGGGTTCCTCTTGCACCAAGACGAAGATCTACCTGACGTCTGTCCTTCTGATCTGGCCGGAATCCCATGGGCGTGTTATGCCTGGAGATTGCTGGATCGGGTGGGATTCGGTCGTGCCCATTGATTCTCCGTTAAGGAGCGAGCGGCGCGAAGCTCTGCTATCTGTTGCCATCAGTAGATATGTTTAGCTCCATGGTGAAGTTAGAGGTGGAGAATGTCATGGAAGTCGAGATTGGAGGATTAGTAGTGGCGATTGGAGCCTACGGCGTTGAGGAACTTGCTTGGATTTTTGGGATTCGTAACAGCGGTATGTAAGTGGGGGCGACAGCACAGGTGAAGTTCAAAGTATTGCCTTTCAGGGTGAAAATCTAAGGTTTGGCCTTAATTGGTTGTGCCTGGCAATGGCCTTGTTGAAGGCATTGTTTGAGAGCAGGGATTATCTCCTGGGTGAAAACCCAATATCTACGATCGGGCGACGACGGCGCTGGTGCATTGTTTCCTCCTTGGAGGCGTCGCTTTTGAAGAACTTAGACATCAGGTGCTCTCTTGGTGATGGTTGTGCTGCTGCTGCAAGGCCTGGAACGTTGTAATGGGACTTTTCTTTTTTAGCTTCTTCTTCTTTTTTTGGCTGTGTGCATTCGTCATGCCATTAGGTCATTGCGTTGCTGCAGAGGCTAGGTGTAATTAGTATCTTCGAGATATTAATATATATTCTTTAACAAAAAAATGTAATCTCGTGTTGTATAACTCTTTTTTTTCTATCAATGCGTTAAGGGTCTTGACTCTCCATCCTGTCCGGAATCGAGGGCATCGGTGGTGGCTGTGGCGAGAATGGGCGGCGACGGTGGGAAGTGGTGGCCGCGCGGACGCGAATAGAGGGGGCCAAAACTTTTGCTCCGGAGGCACTACGTGAGTATATTTAGGAGAGTTGGGCTCACTTTTGAGGGGGAGGAGTAAAAATTGTCCTCCTCTAACCGTTTGAGGGATCGATTAGGCGCGGTTAGCTGCCTATTTACCTCCTCTAGATGTTTTTAGGCATCGGTCAGAGATGCTCTAGAGCACCCAGGAACCGAAAGAGGGAAAAGGAGATCAAGACGTCTGACTTGCTGATGCTCCCATGGTATACCTTGTCAACTGAATGCACGTAAATTTCTGACTGTCGTAAACTTGTACCCTCCATGGAAGCAACAGTAAGCATACACCGCAGAGGGAAGAAAACCCAAAGACGAGGGGAGCGTATTACTCTCAACGACGTCAAGCTAAATAATCAAAGTCGACCAATCATACATGCTTGTCATGTCCCCCAAGCCACTCCAAAGAAGGCGCCATAAATTGCAACAGAGGCATCGGATCACATGGGGACACCAGGCGGCTAATGGTGGTGGGTAGCACGTAGATTATCAGACACGATCGATCGAGCCAAGAGGACTCTTGTACTGCAGTCTGCAGATAGCAATGGACGGGACGAGGCGCGGGAGGCGGCTCCTCGTGTCGCTCTGCTTCCTCTGCCTGGCCGTGCTGCTCCCCGGCGCGCTGCTGGCGTCGCCGGCGGCCGGGAGGAAGCGGCGGCAGGCCGGGTTCGACCACTACGTGCTGGCGCTGCAGTGGCCCGGCACCGTCTGCCGGCAGACCAACCACTGCTGCAGCTCCAACGGCTGCTGCCGGTACGGTGCCCCCAACTCGGTTCCCTTTCTCCTTTGCTCACGCACTCTCCCCTCCCTGCGAATTTCCTCTCATCTGGATTTCTCCCTTTGCGTGCGCTCTGCAGATCAAACCCTCTCAACTGGTTCACAATCCGTAAGTACACCGATCTGTCTTGTTATTATTCCACTCTGTTGTTCATCCTGAAACGCTTTAAAATCTCTGAGTAATGTCTGTAGTTCAGAGACAAAATTCAGAATCAAATCAAAAAAAAAAAAGCGCATTGGTGCCAGTCTGCAGATAGCGAGAATTTAGACAACATCCAATTCCGTTTTCTTTGTTGGCGATATAACAGATGGGCTGTGGCCACAGTACAGCTACGGTGGGTGGCCGTCGTGCTGCAGACCAACCACCACATTCAACATGAACAAGGTACAGTGCGCCTGAGGAACCCTCGATTCAGTCACAACCTGATCAGAATGGCACATGCCGGGCTCGTTTCTCCAGGAATAAGTAAATTAGGTCAATGCGCTTCGGTTAACGGATCTTTCCCGTGTTTCGCTTGCTTGGCCGGCCGCGTGCAGATCGCGATGCTGAGGCCGATCCTGGAGAAGTACTGGCCGTCGCTCTACTGCGGCGACACCTCCACCTGCTTCGGCGGAAGAGGCCCCTTCTGGGCCCACGAGGTACGTACTGCTCTCTGCCATCAGATTAATTAACCGGCGACTTAGCATATTATTGAGGGGAAACAGACGGCACTGTGGCTCATTCGTTTCTGTTGTGCATGTGCTGATGTTTCTTTCGCTGGACCGTCTTCTTCATCAGTGGGGTATGTATGCGCTCTCTGAATCTAGTACTCCTACTTACTAGCAGAAGAAATGCATACACTTTTGTGCTGTTCTTGATCCGTGGTATCTGACACTCGAGGGACTCGCCCTCTGTTCGTTGGTGCGTGTTGCAGCGACTCATGGAACGTGTGGCTACCCGGAGATGCAGGATGAGTACGACTACTTCTCCACGGCGCTCTACCTCTACAGCAAGTACAACGTCACGGTAATGATCCTACCTTCGTAGCAGTACAGGCCGCCGTGGCTATGAATGGATCTGCACGGCGTTAACGCGTACGGTTCTTAATTTGCACGCAGAAAGCGTTGAGGAAAGCGCACATCTACCCGCGGAACGGCCGCAAGTACGCGGTGGCGCACATCGTGGACGCCATCGACCACGCCTTCGGGCGGCTGCCGCACCTTGTCTGCAAGAACGGCTCCGTGCAGGAGCTCAGGCTCTGCTTCCACAAGGACTACCAGGTGCGTACGTAACAGACACATCGGATCCCTTCTCTGCAAAGAAGAAAACAAAACTCAGATGTCATCATCTATTGCAGCCTCGTGACTGCGGGTCTGAGGACGACGAGGCGTGGTCGTCGAGCAGGAGAAGCCATTGCCCTCGCTACGTCACCCTCCCATCCTACAAACAGTCTGGTACGAATCAACAAACGCTTGTTCCTTGGGAGTAATGCACCAAATTACTAACACGCAGACAACACCACACAGTATAAATAAAGCACAAAAGAAATTTCCAAGAGAATAAAATTTTAAATTGTTTTGGTTGGGGTGCGCCACACCTGGACAGTAGTGCAACATCCAGGGAACATGTGAGGACCCGGTGGCAAGGCACTGTGATGGACCCTCCCCATAAAAAATAAATTTAATATCGTTGTGAGCACATGACCCACATATCAGATATCAAATTGATAAGAACAGATACTACACTTGGTCTTAGCCAAAAGACCGAGAAAGGTATGAGTTGGAGAGCTACCCAGCCCCTCTCTTTGTAGCCTCCTCGCCCTCCCGTGCCCTCCTCGCTGGGCTAGGTGGGACTAAACGAAACGAGTTGCTACCTCCTCGTGCCTGCGGAGCGCGAACTGTGCGCTGCGTACTCCCGAACCAGCCTCTTGTGTGGGCCTCATACAGCAGGGCCTTTTTCCGGAGTCCAACGGGCCTGGGTTACTCCTGGCTCGTCATCATCCAAGCAAAACGTTCGTCTCTTCTCAAAAAAAAAAAAACGTTCGTCGTTCTCACATAGGAGGCCCAGTTATTATATTTCCTAAAAAAATGATTTTTTGCCCTTTTGTGCTGTTCGAATTTATTGTTGTTGGATAATATATGAATTCTTCTGTTCTCAAAAAAGGTTCGCTGTTTTGCAATCGCAGCGTTGGGGAACGCGACGGAGGGCCGCCTGCGGAACCGAGCGGAGAAGGTGCCGCTCGCACACGGGCAGAGCTACGTGTAGCCAACAGTCACGGCCGATTGCTCTCGTACTGCTCCATCGAAGTGTGTCCTGAAGCCTGACGACGCACGCACGCATGGCGGAGGCGATGCACGGTGCGACGGGACGCGCCGCCGTCAATCGGCCGGGAAACTCCCAGCCAGAGGCAGGCAGTCGTCGGTTCATGCCCCTGTGATTGATTAATTCTTCTGCGCATTCGCTTGCAGGATGTGTGTAGGTTCTGCTCTGCACAAACAATTGACGTTGCAATCCTGTATGTACATGATATTGAGCATCAAGGAATATTGTAGGTAACATCGAGGAATATTGTATACGACAGAAAATACGAGAGATCGAGCGGAGCCGTCGCTGTATCTGCCGTCAATGCTACTGTGCGCATTCTTTTTCTTTTCTTTCCTGGACGAGCTGGATGGGAGTGAACGCGTGTTGGCTACAATTCGTTCTGATCCTAGGCGGGTGCTTGCTTGTCTCTTTCACTTTTCTCTCGTGTTCGATGATCGCAAAGTTTTTTTAGAAATACGTCAAAAGCGTATCATATTTTTATAGAAGACAACAAATTATTACAAGAGACTACCTCTCATTATGAAGAACAAGTGTAGTACAAACATCACACCCGAGCTAGTTCGTAGAAAAGCCTCCGCACAAATTACAAACACAACGCAAAAGAACCTACCATGACAAGAGCAACAAAGTCACGTCTTGACCAACACCGATCACCTCGAAGAGCAACAACTTCAACCGGACTTCCCTTGTTGACGTACTAACAACCCTTGATCGCCGAAAGAAGGTGGCGAGTGGATGGCGGGACGTAGTTGGTCCCGAGAAAGCCGCCGTCTTGGACTCACCGGCGTCAAAGAATTGCAACACAGAACCTCCAAGCTCGGAGATAGCAACCCAAACAAGAAGGGGAGATGCCGACACACCTAAGCGACGCCTCCAAGAAGGGAAATAACACCAACATGCGTCGTCACCACCAGCACCGACCGAAGGCGAGTAGGATTTTCATCTGTAACGTCACCCCCTTCCCTCCCCTCCCCCCCCCCCCCCCCCGGCGAAGAATTGAGGCAACATTGTTTGTGTTGGATCACACCGCCGCCGCTACATCACCTCCCCACCGTGATCATAGAGTCACAGAACACGGACACCCTGCACGCCGTGGCCATGCAGTCCATCTTCCACCTCCCGCACGGTCGGGGGAAAATAGCACCAGCTCACGTACCAAATCCAGCACGGGCAAGAGCCGCCGGTACCGCAAGCAGCGGTAGGGCACACCACCTCCTGGTGGACCACACCACCACGACCCTGGGACTCATGGACGGAGAGCCACCTAGATGTGCATCCCGGACACGGACGAGCAGTGCATTCGGTCTGGGCTTGGGCTTCAACTTTTCAACATTTCAAGTTGGGCTTACACGCGTGCCTTCGGGAGGAAGAGCGTATGGGCCTGACTTTTTCGGACTTGGTTTCCAGTTGGACTCGGGCTCGAGAAAAGAGACATTTTCAGGCTTCAGGTCGGGCTCGGGCTTGTTGTATGGGATTCGGGCTTGTTCAAGCCCGGCCCAAAACTTGACCCGACCCGACATATGATAAGGTTTAGTAGGTCGCAACATTGGTCTAGAGGCATGTCGCAACGGTCAAAAAATGCTTGGACGGACGAGGAATGGAAAATGGCGGGTCGCAGCTAAAGGGCTGAAGCGGCTAGATCGACCGACTATCTTGCACACGATCTGTCGGGCCCGGGGGACTGGGGGTACCTAGGCCCGTCTGCCTGCGGCCCAATGCGCGTCGCATATCTTGGGCCCAACGGATGGCCCACCACTGAACTTCACGAGCAAGATCCTCGCGAAGCCCTCGCCTCGCGAGGCACACGTCAGCAGGCGCCCCAGGCGGATTGGAGGCGTCACCAGGAGCCTCGCGAGGCGGTCTCCTGAGGCCCCTCGCGGAGGCGAATCAGTCAAGAGCAGCTCAGCAGGGTCGCGCGGCCCTGCGCCTTCACGTGGGTGACGCGTGCGACAACGAACGACGCTAGAGGCCATGCCAGCAGGCGCGGAAGTGGAGGCTTGTCTCTTTCGTGCTAAGGGAGCAAGGTCAGCACGGCGGTTCCCAAAGCAACCCCCAAAGGTTGCCAGATCGGTGCTAGAAGACCAAGATGACGGGCGCGCGGGGCGGAGGTCATCGCCGAGCCCACTGGCGCGTCATGGATGGAAGCTTTGTAGGCGAAGACCACCTTTAGTCAGGATAGGCTGCGCCCCTGTCCCCCTTCGAACTGGCTGTTGTGGCAACTGATACGTCTCCGTCGTATCTATAATTTTTTATTGTTTCATGCCAATATTATACAACTTTTATATACTTTTGACAATATTTTATATTATTTATTGGGACTAACATATTGATCCAGTGCCCAGTGTCAGTTCCTGTTTGGTGCATGTTTTTTGTTTCACAGAATATCCATATCAAACGAAGTCCAAATGCAATAAAAATTTATGGAGAATTATTTTGGAATATATGTGATTTTGGGGAGGTGGAATCAACGCAAACGGAGGCCCACGGCCTCCACAAGACACCAGGGCGCAGCCAAGCCCCCAGGCGCATGGTGGTGGCTGGTGGCCACCTCGTAAGGCAGTTGCTGCTCTACTTCGGGCGCAAGGAAGTTTATATCCAGAAAAAAATCGTGTTAAAATCTCAGCGCAATCGGAGTTACGGATCTCAGGGAATATAAGAAACGGTTTTCGGGCAGAAAACAGGAACGCGAAACAGAAGAACACAGAGAGGGAGATCCAATCTCGGAGGGGCTCCCGCCCCTCCGCCGCCATGAAGGCCATGGACCAGAGGGGAAACCCTCCTCCTATCTAGGGGGGAGGCCAAGAAAGAAGAAGAAGGAGGGGGCTCCCTCTGAAGGAAATATGCCCTAGAGGCAATAATAAAGTTGTTATTTTATATTTTCTTATTCATGATAAAGGTTTATTATTCATGCTAGAATTGTATTGATCGGAAACTTAAATACATGCGTGAATACATAAACAAATACCGTGTCCCTAGTAAGCTGAATGAAATATGCCCTAGAGGCAATAATAAAGTTGTTATTTATATTTCCTTATATCATGATAAATGTTTATTCATGCTAGAATTGTATTAACCGGAAACTTAATACATGTGTGAATACATAGACAAAATAAAGTGTCCCTAGTATGCCTCTACTTGACTAGCTCGTTAATCAAAGATGGTTAAGTTTCCTGACCATAGACATGTGTTGTCATTTGACGAACGGGATCACATCATTAGGAGAATGATGTGATGGACAAGACCCATCCGTTAGCTTAGCATAATGATCATTAAGTTTATTGCTATAGCTTTCTTCATGACTTGTACATATTCCTCTGACTATGAGATTATGCAACTCCCGAATACCGGAGGAACACTTTGTGTGCTATCAAACGTCACAACGTAACTGGGTGATTATAAAGATGCTCTACAGGTGTCTCCGAAGGTGTTTGTTGGGTTGGCATAGATCAAGATTAGGATTTGTCACTCCGAGTATCGGAGAGGTATCTCTGGGCCCTCTCGGTAATGCACATCATATGAAGCCTTGCAAGCAATGTGACTAATGAGTTAGTTACGGGATGATGCATTATGAAACGAGTAAAGAGACTTGCCAGTAACGAGATTGAACTAGGTATGATGATACCGACGATCGAATCTCGGGCAAGTAACATACCGATGACAAAGGGAATAACGTATGTTGTTATGCGGTTTGACCGATAAAGATCTTCGTAGAATATGTAGGAGCCAATATGAGCATCCAAGTTCCGCTATTGGTTATTGACCGGAGATGTGTCTCGGTCATGTCTACATAGTTCTCGAACTCGTAGGGTCCGCACGCTTAACATTCGATGACGATTTGTATTATGAGTTATGTGATTTGATGACCGAAGTTTGTTCGGAGTTCCGGATGAGATCACGGACATGACGAGGAGTCTCGAAATGGTCGAGAGGTAAAGATTCATATATTGGAAGGCTATATTCGGACATCGGAAAGGTTTCGAGTGATTCGGGTATTTTTCGGAGTACCGGGGAGTTACGGGAATTCACCGGGAGAAGTAATGGGCCTTATTGGGCCATACGGGAAATAGGAGGCAGCAGCCAGGAGGTGGCGCGCGCCCCCCCAAGCCCAGTCCGAATTGGACAAGGGGTTGGGGGCGCAGCCCCCCTCTCCCTTCCTTCCCCCTTCTCCTTTAGGTGGAAACCTACTAGGACTTGGAGTCCTAGTAGGATTCCCCTCCTCCTGGCGCGCCCTACAGGGTCGGCCGGCCTCCTCCCTCTCTCCTTTATATACGGGGGAGGGGGCACCCCATAGACACATAAGTTGATTGTTTTAGCCGTGTGCGGTGCCCCCCTCCACAGATTTCCACCTCGGTCATATTGTCGTAGTGCTTAGGCGAAGCCCTGCGTCGGTAACTTCATCATCACCGTCACCACGCCGTCGTGCTGACGAAACTCTCCCTCAGCCTCAGTTGGATCTAGAGTTCGAGGGACGTCACCGAGCTGAACGTGTGCAGATCGCGGAGGTGCCGTGTGTTCGGTACTTGATCGGTTGGATCGCGAAGACGTTCGACTACATCAACCGCGTTACTAAACGCTTCCGCTTTCGGACTACGAGGGTACGTGGACACACTCTCCCTGCTCGTTGCTATGCTTCTCCTAGATAGATCTTGCGTGATCGTAGGAATTTTTTTGAAATACTACGTTCCCCAACATAAGCCTCTACTAGACTAGCTCGTTGATCAAAGATGGTTAAGGTTTCCTAACCATAGACATGTGTTGTCATTTGATAATGGGATCACATCATTAGGAGAATGATGTAATGGACAAGACCCATCCATTAGCTTAGCATATTGATCGTTCAGTTTATTGCTATTGCTTTCTTGATGACAAATACATATTCCTTCGACTATGAGATTATGCAACTCCCGGATACCGGAGGAATACCTTGTGTGCTATCAAACGTCACAACGTAACTGGGTGATCATAAAGATGCTCTACAGGTATCTTCGAAGGTGTTTGTTGAGTTGGCATAGATCGAGATTAGGATTTTTCACTCAAAGTATCGGAGAGGTATCTCTGGGCCCTCTCGGTAATACACATCATAAGCTTGCAAGCAAATGACTAATGAGTTAGTTACGAGGTGATGTATTACGGAACGAGTAAAGAGACTTGCCGGTAACGAGATTGAACTAGGTATGAAGATACCGACGATCGAATCTCGGGCAAGTAACATACCGACAGACAAAGGGAATTACGTATGTTGTCATAAGGTTCGACCGATAAAGATCTTCGTAGAATATGTAGGAGCCAATATGGGCATCCAGGTTCTGCTATTGGTTATTGACCGGAGAGATGTCTCGGTCATGTCTACATAGTTCTCGAACCCGTAGGGTCCGCACGCTTAACGTTCGTTGACGATATAGTATTATGTGAGTTATGTATGTTGGTGACCGAATGTTGTTCGGAGTCCCGGATGAGATCACGGACATGACGAGGAGCTCCGGAGGTAAAGATTGATATATGGGATAATAGTGTTTGGTTTCCGGAAGGGTTCCGGAATTCACCGGAAGGGGTTTCAGATGTTTCCCAAAACGTTCTGGTGCGAGAACACTTTATTTGGGCCAAGGGGTAAAGCCCACGAGGTTTTTGGAAAGTGCAAAAGAAAGTTTTGCGAAGTCCGAGAAGGACTCTTGTCTTTCAGGCAAAACCGACTTTGAGGAGGCTTTTACTCCAAGTTTCGACCCCAGGGCTCAACATATAAATAGAGGGTCAGGGCTAGCACCTAAGACACATCAAGATTCACCAAGCCGTGTGCCGGCAACCCTGTCCCCTCTAGTTTATTCTCCGTCATAGTTTTCGTTATGCTTGGCGAAGCCCTGCGGAGATTGTTCTTCACCACCACCGTCACCACGCCGTCATGCTGCCGGAACTCATCTACTACTTCGCCTCTTTTGCTGGATCGAGAAGGCGAGGACGTCATCGAGCTGAATGTGTGCTGAACGCGGAGGTGCCGTACGTTCGGTACTTGATCGGGACGGATCGTGAAGGTGTACGACTACATCAACCGCGTTGATAAATGCTTCCGCTTACGGTCTACGAGGGTACGTAGACACACTCTCCCCCTCGTTGCTATGCATCTCCATGGATAGATATTGCGTGTGCGTAGAGTTTTTTTGTTTTCCATGCAACGTTTCCCAACAGTGGTATCAGAGCCAGGTTTATGCATAGATGATATGCACGAGTAGAACACAAATAGTTGTGGGCGGTGATAGTCATACTGCTTACCACCAACATCTTATTTTGATTCGGCGGTATTGTAAGATGAAGCGGCTCGGACCAACCTTACATGTCCATGCACATGAGACCGGTTCCAGCGACTGACATGCAACTTGCTTTGCATAAAGGTGGCTGGCGGGTGTCTGTTTCTCCTACTTTAGTTGAATCAAATTTGATTGCGGTCGGTCCTTGAAGAAGGTTAAAACAGCAAACTTGATAAATCACCGTTGTGGTTTTTGCCGTAGGTAAGAACGGTTCTTGCTAGAAGCCCATAGCAGCCACGTAAAACTTGCAACAACAAAGTAGAGGACGTCTAACTTGTTTTTGCAGGGCATGTTGTGATGTGATATGGTCAAGACATGATGTGATATACGTTATTGTATGAGATGATCATGTTTTGTAACTTATCGGCAACCGACAGGAGCCTTATGGTTGTCTCTTTATTGTATGAAATGCAAGCGCCATGTAATTGCTTTATTTTATTGGTATGCGTTAGCAATAGTTGTAGAAGCAATAGTTGGCAAGACGACCCCGACGCAATGATGGAGATCAAGGTGTCGAGCCGGTGACGATGGAGATCATGACGATGCTTTGGAGATGGAGATCAAAAGCACAAGATGATGATGGCCATATCATGTCACATATTTTGATTGCATGTGATGTTTATCCTTTATGCATCTTATTTTGCTTAGAACGGCGGTAGCATTATAAGATGATCCCTTCACTAAATTTCAAGATAAAAGTGTTCTCCCCGAGTATGCACCATTGCCAAAGTCCATCGTTTCGAAGCACCTCGTGATGATCGGGTGTGATAGACTCTACGTTCACATACAACGGGTGTAAGACAGTTTTGCACATGCAGAATACTTGGGTTAAACTTGATGAGCCTAGCATGTACAGACATGGTCTCGGAACACTGGATACCGAAAGGTCGAACGTGAGTCATATAGTAGATATGATCAACATAGAGATGTTCACCATTGATGACTACCCCATCTCATGTGATGATCGGACATGGGTTAGTTGATTTGGATCATGTATCACATAGATAACTTGAGGGATGTTAATTTAAGTGGGAGTTCATTAGTAATTTGATTAATTGAACTTAATTTATCATGAACTTAGTCTTAATAGTTTTTGCATATCTATGTTGTAGATCAATAGCTCGCAATATAGCTCCCCTATTTTTGATATGTTCCTAGAGAAAGCTAAGTTGAAAGATGATGGTAGCAATAATGCGGACTGGGTCCGTGATCTGAGGATTATCCTCATTGCTGCACAGAAGAATTATGTCCTTGATGCACCGCTAGGTGACAGACCTATTGCAGGAGCAGATGTTGACGTTATGAACATTTGGCAAGCTCAATATGATGACTACTTAATAGTTTAGTGCGCCATGCTTTACGGCTTAGAACCGGGACTTCAAAAATGTTTTGAATGCCACGGAGCATATGAGATGTTCCAAGAGCTGAAATTGGTATTTCAGACTCATGCCCATGTCGAGAGGTATGAGACCTCTGACAAGTACTTTGCCTACAAGATGGAGGAGAATAGCTCAGCCAGTGAGCATGTGCTCAGAATGTCTGGGTACTACAATCGCTTGAATCAAGTGGGAGTTAATCTTCCAGATAAGATAGTGATTGACAGAGTTCTCTAGTCACTATCACCAAGCTACTAGAACTTCGTGATGAACTATAATATGCAAGGGATGACGAAAAATGATTCTCGCGCTCTTCGCGATGCTGAAATCGGTGAAAGTAGAAATCAAGAAAGAGCATCAAATGTTGATTGTTAACAAGACCACTAGTTTCAAGAAAAAGGGCAAGGGAAAGAAAGGGAACTTCAAGAAGAATGGCAAGCAAGTTGCCACTCCTAGCAAGAAGCCCAAAGCTGGACCCAAGCCTGAAACTGAGTGCTTCTACTGCAAAGGAAATGGTCACTGGAAGTGGAACTGCCTCAAATACTTGGCGGTAAGAAGGATGGCAAAGTGAACAAAGGTATATTTGATGTACATGTTATTGATGTGTACCTTACTAGTATTCGTAGTAGCCCCTGGGTATTTGATACTGGTTCAGTTGCTAAGATTAGTAACTCGAAACAGGAGTTGCAGAATAAACAGAGACTAGTTAAGGGCGAGGTGATGATGTGTGTTGGAAGTGATTCCAAGGTTGATACGATCACCATCGCACACTCCCTCTACTTTCGGGATTAGTGTTGAGCCTAAATAAATGTTATTTGGTGTTTGCGTTGAGCATGAACAAGATTAGATCGTGTTTATTGCAATACGGTTATTCATTTAAGTCAGAGAATAATTGTTGTTCTGTTTACGTGAATAAAACCTTCTATGGTCATGCACTCAATGCAAATGGTTTATTGAATCTCGATCGTAGTGATACACATATTCATAATATTGATGCCAAAAGATGCAAAGTTGATAATGATATTGCAACATACTTGTGGCACTGCCGTTTAGGTCATATTGGTGTAAAGCGCATGAAGAAACTCCATGCAGATGGACTTTTGGAATCACTTGATTATGAATCATTTGATACTTGTGAACCATGCCTCATGGGCAAGATGACTAAAACTCCGTTCTCCGGAACAATGGAGCGAGCTAATGACTTATTGGAAATAATACGTACTGATGTATGCAGTCTGATGAGTGTTGAAGCACGCGGCGGGTATCGTTATTTTCTCACCTTCACAGATGATTTCAGTAGGTATGGGTATATCTACTTGATGAAACACAAGTCTGAAATGTTTGAAAAGTTCAAAGAATTTCAGAGTGAAGTGGAGAATCATCGTAACAAGAAAATAAAGTTTCTACGATCTGATCGCGGAGACGAATATTTGACTTACGAGTTTGGCCTTCATTTAAAACAATATGGAATAGTTTCACAACTCATGCCACCTGGAACAACACAGCGTAATGGTGTGTCCGAACGTCGTAACCGTACTTTATTAGATGTGGTGCGTTCTATGATGTCTCTTGCCGATTTGCCACTATCGTTTTGGGGTTATGCATTAGAGACAGCCGCATTCACGTTAAATAGGGCACCGTCTAAATCCATTGAGATGACACCGTATGAACTGTGGTTTGGCAAGAAACCTAAGATGTCGTTTCTTAAAAGTTTGGGGATGCGACGCCTATGTCAAAAGGCTTCAGCCTGATAAGCTCGAACCCAAAGCGGAGAAGTGCGTCTTCATAAGATACCCGAAAGAAACTATTGGGTATACCTTCTACCACAGATCCGAGGGCAAAATCTTTGTTGCTAAGAATGGGTCCTTTCTAGAGAAGGAGTTTCTCTCGAAAGAATTGAGTGGGAGGAAAGTAGAACTTGATGAGGTAGTTGTACCTTCTCTTGAATTGGAAAGTAGTACATCAGAGAAAGCCGTTCCTGTGATGTCTACACCAACCAGAGAGGAACCAAATGATGATGATCATGAAACTTCAGATCAAGTTACTACTGAACCTCGTAGGTCGACCAGAACACGTTCTGCACCAGAGTGGTATGGTAATCCTGTCCTGGAAGTTATGTTGTTAGACAACGGCGAACCTACAAACTATGAAGAAGCTATGATGAGCCCAGATTTCGACAAATGGCTTGAGGCCATGAAATCTGAGATAAGATCCATGTATGACTTTGGTGGATTTGCCCGATGATCAGCAAGCCATAAAGAATAAAATGGATCTTTAAGAGGAAGAGGGACGCTGATGGTAATATCACTGTCTGCAAAGCTCGACTTGTTGTAAAAGGTTTTCGACAAGTTCAAGAGGTTGACTACGATGAGACTTTCTCACCCGTAGCGATGCTTAAGTCTGTCCGAATCATGTTAGCAATTGCCGCATTTTATGAAATCTGGCAAATGGATGTCAAAAACTTGCCATTCCTTAACGGGTTTCTTAAGGAAGAGTTGTATATGATGCAACCGGAAGTTTTTGTCGATCCTAAAGGTGCTAACAAAGTGTGCAAGCTCCAGCGATCCATCTATGGACTGGTGTAAGCATCTCGGAGTTGGAATATACACTTTGATGAGGTGACCAAAGCATATGGTTTTATACAGACTTATGGTGAAGCCTGTATTTACAAGAAAGTGAGTGTGAGCTCTATAGCATTTCTGATATTATATGTGGATGACATATTGTTGATTGGAAATTATATAGAATTTCTGGATAGCATAAAAGGATACTTGAATAAGAATTTTTCAATGAAAGACCTCGGTGAAGCTAATTACATATTGGGCATCAAGATCTATAGGGATAGATCAAGACGCTTGATAGGACTTTCACAAAGCACATACCTTGACAAAGTTTTGAAGAAGTTCAAATTGGACCAGTCAAAGAAAGGGTTCTTGCCTGTGTTGCAAGGTGTGAAATTGAGTAAAGACTCAAAACCCAACCACGACAGAAGATAGAGAGAGAATGAAAGTCATTCCCTATGCCTCAGCCATAGGTTCTATAAAGTATGCCATGCTATGTACCAGACCAGTTGTGTGCCTTGCCATGAGTTTGGCAAGGGGGTACAATAGTGATCCAGGAGTGGATCACTGGACAGCGGTCAAAATTATCCTTAGGTACCTAAAGAGGACTAAGGAAATGTTTCTCGGTTATGGAGGTGATAAAGGGTTCGTCGTAAAGGGTTACGTCGATGCAAGTCTTAACACTAATCCAGATGAGTCTGAGTCTCAATCTGGATACGTATTGAAAGTGGGAGCAATTAGCTAGAGTAGCTCCGTGCAGAGCATTGTAAACATAGAAAATTGCAAAATAAATACAGATCTGAATGTGGCAGACCCGTTGACTAAACCTCTCTCACAAGCAAAACATGATCACACCCTAGTAAACTCTTTGGGTGTTAGTCACATGGTGATGTGAACTATGGGTGTTAATCACATGACGATGTGAACTAGATTATTGACTCTAGTGCAAGTGGGAGACTGAAGGAAATATGCCCTAGAGGCAATAATAATGTTGTTATTTTATATTTCCTTATTCATGATAAAGGTTTATTATTCATGCTAGAATTGTATTGATCGGAAACTTAAATACATGTGTGAATACATAAACAAATACCATGTACCTAGTACGCCTCTACTAGACTAGCTCGTTGATCAAAGATGGTTAAGGTTTCCTAACCATAGACATGTGTTGTCATTTGATAATGGGATCACATCATTAGGAGAATGATGTGATGGACAAGACCCATCCGTTAGCTTAGCATATTGATCGTTCAGTTTATTGCTATTGCTTTCTTGATGACAAATACATATTGCTTCGACTATGAGATTATGCAACTCCCGGATACCCGAGGAATACCTTGTGTGCTATAAAATGTCACAACATAACTGGGTGATCATAAAGATGCTCCACAGGTATCTCCTAAGGTGTTTGTTGAGTTGGCATAGATCGAGATTAGGATTTGTCACTCCGAGTATCGGAGAGGTGTCTCCGGGCCCTCTCGGTAATACACATCATAAGCTTGCAAGAAAATGACCAAGGAGTTAGTTACAAGGTGATGTATTATGGAATGAGTAAAGAGACTTGCCGGTAACGAGATTGAACTAGGTATGAAGATACCGACGATCGAATCTCGGGCAAGTAACATACCGACAGACAAAGGGAATTACGTATGTTGTCATAAGGTTCGACCGATAAAGATCTTCGTAGAATATGTAGGAGCCAATATGGGCTTCCAGGTTCTGCTATTGGTTATTGACCGGAGAGATGTCTCGGTCATGTCTACATAGTTCTCGAACCCGTAGGGTCCGCACGCTTGACATTCGTTGACGATATAGTATTATGTGAGTTATGTATGTTGGTGACCGAATGTTGTTTGGAGTCCCGGATAAGATCACGGACATGACGAGGAGCTCTGGAATGGTCCGGAGGTAAAGATTGATATATGGGATAATAGTGTTTGGTCTCCGGAAGGGTTCCGGAATTCACCGGAAGGGGTTTCAGATGTTTCCCGAAATGTTCTGGTGCGAGAACACTTTATTTGGGCCAAGGGGTAAAGCCCACGAGGTTTTTGGAAAGTGCAAAAGGAAGTTTTGCGGAGACCAGAGGCCAGACGCCATGGACCCTGGCGTCTGGGCCCGGACGCCAGGAACCCTGGCGTCTAGCCCTGGAGTCCGAGAAGGACTCTTGCCTTTCGGGTAAAACCGACTTTGAGGAGGCTTTTACTCCAAGTTTCGACCCCAGGGCTCAACATATAAATAGAGGGGCAGGGCTAGCACCTAAGACACATCAAGATTCACCAAACCGTGTGCCGGCAACCCCGTACCCTCTAGTTTATCCTCCGTCATAGTTTCCATTGTGCTTGGCGAAGCCCTGCGGAGATTGTTCTTCACCACCACCGTCACCACGCCGCCGTGCTGCCGGAACTCATCTACTACTTCGCCTCTCTTGCTGGATCGAGAAGGCGAGGACGTCATCGAGCTGAACGTGTGCTAAACGCGGAGGTGCCGTACGTTCGGTACTTGATCGAGACGGATCGTGAAGGTGTACGGCTACATCAACCGCGTTGATAAACGCTTCCGCTTACGGTCTACGAGGGTACGTAGACACACTCTCCCCCTCATTGTTATGCATCTCCATGGATAGATCTTGCATGTGCATAGAATTTTTTCGGTTTTCCATGCAACGTTTCCCAACACTCTTCCCCTCTCTCCCGGTGGCGCCGGAGTGCCGCTGGGGCAAGGATCGTGACGGTGATCTACATCAACAACCTTGCTACCGTCAACACCAACTTTCCCCCCTCTATGAAGCATTGTAACCTCTCTTCTACCGCTGTAATCTCTACTTAAACATGGTGCTCAACTCTATATATTATTTCCCAATGATCTATGGCTATCTTATGATGTTTGAGTAGATTCATTTTGTCCTATGGGTTGATTGATGATCGTGATTGGTTTGAGTTGTATGTTTTATTTTGGTGCTGTCCTATGGTGCCCTCCATGTCGCGCAAATGTGAGGGATCCCCGCTGTAGGGTGTTGCAATATGTTCATGATTCGCTTATGATGGGTGGCGTGAGTGAGAGAAGCACATACCCGAGTAAGTGGGTTGTTGCGTATGAGAGTAAGGAGGACTTGATACTTAATGCTATTTTTGGGTTTCACCTTAATGATCTTTAGTAGTTGCGGATGCTTGCTAGAGTTCCAATCATAAGTGCATATGATCCAAGTACGGAAAGTATGTTAGCTCATGCCTCTCTCTCATATAAAATTGCAACAATGATTACCGGTTTAGTTATAGATCACCTAGGGACAAATAACCTTCTTGTGTGACAAAATGCTATTTACTAAACAACTAACTTTTATTATCTCGCAAAGCACTCCTAGTTTTATTCTTGCAAGGTAGTTCTAGCATCACACCTACAAAATAATTTCATACTTGTTCTAGGTAAAGCAAACATCAAGTGTGCGTAGAGTTGTATCGGTGGTCGATAGAACTTGAGGGAATTTTTGTTCAACCTTTAGCTCCTCGTTGGGTTCGACACTCTTATTTATCGAAAAAGGCTACAAACGATCCCCTATACTTGTGGTTTATCAGCAACCCTTCCCGCCATGCATTTTCGGGGGAAGAGGACCAGAGGTAGGATATAAAAAGAGGACAGGGTGCCGCCGTAGGGAGAGGCTAGCGAGATTGAGCCATTCACCTGCTAGAGCAATGCTACTTCTTGAGATTGCGTTGGTTTTTCCCTTGAAGAGGAAAAGGTGATGCAGCAAAGTAGAGATAAGTATTTCCCTCAGTTTGAGAATCAAGGTATCAATCCAGTAGGAGGAACACACAAGTCCCCAATGGTTGTACCTACACAAACAAACAAATACTTGCACCAAACACGATAAAGGGGTTGTCAATCCCTTCACGGTTACTTGCAAGGATGAGATCTGATAGAGATAGGTACAAAAGATAAATAAAAGTGCAAAATAAAGTAAGCGTAAATAAATTACAGCAAAGTATTTTTGGGTTTTTATTTTTGTAGATCTAAAAAATAATATGATAAAAATAGACCCGGGGGCCATAGTTTACACTAGAGGCTTCTCCATGCACCCTTCCGTGCAGCCCGGCGGCCGCACCGCTACGGCCTCCTCCTCCCTCGGCTGCCACGGGCTGCCGAACACGCAGACCGCGCTGCTCATGGCGCATGAGCTGCCCCGCTACCGCCCGGCCGACGCCGGCTATGACGCCTGGCTTGGCCGCATCACCAAGCTCGTCAACGCCGCCGGGGACGCCCCAGCGCCCTCCCACTCGCTCCGTACTCCGCCGTCTCGTGCTGGGGACATGGCGCACGGCGCGCCTCCGCCACCTCCCTTGCGCAACGACCTCGACGAGTCCCGGCGTGACGCGCAGCTACTTCTTGAGCTTGCGTTGGTTTTTCTCTTGAAGAGGAAAGGGTGATGCAGCAAAGTAGAGATAAGTATTTTACTCAGTTTGAGAACCAAGGTATCAATCTAGTAGGAGGTACAAGCAAGTCTCCAATCTATGCACCTACACAAACAATCAAACACTTGCACCCACCGCGATGAAGGGGTTGTCAATCCCTTCACGGTCACTTGCAAGGATGAGATCTGATAGAGATAGATATAAAAGATTACTAAAACGTAAAGCAAAGTAAAAACAAATAAATTGCAGCAAGGTATTTTTGGGTTTTTTGGTTTATAGATCTAAAAATATATGATGGAAAATAGACCTGGGGGGCATAGGTTTCACTAGAGGCTTCTCTCTTGAAAGAAAACATACGGTGGGTGAACAAATTACTGTTGAGCAATTGATAGAAAAGCGTAAAGTTATGACGATATCCAAGGCAATGATTATGAATATAGGCATCACATCCGTGTCAAGTAGACCGAAACGATTCTGCATCTACTGCTATTACTCCACACATCGACCGACTCCTGCTTGCATCTAGAGTATTAAGTTCATAAGAACAGAGCAACGCTTTAAGTAAGATGGCATGATGTAGAGGGATAAACTCAAGCAATATGATGAAAACCCCATCTTTTTACCCTTGATGGCAAAAATACAATACGTGCCTCGCTACCCCTACTTTGTCACTGGGTGACGACACCGCAAGATTGAACCCAAAACTAAGCACCTCTCCCATTGCAAGAAAAACCAATCTAGTTGGCCAAACCAAACCGATAATTCAAAGTGAAATACAAAGATATTTAATCATGCATAAAAGAGTTCAGAAAAGACTCAAGTAATATTCATAGAGAATATGATCATAAATCCACAATTCATCGGATCTCGACAAACACACCGCAAAAGAATATTACATCGGATAGAACTCCAAGAACATCGAGGAGAACATTGTATTGAAGATCAAAAAGAGAGAAGAAGCCATCTAGCTACTAGCTATGGACCCGTAGGTCTATGGTAAACTACTCACGCTTCATCGGAAGGGCAATAAGGTTGATGTAGAAGCCCTCCGTGATCGAATCCCCCTCTGGCAGGGTGCCGGAAAAGGCCCCAAGATGGGATCTCACGGGAACAGAGGCTTGCGGTGGCGGAAAAGTATTTTGGTGGACGCTTCTGTTGGTTTGGGAATATTTTAGGATTTATAGAGCTGAGTTGGAGGTCGGTGGACTCCCGAGGGGCCCATAAGCCAGGGGGCGCCCCCCCTAGGGCACGCCCTGAGGGCTTGTGGTTCCCTCGGAACTCTTCTGGCCCTCTCCCCAAGTCTTCTAGGTGTCTTCTGGTCCAAGAAAAATCATCGCGAAAGTTTTATTCCGTTTAGACTCCGTTTGATATTCCTTTTCTGTAAAACTCAATAATAAGGAAAAAAACAGAAACTGGCACTGGGCTCTAGGTTAATAGGTTAGTCCCAAAAATAATATAAAATAGCATATTAATGCATATAAAACATCCAAAATAGATAATATAATAGCATGGAACAATAAAAAATTATAGATACGTTGGGGACGTATCAAGCATCCCCAAGCTTAATTCCTACTCGTCCTCGAGTAGGTAAATGATAAAATAGAATTTTTGATGTGGAATGCTACCTAACATATTTATCCATGTAATCTTCTTTATTGTGGCATGAATATTCAGATCCATAAGATTCAAAACAAAAAGTTTAATATTGACATAAAAACAATAATACTTCAAGCATACTAATAAAGCAATCGTGTCTTCTCAAAATAACATGGCAAAATAAAGTTATCCCTACAAAATCATATAGTCTAGCTATGCTCCATCTTCATCACACAAAGTATTTTATCATGCACAACCCTGATGACAAGGTAAGCAATTGTTTCATACTTTTGGTGTTCTCAAACTTTTTCAACTTTCACGCAATACATGAGCGTGAGCCATGGATATAACACGATAGGTGGAATAGAATATGGTGGTTGTGGAGAAGACAAAAAGAAGGAGAAAGTCTCACATCAACTAGGCGTATTAACGGGCTATGGAGATGCCCATCAATAGATATCAATGTGAGTGAGTAGGGATTGCCATGCAACGGATGCACTAGAGCTATAAGTGTATGAAAGCTCAAAAAGAAACTAAGTGTGTGTGCATCCAACTTACTTGCTCACGAAGACCTAGGGCAATTTGAGGAAGCCCATCATTGGAATATACAAGCCAAGTTCTATAATGAAAAATTCCAACTAGTATATGAAAGTGAAAAAATAGGAGACTCTCTATCATGAAGATCATGGTGCTACTTTGAAGCACAAGTGTGGAAAAAGGATAGTAACATTGTCCCTTCTCTCTTTTCTCTCATTTTTTTTATTTTGGGCTCTTTGGCCTCTTCTTTTTTCTCTTTTTTTTATATTTTTCGTCCGGAGTCTCATCCCGACTTGTGGGGGAATCATAGCCTCCATCATCCTTTCCTCACATGGGACAATGCTCTAATAATGATGATCATCACACTTTTATTTACTTACAACTCAAGAATTACAACTCGATACTAGAACAAAGTATGACTCTATATGAATGCCTTCAGCGGTGTACCGGGATGTGCAATGATCAAGAGTGACATGTATAAAAAATATGAACGGTGGCTTTGCCACAAATACTATGCCAACTACATGATCATGCAAAGCAATATGACAATGATGGTGCGTGTCATAATAAACGGAATGGTGGAAGTTGCATGGCAATATATCTCGGAATGGCTATGGAAATGCCATAATAGGTAGGTATGGTGGCTGTTTTGAGGAAGGTATATGGTGGGTTTAATGCACCGGCGAAAGTTGTGTGGTACTAGAGAGGCTAGCAATGGTGGAAGGGTGAGAGTGCGTATAATCCATGGACTCAACATTAGTCATAAAGAACTCATATACTTATTGCAAAAATTTATTAGCTATCGAAACAAAGTACTACACGCATGCTCCTAGGGGAACAGATTGGTAGGAAAAGACCATCGCTCGTCCCCAACCGCCACTCATAAGGAAGACAATCAAAAAATAAATCATGCTCCGACTTCATCACATAACGGTTCACCATACGTGCATGCTACGGGAATCACAAACTTTTAACACAAGTATTTCTACCAATCCACAATTACTCACTAGCATGACTCTAATATCACCATCTTTATATCTCAAAACAAATGCAAGGAATCAAACTTCTCATAGTATTCAATGCTCTTTATATGGAAGTTTTATTATATCCCTCCTGGATGCCCATCATATTAGGACTAAATTCATAACGCAAGCAAATTACCATGTTGTTTAGAGACTCTCAAAATAATATAAGTGAAGCATGAGAGTTCAACAATTTCTTTAAAATAAAGCCACCGCCGTGCTCTGAAAAGATATAAGTGAAGCACTAGAGCATATTGCCTAGCTCAAAAGATATAAGTGAAGCACATAGAGTATTCTAATAAATTCACGATTCATGTGTGTCCCTCTCAAAAGGTGTGTACAGCAAGGATGATTGTGGCAAACTAAAAAGTAAAGACTCATATCATACAAGACACTCTAAGCAAAACACATATCATGTGGCGAATAAAAATATAGCCTCAAGTAAATTTACTGATGGATCGAAGACGAAAGAGGGGATGCCATCCGGGGCATCCCCAAGCTTAGATGCTTGGTTGTCCTTGAATATTACCTTGGGGTGCCTTGGGCATCCCCAAGCTTAGGATATTGCCACTCCTTATTCCATAGTCCATCAAATCTTTACCCAAAACTTGAAAACTTCACAACACAAAACGCAACAGAAAACTCATGAGATCCGTTAGTATAAAAATATAAATCACCACTTTTGGTACTGTTGTGAACTCATTCTTTATTTCTATTGGTGTAATATCTACTGTATTCCAATTTCTCCATGGTTCATGCCCCCCGATACTACCCATAGATTCATCAAAATGAGCAAACAACACATAGAAAACAGAATCTGTCAAAAACAGAACAGTCTGCGAAGATCTGAATTGTTTTCACACTTATGTAACTCCAAATATTATGAACAATTAGGAAAACATAGGAAATTTTTATATCAATCTTTTAAAAAAAAATCAGAGTTTTTCCACGCTCCAGTAAATTTAAACAATTATGCTACTGGACGCAAAAGTTTCTGTTTTTCAGCAAAATCAAATCAACTATCGCCATAGATCATCCCAAAGGTCTTACTTGGCTCAAACACTAATTAAAACACTAAAACACAATTACTACAGAAGTAATAATGTGTTTACTCATAAAAACAGAAGAAAAAAATATTTTGCTATCTCCCAACAAGCGCTTTTCTTTAAAGCCTTTTAGCTAGGCGTTGATAATTTTAATGATACTCACATGAAAAATAGCAATTGAAACACGAAGAGAGCATCATGTAGCATGTGAAAAACAAGTTTAAGTCTAACATACTTCCTATGCATAGGCATTTTATAAGCAAACAAATTATCAAGACGAGCAAAAACTAGCATATGCAAGGAAGAAGAAAGAAACAATAGCGATCTCAACACAACGAGAGGTAAATTAGTAACATGAAAATTTCTACAACCATATTTTCCTCTCTCATAATAATTACATGTAGGATCATAATCAAATTCAACGAAATAGCCATCACATAAAATTTTCTCTTCATGATCCATATGCATGCAAAGTTGACACTCTTCCAAAATAGTGGGATCAACATAAAATAAAGTCATTACTTCTCCAAGCCCAATTTTATCAAAAATTTCATAAGATTGATCAATCTCCAAAGTAGTGGGATCATTATTTCCTAAAGTTGACACTCTTCCAAACCCACTTTCAATATTATTGCAAACATTATTATCCATATCATATTCATCATGAGGCTTAAACAAATTTTCAAGATCATAAGAAGCATTATCACCCCAATCATGATCATTGCAATAAGTAGTGGACATAGCAAAATTAGCATCCCCAAGCTTAGGGTTTTGCATATTATTAGCACAATTGATATTAATAGAATCGATAACATCATTGCAATCATGCTTTTCATTCAAGGAGCTATCATGAATCACTTCATAAATTTCATCACAATTTTCAGATTCACAAATTTCAAGCAAAACTTCATAAAGATAATCTAGTGCACGCAACTCACTAGCAATTGGTTCATCATAATTGGATCTCTTAAAAAGATTAGCAAGTGGATGAGGATCCATAAAATTTTTGCTTTCTGATTTTCAATAAATACACAATTATTCCAACTGAACAAGCAAACAAACCAAGTAAGACATAAAGGCAAACGAAAAGAAGGCGAAAGAAGGGCGAATAAAAAGGCAAATATTTTTGTGATTTTCCGAAAACGTTTTAGAAGTGGGGGAGAGGAAAACAAGAGGCAAATGGCAAATAATGTAATGCAAGAGATGAGAGTTAATGGTAGGTATTTGGTAGGCTTGATGTAGAACCTCCCCGGCAACGGCGCTAGAAATTCTTCCTGCTACTTCTTGAGCTTGCGTTGGTTTTTCCCTTGAAGAGAAAAGGGTGATGCAGCAAAGTAGATATAAGTATTTCCCTCAGTTTGAGAACCAAGGTATCAATCCAGTAGGAGGTACAAGCAAGTCTCCAATCTATGCACCTGCACAAACAATCAAACACTTGCACCCAACGCGATAAAGGGGTTGTCAATCCCTTCACGGTCACTTGCAAGGATGAGATCTGATAGAGATAGATATAAAAGATTACTAAAACATAAAACAAAGTAAAAAACAAATAAATTGCAGCAAGATATTTTTGGGTTTTTTGGTTTATAGATCTGAAAATATATGATGGAAAATAGACCCGGGGGCCATAGGTTTCACTAGAGGCTTCTCTCTTGAAAGAAAACATACGGTGGGTGAGCAAATTACTATCAAGCAATTGATAGAAAAGCGCAAAGTTATTATGATATCCAAGGCAATGATTATGAATATAGGCATCACGTCCGTGTCAAGTAGACCAAAACGATTCTGCATCTACTACTATTACTCCACACATCGACCGACTCCTGCCTGCATCTAGAGTATTAAGTTCATAAGAACAGAGCAACACTTTAAGTAAGATGACATGATGTAGAGGGATAAACTCAAGCAATATGATGAAAACCCCATCTTTTAACCCTTGATGGCAACAATACAATACGTGCCTCGCTACCCCTACTTTGTCACTGGGTGACGACACCGCAAGATTGAACCCAAAACTAAGCACCTCTCCCATTGCAAGAAAAACCAATCTAGTTGGCCAAACCAAACCGATAATTCGAAGAGAAATACAAAGATATTTAATCATGCATAAAAGAGTTCAGAAAAGACTCAAATAATATTCATAGATAATCTGATCATAAATCCACAATTCATTGGATCTCGACAAACACACCGCAAAAGAATATTACATCGGATAGAACTCCAAGAACATCGAGGAGAACATTGTATTGAAGATCAAAAAGAGAGAAGAAGCCATCTAGCTACTAGCTATGGACCCGTAGGTCTGTGGTAAACTACTCACGCTTCATCGGAAGGGCAATAAGGTTGATGTAGAAGCCCTCCGTGATCGAATCCCCCTCCGGCAGGGTGTCGAAAAAGGCCCCAAGATGGGATCTCACTGGAACAGAGGCTTGCGGCGGCGGAAAAGTATTTTGGTGGACGCTTCTGTTGGTTTGGGAATATTTTAGGATTCATAGAGCTGAGTTGGAGGTCGGTGGACTCCCGAGGGGCCCACAAGCCAGGGGCGCGCCCCCCTAGGGCGCGCCCTGAGGGCTTGTGGTTCCCTCGGGACTCTTCTGGCCCTCTCCCCAAGTTTTCTGGGTGTCTTCTGGTCCAAGAAAAATCATCGCGAAAGTTTTATTCCGTTTGATATTCCTTTTCTGTAAAACTCAAAAATAAGAAAAAAAAACAGAAACTGGCACTGGGCTCTAGGTTAATTGGTTAGTCCCAAAAATAATACTCCCTCCGTCCCAAAATAAGTGACTCAACTTTGTACTAACTTCTTATTTTGGGACGGAGGGAGTGTAAAATAGCATATTAATGCATATAAAACATCCAAAACAGATAATATAATAGCATGGAACAATAAAAAATTATAGATACGTTGGGGACGTATCACGCGCGTCCACGAGACCCGCCCCGTGGAGCGCCGCATCCGGCCCAAGATGAGGCCAGCTGCCAGATCATCCATCGTGCGCCGCCTGACGCGCACGTGCTCCTCGAGCAGCAGCGTGAGCGCCAAGACCGGATTGTCCAAGAGGTCGCGGCAGCCAGGCGCCAGAACCGGGCCGCCCTCACGCGCGGCGTTCCTTCAAGCAGTGTGGGCTGCCGGGCTTTCACTCGCGAGTTGCGCCGGGTGGTTTGGCCCGTCAAATTCAAGCCGAAGCTGCCCCCGCGCTACGACGGCATCCCCGACCCCACGTAGTTCCTCCAGTTCTACGCGCTAAGTATCGAGGCGGCGAACGGCGACGACAAGGTCATGGCAAACTGGTTCCCCATGGCCCTCAAGGACGGTGCGCGCTCCTGGCTCATGAACCTGCCCGAGGAGTCGATCTCCTCGTGGAGCGAGCTCTGTGAGCAGTTCATTTCTAACTTCAAGGGCACACACGATCGCGCCCTCACCGTCAACAACCTGCGGCGCGTGAAGCAGCGCCGTGGCGAGACCCTCCGAAGTACATCCAGCACTTTAGCTAGGTGCGCCACAAGATCCCACGCACCTCAAATGAAGCCATCATCTTGGCGTTCTCCATGAGCGTCACGGACATCAGGATGCGCGAGAAGCTCGCCATCAATGACGACCTGAGCTCGGCGCTGGAGTTGTTCAACCTCGCCGACAAGTGCGGCAAGGCCGAAGAAGGTCGCCTCTTCATCCACAACGACCCCGACGCCACGCTCGACGACAGCAAGACCAAGGGCAAGGAGGTCAAGCACAAGGGCCCTGCCGTGTTGGCAGCGGAGCCCGAGCAGAAGCGCGGTCGCGACCGCGATGAGCCCGAGAAGGACAACCGCCTGTTCTGCACCACAATGTGCGCACTCACAACACCGAAGACTGCCAGGAGCTCAAGTCACTCCGCGATGAGCGCTTGGGCTGCCGTGGAGACCGCAACGACCACGATGCCGGCCGTGGAGGCGGCCGTGGCGGCGGCCGATGGGACAGCCGCAACGGCAACCAGCGTCAGGCCTGGCACGACCAGGCTCATGAGGGCACCTGGCGCGATCGGCCTCATGAGGGCGCCTGGCGCGATCAGCCTCGTGAGGCGCACCCTCAGGCCAACACTGACCTTCCGCCACTACCGCCGCCGCCCAGAAGGAATGACACCAATCAACATGACGAGGGGGCTAGGGGCTACCAGGAGCCTCACGCGGTAGCCTGCATCCTTGGCGGAGCTCAGGCCCCCACGTCCAATCACATCTTGAAGCAGTTCTCTCACGAGGTGAATGCCGCCCTCCCGAGGCTCGAGTCTGCGCAACCCCTCAAGTGGTCACAGTACGCCATCACCTTCGACTCCAAGGACCACCTCAAGTGCACGGCCACTGCCGACGCGCTCCCCTTGCTGTGCGTCCCCACCATCAGCAACGTCGCTGTCACCAAGACCCTCATCGATGGGGGCGCCGGCCTCAACATGATCTCCATCAGGACCTTCGAGATGCTCCAAGTGCCCTACGACCAGCTGATGCCTACCAGGCCCTTCTCCGGGGTGACCGATGGGTCTACCATCCCCTTGGGGCAAGTGTGCCTTCCTCTCACCTTCGGCACCCACGTCAACTACCAAACTGAGCTCATCGACTTCGACGTGACCCACATCGGCCTCCCGTACAACGCCATCCTGGGATACCCAGCACTCGCCAAGTTCATGGCGGTGACCCACCACGGCTACAACATCCTCAAGATGCATGGCTGCAGCGACGTCATCACCGTCGCTTGTGACGAGAAGGACGCGGTCTGCTACCTCGAGCATGCCTACCGTGCCGCAGCAGCTGAGAATTCTGATGATGGGGACGTCGCCGGGCCTCCTAGGGCCGCTCCCGCCAAGAAGAAGCAGCTGCTCCCCAAGGACCGCCCCGAAGCGAAGAAGGCATCGGCCGGCGTCGGCAGCCAGGGTCCTGCCCTCGCTACCGGAGCTTGCCCTCCTCCAGCATAGGAAGGCGCGTCCGGCACCTTCCTTCGGACGGGCTCGAGGGCTTTCTCCTGGAAAGCATCCGACCTGACCGGCGCACCGAGGGAGGTGTTTGGGCACCACTTGGAGGCGTGCCTTAACGCGCGTACCCTCAAGCAAGGAGCACAGCACCAAGCGTCAGGGTCACAAGAGCCCATCCCCCAGGAGATTTACAAGCCGCAAGAAGCTCGGGCCATCTGTGGCGAGCGTCGCCCTGCGCGTTCCACCAACCCAGTTGTCGTCCCCGAGAAGAGAGGCAAGGTGCGGCCTCGGTAGCCCATCGGCCCCTGAGAGGCGAGCCTCCGCAGTACGCTTCGTCAAGCAACCCGATGCTCCTACATCAGCATGTCGCCAGGTGATTTTTTGGTTTGTTCAAATTGAGGGCGCCCCACGGATTGCATCATCCTCAAGCTGGCCAGGGTCCGTCCCTGCAGCCACTTCACCTTTTGGTCGTGTAGCGAATCTGGTTATGCCCTATTGAATTTATGCTACTCGCTTAATCATGTGTTCGATGCCACACCACCATCGAGAGCGTTGCACCCTAGCGACTCTTCTCCTGACCGTCCCATGAGCGGGGGCTGGGCACGGCGCCTGTGCTCGGGTCCGTCCCTGCAGTGTTGATAAATCCAAGCGATCGAGCTCTGGCTCGCGGGCCTGCTCCCATGCACGTCACCTCACTGAGATCCTTGGTGCCTCATCTCCTCATGGAATAGACACGAGCAAGTGGGCAAGGGCGTGCCTACCCCCCGTGTTCCAAGCTTTCATTACTATGAGTTCGATGCTTCGCCACCTTGGGTGTCGTGCTCCCGTGGCTCCTTTCCTGACCATTCCATGAAAAAGGGTTCGACACGGCGTCTGTGCTCGGGTCCGTCCCTGCAGCGTCGCTAAATCTAAGTGATCGAGCTCTGGCTGGCGGGCCAGACCCGTGCACGTCACCTCATTCAGGTCATTAGTGCCCAATCCTTTCGTGCAATGGTCCCGAGAGAGCCATCGGGCATGCCCATGTCGCAGGTTTTGTCAGTATGCAGCTACATCAAGAGCCAGGCGCAGACCGCCTGGAGACCGAGGAAGGAGTTCCTAAGCCCAGTGCCTGGAACATCCGATGCATCCACAAGTTCTGCCCGTGCACGTCACGCGTACGAATGAAATGGGGCTGTACACGCCCCAGAGACTCTTGACAGAGCTCCCGCCCACGCCCCAGTGGAAGCCCCATGCTTCGCGTTGGCGGAACGATTAGACAGTGATCATGCCCACGCCCAAGTGGAAGCCCCATGCTCCGCGCTGGCGGTATAATCAGTTGAGGTCACCCCACAGGCCCTGCCGATCTCACGCAAATCTGTGCCGGGCACGGCGGTCGCTTATCTCTCCCACGGCACACGCTCGCAACTTCCCCCTGCGCATCACGCGAGCAGGGGCTGGACATGGTGCCTGTGCTCGGGTCAGTCCCAGCAGTGCTGAAAAACCCAAGCGAGCAGGCTCTGGCTGGCGGGCCTGCCCCCGTACACGTCACCCCACCAAGGCCCTTGGTGTCTGGTCCCCTCGCGTAATGCCCATGAGCAAGTTAGCGAGCGTGCGCCGCTCCTTTGAGATGGAATTTTTTGTGCACGGGTTCCCTCGGGGGCACATCGATTGGGAGGTCTCGCGAGGTGCACCCTGCAAGCAATGAACCACCCGGCGCTGCAAAAAGCTAAGTATGAACACCTCCTGGGCGGCCTTGTTAATGCTAACGGTTTTTCCTCAAGCGGGGCGCTCGTGCGTCAAGGGGGACTCCTGAGCATCGCGCCTCAGGAGCCTTCACCAGCTCCCAGAGCCCCTCACCTCGTGGCCTTGTCTAGACATTGCGACCTAACATCCCAGCGACAGCTGAGGTCCGCACGGGGCTGGGCCCTGCTGACGTAGAGTGCAAAGGCAAGCAAAAGGAAAAATGAGCATAGAAAGGAAGCCCCACGAGGTCACGGGCATTCATTACAAGCATCAAGTGTTTAAACAAATAAAACCATCATTTCACGCCTCCACGAGGTAGAATCAGTCTATTGCAGGATAATAAAGGGGAGCTTTAAGAAGAAGCGTCATCACCGCCATTGTCGTCGGCCGCCACGGCCTCGCCGGAGCCCTCGCCGCCGATGCAGGAGAACTTCCCAAGCAGCACGTCCATGTAGCCTTCCACGGCCTCCGCAAGGCCATCACGGAGTTCTTCGGGAACGAGCCCTATCACCTTGCCGAAGTCAAAGTCGGGGTCGCTGTGGATAAGGTGGCTGAAGACGCGAGTCGCTGCCAAAGAGAAGAGGTCGTGGCACTCTTCCTCGAGGACATCGTCCACCTTCCGGGCCCTGTCCTCAAGCCGTTGCACGAGCTTGGAGGAGAATTCGGCGTAATCAGCATTGCAGGGCACAAGAGTGGTCTCGAGCTTCTCCCTGCAGATGGAGCACAGGGCGTCGCAGGCTCAAAGCTCGAGAGAGGGGAGTGCCGTGGGGCATTCGGGTTGCCGCCCCCGGTTCGCGTCAAGCGCCGCCTTGAGCTCGGTGATCTTTTGCTGGAATTTCTTGCGCTCCGCATCGGAGGCGTCCTTTTGCAGCTTCAATTCCTTGCTATGCTCCCCGGCGAGCCATGAGCACTCGGCAGCTGCCTTCGCATCGGCGTCTGCTTGGACCTTCTTCTCCTTGGCCTTCAGCTGGGCGTTGGCCTCAGAGACGTCCTTGGCATGGGCCTCTTGAGCATCGGTCACCTGGCGCCCCAGCGTCTCCAGACGCTCGCGTTCCGCGGCCTACTCAATCGTCATGTTTGCCAGGTAAAACTCCCGGGCTTTGAGGTTGTCTTCCCGCAGCTGGACCCGCTACGTATGTGCAGCCCGCTCATCCTGGAACGCCTTCAGGCCAGCTTCCGCCTCCTCGCGGCGCTTGGTGGCCGCCTCGGCCTCAGCAAATGCGCTCTCGCGAGCCGCCTTCACCTCGGTGGCTTCCTTCTCGCTCCTCGCAATGGCAGCCTCGGTCTCGTGCTAGCCCGCCTTCGCGACGACGTCAAGCTGGTGCCACCCAGCTGCAAGCCTCAGGCGCTCCTTGGCGAGGCGTGCCTCGGCATCCTGGAGGTCTGCCCTGAGCCGATCGAGCGTGGCCTGGGCGTCGGTCAAGGCCCCGCGCCTGAGCAAGGCACTGCAGCTCACGAGCGTGAGGGTCCGTCTCGGGTTGAGCGTCTTGATGGCCACAGTCGTCATGGTCGAAGAGGCCCCGACGATTCTCGCCTGGGGCGCAGGGGGCTCCGAGAATTCCCCAACTTTCAGCCGTCGCGGCGCGCCCGAGGGACTCATCGTGTCAGTTTTCGGAGCTTCGCGGGTGGGCGTGACCAGAGAGTCTTCCGTGGCACGCTCCATGTCGCTCACCGCTGCGGTGGTGAGAGCGGTTGGCGGGGTCTTGGGCGCCTCGCCCTCCCCCATCGCCGCACCCTCCTCCGCGTCAGGCCCCGCGAGGGGCGCGCCCCCGCTCCCGGGGAGTAGCACTTGGGTCCGGTCTGCCATGGCCTTGGTGGTCGAACCCTCTCGTGGCTCCGGAAGGGGGCTTGGCGCCTCCGCGACACTCGAGCGCCCTGTCGTGGCGTCAAAGCAGTGCAAGGCCTCCCCGCACCCCCCGGGGCTCCTTTCGGGTGGCGACGCCACTTTCGGGGTGGAGGCCGCCTTTGTTCCGACCGTCTTCTTCCTCTTTTTCTCCTGGCCACCGCCGAGGCGCCTTCGCGAGCAAGAGGTCAGCCCGGGTCAGACGAGGTTACAAGCAGGAGGCGCAATAGTAAATCCGAGTACTTACTCGTCTCTGGCGGCCCATTTCCTCTTCTTCTCTGCGACGGACAACGCATCATCGCCGCCCGCGTGCATCGCCCCAGCACTGTCCGCAGGGCCCTCGGGATGGTCCCCGGCGAGTCCAGCTGCGTTGTCACCCTTCCTGAGGGCCTGGGAAGCCCCCTGGAGGGACTCGGCTGCCAAGGGCTTGGTCGCCATCTCGCCGGGGTTAGCCCCCGCCGCGGGCGGCTGAGCAGCCGCGGTGTCGGACCTTGCCCTTCTGGCCGCATCAATGGGTCGAGGGGGCACCGCTGGGGGCTGCTCGTCGGCGGTGTTGTCGTCCTCGAAATCGCAAAGGAACTTACGATGGGAGCACGGCGGCGCCCGGGCAGCATCATCCGCTTCCGTAGTCTCCTCCGAGTCTTCGTCGCTGTCACTATCGCTGGGATCCAGCACCACCATGAAGGGGTTCCCGCGAGGCCCGCCGTGGTCGTTCGGCACGAGCCCCCCATTGATCGAAGATGGGCATCTCCGCGACCAACTCTGCCCTCTCCTGGTAGCAGTACAGCGGGAGCGCTTCCTCAGGAAGGTCCTCCGTGGTGTTGTCGAGTAGGGTCGCCAGGACCCCGTCCAACTCCTCAGGCGTCAGGCCGCCGGCGTGCAGCCTCACTGCATCCTCCGCGCTGGTGTACTCCCACATTGGTCGTGTATGCTCCTGGAGCGGCGCAATGCGCCGCCATAGATACTCCTTGATGACCATCGACCCCGACAGCTTCGCGGCCCGGTGCGCGACCATTCGCTCCATTACAGGCTCCGCCCTCGGGTTGGTGAGCTTCTCGTGCCCCCATCCAGGGTTCTGGGCGGCCCGGACGGCTTGGAGCATCAGGAGCGGGCTAGTCCGGCACGCGTCCATAAAGACCCAGCGCTGCCGGTAGCTTTCCACCTTCTTCCCGGCCTTCAAGTGGATGATGTCATCCTCCATCGCCTTGATGGCAAGAAAGGAGACACACTCGGAGCATTGATCCACGGCGGTGAAGCGCAGGCTAAAAAAGTGGCGAAAGAGCACCACCGAGGGCTTCACGCCCACAAAGGCCTCACAGTAGAAGGCAAATATGGCCAGGAGGAGGATGGAGTTGGGTTGCAAATGAAGGGCGTGGATCCGGTAATGAGAGGGGATGGCGTAGAAGAACTCCGAGAATGGCGGAACTAACCCGACAAAGACACTGTGGAGGAAGAAGGGGTAGGTAGACTCCCCCAGGCCGCTCCACGGTTGCGGGCCTGGTCAGATCTTAGTCGCCTGCCCTTCGTTATGGTCACGGGCCACCATCGGGAGCACCGGGTCCAGGTCATCCGCGCTGGCGATGGAGGAGCACGAGAGCGCCGCCCGACGGCGGACGGGCTCGCGGCCGAGGCCGTCGGCTTCGCCTTCTTGCCGGCGGGCGCTATTCGCGCGTCGTGGAGTTGCGAGCGAAGGGAGGCGCGGGAAGGTGGATGCATGACAAGGAAGGCAATGATGGCCTCGCGCCGCGCGCTGGCAGGCTTTATGTCAGCCTGGGTAGTTGCCGAGGCGTCACGGGAGAAGTGGGGGCGCCCCACATCCCGTCGTGCGCCACGCGTCGAGCCTGGCCCGCAGGCGGTTAGGGCCTGCCACTAGTGGAAAAACGGCTAGCCACAACTTTCGTTAGTGGCGCGCCAGTTTTAATCCACGCCACCACTATTTTTTTAATAGTGGTGGCGTCGGCATATTTGGTACGCCATCAGTAATTGGTTACTGGTGGCGTGGCATTAAAAATTCACGTCACTAGTATTTGGGATCCAACAATCTCGACTTACATATGTTACTGGTGGCGTATCAGTATTTTTCACGCCATTACTATTGTGCCTACTGGTGGCGTCGGACTAATCTGCACGCCACCAATAAATGGACCAAATTGTTCAAAAAGAAAAAAAAATGGACAAGTTACTGATGGTGTGTACTGTTCATCCCAGGCCACCAATAATCTGTGCAGCCCACGCCAGCATAAATAGCTGGAAAATGGGCTTGGCCTATTTGCTTATTGGGCTCAAGAAAACAACCCACTCTCCCTCACGTAGCTCTCTCTCTCTCTCTCTCTCTCTCTCTCTCTCTCTCTCCAAATTGAAGCCCAAGCCAAAACTAAAAAAAGAACGAGAGAAGTTTTTCAAAATAAAAAAGAACGAGAGAGAGAAGAGACCGAGCGACCCTCTCTGCTTCTCCCGCAGCCGCCGGCGACCCACCTCTCGAAGCCTGCCGTCGGCCGGCGCCTCTGCTCCTCCCCTCCGCTACCTCAGCCAACGCCTAGATCCGCCCCCATCGAGCACCACAGCCAGCCCTATCTGCCTCCCGCGAGCCCTCTCTCCCCAAGAGACCCCTCTCTGCAGCCACAAACGGCGGCCGATTCCGGCGATGTCCGGTGGCCATGGCCGGCGCGCAGCACATCCCCGAGCTCGCATCCCTCCGCTGCGTCATCTCCTCCGGCCAGATTCGTCGCTCCCGGCCTCCATCGCTCGTGCCCAACCCCTCCCCGTGGCTAGGGTTTCGGGCATGGCGTCGCCTTCATCGTCGGCGCGGCTCCGGTGTCCCTGGCGGCTCCTCTCCGACGAAGGTTGTGCACATCATCAGCTACAAAAATGCCATGGTGAGCTACTCTCCTTCCTTAGTTCTCTGAAATTCTGAAATTCTAAAATTAAGTGCCCTTTTGTTCATGTCTTGCTGTTTAGATCATGAAACTTTATAGTAAGTCTGTTTCTTGCAATTGGAAGGAACGTATTAGTTGATTCTACTACATATAGTTGTTGGTTTTAGAACGTAAAACAAATCACCAATGAGCTTACATATTGTTGTTTGTAAACTTTTCAAGTGTACGTATCTTTAATAGTTTATCACATCGTGTTATCTTTCTTTTTTCATTTTCTTACTTAACTCTTAAAGATTAACACGGTATGCAAAGAGAGAGGAAAGACGAGGAAAGCAAGCTAACTGAATGACCACAAGTGAATGCATAAGATGATATGATATGAAGGTATGTTATGTGTGTACATGTGCATACTGATTCTGACTTGGTGTGTGTACTTGATAATAATGTAAGTGCTTGGATCAATTGCTTCTTCGGCTTTATTGCTTCTGTTTGTACTTAAGAGGAAATTTCAAGCTAAGAGTTAGAGAGCTAGCTTGCACAGAAGATGTTAACGCTGTTTTGATATCTTGAAATGTCTCCTCTTCTGCTTTCCTAGTACTAGTCCTAAGTACATGATCTACTAGTCGAGTCACACTTGTGAAATCCATTGAACACTTGTGAAATACATTGTGATTTGGTTTGAATGAGATCACCAATGACAAGCTTTTGTTTTAAATGAGGTCTAAGTGGCATGTTTTGTATCTAGTTTTGCCATTTTATGACAAGTCTTTAGTCTGAAAAACTGTTTACTGAAACTGTCGCAAATCTGGTTCGCTATATCTAACTGTAAATGCTATTGAAAATTCTTGTCTGTCTTATATATAATATATCACTGTTAATTTTTTTGAAACTTCTTGTATGTGCTACGCCTTGCAATTCTACCAAGTGCAACCTGTACTTCTCTTTAGAACAGGTTGATACCAGTTTTCTAAACCTGTACTTGTTTTTAGCCAATGCTAATGTATAGAATGTGCCGTAGTGCACCAAGGATAGCAAGTACAGTTACATCTAGCTATCTCACTTTAATTGCAATCTTTGTGTAAGTTATATTGTGAACTAGAACCAATGCAAAATAATTCTAAATTCTAATAAGATTTATATCCGAGAAGAGCATGTTGAAATAAGCCTTTGCTTATACTAATCTTAAACTCACAGTATAACTGAGAAGTTGTTGTATTAGGTTTAACCATTTATTTCCTCAATGCACATATAAGACATTGTTGCCTCTCCCTGTATATAATTTAGTCAGTGAAAAAACTACAATTATACCAGCCATATAAGAAAAATGATTCTCAGTACATTGATCTAGGAGCATTAGTTTTAGTCAGACCTAAACTAGTCCAAAATAGAATCTAGGAGCAGATTGTGATATCGACATGGGGTTATGACGATGATGTCCTTGACAAGGGGATGTAGCGATGATGACATCGACATGGTGGTGCGGTGGTGGCGGCAACGACGATGACGGCATCAACACAGGGCTACAACAGCGACGACGATGATGTCGGCATCAACACGGGGCTACGACGGCGGCGACGACAACAGCCACATTGTAGAACTGTATGAATTGTATAACTGATTTGAATATATGGATGAATGTATAAATATTTGGATGCATGGACGAATTGTATAATTGATTTTTTTTAAATCTGGAAATACTTAGTGGTGGCGTTGGAGGTTATGTGAACGTTGCTACTACTAGTATATAGTAGTGACGTGGTATGTGTGCCCACGCCATTGCTATTTCACATAGTGATGGCGTGAGTGAACAGTGCCACGCCACCAGTATGTAAAATACCAATGACGTGGGGCCTGACGCCATCGGTATTTTGTTAACAATGGCGCCATATTAGTGGCGTCGGGTGTGTATGCCAGCAAGACCCTTTTTAGAACGCCGACACTAGGCTTTTTTGCACTAGTGTGCGGTGTTTCGCACCCCAGCAGGCGGAGTCGTGCGCGCCACGGGCCCGGGGGCTACTGTCGGGCCCGTGGGACTGGAAGTACCCAGGCCCGTCTACCTGTGGCCCAATGCGCGGCGCATATCTTGGGCCTAGCGGATGGCCCACCACTGAACTTCACGAGCAAGATCCTCGCGAAGCCCTTGCCTCGTGCGGCACACGTCAGCAGACGCCCCAAGCGGATTGAAGGCGTCACCAGGAGCCTCGCAAGGCTCTCTCGCGAGGCGGTCTCCCGATGCTGCCTCCCGAGGCCCCTCGCGGAGGAGAATCAGTCAAGAGCAGCTCAGCGGGGTCGTGCGGCCTTGTGCCTTAACGTGGGTGACGCGCGCGACGACGAACTGCGCCAGAGACCGCGCCAGCAGGCGCGGATGTGGAGGCTTGTCTCTTTCGTGCTAAGGGAGCAAGGCCAGCACGCCGGTTCCCAAAGCAACCCCCAAAGGTTGCCTGATTGGTGCTAGAAGACCAAGACGACGGGCGCGCGGGGCGGAGGTCATCGCCGAGCTGTTAGGCGATGGACCTCGATCTAGTTTCTCACACTCACAGGATAGCTTACAGAGTTTCACTTTGTCTTGTGGGAAGGGAAAGAAGAAAGCAAAAGCAAAAAGGAAAGCCGTGCCGTGCCGATGCCTGATCCTACTGGATGCCCTCCCAGTCGCGCTGCCTTTCTTAAATAGAGTTCACCCACTCTGGGCCTACGAACCGGTGATTCGGATGCTTGATCCGAGGTGGCTTGGCGATGACGCGCTCCTGCCCCTGATTGGTTGTAGGTCGAGTTTCTGCTGCCATGTTGTCCTGCCTGTCTGACCTGGCCACATCCTGACTGTCGGTGGGTGCTTCTGTACTTGGGACGCTGACATCCCCTGCTTCTTGAGAGCACGCTTGTCCCCAAGCTGCTACTGACGGGTAGCGCCCTTTGAGAGCAAGAGCATCCTCCCACGACACGTCCAGCAGCTCGGAATCTGACCAACGCACCAAGTATTGTTCGCGGCGACCAGAAGGAGTTTGCCGCCAACGCTTGTCCAGGAGCTCTACCGGTAATAGTTCAGAAGAACGAGGGATCGGCAGAGTAGTTGATGCAGAAGTACCTGGTGAGAGCGCTTGCCGCAGTTGAGAGACATGGAAGACAGGATGTATTCGCGATTGCGGAGGCAGCTCCAATTCATATGCCACAGGATTGATCCGGCGTAACACCTTGAACGGACCAAAATACCTGAATGCGAGCTTGTGGTTGGCTCGGCGATGCACTGAAGATTGCACATACGGCTGTAACTTAACAAACACTGCGTCCCCCACGGTGAACTCCCGTTCAGACCGTTTTTTGTCTGCCTGCACCTTCATAATGTGACGTGCACAATGCAGATGCTGCTTGAGTACTTGTTGCATTGTCTTCCTTTCCTCCAGCCAGTCTTTCAGTGCTGGTATTTTACACACCGATGCTGCCTCGATCCCCCAGTGTCGTGGTTCATGTCCATACAGTGCTTGGAACGGTGACATGGCCAGGGCCGAGTGGTAGCTGGAATTGTACCAAAATTCAGCAAGTGAAAGGAATTGGCTCCAGTGATTGGGACACGCATGAATGAAGCACCTCAGATAAATCTCGAGGCACTGATTGACTCGTTCTGATTGCCCATCCGTTTGCGGGTGGTATGGGGTGCTCATCTTGAGTTCTGTTCCAATGCAGGCAAACAGCTCACGCCAGAATTTGCTCGTGAATACTGGGTCTCTGTCCGAGATGATGCCTTTTGGTAGCCCGTGGAGCTTGTAGACGTTATCCAAGTATGCTCTAGCCACTCTGGCTGCAGTGAATGGATGCTGAAGGGGCAGAAAATGTGCGTAGCGTGTAAATTTATCCACCACCACCAAAATGCAGTTTGCCTTGCCTGATTGCGGTAGACCGTCAATGAAATCCATCGTCACCACTTGCCAGGCCCCTTCCGGCAGTGGGATTGGTTCGAGTAAGCCTGGATATTTAACCCGTTCTGGTTTAGCTTGTTGACAGACTGCACATCCCTGCACATACTGGCGAACCTGCTGCTTCATTTTTGGCCAGGTGAACAACTTGCGGAGACGCCTATATGTCACTGGGAAACCGGAATGCCCTCCCACCGTGCTATCATGAAAAGCACGCAGCACTGATTGTTGCACTGCAGGCGAACCCCCCAGCCACAGTCGTTGTCTGAAGTATAGCAGGCCATCAGAGACAGAAAAACGCCCTTTCGGGTCTGGCTGTTGCGAGAACTGCTCCAGCAACTTTCGAGCATGCGGGTTATCCGTGTAGCTGGCCCTTATATCATCAATCCAAGTGGGTTGGCAGACGGAAATCGCCATGGCCTGATTTTGCTCATGGCGACGGTGAGACAGAGCGTCCGCAGCACTGTTGGTGGATCCCTGCCTATAACAAATTTTGTAGCGTAACCCCAAGAGCTTGGTAAATGCTTTTTGTTGCCATACCGTTGACAACCTCTGATCATCCAAATGCACCAGACTGCGCTGATCTGTCCGTATCAGAAATTCATCATGATGTAGGTAGGGACGCCATTGCTCTACTGCCATGAGTATAGCTAAACATTCCTTCTCATAGGTGGACAACCCCCTGTGTTTGGGAGCCAAAGGTTTGCTCATGTAAGCGATCGGATGCCCTCCCTGCTGTAACACTGCTCCTACTCCATAATCACACGCGTCTGTGTCAATGATGAATTGTTATGTAAAGTCGGGCAAGTGCAGAACAGGTGCAGAAATCAGACTTTGTTGCAGCAGCTCGAATGCCTTGGCAGTTTCAGCAGTCCAGACAAATGGATGATTCTTCTTGAGTAGATTGAAAAGGGGTCTTGCTATAATGCCGAAATGCTTGACAAATTTTCGATAGTAGCCGGCCAAACCGAGGAAGCTGCGCACTTCTTTACTGTTGTTAGGGACATGCCACTTTCTGATAGTTTCGATCTTTTCTGGATCTGTTGAAACCCCTTGCTCATTGATAACATGCCCGAGGTAAGCAATTTGTCGCTGTCCGAAAGCACACTTAGATTGCTTGACTTGCCAGTGATCTCTCCGGAGTAATTGCAATACCTGACGAAGATGATCTACGTGCTGTTTCAGAGTTTTGCTGAAAACCAAGATGTCATCAAAGAATAATATGACACAGACCCGTAGCAGCGGGCGCAGAGTGCAGGTTACAGCGCCGATGAAAGTAGGAGGTGCAACAGCTAAACCGAACGACATGACCAAATACTCCCAATGGCCTGAGTGTGTTGTAAAGGCTGTCTTATACTCCTCTCCCTCTGCCAATCTTATCTGGTGGTACCCTGCACGTAAGTCCAATTTGGAGAACCATCAAGCACCTACCAGCTCATCCAGTAACTCGTCAATGATTGGGACTGGATACTTGCTGACAATTGTCATTGCGTTCAAACATCTGTAATCTACACACAGTCGCCATGTCCCGTCCTTCTTTTTCACAAGCAAGGCTGGAGAAGAAAATGGACTGGTGCTCTCCCTGATAATGCCTGCATCGAGCAGTTCCTTCACTTGACGCTCAATTTCATTTTTGAGCTCTGGTTTGTGCCTGTAGGGACGCTGGTTGACAGGTTGCGCCCCCTCCATGAGTGGGATCCGGTGATCGCAAGCACGCCTCGGTGGAAGTCCTTTTGGTTCTTCAAAAACATCAGTGTACTGCTCCAAAACCCTGAGGATTTCTACTGGTATGGCTTCCTCTTGCACACCTGCTTCGTTCACAGCATTCAGGTGGACCACATATGCAACCGAGCCCTGTTTACAAGCAGTTAAAAGCTCCTGAGACGAAATCGCTGAACATTGATGCTGGTGTTTGGTTACTGCCTGCAGATCCACAGCCCCTTGGTCAGTGGTCACTGTCATATGCTGCGCCTCCCAATCGATATGCATCGGGCTGTGTTTCTTGAGCCAATCCATCCCTAGGATAGCATCATAAGCCCCAGTGAGAGGAGCTTAAAATCTGTGACAAATTCATGTCCATGAGATGTCCACGGGCACCGAGGTATGAAACTGTCACAGTGTAACACTGCACCATCCACAACCTTAACCTTGCAAGCTTTGGACAGTTTACACACTCCGGATAACTTAGCAGCCATGCGATGGTCGACGAAAGATGCTGAACTGCCTGAATCTACTAGCAACGACATCTCTTTACCCTGTATCCATGCGTGTAGCTGCATCACACCTGGCCCATCTGACCCCTCAACAGCCTGCTTGGAAATGGTGCATAAATTGTCTTCTTCAAGCTCTGTGTGATCTTGATTGTCCTCGCCCAACACTTCCTCTGTTGCAAATAACTCCAGCAGCTCTTCCACTACATGCATCTGGACGGTCGAGGGGCATGTGTGATCTTTGCCCCACCGTTCGCCATATTTAAAACAGAGACCTCTAGCTCTTCTGAAAGTACGCAGCGCTGCCATCTTACTGTTATCTGTCCCTGCTCTTGCTGCTTCTGTTCCACGGCGATCTTCCGCACTAGCTGCAGGTGCTGATGGTCGCGCAGTGCTCACCGACAGGCTCGGAGCACTTGTCGTCATGAAACGTGGTGATGGTAAGCGACTGGGCACCGTATGCCTGGCAACCTCGCCCTCCGCCACTTCCTCCTGAAGCAGCGCCAGAGAACATGCCGTGTCGAGGTCGGGCGGGCGTTGGATGAGCACCACCGCCCGTATGTCCGCCCGCAGACCCTCGATGAATCGTGTAAGGAAGAAATACGGATGCGTCAGTTCAGAGTATGATATCATGTGATTCATTAAAGTTTCAAAACGTTCAATGAAATCCGCAACAGAATCCGTCTGTCGTATAGCATAAAACTGACGGATAAGCAATTGGTGCTTATCGCGACCGAATCGAGTGCATAACAGAGCCGTGAATGACTCCCACGCAAGACCAGCGATCTTGCGTTGCACTGATTGCAGCCAAATGGCAGCCGAACCAGAGAAATTCAAAATCGCCATGGGTACCCAATAGGACTCCTGAACCGCAAACATCTGAAAATATTGTTCCGCCAGCGTTTTCCAAAGCTGAGGATTCTCGCCCGCGAAACTGGGAAACGATATCGGCGGGGGTGCTTGCCCCATCGCCGCCAGTACTTGTGAGGATAACGGGGAAGAATTCGAGGATGGGATCATGGCCATACCCGTGACCGGGGAAGCCGCTGGTGACTCTAAAGTCACCGTCGGAGATCCCCCGGGGTGCAGTGACGCGTCGTGGCCTGGTTGCCCTTGAATCTCGCGCGCGACGACCGGAGAAGTCGTCGGCGGCGGCAAGCTGGTGGATGGTGCCGATGACGCTGACGCGGCTTGGAGCGCGGCAACCGAGATCTCCAGTTGCATGAACCGTGCCTCCAACTCTAGCTTCCACGAGACGAGGGCGTCGATCCGTGCGGTCTGCGTTGCCACGGCCTTGAGGATGGCCTTGTTGTCGTCCTCTTGCCGGTTGGTGCGGGCGGCGGCCTCGTCGCTCATCTTGTCGAGGTACGCTTTCAGGGCCGGATCCATGTTGGCGATGAGGTTGTCGCGCGCTTGCTTCTGGCGACGGGTTTCCAAGGCAGCGACCTAGTGGCGGCGGCGATGGCGGACTGGTGGCGGAAGGGTGGTGGGTGGCTAACTGATACCACGATGTTAGGCGATGGACCTCGATCTAGTTTCTCACACTCACAGGATAGCTTACAGAGTTTCACTTTGTCTTGTGGGAAGGGAAAGAAGAAAGCAAAAGCAAAAAAGGAAAGCCGTGCCATGCCGATGCTTGATCCTACTGGATGCCCTCCCAGTCGCGCTGCCTTTCTTAAATAGAGTTCACCCACTCTGGGCCTACGAACCGGCGATTCGGATGCTTGATCCGAGGTGGCTTGGCGATGACGCGCTCCTGCCCCTGATTGGTTGTAGGTCGAGTTTCTGCTGCCATGCTGTCCTGCCTATCTGACCTGGCCACATCCTGACTGTCGGTGGGTGCTTCTGTACTTGGGACGCTGACACGAGCCCATCGACGCGTGATGGATGGAAGCTTTGCAGGCGAATACCACTTTTAGTCAGGATAGACTGCGCCCCTGTCCCCCTTCAAACTGGGCGTTGTGGCAACCCTTCCTGCCATGCGTTTTCGGGGGAAGAGGACCAGAGGCAGGATATAAAAGGAGGACAGGGTGCCGCCGTAGGGAGAGGCTAGCGAGATTGAGCCATTCACCAGCTAGAGCAACACCATTGTACTCTCCCCCAAGCAATCCCAACCAAGCAGGAGTAGGGTTTTACACCGCAAGGTGGCCCGAACCTGGGTAACCGCAGTGTCTTCGGTCCGCTCCCGCTAGCTCGCTCACGCCGTAGCCTCGCCGTGGTTAGCTGAAGGAAAGGGTAGGGCGGTAGGAATAAGCGCACCCCGGAGTTCGAACCTCTTCGGTCCTCGGAGCCCCGATTCCGACACGATCCAACAACTCTGGAGGTGGTTGATCCAATCTGCACATCAGCTGACCATCGCATAGCGCGTGCCAAATCCAAAGTGGAAGTATTAGAATTGCCCGGCTGAAAATAGCACATCGATGAGCACCTTCATCGTGCGCCTTGTGGGCCTACCCAGTACGTTTAGCCCTTCTTATGTTCTTATCTTCTCGAGGAAAGGGTCCATCAAAAGTTTTCTTCCTCATAGTGATATATGCACTATTCGGCTCCTCTCTTCAGCGCCACCGATTGAAGCGGCTTTCCTCCCACCCCTGCAACAGGCTGCCACAGATTCGTGCTCCAAGCCGTAGATTTTCTAATCAGCGTCATGCGGCTCCACAAACAAATGCAAATGGAGGGGCCGATGGCCACCACTGCGATTGTGTTGCGACAGTTGCTGGGAGCCGCACCACGTTGCGACAACGACGGGCGGCAGTAGTGACTTTGAGTGCCAGTGCAATGGTGGACGGTGATGCTGCAACCCTTGTTGTGAGGCCATCGAGTTGGTACAACCCCAACATTGGCCGGTTGTGAGGCCGCTAGAGTTGCTGCAACCCATGTTGTTGCACCGTGACGGCGACCGACGATGCTGCAATGGTGTTGCAAGCACGCCGGAGGGGCACCATGGCCACTGTTGCTGATAACATCGCAATGTTGTAACAACGGTGATGCGGCATCACGATGACTGCAACATCGATGATGTTGCAGAACGATGAGCGCACCATACGCAACATTGCGATGGCGTAGTGCCACGAGGACGCCACAGCGTCAGCGATGTGGCTGCAGTGGGCGGCAATGTTTCATGATGATGAGCATTGTCGATGATTTTGCATATCGACGAGCGCAACAAAGACAACATTGCGATGGTGTAGTGTTGTGACTGCGACTACAATGTCGATTACGCTGCATAACAAAGAGCACAACACAAGCGATGTAGTGATGGCGTAATGCATCAGACAGACCAAGCGAGATGCATCGGAGGATCGCCATTGTGACTGATTTCTAAGAGAAATCAATCGGCTGATGCGTAGTGTGGCCTGGGATTTTTCCGTCGCTAAAAACATATTATGAAAGATTATCTTGGTGTTTTCTAGCTAGAGATCCAGTGTGCCGGGACAAATTATGAAATAGAAAGACTTGCATTTCACAAATTTCTCGAAGCACATTTGGAAATATGAATAACCATAGGTTATTTCTTTTAATTCTTTATTTAGGTTATTTATAATGCTAGATGGTTATTTTGTTGTAAGCTTGGTTTCTTTCACTCAAATATTTAGGTGTGCCTTCCCATCTTGATAAATTGAAAAAAAAGAGGATCTTTCGCCTATCATTGATTGAATCATAGAGTAATTAAGAATATTTCTACTTGAATGGGTAAAGACTTTATCTAACAGATGTCTCATTTTTGTCTTGAGTAATGTAGGTGATTCCCATAAGTACCATTTCGCGGGACTGACGCCTGTGCATGTGCTGATGTTTCACTGAACTGCCCCCTTGTTAGTAGGGTACGTGGTCTAAATTTACTGGCAGAAGCATTGCACTTGTGCTTATACCTTTTTGTTTTGTTTACAGTACCGTTGTGCTGATCCACTAGGCTCACGCTTTATTCGTTTGTGCTACAGCGACTCACGGAATGTGTGGCTACCCAGAGATACAGGATGAGTACGGCTACTTCTCCACGGCGCTCTACCTCTGCATCACGTAAAGTGTCACGATAAATGACTCTGCACGACATGAAGATAGATCTTCTGAACATCACTACACCAAGATAGATGGTCTGAATTTGCACGCAGAAAGCTCTGCCAAAAGCACAGGTACGTGGTTGGGCAACATATACATCAATCTATCTCTCCTCGGAAGAAGAAATGAAATCAGAAGGACTGCTCGGGGCGTTTACCACTCGAGCCATTGCCCGCTACACCCGATTGAATTTCCAAACATTTCATCTCACCCAAGAGGTTAAATTTTCAACTTGATTTGGTTGGGGCGCGCCACACCTGGACAGTAGTGCAACATCCAGGGAACACATGAAGGCCCCAATGGCAAGCCACTATGATAGACCCTCTCCCATAAAAAATAAATTTAATATCATTATGGGCACATGACCCACATATCAGATATTAAACTAATAAGAACAGATACTACACTTGATCTTAGCCAAAAGGCCGAGAAAGGTAGGAGTTGAAGAGTTGCCCTGCCCCTCTATTTGTATCCCCAGCGCCCTCCCGTGCCCTCTCGCTGGGCGAGGTGGGACTAAACGAGTTGCTACTCGCGCCTGCGGACGGTGCATACCCCCGAGCCAGCCGTATTGCATGGGCCTCAAACAGGACGTCCTTTTGCTGAGGTCCAATGGGCCCGATGTCAAATTGGCGTTACAACCTATTTGACGGTGTACATAGCCACGTAAGGGATTCTAAAAAAAAAACATTGCCACGTACGGTGTACATGGTGAAAATGGAACCGAAGAATATCGGAGGGATCGAGCACAGCCGTTGCTCTCAGTGCACTGTATTAGTGCGTTTCACCCTCTGGACGAGCTTGCTCAAACGCGTCTTTGTTACTCGATTCGGTTCTGATCAGAGACGAGGACTGCTCGCTTGCTTGTCTCTTTCGACGGTGTTCAATGGTGGCAAAGGATATTCTGCAAATGATCGAGAGATTCGAGAGCATCAGACCGACATATGCCGGGGCAAAATAGTCAGCCAGCCTCGGGTGGGTTGCTGCATCCGGCAGGCTCTTTTCTTCTTGGCCGGGCGGGGCTCGGCTCTTATCTTCTTCTGTTTTCCCTTTTTGCTACTTGCAATTTCCACAGGGGCATGTGATGCGTGTGGTACTCTATCTCTACGCCCCCCGCCCACAAGTTCTTGGTCTGGAAAATGTTTGCCACGAGAAAGAGAAGGGCCATATACCCCACATTTTACGTATTTGTATTTTCAGTAAATAAACACTCGTTCCCATGTGTCTCTCGCGAGGCAAGGGAGAATAAGAGCATCTTCCCGCAAAAAAAAATAAAAAAATAAGAGCATCTCTAGCAGACCTCTTAAAAACGTCAAACTTATAAAATTCCGGCGGGTTTACGGTTTTGAATCAATTTTGTGTCCAGAACAGACCCTGTAAAAGTTCGCGGAACCATAAACATTTTACAGCCCATCGAAAGTTAGCCTCAAACCTATATTTATACCGTTTGGAGGGCAGTATACAGGCCACAAAACTGGCTGGAATTCTCCGCTCTCCACGGGTGCCGCCGTCCGTACCAGAGGGCTCCAGCCATCGATTTCTTGCGGCGAAGTCCGACCTTCTCTTTATGTTTCCTCACCTCAATCCCAACCACCTTGAGAGTGCCCCGTCCAATTTCTCACGGCGGCGCGTGTGCGGCCGACGGCCGGCGGGCGCGGGCGAGCAGTGCGCGATGCCGGCGGGCGAGCTGCAGCTACGCAGGCGAGCGCGCGCCCGAGCGGGCGAGCAATTTGAGCGACACGACGCACGCGAGCGGGCGGACGAGCTGCACGGCAAGGACGGGTGGCGAGGATCTCGGGGGATATTCTCTTTTACCGCTCGGGTTTGCGGGCTCTGTTCCGCCGCAGCCGATTTCGGCCTTTAAACCGCGGTTTTCTCGGCCCTTATCCGGGGTTTAAGGGTCGCGGTTTTAAGGGGTCTGCTAGAGATGCTGTTGTAGACCGAACCTCGTGGCGAGATCCGATCCGTTGTTGCGGCCCGACCTTTCACGACACTCCACCTTCAGCAGTAGTAGCCTCTCGTCCGCGCACGCGATTTACACGAAGTAGAGGGATTGAACCTTACGTTCCAGCACGAGAAAACCAATCTCGACGACGGTACTCACGCACAAAACAATTTCCACGAAGAGAAATCGCAACACAGAGATTTTCTAAAGCTTCCTCCAAAACTTAGGGATTTTTAGACAGCTTCCCCCAAAACTCGATACGGGTATTTACCCTAAAAACACATCGTGTCTATTCGAAAAAAATAACCTCCCTTTTACAACGGCGCACCTAGCTTTATATATTAGCTGGCCTCCTAAAACTTGGCTGTTAAGTAACCAAACTCACGCATAAAATAAAAAGAAAAGCAACGGTTGAAAGAAATCTGGACTCTGCTAAAACTAAAGAAAATACTTGCCTTTTACATCTCGACAATTTATTTACTTCTATCTCTATCTATAACTAACAAACCGATTATCTCTGTAGAATTGGGTGCGCCATATTTTCTGCTTGCATGGTAGGTGGGCCCTAGCCAATTTCCTTCAAGGTTAATAGACTCCATGCATCGCACGTTCTGCATGCACCTTCGACGAACATCTCTGTGCGTGACAAGAACAGAAATAGTATATCTGCACTCTTTCCCTTAACTCCATCATCTAATAAAAAATAGGAATCTTGACGTACACCAATAGCATGCAAACTGAGCCCTCCAAAATAGTAGTATTTGTACGTGTGGGAGTCTTGTGATTTGTTTCTTTGGCAAACCGACATGCATACATCCAGCTGATCCTTTTTTCCGTGATTTGAACCTGAGCCACGCAACGCATCAACATGCATGCACGTATCTTCCGCTAGAGTTGCAACCTCCTCCTCGTAGGTCTCATCAAATCTAGTGTATTTTGCTACGTAAACATCTCTGGCCTCTAAACCATTGACATGTGGAAAAGTTTCAAGAACATTGAGAACACTCTCATTAACCCTGGCCGTATCAGATGCTCTAAGGTTTTCTTGCCTCGTGTCGGCGGCGTGCAAGTCTACCTCGCCCCCTATGGCCTTAGGCCATGGAGGCGCGTTGGATTTAGGTCCTTGTCGGTGGAAGTTCCTTCTTCGTTTTTAGGTGTTTTCAGTGTCAGTTTAGGGCTTGTGTTCTGCTTAGGAAGACGAGGCGGTGGTGGCTTCCTGAAGATGGAATAAAGTTCTCCTCGCCTAGCCCCCATCCCGACGGTGCGACTATCGTCGTCGGAGGGCGTGTGGATGTGTGTTTCCGTTGGATCCCATGGGATCCGGTCGGTGGTTGTCTTTGGTGAATCTGCTCGGATTTGATCTTCGTTCGTTTTGTGTCTTCAGGTTGAATCCTTTTGATCTATGCTTATTTTCATCGACAGTGGTTTTATCGGCGGCAGTTGCTGTTCTGGTGCGCTGGTCCTATGGGGCCTTAGCACGACGACCTCCCGACTATCTACTACAACATTTTGTCCGGCTGCAGCGAGGGAGGGGTGATGACGGTGTCACGCTTTCGACTCACTTTAGTGTTTGTAGTCGTCGTTAGGTGGTCTACGAATCTGGATGTTTTTTTTTATTTCTGATGTTCGTTGTGCTGCTATGATTGATGATGAATAGATTTAAAGTTTTCTCGCAACAAAAAAATGAGAAGGGTGTGATGAATTTTTATTTATTCTTTTGTGAAAAAAGAGAATTGTGTGAGGAGTAATTCTGGGTTGCAAGGGATTGAAGTTGATGATCTGGTTTACCCGTTCATAGAACAAAATTGCAAAATATTTGTGTGGGTATGTTGGTGACAGCGAAATAGTGTGTGACGTTTAACATTGGTTTAAGGGTTTAACACGACGATTGCCACCTTGGGTGATAGTCCTCAGAGGCACGTGTACAAAAAGTTAACGGTTCTAATCGACAAGGTCAGGCTAGCTCTGATAGAGGAGAAGCGATAATGGTATGTCAATGGCTCGTTCTGACGGAGATAGTGGTCGTTTGTTGACCCAGGGACCATGATACATTTTTATCATGTTTGAAATGCTTTATACTTTTAACGTTTGTTATAATAGATCTGAACCAATCTTTGTAAAAATAAATAAATCCTAAAGCGTCACTTGTTTTTATGCCTGCGTGCTTTCTCCCCCTTGTCTTCCTACTCGGGTCGAGCCGCCCTCCAACTCATACCTAATCATCGCCCCCTCCCCCACCCACCATTTGACTAGCGGGTGTTGCCGTGCACCGCCTCGTCGCCCGACCATCCTTTTATTAACCCCCTTCTTCTTCTTCGAAGCCCGCAGCCCACCACGCACACTGAATCGTCAAGTCTCGGGCTTTCTCCCTCAAGCGATGCCACGGGTAGCTGTGACGTTTCCGTCCTCACCGATCGAGGACACCGCAAACATCTGTGTCATCCCGGCTCCGTCTCGTAGCTCTAGTCCTCACTTTTTTCTTCAACAAAATCGACTTGCACCGACTCTGTTTTTCAGATGACTTTAATTGTCAAACATGTTTTTTTTTACTTAGAAAGGGCCCAACATTTTATATGAAGGAGTATCGCGTGGGAATCGATTTAAATAATAGAATAACACACATTTCACACGTTTCTCGGAGCACATTTTAAAATATACTCCCTCCGTTCCTAAATATAAGTCTTTGTAGAGATTCCACTAGGTGGACTACATACGGAACAAAATGAATGAATCTACACTTAAAACGCATCTATATACATCCGTACGTGGTTTATAGTGAAATCTCTACAAAGATTTATATTTAGGAACGGAGGAAGTACCCTTTTTTGCATGGGCATCTCAAAATATATCCATAGACCGAGCCTATCAATTCTTTAGCTGAAATGCTACTCCTCCGTCCCATGATATAAGACGTTTTTACAAGCTAAAATAGCTTGTAAAATGATCTTATATCAGAGGGAGTAGATGGTCTACTTCGGATTTTTGAACGGCAGAGCTACTGGTAGAGAACTGATTTTATTTTGAATTATTACGAAAACAAAACAGAAAATAGACCGGAGAGGAACTCCTACCTGCTACTAGTAAGTGTGCACGTGCAACGCACGTCTATTTGGACTAATAAGTGTGCACGTGCAACATGCGTCTATTTGGATTAACACATTATACTAAACTTAATACAAGACAATTTATTCATAAATTTGAAATTTTCCTATAAAGTACACAATCTCTTATTCCCAACTCGTACAAATAATTTGAAATATCGTTTCTCTTTAATCAATATCGTTTCTCCTTAATCAACATGTCTCCTGTATTAAAAGGCCACCCACTTTTCCCAATGTATAAAACTCAAAATTATTTAGAGGATTCATCATGATTCTCCATGTGCACACATTTATGCAAGTATAATCACACTTGAAAATGTCACTTAGGACAAGCTAAGGAACCGTTTCAGTGCCAACAAACTCCAGTCAAGAATTATTATTACAATTGAGTGTCAACCACAATAGTGGGAGGAGACCTCTATGGTTTGTTGAAAAGAGGAAGCCATTCTCAGATAGAGAAGTGTAGAGATGTCTTGACTGCATAGAATCAGCTGTGAAACAAGACAAAAAAATGCTAGTTGGACCATCCGATTCTACTATTGCACCACAAGTGTCGTAATGTCTGGAAGCAAGAAAAGTGACTTACTTTATTATGAAAATAGAACATGTAAACCAAATAAAAATTACAGTGATAAATTGCATAATTATACTTGTTATTCACTGGACAAAAGCATTAATATGACAACTTGGAACAGTTACTTGAGTACTACACATTTCTTTAAGGGCTCAACATTCTAAAAAAATTACAATATAACAAATATCCTCTCAGTTTGTAGTAATAATGATACGAAGATAAATAATTTGGAAATGGTCTTCAACATGCGTAGGCTACCACTTGTAAGAATAACAGTGGCAAAAAAAGGCCAACAAATGCCGGTTTAGAAAGAAAAAAATTGCAGACATGCTTCCAATTTTAGCAACTCTAATGGATAAACATACCTTACCTCTCAAGTCAGGAAATAGTCAAATGAAAAAATGTACTTCTTATAAGTAGTAGAGATGAAGTCATAAGGATCATGATTCAAGATATTCGGAGAAACATGGTTGGTCTCTCTGTATGATGCGAACTCGTCACCTCTACCAAAGTGGTCATGCGTAGTATGTAATGTAGAGTGCAATAATGAAATAAAATAAATGATATGAGAATTTACCATGACCACAAAATATCCTACATTCGTCATCATCATAATCAACATGCATTTTTTGCTTCTCTTGTATGTGGTCCAAGTTTTCTATCAGGAAAACATGTTAACTCAACTGTAGATAAGGACGGTATGAAAATGCTCATGTAAAATTACAATTGCCATGTATCTGCTGGACAAACAAATGCACTTATGCAAACTTCAGGTTTTTTTAGTAAAACTTATGCGAACTTTATTTTTTTTCACTAAAACTTATGCAAACTTCTGGTTTTTTTCCAGTGAAACGTAATTTCATGACTGCAAGTAAGGTCTTGGTTCAGCGAATTTGTCTGTGAGTTCACTGTGTAGTCGTGAGTTGGCCATGTAATAACCGGTAGTCAGTACTTAAAAAAACAGGGATGTCTGTTGCAGGTACGCGAAAATAAGTGAAAAAATAAAGAAAGAAAGAAGGCATTGGTTGCCTGAAACCCAACTGTGTGTGCTCCAGCGCTCCTCTGTTTCTCATTGTCTCATCTCTAGTTCCTGTACTGTACTTCTAGATGTGTCACCACCAGCGAGGTAGCGATGACAGTAAAAAAACAACACTCGGTACTTACCTGATTAGTGCGTGCGTGCGGCGCGTTCGCGTGAAGGCGAGCGTCTCCGTCGTTCAGGCCTGCGAGCGGCCACGGCGACCGTGTCCTCTCACCAGCTGGGCGGCGTTGTCGACGCAGGTGAGTCAGTCGTCCAGCTTTCAGGCGGCGGCCTCCATGCACCGGGGCGTGGGGAGTTCCAGCGTCCGACGAAGGTAGGATGTCTTTGGACGACGTCGTCCACGCGTGAGTACTGGACAAGCGTGTCCAACGGAGCAGCACGCATCAGAGCTGAGGGAGTCGGCGGTGGCTTCGGGCGAGTGAGATGGGGCCGTGATTAGCTTCACCTGCTGCGCAGTGGCCGAGACCTGCGCCGCCCTGGGGACGACGATGGTTGGCGACCAGGCAAATCTACATGCATGGCTGTGGGGGCGAATGCCCCCACTCAATTTTTTTGGGCCGCTTATACCGGTCCAGGATACTCAGCGTTGCCCCCACTTGAAGGGCGTCGGCGGTGGGTGGTTGTCAGCGTGGGTGTTGTGGACGGAGCTGAAGTCGACGCGGATGCCGGTGGTTCCCGGAGAGCATGCCCAGGACGTGGACGAAGTCGTTGCAGTCAGTAGAAGAGTGACCTGGCCTCCAGGCGGAAGACGAAGGCGGCGGCGGCACGTGTGTGTGTTCGGAGGAAGCCGCAGCTCCTCCTCGCGTGTCTCCCACTGTGGCTCGCGTGGGTGGTGGGTTGGTGACGGTAGGCGACTCGCGATCACGATTCCCTAATAGGAGACGATAGGATGCGCTCGCGATTAGTTTCCTAATAATTAGATGCGTTCGTGATTAGTTATCTAATAGGATGCGTCCATGATTAGTTTCCTAATAATTAGATGCGTCCGTGATTAATTTCCTAATAGGATGCGCGCATGATTATTTTCCTAATAATATGATGCGCCCGTAATTAGTTTCCTAATAATAGGATGCATTTGTGATTAGTTTCCTAATAATTAGATGCGCCCGTGATTAGTTTCTTAATAGGATGTGTCCGTGATTATAGTTTCCTAATTGACCAGGCGTGGACTTTCATATTTTCCTCCGCGGTGGAGTACGGTCAGTCAATGTAAATTGCTAAGTGCACACAGAGAACGGATTAGGTTAAGGCTAGCCGTTAGATTGAGTTTAGTGGGACTAATCATGCGATGATAATGTATCCGTGTACGTTTTGTGGGGTGCACTTAGAGAAGATAATGTTTGCTCTTTTATAAGTAGTATAGAAGAGGACGGAGTGGGCCCCACCTGCCAGCGACACGAGGTCATCCCTGACCGCACCCACTATTAAGAGTTAAATACACTGTGAGTGCCTAAACTTGTCCTGTGCGGTCAGTTTAGTGCCTAAACTTGCAAAATACACAAAAGTGGTGTCGCAACTTGTCCCGTGGTTCAAATACAGTGCCTCCAGACGTATTCCGTGGTATGCACCGCCCGCGTGGCACGCCAGCGTGTCACCAGCCCACATGTCAGTGGCTCTGGGCAATGGAGGGGCTGGGTGAGACGCACAGCCTGGTTTTTAAGCAGAAACCCCCTGGGCTTTAATTAATTCTCTCAAAAAAGCCCCTGTAACGACGGGAACAGGGACCGTGTTCAGTTTTTCTATTTGGTACCCTTAATCCCGTGCCCCTTCGCTCACAGTCCCCACCGTTACGTATCCCTCTCCTTTCCTCTCCCTCGGTCTCGATCAGTCCAAGGCGGTGGCGGAGGTGGTGCGGCACGGCACGGCGGCCGGTGACGGAGGCGATGGATGGCCCGCGTCGTCGACGTCCAGGCGAGGCAGTTCCTTCCTATGGTTAGTAGCATCGTCGCTCTGTTCCTCCTTCTCGATTTTCTTGCGCCTGTACGACGTAATCACGGGGTAGGGTTAACCACTGTAATGGGCTTCGATTTCTCGTGGTTGATGTTCATCTTATCCGTGTTATTTACAAGATGCGGATTGCTGTGGACGGCATTGGGCCCTTTTCACGTCAAAATAGGGCTAGGGTTTATTTGGGGGTTATCAGTCAGCGTACTTTTTCTCTGAAAGGTGATGGTCTTGGTTATGTGGCCATCGAAACAGGGTATAGAAGTGCTATGATTCCTCTAGTTAGATTGATTCAGATTAGTACTGAAGCTGTAGTGTGATTCATGTAGTAAATTTGAATGGAGTTTACTGAATGTGCGCGGACTCTGAATGTGTCGACTCTGTTAACTGAATTTGTGCAGTACATTTACCTGAATTTGTGCAGACTCTGTTAACTGAATGTGTGCTGTACATTTAACTGAATTTGTCTGAATGTGTGCAGTGCATTTAACTGAAGTTATGCGCATTATGTTAACTGAATATGTTTGAATGTTTGCAGTACATTTAACTGAATTTTTTTGAATGTGTGCAATGCATTTAACTGAAAGTATGTGCTATTTCATAATGCAGGGCAATTTGATGGACTGTCTTCAGTTGAGATACATCACAAAGGTTTTTTTTGTGGAAGTGATAGCAACATGACTACATGGATCATGAAGTGGACTGGTTTGATAGCTGCGACAGTGATACTTGGTCAGTTCTATGGATTGATGATTTTCTTCTCCAATTGGGCTATGACAGAGCAATGTCCAAGATAGATGTGTATTGGAGCAAACCTGGAAAGTCTTTGTGTGATGGCCTTCAGTTGATTGCATGTGATGCAGACATTGTCCTTATGATTGCTGCAACAGTAGATCACAAGAACTTGGTCTTGCTTGTAGACCATGGTGACACCCTGGAGTCACTAACTGCTGATGATGTGTTGGTAGAGGGGATGCTTGAGCTGCCAAGGGTTATTACTCCAGTTAAGTCAGCAAAGGGAAAAGAAAATGTGGACAACTTTGAGAAACCAGAAATTGCAACAGAGATGAGATGTAACTACAAGAAAGCAAAGAGATTCATGTCATTTTGTGAGGGCTGTAGCTCTAGGGTTCCAGATCGAGAATTTGAGGAAGAAGATGGCAATTGTGACAGTGATGATAGTGGTGCTGAAGATGCAGGTGACAGTAGTGAAGAACATGTAGGTGCAGAAGTTGAAACTGATGAGGATTTCTATGAGAGTGATTACGAAGTAGCACAAGGTGATGATGATCTGTTTGAGAGCTATGTAGACAAAGATGTTGATGACCATAGACAGAAGGAGATTGTGCCTGACTTTGAAGGAGAACTTCCTGAAGATGCCCTAGATGACAGTCATCTAAACCTATCAAAAGAAGAAGGAGACAAGCTTAGATACAAATTCAGCACATTCAATTTGTCCACTATATTTTCCACAAGCTAGCTAACAGGATAGTTGGGAAGCAGAGAGAAGCTGAGAAGTGGACTGGTAGACTATGCCCCAAAATTCAGAAGAAATTAGACAAATATGTTGAGTGGGCAAAGAACTGCAGGGTAAAAGAATATGGCAAAGGTGTATTTCAGGTTATGTCTCTGAACAACACATATGTTGTGGATCTCAACATGAACAGCTGTGAATGTAAGAGATGGGAGCTATCTGCCATACCTTGCCATCATGCTATTGCATGTTTCAGGCACGAGAGGATTGAACCAGAGAGCATGGTTCATGAGTGCTATACAGTGGAAAAATACAAGGATTGCTATGGATGGAACCTGATGCCTATGAGTGACATGAAGAAGTGGGAAAAGATGCATGGTATCCCTGTCTTCCCACCTATATACACAAAAGTCATGGGTAGGCCAAAGAAAAATAGGAAGAAAGAGCCAGAAGAGAAACAAGATAAGAATGGACTGAAGAAAATTTCCAAACATGGTGTTACAATGCACTGTTCTATATGTGGAGCTGCTGACCATAACAAGAAGGGACACCACAATCACCTAAATGAAAAACCAAGACCAGTACCGGCAGAGGAGGCAGAGGAGGAAGAAGATTATGCTGATCCAAGCATCATTGCTGTAAGTTCATTTTCTCTTGTACTTATTTCCCTTTGTACCTAATTTTTTTGACCTTACTATGATTGCTTGCAGAACATTATGCCACACAGAGTAATTCCTCAATTGGACCCAACACAAAGGCCAGATTGTATGGTGTACAAGATGCAGGAAAAGGTAACTTCTCAAATTCCACATATTTATTTATTGCCACCTAATTTCTTGCAATGTTCTCACATACAATGCATGTGCCAGGAGAAGTTCACATACCCAACAGTTAGAGACTTTGGTCCTCTTCCAGAATCTACCTTCATTGCAAATGCAAGAGACTCAATCCCAGTAGCAAGAGTGACAACAGCAATGGCAAGTGGCAGGGTCAGAAGAAATGCAGATGCAGCAGCAGAATCTAGTGCCAGGAAAAGGCAGGCTAGAGGAGGGACTAGAGCTCCAAGAGGAGGGAGGAGTGCTGGAAGAGGAGGAGCTACAGCTCCAATAGGAGGGAGGAGTGCTGGAAGAGGAGGAACAAATGCTGCAAGAGGAGGGAGAAATGTTGGAAGGGGTGAAACTCATGCTACCACAGGAGGAACAGATTCTGGCATTGGAGGAACAAATGCTCCAAGAGGAGCTAGAGCTGCTGCCCTTGGCTTCTACAATCTGCTGTTTGGAAATGATGGAGGGAGTGCACATCAAGCGCCACAGTTCATGCAAGCAGAGGAGGAAGTTCTTGTTAGCCAGAATGCACCAAATGTTCTCTACGAGGATGGCTGGCCTAATGATCTTCATGATTTTCTTTCACTTTAGTTTAAGTCATGTGTGTTTTAGTTCATGAATGAACTTGTCAAGCATCTTAGTTAAGTTCATAAATGAACTGCTCCTTTTGTTGGGGTTCAGAGACAAAAATTGGTTTCAAATGATATTTTGGTATGGTTCAGATGCTAGTTTGGCAAAGGATTTGGTTTGTCAAATGCTACTTCAAATGGTTATGTAATGCCAGTTCAGTATGCAATGCATGGGCATATTTTCATAATAACTTTAGCTAAATTTATATGTTCATTTGTTTCTGTCAAATCCATGTCGCCTATCTAATTTGTATGCTCATTTGTTTCTGTAACAAATTCGTGCTTGCCTGTCCATTGCACAAGCCATCCTCGCGGCTTCTCTGTCCATTGCACAAGCCAAGCGCAGGGCGGCCAACCTGCGCGCCATCGCTGCCAGACACAACGAGCCGATGTATGTTAGATTACTTTAGTTATCTTCAGTTAGTTTGCTGCTGCTTCAGTCAGTCAATGTATGTTAGTTTGCAAATGAAGCAGCAATTTTTTATGAGCTCAAACATTAAAATGCAACTGAAAATGCGATTGTTATAAGCCAAATTCCAAATAAAAGCACAAACATATCCTTTGCCATTTACACATAGATCATGTTCATAATACAAACTCATTTCCTCGTACTGCAAACATCATCCCACTTCTACTACTTCCCTGCTACTGCAAACAGGATGACACACAAGCTAGCACACATACTGATTACAAACAGTAGCATCCTATCTCTGCATATAATTTGCTCCTTGTTGATCCTAGCAATGACCTTATTCTCCATCTTGTGCTTCTCTTTATCAGCATGCTTCTCAGCCTCCTTCTCAAGTCCAATCCCGACATCTCCTCATCCTAAAAATCAAATATTTGTAAGCAAATAACACAACACACATGCATACATGATTCACAAGAATGGGGAACCATCACCTGAGCGCTTCTCTTTGATCCCCAGTTGTACACCGCCGTCTGCTTCCATTCCTCGTCGTCGCGCTTCGGAACGCCGGCGCCACCCATCTCGCCTAGCAGCAGAGGAGAAGGGGGAGCAGAGAAAGAGTTCACACCGCTGCGCGAGTACTCCCGCCGCGCCTTGGCCTCCTACTCTCATTCAACTGCTCGTCGCCGGCGAGCAACCAAAGAATTCCACTGTCGCCGCCGCCGCCACCTACGTTTAGGGATTTGGTTTCTGTTTTGTGAATCGGGGGGATTTGGGGATCGAGTCTTATACAGATCGAGGGCTTTTTTGAGAGAATTAATTAAAGCCCAGGAGGTTTTCTGCTTAAAAACCAGGCTGTGCGCCTCACCCAGCCCTTCCGTCGCCCCGAGCCACTGACATGTGGGCCGGTGACACACTGGCGTGCCACGCGGGCGGTGCATACCACGGAATACGTCTGGAGGCACTGTATTTGAACCACGGGACAAGTTGCGGTACCACTTTTGTGTATTTTGCAAGTTTAGGCACTAAACTGACCGCACAGGACAAGTTTAGGCACTCACATTGTATTTAACTCCACTATTAAAGCTCCCGGTTGCGTCTTGATTGTGCTCTGTGTACTACACTCAATTCTGAAACTACGACCCACCCAGCAGCCAGAGGGAGGGAAGGAAAGGGGGGAGGAGACACCGCGGCGGGCGGAGGCAATGGCGACGGCGACGACGGCGTGCCTGCTGGCGGTCTGGGCGCTGGTCGCCGCCGGTCTGTTCGGCACGGGCCTCGCCCGGGCGTCCGTGGCGCCAGCCGCCGTGGGGAAGGAGCAGCGCGAGTTCGACTACTTCGCGCTGGCGCTGCAGTGGCCGGGCACAATCTGCTCCTCCACCCGCCACTGCTGCGCCGTCAACGGCTGCTGCCGGTAGGTGCCCCGCCTCCTCTTCTCCTCCCTCCCCACCACGGCCTCATCCGCGCGCAGGGGGCTCTCGCTCGGTTCGGGTCGGGTGGGGTTTCTGGCGCTCCGGAGATTCGACTCGATTCGATTCGATTCTCCCCTCCTGCGCACATGTGCTCACGCCGTTTGTTCTCCTTGTTCCTCGTTGCAGGTCGGAGGCACTCCACACCTTCACGATCCGTAAGTGCACGGCGAACATCATGCTTAATTTTGTGTTTTCTCGGTCTCTGGTCGATGTGAAATTCTCACCGGCGTGCTTCATTTTCCGTTGATGGAACAGACGGGCTGTGGCCGGACTACGATGACGGGACCTGGCCGTCGTGCTGCCGCCACACCAGCTTCGACATGGACAAGGTGCTGGCCGCAGAGACCTTACTGACACCTGACCGCTCTGGCTTCATTAATCCTGCCCAATTTCGATTCCATTCGTTTTGTGCTGACCTCGTTGATGCATGGTTCTGCCGTGTCTTCGTTGATTTTGGTGTAGATAACGCCTCTGAAGCCCACTCTGGACAAGTACTGGCCGTCCCTCTACTGTTCGTCCTCTTCCACTTGCTTCAGTGGCAGGGGCCCCTTCTGGGCTCATGAGGTATTGTGTCAGAACTGATGGATTGGACTCTATGATTACCCATCGATCGGAATTGTCACTAACCTTTGTGCTGTTTCCCCTTACCTGTTGTTTTGCATAATGGCATTGGCATGTGCTGCTCGATCGGTCATTCATGGATTACTATCGTTTAGTGGGGTAATTTTCTTCAATACACTTGACCTAATGAATTGGATTGTTGTTATAAAAGAGGGTTGCTAATTTAGTAATCCATGAGCACAAACATTGTCTCATTTTCATTGCTAAGTTTCCATCGTTTGTTTAATTTTTACAGAGAAGCATGGAACATGCTCAGCCCCTGTTGTTCATGAAGAATTACAGTACTTCACCACCGCCATTGATCTCTACCTCAAATATAACGTTACAGTAAGCATCTGGCGATTGACTAATTAGGTGTAGTGCATTATTCTTTTTTCTTGCAGGAATTATTGGTTTCTTTTGTTGGCTTTAAGCACTTGAACGTTTGTTATTCAAATTACCTTCGTTTCCAGATGAAGAAAACAAACTTAAAACCACTCGAATTGTAGTGTGTACGAATTTGACTCCTGCTAAACCGTGCCATAGAGATTTGTCTCTTTTACATTGTTATAATTTGGATTGGAATTGCAGGAAATGCTGGCGACTGGAGATATCCTGGTCTCCAACGGTAAAGAATATGCACTGAGTGATGTCATTGATACCATCAAGCATGCTTTTGGGGGCTCACCGCAGATCATATGCAAGAAGGGCTCAGTTGAAGAACTAAGGTTATGCTTCACCAAGGATTTGAAGGTGAGTCATCTTTTGTCCTTGGACAGGTCTCCTCAGTTTTCATTTTTATTTGCATGGAGAGAACTTCACTGCTTAAGGAATAACGTTGCCACAACCGTTCTGAATGATGTCCAACACGCAGGCCGATAGGAATCCTCATTTTTTGCCATGAAGTACTATTAATGTGATACCGATTACCACAACACACTGTTCTTAAACTGATTACCAACAGCAACATGTTCTTAAAAAAAAATTCCCCACAGTACTGATAGTTGCAGTTACAATGTTACATTTGCTAAAATTTGAAGCATGTTACTTTCTGGAATACGATGAACTATCTCTCTGAATACTGATAACAAAATAGGTGAATCGGATTTTTATTTGAATGGAATGGCATAACTGTGTCTGGAAAATTTTGGTCTGTAGTCTGTACTGTCCAGCTTACTTTCATTCATATTTTTTATTAGAACTCGAAGCTGCTTCCTCCTATTGTAGTCATAAACAGGCGTTGGTTAGGTTCCACTGTTGGTTAATTTTCAATAGCCTATTTGACTATGTCTCCAAAGTTGGAATACCTGCAAGTGTTCTTCATCAAAATGCAAATCTCTTAATAATTACCACGTTTTCCACTTTAGTTATTTTTGTTGTACAACAAACTCATCTTGATTTTATTCCAGCCTCGTGATTGCCTTACTACTTCGGCAATGTACAAGAACCTATCGAAATCAAAGCATTGCCCTAAAAAAATCTCCCTGCCAACATATGATCCCATCGGTAAGTTTTAACCCTTTATACAGAAGCTTTTAAGTTTACTTATGTGTTGTTCAACCGCTGGTGCCCATGCTAATCTCGATCTCTGAATATCTGCAGTATTCACAAATTCGACAGTGGAGATTGTCCCAGAAGCCAGCGACAATGGGTTGTACTTCTTTACATCCTAAGATACCGAGTATTGCTAGGCTATGAGGAAACAGATGCATTCACGGCTCTGACTGCTTGCAAGACCGTAGCCACAGGTGCTGGGCACTGGAGATCCGGCTAAAACGGGTCTCTGGTTTGTCCATACTATTTGTAAAGGACAACATTCCACATTAGAACAACTTGGTTCGATTATGTTCTGAATATTTGTAAAACTGCTGAATATCAAACTCAGATTACTCATTGTATGAATAATGGATGTTAAATGTACATATTAGTTCATTGGATTGCTGAAGGATGTGGCCTGTCTAAACGTTTCTAGTTATGAACGGTTCATGTCGCATGCAGTTTGTTCCGGCCGCAGAGTTTAGACGTATAAAAATACTAGCAGTTGACTGATTGACACCGAGACATTCTTGAACTAAAAACTGAGTTCAGGTGCCAAATAGTGTACTGCTATATATTTTCCATTGTGAAGGAAAAAAAATGGAGACTTTGCACCCAGGAACTGCAGCCGGTACAGAAAAACAGATGCATATGTAGTACAGAATTCTTAGCTGGTGCTCATGATGCTCATGTAGAATACGTTTAATCAGAAAAACCGAGAGCAGTTACAAACTGCGATGTATTGCCGGGTCATATTACGGAAGAACTGCAGATTAGTTTGTACTACCCCGAAGTCAACACTAAGATCTGTAATATCAAAAACAGCATTCAAACTTGTTTTAGGGCAAAACTACAGCTATTTTCCATGTCCATGTAGCCGGAATTTCCATTGGCACCAACCTACACGGATGAACTCCAGGAGACATTTTGGTCTAGGGTCTCGTTATATGACCAAAATGCATAAATCTGCAAAAGAAAAAAGAAGCGACAAATGTGAGGCGTCATATGTTAGTAAAACAATGCTGGAACTACGTGCTATTTACGGAAGTTTACATAACGACAGATGGATATTATAAGATGAACACATGAAGTGTAATTTCAATCTTGCAGAAGTCATCAAACTACAGGTTCTAAAGTTTACAGACTTTTGAACTTGGGCATTTTACAGAAGAAATCAATGTCATGGTACTCAACAAGTAGGACATAAAGGAAGCGATCACTTACCATCAGGATGCATGATCTGAAGATTGCATATGTCATTTGGGAAAATGCATGTACAAGCAGCTCCATGCTCAAAGATTACTTCACCAGAGAAGCTATTATGATTGCCACACATGTGCCACAAGGAGGAGGATCATCTAAAGCAAGCCCATTTCAGCCATACTCTAAGATAACAACTAGAAAGGTGATCCGGTATGTCGGCCTGCATGAGTAAGATGACATCCATGAGTACGAAATAAAAATTGATGAGTTGTCTGTTGAAGACATTGGTTGAAATAGTACAGGGAAGGCAAGAAGATAGCATACAATGTCCCAAGGAGCAGAGAAGTCATCAGTTGACAGGTACCAGCTTCCACATTGTGATTCAATAGCCCTCTTCCCAGTGAAAGTTCCCAGTTCAAGCAGCTGATCAACGTTATCCTCGTCGGAATCATATCTACGTCGTCTTCTCTTCTTATCTCTCTTTCTTTTTTTATGACTACTTCTAGTCAGATCCTTGTCATCAGTATCTGAAGTATGTGAAACTGAGTACCTGTCGTTTTGAACCAATGAGTAATCATAAGCCTTGCGAAATTCTATGCTGTTACCAGTGAACAGAGATTCACAAGAATCAGCTGATTTGCATAAGTTTGACAAACCACAGAAAATTACCCAGGACTGGATGCCTATCCACTTAAGTGCATCAGGAAACTTTGTACCCATGAAATCCTTTATGAGAGCAAAATGATCAGCATCAGTCAAGTCATTCATGGTCCTCACAAGCTCATCCATCCTCCCTCGTTCTTCCTCGTGTTCTTCGTCGTTCATGAGGTGCCAAAGTTGTCTACCCTTGGCAATGACACAGTTCAATAGGATAAGTTCGTCAAGAGATATCTGATCAATATGTGCCGACAAAAGAACCTCAATCCAGCAGCATGGGAATGCTAACTTTGTGCACTGTGCATTCGGACTGATGAGCTTCCCTAATGTTTTTAAGAAACGAAGAAGCCTTTGTTCGTCTAGATGAATAAGAATATACTGAGATAGAGTGGAAAACTGCTCCTCCATCAGAAAATCTTCAACTACTTGCCACACATCTTTGAAATTCCCCTCATACATCAAATAGACAAATTGATCTACAAAGTATTCTGTATCAATTTGCAGTATTTCACCATCTTTGACAGAATCAGCAAGCTCTTCTGAAGACCAGAAGTCTGGGACATATTCAAGGAAATTTTCCACTGTCTGGAGAACATCAAGATCACGAAAGTAATGAGGCTTAGTAGCAACAACAGCAGGAGACTGACCATGCCTGCCTTTCCACTCAAGCTCCTCCCAGCAAACATCACGATTCACAAATGCAAACTGAGCAAGTGCCCGAGCACCCTTTTTGTGTGCTGACTCCCCAGTAGCAGCAAAGTGGCTAAACCATTGCAGTATCCGCTCAGGGTTTCCTGCAGGTCATAATATATAATGTAAGCAATGATAGATCACATCACATGTAAGAAGTGCATCAGAACTAAATTCTGTTGTATTGCATAATGAAAGACAAAGCAATATTATACCTAAGCTCTAACCCCTAACATGTTTTGCTTAATTTGATTAAGATTTTATTAAAGCCGTCCAGCACAAAAAGTTAAATAGATTTTGAGTAAAAGGTAGGCAGAACATAACATACTACTCCCTCCGTCCAGAAATACTTGTCGCAGAAATGGATATAAATGGATGCATCTAAAACTAAAATACGTCTAGATACATCCATTCCTCCGACAAGTATTTCTGGACGGAGGGAGTATTTATGTTAGAAAATTACATTTCTACAAGAGCATATGTATATGCAGCAAACAATTCCTATTAATAATTCCAAGATGTTGATGAACTATAGAAATACACCATATCCAGAAAAGTGATCACTACCCGAAGGCACATAGAGACAGGCAGAGAGGCCAGTGCTACTGTAACGATGTAACGAAAGTCAAAAACAATAATTTCATCTTTTCTGTTAGTTTATGGCAGTGCATTACTGTAATGCCATGATATGCTACTAATATGACATACACTCTAACTTGTTGAAGCAATGCCCACAAGCGAAGGGCATTAGTTACCATATCCATCAAGTACAGCACTAATTGAAATTTAGTCCAGCAGATCTTTACATTATGAACAAGCTGAAGCAGCTGAACAGATAGTTTGCTGAAGCATAACGAATGAACTAATGATATATCTTGACATAATATATTTAACTGCAGAAAGTAAGTTCTGGATATTAGATACGTAAACTGGTGAACTGCAGCAAGCAAAAATAAAGTAAAACCTATGTGAGTAGAAGCAGAAAACACAAAGAAAATCAAGTTCTTAGTGAACCTGCCTTGGAAGAACTTCTCCAGCATATGACACTTCTTCGCTAAAATAGAGCCAGCCTTTGCAGGCTTCTTGTCGAAAATCATCCGCAGCAGGCGGGCAGCGACGTCGCGCCTCGAGTCCTTCATCCCCAGGAGATCGAGGAAGAGGTCCCGCTTGTCACGCGGATCGAGCAGATGAATCGACGAGACGGTACTGCACAGCCACATCCGAGCCTCATACCGGCCTCCAGACCTTACAACCGACTTGATCACCGACTCAGCCTTGTCCAGCAGAGACCTCCTCGCTCTCACGGCATCTGTATCAACACTGCCTTCGTCTGCCGGCACTTGCAGAAAGAGCTGAACCATTTTTTTCCCTGCTGGTGATTTCTGACAACCTGAAGTTCACAAGCACATCGATGGTCAGGAACGGGCTTCAGTTCAGTTCAACCCCAACATTTTTAGGGAAATAAGCTGCACCCACAACTTATTACTAAGCCCTACGAGATCGAACTTGGATGGGCATGGAGAGGAACCTAGTGGGGACACGGGTGTGTCCTGGTTTAGCAGGGTGGCACGCAGCAACCAAATCGGCAGCGAATAGAAGGGGGGAGAAAGCACAGTTGCGTCGAACCCTAGCCGCCACAAGGGAGATCCTCAGAAACAATACGAGCTTGTGATTCCAAAATCCAGCCAGTGGAGCTAGGGTTCCTTACCTGTGCCAACATGAGAGGGAATCAATTCGCGCGTTCCGGTGCCGGTGCCGGTAGAGCATGGGCGCAGTGGCCCGTCGCCGTCGGACGCAGCAGACGGCGCGGGGGGAAAGAACAAACTGGATCGAACCAGACAGCGGGGAGGGATACGAATCCGGGGGGAGAGAGAGAGGAGAAGAACACGCGAGACAACGACGAAGGGGTACTTCTCTTTTCACAGGGGCCGGGGCCAGGGATGCCAGGGCGGTCGGGGGTTGCTGTTCGTAATCATCATCACTTTTTTTTTTCCGAGAGAATTCCTTATTTGGATCTTTTTCAAAGTCTGCTTCCCTATTTGGCCCAAAAATAAAATAAAATTCATTTTTGACAATGCATCTACATTTCTTTCCCTGGATGGCATTTCCGTCAATTTTGTTACACTTTTGTCTATTTGACATGTCAGTATTTTGCTCCACGAACCGAATTGCCCCTGATTGTTAACAACAACAAAAGAGAGGAGAGAGACTGACCGACTGAAAAGTTCTCTTCTCTCCCGATCGAACCATCTCTCTCACTCTCAAATCCCAACCCTAGTTATACTGTGGCGGTGGCGCGAGGGTGAATGGCATGGGCAACCCAGTTGTAGTTGCGGGCAGCGGCCAAGGCAGGGCCGCAGATGGTGGCCAAGGCACGACCGTAAAAGGGGGACGATGCGGTTGCGAAGGCCGCAGGCCAGGGTGCATCGGCGATAGCTGGCCAAGGCTATGGTGTGGCTCGGCTTTCGGTGAGCGCAGTTGAAGAGGGCTCGGTCCATCTAGTTAGAAACATGATCTCCATATATGTACTTGCGATGAGTCTCCGCATCCATCTGCTTTCCTTCCTTCTTGAAACCCACAAACCTCTTGCCACTGTATGGAATGTCAAGCCCACCATCCAAACAACCCCAGGTGCAGGTGCAGGTTCAGGTAACGCTTTGCTCAAGGGCGAGAGCATGGTACGTTCTTCGTGGAGTTCTTCTTCGATGACGACCAGTAGATAGTAGGATCCCAGCCGGCAGCCTATAACCCATTGGTTATGGGACGTTTTGCTTATGTCCTAGCCTCTTAGGCAACATTGGTTCTTGTCCGTACTCGGACCCGTGTTCTTATTCTTCTGTTGCATATTGTAATATTGGGCCATGTGAACTCTGATATGTGTATAATTATGTTATCATATTGGCATATGTTTGCCCTGTTGTTCACATGTATCAAACTCTTCTTTCTTGTTTAATTGTACTTGTTGTGATATCCCACCTTTGTTCAGCGGCATATGACAGTGCGTGTATGTTATGAAGTCATATGTTGGGGTGACCAATATGCTCTTCTAGCCTTAGCGAGGATTGCAAAGTATTCGCTGAGACTAGGATCGCATGTTGGGTGTTACACCTATGGTAGCCAGAGGAGAAAGACCCATTCTATACAGAGGGTAATTCCAATGAAGAAGAGGGAAGAGTGGATCCTTCCCCTCACTTTCAGTGCCTCGGAGCACAACCAGGGGCACCGTCATCGCTACCATTGCCTCCATCATGTCTCAATGTGAGAGTGGGTAACACCTGATACCGAAGGGGATGTCAATGAAGATTGCCTATTTGTATCTCTTATACATTGGATGACTGGTTTCCTTTTGTCCATACGGCGTAAATAATGTGGTATGATTGATATGAATTATGTGTTTGACATGGTGATGCCCTTTGTACTAGTGTATAGGTTTAGGATTAGAAATTGACTAGAGGGGGAGGGGTTGAATAGGAGAATTTAAAAGTTTCTCGAAGAAGCACAAGGGGAATTATCATTAAGACAGAAACTAGACAGAGATATAATTGCAACAACTACAGACTTAGAGAAATAACAAAACAACACAACAGAGATAAAACCATCAGAACATACGATAGACATATGCATACATTCTTAAGTACAACTAGAGGGAAAACTAAGGACAACATAGCAAGCAGGTAAACACGTAACAATTTTGAAGAACTGGTCACAAAGAGAAAAGACCCGGGGGAGAAGATCTTAGAAAACAAAGACAAAATACAAAAAGTAAATGCGGGAAGTAGAAGAACCATATTGCTCGAAGGCAACTCAAGATTTGTTCACCCAGCTCACACTGATGGCACAATGTTACATCTGGTTGGAGGGGCTTGCGCTTGAACACAGAAGAAAATCTATCTTCCCCCTATTCTCCTTGACCTAAAGTCCCCCAGACTCCGGCCAGTAACTCGCGGTAGATCTCCAAGGCGATCTCTACACCTTCACATACTCGTTCTTGGCGATCAACAATGACTCTTGGATGCTCTTGAGCCAATGCCTAACAGTCTAGTGGATGCATAGTCCATAAGAGTAAAAGCCACTCAATCTAGTTCTTTGTGATGCTCAATCACTTAACATATTTTGGGCTCTGGGGTTTCCTCTCTAGGATTCTCTCGGTTCTCTTAGATGAGGGGTTGCTCAGGTTGGGGTGCGGGGCTATTTATAGGCATGAGCGATCCCGGGGTAAATGACCATTAAGGGCACTCGCCACTCAATGGACAATCGACACGTGGCGTAACATTCAGATTTCAAACTTTTCCCATGACTTACTTGAGTAATAAGTCAACTCAACTCAACTACAAGTGATTCTTTCTCAGATCCCCGAAGAATAACGTATTGGACTAAGAAAATAAACACTGTGCATGAAGAGATTTCTCTCGTCTTCACTCGAAAAAATAGGTGTTGGACTAAGCATGCATCAAAGACCTAAGTCTCAGCTACACTCGGACCCGTCCTCTTAAAATGATGAGCTCGCTAGGGGCTTTTTAAAGGGCAAGATCTCGAGCTCAGGCATGCATGTGATCGTGGCGAATGTGCTATCGTGGGCGCGAACATGTGCTCGGGGCGTGTCCGCGAAGCTCGGGCGAGAGGTTAGGGACGAGCTGAATGGTGGGTCCAACCTATCAGCGTGTGCGAGGAAGAGAGAGATAGATAGATAGATAGATAGATAGATAGATAGATAGGGAGAGGGAGGGGTAAGTGTGGTTGCATTAGTGGTCGTTGGATGAATATCGTGTAGCCACGATAAAAATAAGTGTGTACTGGTTCGGGAGGCTAAGTGCACTGGCTGGCTGGGCTTGCTGTGTTGTGCTTGCTGGGTTGGGTTGCTTGCTCAGCTGACCTCTTTTCTTTTTTCCTTCTTTTATTTCCTATTTCCATTTTCCCTTTTGAATTTTAAGTTGATTTGAAAACCAAACTTACTCCAATTCAAAATGGGGGAAATCTACACAAAGTCAAACTTATATTTAGGTCTTGTGGAAATTGTTTTCCTGCCCAAGTTAAATCTGCAGCCCTCTTTGAAATAATTCCCTTTCGATTTTTTCAGCAAAATAACAGCGACACAAAATATTATTTGGGACTTGTGAAAAATATTTTTCAGCCCAAATTAAATATTTTAATTGTCACTCTATTTTGGTATATCAATTTATTCCATAAATCTTTTAGGGTTCAATTTAATTCCCAATTGAATTTGGGGTTTCAAATAAATACTAGGGATTTATGGAAATCATTTTCCAGTCCACTATTAAACAAACGGTCACAAGCTTTTCATGAGCTCAATTTTTGTTTTATAAATAATCCTTAAATGACAATTTATGGTTTTGAACAATTTAAAATTTTATTTGAGCCACATTTTCAATTAGATCAACCAACTCTTAGTCAAAACTAGCTAAGATCGAACAATCACAAGCAAATCTATAAATTTTTAATTCCCTCTAATTTATTTATTCACCTTTCAAATTTGGAAAAAACTTTGGATGTGACAAGACTGAGGTATATGTAGGCTATCAAACACCTCCCTAGTTGTTTCCAAACAAAGAACTCCCTAGTTGTTTCCAAACAAAGAAAGAGAAGTATTTCTACCTTGGCTTAGCTAAAAAAACACCTCGCCTTTGCTCTCGTTCATTACATAAAAGAGCCAATCCTTCACAAATCTGTACCTACTAATAAATGGATTAGTGCTTCTTCCTGTCCATCACCAAATTACCCCTCAATGTCACCCATAAGTGAAAAAATGTTGTGTTTATCTTTTCCAGATCCACTTGGCTGGCTAACTCATATAGGACCGGACCCCCATTTCAACAACAAAAATGTTTCAACATAAACCGAAGTCGTTCCTGATGGCTTGCGGATGCAACCATCTACCACGAGATCTTGGGTTTCAATCTCACCTCCACCCTTTTTCGTAAAAAACATATTTCATTTTTTCCTAGATCCGGTCGGCCGGCTAACTCATGTAGGCCTAAACCCCTTTTTTAACGAAACTGAAGTCATTCATAATGGCTAGCGCTGTAGCGCATGTAAGCATCTAGCCTGAAATCCTGGATTTGAATTCCAGCTCAACCCCTTTTCTCTCTCTTTTTTATCTTGATTTATTTAATTAGCGATGGATAGCAGATGGGCTGCATTGAATGCAATTCGGCCCAGTAGCCAGTGTTGGTCCTTTCATTTTTTTATTAGATTCAAATGCACCTACAAAATAATTAATATTCCCGCTGTCTGAAAATACTTGTCAGAGAAATGGATAAAATTGGATGTATCTAGAACTAAAATACGTCTAGATACATTCATTTCTCCGACAAGTATTTCCGGATGAAGGGAGTATCTTCTAATCTATAGTCCCATATTCGTCATGCCATATCTGAAACTTATCAGAAAATGGCGAAGCATGACCGTTGTGCTATTATTTTTGAAAAGGGGTGTAATGTTTGAAGTATAGGACGTGGACCTATGTGGATCTTGAGCCATGTTTATCGGTCAAAGAATGTGTAATATTTTTTCTCCCGTTATAATGCACAGACATATTTGCTAGTGAATATATAATATATGAAAATACAAAGGCTACTATTTCACCACCCTTGCTCAGTGATAGGCCAGTACTAAGTTGTTTTTCTGAACTTTTTTTAATATCTATTCCATCTAAAAACTTTCAATTGTTAAGGTAGTACAGAGAACACCAGAAGTAGCAGAAATTACATCTAGGTCCATAGATCAGCTAGCGACGACTACAAACACTGAAGCAAGTCAAAGACATGTTGCCGTCATCATCCCTCCCTCACCAAAGCCAAGTGATAGATCAGGACTAAGCTGTATCCTCGAGAAGATCGTCAGATTCAAATGTGAGCCTGAGGATACTAATCGGCACAATCCAAATCACACACGTAGCAAGTATCCTCGCATAGAGTGGCCCATCCACCATGAAGAGCATAACCGTATATATGATTCCCACCGCGATCATGAAACACTGCGAAGAATAAATGTAAGTAGAAAATCATTACTACATCGGATCGCACTTTCCCTTTCATCAGGTTCAAGCGAAAAATGTGATAGCAATTGTGTGTACAAAATGAGTGTGGCCTTTTGGTGCCGAGGCTCAGATGAGTCCGAGGATGAACAGTAAGTCCGCAAAAAATAGAAAAGAAATTTAAAAAAAAATCAATTTTTTTGTGATGCAAGATGCTCAAATGTGTGATGTTCCTACAAAATTTCATGAAGTTTGAACACTCGAGGAGCTCTTGGGCAAAAAATATATATTTTCGGGTACGTGAGAAACATTTGAAAACAGCATTGCTCACGCATGATTTTGTCTTTTTTGCCGCGCGCTCCTCGAATGTTCAAACTTCATGAAATTTTTACACGAACACCACACACAAGCACATCTTGCTTGTCAAAAAATTCAAGTTTTTTTAAATTGTTTTACTATTTTTAAGCACATTACTGTTTACCGGGCTCATCTGAGTCCAGGCACCGAAGTGCGGAGCACAAGTCAAGTAACTCATTATTATTATTTTGCACATGACATGGACGTTCATACACTTTTACAGAAGAAAAGAAACTGACAAGTTTATACACATTGCATTTGCTCTCTTTTGTATTGTCTCAAACCTATAAATGTTCACCCGCAAAAAAAAAACCTATAAATGTTTTTCTTACTACCAAGTTTGAGAAATAAAGTTCATACTACAACACTTGCGTGGGTTCTAAAATTCGAGCGTGCATCTTATCTTACCCTCATCAACGGCTTGTGGCAGGGGCTAGGTTTAGACTGGGGACAAGGCTCGAGGAGCGGGACACCGATCGCTACCCAGGTTTCACCCTCCCGTCGCATCTGCAACGGCTCGGTGCGTGGGACACCGATCGCCACCCTGGCTTCACGCGCTCGTCGCATCTGCTGCCACGCAAGGTAGGTGGTGGCGGCGCTCATGGCTAATGTCCCGGTGCCCGCAGGTTTTGTTTGCTGGGGTACGCACGTCGAGGTTTTTCTGGATTAGAGTTTTCCAAAGATCGATCGATCAGGGTCAGAGTAAAGGCTGGTTAAAGCTTGAGTATATACTGTATACTGTATTGAGAAAAGGGTTATAATGGTTGAAGCAGTACGGAGTTGATCGGGTATCATACACCAATCATCCCGTATCCGAATCGAACCCCTGCACAGTCTACTGTTGATTGCGATCCGAAGGTTCCCTCACCCCCTTGGTCTTTGTCTTCCGAAATAGTTTTTCTAGCAGCAAGGGTACCTAATGGTGAAGAATCCATCGTTGATTCTGGCATTCAGATGTGTGCAGGCCTTGAGCGTATAAAGTGGGAAAGATTCGTTTGTGCACTTGTGTGTGTTATGTTGTAGAAAAACTACTGTAACTAGATTTCATCTGTCTGTGCTCCCATGAGAGAATATAATGTGTGAAAGCCTCTGAATTTGCCATGTTCAATGTTTCACCAAATTAGTGAGCAGCCTTTATGTTTTGCAGAGGCCGGGGGTGACCCTCCTTTTCAAAAAAAAAAAAAAACTAGCAAATGAGAACGTACAATTAACATCACCAGTTCATGGCATAGAATGATAAGACATTGTGATCCAAGATGTGAAGACACAACAACAGAAAAAGCAATCGACGAATTCAGAGCAACATCTAAACAACATGTTGTATAATTGACACAATCCATAACCCCAGCATGATACTCAATTGGAAGAAACAGGATCATTGATCGGAGTGCTGAAACAAAAATGTCTTTGCATCTTCACTACAGCTACAGGTACTGGTAGATGCCATATAGCAAGTACAGGTTTCAAAGTACTCCCTCCGTCCGGAAATACTTGTCGGAGAAATGGATGTATCTAGACGTATGTTAGTTCTAGATACATCCATTTTTATCGATTTCTTCGACGAGTAATTCCGGACGGAGGGAGTATGATGACAACACTACTACAGTTGACCACACTCTTCACTCGCTGCCCTCATTCAAATAAGCAGCAGCTCCAGCGGATGAGTTGAGTGCGTTCAGCCAGACTGGCCTTCCTCTGCAGATAGGTCAGCTTCTTAAGCTTGTACCTGCAGCAGAGGGCCGGGTTAAATCGCAACCCCATAACGGTGCAATAATCAGTCAAGAGAAAAATAACCAGCCAACTAGTATACCTCTTGTGCGCCCTTCAGGGATTTCTTGGTTGGCTTGGCCATGGAAGGATCAGCACGAATGGCAGCATGAACCTTCTTATACGGTGCTTCTGTGTCATCAGCCCCAGTCCCCTTCTTGATGTACTGACTGAAGTGCTGTTGGTACTTTTCAGGTTCTTCCTCAGCTAGTGACTGGAACACGACTAGTACGAAAGTCAAAACAAGAATCATCACTCAACAAGCAATAGAATGCATTGCTCTATGCTACTTGATATACCTAAGATCTGGCACCGAAAGGAACAGTTGCAACATTAAAACTAGGAAATTAACAATTAAGAATAACAAAAACATTATAGCTCTACGCCGTGCTGCTGACTACATGGAGGTCACGTTGCATTCAACCCAATCTCATGTAGTCAGAAACATGACCTCCATAGATGTAATCGCGGTGAATCTCCGCATCCAGCTACTTCTCATCCTTCTTGAAACCAGCAAACCTCTTGTCACTGTGTGGAATGGCAAGCCCACCATCCAGAGCTCCCTGCGGCATAAAAAACAATTAAACCGAGCATTAGAAGATCTCAAAGGGATACTACTATCCAAACAAATACAGTTCTGAACCATCACCAAATAGTGCGCAAGATATCCCTTCAAGCAATTCTAACATGAAAACAAATAAACAAGAACGGTGTTACTCACAAAGTTGAATGACATACATGATTTCCATTTACTGAAAATAAATTGTAACAATATATAAAAAAAACAAATAGGAGGACTCTGATAAATCTCGTGTAGTATCAAATATAAAGATAAGCTCAAGACAACTGGTGACCGATACCATAAAAGCATCACATGTTCACATACCTTAAGGGCACCAAACACACGATTTCCAGTAGTGGTCGTGAGCTCAGAAACACAACTAGAGGTGTTCCACAAAAGTAGCAGAGAACATTAGTCTGAAAATATTAGTCTTCTTTTTGCAAGAAAAGAGTAAAGATGGTATTACTAGAACCCTATAATCCAGACATAATCACATAAGGAAAGGAGTCACCAATAATTATCACAAGCAGACTGCAAAATCACAAAATGTCACAATCTTTTTCACGAATATCACATTCCACATAGACCCCTACGAAATTGACATGAACTCCACAGATCCCACTGGGTCTAACCAGTCCCACGGGGGCTAAATTCGGGAAAATGCTAAAGGGGAGAAAAATCACATCTCTTGTGGTCTAGTTTTTGCCATCCATCTCCTAAAGATGCACAAGTCACTACCTAAACTATCATTCATGTTGCATCGATGAGCCAAGATAATCATTAGCCGTAATAACGACTAAGCAGGGAAGAAGCATAAATCTTGAGGCAATATCAACAGCGTAAGACGGAATGACACATTGGAGGAGCCGAACTTCTACCCTGTCACATGCTAGAGACATCCAGAATTCCTGCACCCGCGGCTCCGCGCCTGCCGCGAGCGGGTGACGCGCCACTGCCGTCTCCCGGCACACCCAGCCCCTTGCCGCGCCACGCCGCCGCCGGTTGGCCAGCCTGACCGCGCCGCGAACCACTAAACCGAACTAGACCTTCTGAGAACCTACGAATCTGCAGAGAAATGGCACTGCAGTTGCAGGAGGGACAACGAATCCACGAGACCAAACGCGGGCCAAGTAGATACAGAAGGAGCAGCCGATCGCTAGAGGTACGCGGCATCCAGGTCTTACCATCTCGCGCGCCGGCGGTGGTCGGCCGCCGGCGGGCGGCGAGTTCGGATCCCTCTGGCGTGCGAGGAGACGGCTGGGAACTGTTCGGCCCACTGGCCGGAGAGATTCCCAGGGCAAGCGGTGGCCCAAAGAGAACGCTGGAAAAGGGCTGCTGGGCCAAATAATGATTTCTCTCTATACAAGCTATTTTTCTGTCTATTCTTAAAAAAAGCTTTTTTTGTATGACAACTTTCTCTATAAAAAAACTATTCTCTCTATACAAAACTAACTATACTTGAATCATGTAAAATGAAACTATACTTTGATCCCCTGAAAAAAGCCAGCACAACTTAAATCATGTAAAATAAATGTGTCAATGAGAATGATAACTCTCCACCCAAAAAAGTAAAAATGAGAATGATAACTCTCTTCCTTTATCCTAAAAAAATACTAAGCATGGTTGTCATATTTTGTCCGAGACCTCTATTCATAAGCGTATTCTGCTAGACTTCCATGGTGCCATTCAACAATATGCCATATTTATTTTACTCTTGTATAGGGAATTCTTAGGATAAACATGAAGATACAACACCATGCTGTAAATTTTTTAAAGTTCTATTATTAATCAGTTGTTTTTTCAATTCAACGACAATCAAAAAATTTATACTGCTTGATATTTGACCATCAACCCTTACCATATAATTACATGCCCGAACTCTAAGTCGATCTATTCTCCGATGCCTCATTCATTCGCCACTACCCTCATTTTCTCTCACTCACCCGGTGCGTAATTAGAAGAAATAAGGAAATTGACTCCTTCTAGCCGGTTGTAGCCAGCCGCCTCTTCCGTGTGACGCGTGGCTCATGGGGCCCACCCACGTGCCCCCTCTCTTTCCTTATCCCCTTCCCTCGTGCCCGTCTCTTTCCTTAGGGCATCGCCAATGCGGGGCGACTGTTAAGGGCATCTACAAGAGGTAGATGCCTGACTAGGTGTTTATAGAGAAAAAAATATATTATTAAATTTAAAAACACCTAAGTGCTTTAACTCTCAACGTTGGACGCTAATAGCCGGCGTTAATTAAATAGTCCACGCGCGAGAAAATGACCAGACGTTCGCTGCTAGTCTTTGCGCCGATGCAGCGTCCGACACCAGGATTTGAGGGCCCAACAAACAATCGACGGGGAAATCGATCCTAGCGCCTCCTGCTAGCGTCCTGCGTTGGAGATGCCCTAAGGTGCTCGGTCAGTAAATAAAAAACAATTTTATTGATAAGCGCCTGCTTAGCGTCCCTACCTCCAACGCTTGGTACGTAGGCGTCTACTCTAGTATAGGCCAATTTGCACGCGAAAAACCTGGTGTCGGTGTCAAAACCGACGGACCTCGGGTAGGGGGTCCTGAGCTGTGGATCTAGGATCAATGGGGAACAAGGGACGAAGAACACGGTGTTTACCCAGGTTCGGGCCCTCTCTAAGAGGTAAAACCCTACGTCCTGCTTGATTGTATTTGATGTGTATGATATGGTTACAGAGTCGATCTACCACGAGATCAGGCGAGCTAAACCCTAGGTTGATGGGGTGATGGATGTTGCTCTGGCCCTAAAGACTAAAACCCCTTGGTTTATATAGACACCAGTAGGGTTAGGTTACATACGATCGGTTACAATGAAGGAAAGATCATGCTAAATCTTGACTTGGAGAGCACACCACGACTCCGAAGATCTCCTGTCTGGTCACGGGCCCATGCCCTAGTTCGGCTCCATAGTAGCCCATCAGTCTGACCCGTAAAATGGGCCGGCGGCCCGAGGACCCCTTAATTTAGGACTCCCTCAGTAGCCCCCGAACTAGCCTCCAATGCCGGGGATTGTCATCTGGCGTGCTTCAAATCTTCGGCTTGCGAGATGAGTTCTTCATCTTTACTTGTATCATTCGGAGTAGTGTTCCACGGCCAAATACTATCCGGAATCCGGATCAATACTGCATTCATGCCAGACCAGTTTTGACAATCCAGATTTCTAGGACCTCACCAGAATACGGTGGGGCCATCGGAGTTAATACTTTCCTCGGGGCAAGGGCCAACTTTGACTGGCGTGCACCTTTTCAGAAGGCGAACGACCCAATGCCACCTTTTTTGCAGACCCGTCCTTCAACTTTAGGACGAAACGCTTATTTATAGATCCAAAGGCGCGGGGGACGAGCGACCCATCCTCTCCGCCAAAACCAACTCTGGAGAAATTTTAGGCACCATGGCTGACATCCCAGGTTCATCTTCACGCCCACATGGCCCTCTCCCCGGTGATTGGATGAGCTGCTCAGTCTCACGCCTCCGGCTGAGCAATCTGCAGGCGCAAGGCTATCTTCTCGTGGCGGATCTCGTTCCCGTCCGCGCCGGATTAATTTCTGTTGACGGCCAAGCACTTGCCGAGAGCTCCCCTGCTCCAAGCAAGGAAGAGAGGGTATGTTTCGTGCCTTTCCTACTACGAGGCCTAGGCTTTCCCATTCACCCTTTCCTGCGAGGTTTATTAGAGTTCTACGGGATCCAGCTCTACAACCTCACCCCAGGATCGATATTGCATATTTTCGATTTCGTGGCACTTTGCGAGATATTCTTGAGCTGCGAAGCCCATTTTGGTCTATGGAGAAAATATTTCTGTCTCGTACCCCGTACCCGGAGAGGGTCCATATTTGAAGTAGGCGGAGCCGAAGTGTGGCGGATAGCCGGGACAGGGTATCCCATTGGAACCCCACGAAAAGACCCCGAGGAATGGACCTCGGAGTGGTTCCATGTAGAAGACGTTCCCCTCTCCGACCCAGTCCAGAGGGGGCTGCCCGAATACTCAAGCGCCCCGCTAAAGAAGCGGTTCAACTGGCGACCCAAGAGCCCTTCCCAACTAGACAGCGCAGAGGTGCACCTTTTAGCCACCAAAATTCGGCTGCTGGCCCATAGCAAACTGACCATGATCGAAGTGATGGCCGTCTCCATAGCCCGATGCGTACAACCCCTACAACGGGACCAGTGACGCAACCCGCTACAAGTGACAAGGGCCGGATAATCAGGCTGCTATAGCCAAAATATTGGCCGACCTCTTCAAAGGAGAGGAGGAAGACTTCCCTCAATTAAGTATCCGGGAGGGTTGCTCCAGCTACAATCCGGCAGATTGGGTAAGCTTCAGTCCTTTGTCTTTGGTTCGGAGATTACGTCCGAACTCTTATCGGATGTACCTTTCTCTTAAACAGGGTTGCAGGCATCAGGTCGAGTCCGTCCATTGCCCCTCCCCTCAACCGAAGAATTATTCCCGTGATGACGACCCAGGGTATCATGACGATCCGGATACGTCGATTGATTTCGAAGATGGGGTCTTCTACCAGGAAAGCCTTGACGGCACCAAGGTTGCCTTGACGGCCGACCACCCTGGTGTCGGTGTGAAAACCAGCGGATCTCGGGTAGGGGGTCCCGAGTTGTGGATCTAGGATCGATGGGGAACAAGGGATGATGAACACGGTATTTACCCAGGTTTGGGCCCTCTTGAAGAGGTAAACCCCTACGTCCTGCTTGATTGTATTTGATGTAAGGTATGGTTACAGAGTAGATCTACCTCGAGATCAGGCGAGCTAAACCCTAAGGCAACGAGGTGATGAATGTAGCTCTAGCCCTAAAGACTAAAACCCTCCGGTTTATATAGATACCGATAGGGTTAGGGTTACACAGGATCGGTTACAAAGAAAGGAAGATCCTACCTAATCTTGACTTGGAGGACACACCACGGCTCCGAAGATACCTTATCCGGTCATGGATCCGCACTCCAGCCTGGGCCCCATAATAGCCCATCAATCCGGCCCAAGCATAACAGGCCGGCAGCCCGAGGACACCTTAATCCAGGACTCCCTCACCTGGGGCTCTTCCTTCCTCCACTGTAAGTGAAAGGAAGACCTCTTCCCGAACAGGGCGCTCACCTCGCACCATTCCAAATGCGCTGACTTCTACTCCCAAGGGTCACCGTACTACGCGCCGAACAACCGCGGGAAGAGCGCGGAACATGCTGTCCTCGGCCCATGATGGGGCATCCAAATGGAAGGCCGCCGTCGGGATGGGGGCAACCGCACCCTCGGCTCAAAGGTACCGTGTTCGGGGGCCGTCGAGACTCATTCTCGCCATTTTTTGACATTTGCTTGGTTTCACAGAAGAAAAAAAAATGCCGCGTCAGTCCGAAGATACCCCGGGTGTGCCGAGGCACAGTTCCAATCCCGGGTCTTCGGCGTAGGCCGGGGGCCGTGCGGAGCATGCAGCGCCAAGCATACCTCCAGAGGATCCAGACAATGTCTCGCTTACCAATTCCGAAGTCGAGAGTGTGATGAATCACCGCCACTGGAGGGAATCCTTACGTCACACTGCCTTCACCAGCCAGGAATTTAATTCGTTTAATTCGGTGGATGCGTACCTTGGAGCGGCCCGAACCGGGCTTGAAGGTATCTGATACGTCCATTTTGCATCATGTTTTCCTACTGTTATTTATGATGTTTTATGCATAATAGTGCTTTTTGGAGTAATTCTAATGCATTTTCTCTCATAATATGCAAGGTACACACAAAGAGGGAGAATTCCGGCAGCTGGAAATCTGGACCTTGAAAAGCTACGTCAGGCCACCTATTCTGCACAACTCCAAACAAGCTGAAACTTTACGGAGATTTTTTATGGAATATTGGAGGAATATTGGAGCAAATAAGTACCAGAGGGGGCCCACCAGGTGGGCACAACCCACCTGGGCGCGCCCTGGTGGGTTGTGCTCACCCAGGCCCACCTCCGGTGCCCATCTTCTGGTATATAAGTCATTTTGACCTAGAAAAAATAAGGAGAGGACTTTCGGGACGGAGGGCCGCCATCTCGAGGCGGAACTTGGGCAGGAGCACTTTTGCCCTCCGGCGGACCGATTCCGCCGGGGGAACTTCCCTCCCGGAGGGGGAAATCATCGTCATCATCATCACCAATAACTCTCCCATCTTGGGGAGGGCAATCTCCATCAACATTTTCAACAGCACCATCTCATCTCAAACCCTGGTTCATCTCTTGTGTTCAATCTTGTTACCGGAACTATAGATTGGTGCTTGTGGGTGACTAGTAGTGTTGATTACATCTTGTAGTTGATTACTATATGGTTTATTTGGTGAAAGATTATATGTTCAGATCCAATATGCTATTTAATACCCCTCTGATCTTGAGCATGATTATCATTTGTGAGTAGTTACTTTTGTTCTTGAGGTCACGGGAGAAATCATGTTGCAAGTAATCATGTGAACTTGATATGTGTTCGATATTTTGATAGTATGTATGTTGCGATTCCCTTAGTGGTGTCACGTGAACGTCGACTACATGACACTTCACCATATTTGGGCCTAAGGGAATGCATTGTGGAGTAGTAAGTAGATGATGGGTTGCGAGAGTGACAGAAGCTTAAACCCCAGTTTATGCGCTATTCCGTAAGGGACCGATTGGATCCAAAAGTTTAATGCTATGGTTAGAATTTATTCTTAATACTTTTATCGTAGTTGCGGATGCTTGCGAGAGGGTTAATCATAAGTAGGAGGCTTGTTCAAGTAAGAACAACAGCTAAGCACCGGTCCACCCACATATCAAATTATCAAAGTAGCGAACACAAATTGAATCAACATGGTGAAAGTGACTAGATGAAATTCCCGTGTACCCTCAAGAATGCTTTGCTTATTATTAGAGACCGTTTTGGCCTGTCCTTTGCCTCAAAAGGATTGGGCTACCTTGCTGCACTTTTGTTACTACTATTGTTACTTGCTCGTTACAAATTATCTTGCTATCAAACTACTCTGCTACTTACAATTTCAGCACTTGCAGACATTACCTTGCTGAAAACAACTTGTCATTTGCTTCTGCTCCTCGTTGGGTTCAACACTCTTACTTATCGAAAAGAGCTACAATTGATCCCCTATACTTGTGGGTCATCAGTATCGCCAGTCTTTTTTCTGCCAAAATGCAGGTGCGAGATTTAAATAGCTTAATAGCAGGTCATAATCCCTAACCTAGTAGCCCCCAAGCCTTAATTTGGGTGGGACGGCCGAGTTAAGGATATGAATTATCTTGATTTTACAGGCCATGAGGGAACAAAATAACAAGTTATCCGAAGACCTCGAGCTGAGCCGAACACAGTTGGCCGATACTAAAGCCGAACTGGAAGCGGTCAAGAAAGCTACTAGCGAAATTCCTGGTAAGTGGGAAAGCTTTAGAATGCTTAAAAATTGTATGGCGTTTCCTGCATATTGATACCATGCCATCCCTACAGCCACCGAATCCATGAACCAATTGCGGAGGGAACTAGAGGCTGGCAAACGAGTGCTGACACGAAGTCAGGAGGAGAAGAATGAGCTCAAGGCAGAAGATCAGCGGAAAGCCGAAGAAATCAGGAAATTAAAATCTCAGTTGGCGCAAGCCTTGGAGGAGAATCAGAAGCTAAAAGGTGGCATATTCGGTAAGTCATGAATTCCATATCACGCGTATGTGGGTGATCACAATATTTTGAAAAACATGCTGCCCCTGTATGCTAGGTCTCCTGACAGGGTGACCGGAAGAGGAGGTGGGTTCCTTTAGTGGGAACCTTTTGAAGGAACTGATCAAAACACACGAAAGAGCCCGGAAGGTCATGAAAAGCATGGTTAAGGCATTATGGCCGCTGGAAGTGCCACCAGAGAGCATGGCTGAGCTGGCTAGCCACTTTAAAGGGGCGAGGCGTGTAACAGCCCCAAAATTGGGTTATCAATTTTTGTGCTGTTACTCCTTCCTGGCAATCATTTTTCAAATTTCCTCCTGAGTTTGCTGGATGACTCTGAGAATTTAGGCCATTCTCAACCTTTCAAAACCTTGCTCATGTCTTTGTTAGTGGGCAAGACCTTAATTTCATCATCTCAAGTCCATTCCAATTATGGGGATTTGAATATTTCCTTTGTGATTACAAAGGAGCCATCACTTCTCTTGATCTGTTGATCTTCCAAATCTTCTCAGAGATCCTCCTACCCTTTCAAATCTTGGATATGCAAAAATATTGCTAAGTCTTATGCAATATTTTCCATTTGGGATTTATTCCTTCTTTTGCCTTTCTGAGGAATAAAATCCAAAGGCATAGCTAGCCACCTCCAAAATTCATGCAAATTTGTGGAGATGATATTTATGCCTAATCCTAGCTCTGGCAAAAATATTGGCTCTATTTAAATAAGAAAAATTGCCTTTTCCTATTTTAAGCCAATATCCCCTTTCTGCCATTTTTCAAAGGAGCTACCATTTTTATAGCAAGGAAAATTCCCAAATAATTTGTGGAGCTTGTACTTGCTGTATCTTCACCATTTCCATCCAAACCCATGCTTCACAGTCCATTATTTGAGCACATGATCCAATGCAAGTTTCTGTCCTGTCTGAAATTTTTGCAAAGGAAGTGCTTGAACCCTTGATCCATTTGAGATGAAATTTTGCAGGGTGATTAACATTGATAAATCACCTCTGGATACCAAAAATCAGCTCAATCCATCTATCCAATATTCCCTAGCAAATTTTCTCAAGTTTCTGTTCAGATTGCTTGTCTGTGAAGGAAGTACCTTCATGGATGATCAAAATCAGCTGAAACTTTTCCAGCAGTCTCTAATGATCATATAATCACCCTCCTCCATGTATCATATCATTCCATTGATCTATGTGAGCCCAGGATCAATTCTTTGTTTCTGTCCAAATTTTCAATTTGTGAAGCAAGTATACTTTATCTTGCTCCATTATGGCTGAAAATTTCCCTAAGCCTTCTCCTATCCATATAACCTATCTACCCAAGATTTTGGCTCATTTCATCTAGCCATTATTTCTCTAGTTTTTTCTCAAGTTTCTGGGCAAAGAGGATAGCTGTGAAGGAAGTACTATTTTGACAAGTCCATTTGGTATGAAATTTTTACAGAATCATTATATGTCCAAAAAATCAAGCTTTGCAAAGTTTTAGCCCAATCCAACACTCTTAGTGAGTGCTACTTCCTCATCTCTATTTCTGGTCAGTTGGGCAGGTTGCACATGTAGTACCAGCTAGACTCATCTTTTTGGCCTGATATTTTGGCATAGTGATCACCTTAGTAAGTGACCATCCTCACCCAAATCCCATGCCTAATGGAGCTGTGCACTGGCCAATATTTATATCAAACAGGTTGCTGCTGTTTTGGACTTGAGCAACATACAGTCACACCATGAGCCCTGTGTGTTGGATCTTTGCACCAAGCAGCTAGTGGGGGAGTGATCGACTCGCCAGACATAACCGGGGCGTCCAGAACGTGTGTCGACACCAAGTTTGCGTGGTGACCACGGGTGTAGCCGGCCAAATCGGTGCTCTAGCTCCTGTAGTCGCCGTCAGGCCTGCTCCGACCAGCCCTGGCTCACCCCAGCGTGTCCAACAGCTCAGCCTCGACGTCCTCTTCCCCCTGGACTCCTCTCCCCCTCTGTTTTCTTCCTCGGTGTGCCGTCGTCGTCGCCGCACAGTTCCTGCCCGTGTGCACCGTCGTTTTCCCCTCGGTGTCCTCTTCCTCCTCGTGTCCCCGAGCGCTGCTCGTCTCCGTGACACTCTGTTGCTCGTTCGCTTCTCCCTCGTCGCCTTCCTGTGCCTCCCCGTGACCTCTGCGGCCGGCAGAGCCTCGGTCGGACTCGCTCGGCGGCGACCGGCTCGGGTGCCCTCGCCCCGGCTATATATAGCCCCCCCTCGCTCGTCTGAGCTCACCAGCAGCCTCACCACTTCTCTAGCTCCCTCCCCAACCACTCCATTGAGCCGAAAAAGCTCTCTCCGACCCCCACCATCGCCATGGCCGCTGCCTCGGGTCCTGCTCGATTCCGGTGATCCCGAGCGATCCTCGCCGTTCCACCTTCACCCCTGCATCACCTGGAGTCCGGCGAGCCTCCCCGTGGCCTCGGCCCATCCTCTCCCCCACCATAGCGCCGTGTCCGCCGGTGACCAAAGCCTCTCCCCGCCGTGGGCGCTGCTGCGTCCCCTGCAACGCTCCTCGGCGGCGGCAACTCCCACCACCGGATGTGCCTCTCCCTCCTGATCTCCTGGGTAGGTCGCACGCCGCGACTGGTGGCCGAAATCACCGTCGGGGCAGCCTCCTTCCTCGGCCAGGAGCGCGCCCGAGCGCGAGGATGAAGAAGGACCGGCCAGGCGGGCCCCTCCCCGCGCGACCCCACCTGTCGGCGACTGAAGCGATGCCACATCATCGTAAGTGGAGACGCATCCCCGTAAGTGCGTTTTCATTACTCTGAAAACGTATTCGCTGTAACACGTTTTCTTTTACTGAAGACGTATTGTCTGAAATACGCTTTCTGTGCTTCGAAAACGTATTATGAGCTTTGCGTTTTCTGTTTTCAACCCCGCCGGCCGAAGTGGTTATTTTGTGAACGTTCACTGTTTAAGCCTCTTTTCTGCCTAAAAAGTGAACAGCCACAACTTTGCGCTCGTAACCCCGATTGAGGTGATTCCAGCGCTCACGTTCTCTGTTTGTCGAGCTCTTTCTGATGGGACTATTTTCTTGATGTTTGCACATTTTGAAAATTCCCATTTTGCCCCTGCCCTATATCCATCCCCTTTGAGAGAGAACCGTTCTTCGGCAAATTTTTCCGCGAGGTGATCGCACTTCTTCCTGGAGTATTCCTCGCCCCCAGGCAAGCCAACCTCTTATCATGAGCCCCGAACTCGCATGTTGACTTTGCTTGCACCTTGTGTGTGTGTGTAGTTGCAGTCGTTTCTTATCTGTTTCATCTGCAGTTATTTCAGTTGTGGTATATGTTGTATTGCTTGCCATGTCATGCTTGCCCTTCATGATATCTTTTGCCATGCTAGCTAGGATATAGTTATTGATAACGTCATGTCTCAGCTTTTGATATAAATGCTATGATGATTTTGGTACACAGTTGATATGCTAGTACCTTGTATTGCCATGTTCCTTATGCTATAGTTGTTCCCTCGAGAAGCTTGGTATTTTGTTCATGCATTTGTATGTTCATGCTCATTGTTGCATCCATGTTAATCATGCTTGCATGTTGATGATGATGGAGAAGATAATAACATGACTTAATAATAACAAATCTCCTCCGTCATCGATGGGATCGAGTCATAGTGCCACCAAATCGAGCTTCTCCAGTGCAGCCACACTTGCCTTTTATGGGAGGGCCTTAATGCGATCTATTGTCATGCCTCTCGCCGGTGCCTCCAACGAGGGAAGGTTATGGGCACGTGCTACCCTGATCAGGTAGGCGGACATAAGCCTTGTGAGCCCGAGTTTGGTTATGTGCACATGTCCCCGTTTGGGACCGTTTATTGTTTTGCCACGACAGTGACCGTTGGATGTCTTTGGTAGACACGGGGCCACCCATGACTTAGCCCAAGAGGGGAGTTTGTTGGAGTGGCCGGGAGAGTGTCATGGGCAATGGATCGGTTTTGTCGGAATACCGTTGGTCCACCCGAATGGGAGTGCGAGGCCATGGGTTCCGTAGTGTGGGTACAGTGTGCTAACCTCTGCAGAGTGTGTGTTAAATCTATCGATAGCCGTGTCCTCGGTCATGGGCACAGTTCGTAGTAGGTCACACTATCGGGTCTCGATCGAAAGGGAGGATAAACCTAATATAACTAAGTTGATAAATGAGGTGCTATAAAGAATGTGGTGACTTGGACTATGAGATAGTCGTGAGAAGCCACAGTGATGTTCTGATACGATCACGAGATGAGATCTCGGTGAGTCATGATTTTGCCTAGAGAGGCAGTGGATAAGTAAGTGATTGATGAACAGTATGTCTTCACGGGAGGTAACTGGTAGTTTATTTTCAGCATAGTTCATGCATGTATCCATGTCTCGTAGATACATCTATGCCATGTCATGTTATGATTGAGATGCTATGCTATGCCATGTTATGTATTTCCATGTTAGTAGATGCTATGATGTTGTCCATGCTTAGTTTGATCTATGTCATGCCATGCTTAGCTACTATTGTGAAGTAGGTTGTTGCATGCGCTTGGTTCTTGCTTTGTCATCTACTTGTTTGGATGCTATATATTTGGTTGTCTTGCGAGTACATTCAAAGTACTCACCTGGCCTTGCACGTGGCCAGATTGCAGGAGGAGATTCATCGCTCTAGGCCGTAACCTTGCCAGTCCTGTGAGTTGTGGAGCACAGCCAGAGTCGATGTGCTGCCAAACCAAGACTTCCGCCGCCATTTAGACAGCCTTAGAGCTATGCCACACATTGTATTCATCAATGATGTAATCCTCCAAGCATGTATTTGATGAATATTCTTGTACCTGGAATGTTGTATCATGTACATGTCGTGCGTCAGGTGTTATCCTGGGCTGACGTGCGAAGGCCCCCTGCTCCATGCGGATCGGGATGCCACAAGGCGGCGCTTTGAATTGTGGAAGACATCGGCCTACCGGGAAGGAGCGCGCGAGGCCTGGGCAATGGTGAAGACCCGGTTTACCAAACTCGAACCTGAACATATGGCTCGAGTGGGACCCGTGGGGCCGGATGGGCAGGAAATACCGCTCAGCTTAGTGTATGACCAAGTGATGCCTGTTGCTCGGTACTCCCAGAAGGATTGTGCCTTGGACAGTTTGATAGATGGTATTGATAAAGAGTAGGGTGCGTGATTCTATGTATCCATGTACTTTACATCGCGCCATTCTCGAACCGCAGTAAAAACGTTGTCGTAACCGGCCATCAGCTTCCGCCTCCCCGACCAGTGATCGGGGAGTGTTCCGTACTATATGCCCTGATGAACAGGGAATGCTTCTGGTAACCAGGCAATCTGGCCATTTGGTGCGAACAGACAAAACGCGCACGGCGAGCTATGTTATATTACTTTGTAATGTAAGAAACATCTTCCGAAGAAAATAGTTCCTCCAAGGGTTCCTTTCTTTGGGTTTGGTATGTTGACCATAAGCCGTGAGTCCGGATGCCGGTGACACACGGATGTCCCTGGTTTTTTAGGAACCAAGGATAGTGGGCTGGCGGCTAGCGCCTCTTTATTTTCACTTCCCCTGAGGCTGATCCATTATTTTCTATAATAACGCTAGCTTTCGGCTTCACCCGTCTGAGGTACGTATCCGGAATCGCAGAGGTGCTCCCTTTACTTCCTAGCCGAACAATCAGAAACGTAGGGGTAAACACAGGAGCCAGGCAACCCAGCTTGGCAAAGGACTTAAGTCAAATAGGTGCATATAATGGCTTGAAAGGTATGGGAAGGACATTGGTTCAAACAACATAAAAGAGGTTGTGAAATGAATATTGTAATTGGCCGCTTTAAAAGAAGCCCCCAGGTAAAGCTGGGTAGTACATCCGAAGATGTGTACAGTGGCGACCTATCATGTCACGGTTTAACCGGACTCTAGGTCGGGAGGCTAAAGCTCCAAGAGTAAAAAATACAACACCGAAGAAAAACGAGGAGTGTCGATGACGACGCCGGACTAGGCATAAAAACGCGGAAGCCGAGCAGTGTTCCACGGGTTGGGTTCGAGGTGGTTATCTGACGGGCGGCGGAGGCGGTACGCTCCTCCTGCGAGTACTTCATCTATAATGAAGGGACCCTCCCATTTGGGTGAAAGCTTGTGCTTCTGCTTCTTGGGGAGGTGGAGAACGAGCTCTCCCATGTTGTATGCCTTCGCTCGAACCTCCCGACTCTAGTATCGCTGTGCTTGCTGTTGATAAAAGACGGAGCGTGCGCGTGTAATGTCGTGCTCTCCTTCCAGGTCGTCCTGCCGATCCAACTCGGCCTCCTTCTCTTTGGCGTCGTACTCTAGGTGCGTCATGGATCAAATCGTTTTGGCGTCGTACACCATAAAGAACGGGGTGTATCCTGTTGAACGATTAGGAGTGGTGCGCAACCCCCATAGCACAGAGTCCAGCTCCTGTACCCAGTGGCAATATGATTCTTCGAGTGAGCGGATTAAGCGAGGTTTTATGCCACTCATAATTAGTCCGTTTGCTCGCTGTACCTGCCCATTAGTTTGTGGGTGGTACACCGAGGCGTAGTCGAGCTTTATGCCCATCTTAGCACACCAATCTTTAACATCTTGGGCGGTAAAATTAGACCCATTATCAGTGATTATGCTGTGGGGGACACCATAACGATGTATGACATCCGATATGAAGTCAACAACTGGTTCGGATTCTGCAGAGGTTATCGGTTTTGCTTCGATCCAGTTAGTGAATTTATCGACCATAACCAGTAGGTACTTCTTTTTCTTGGTCCCCCCTTTAAGTGGTCCAACCATATCAAGCCCCCAGACTGCAAATGGCCAGGTTATCGGTATGGTCCGAAGAGCTGTGGTGGGCATATGGCTTTGATTTGCAAATAGTTGGCACCCAACGCAATGTTGGACTAGCGTACGTGCGTTCGCGCAGGCTGTGGGCCAGAAGAACCCTGCTCGGAAGGCCTTACTGACCAAGGCCCGAGCTGTTGCAAGGTGGCCGCCCAGGCCGGCATGTATCTCAGCGAGAAGCTGCTGCCCCTCCTCTTCGGAGATGCACCTCTGAAGGACTCCCGTAGTGCTCTTTTTATAGAGCTCGCCCTCATGGACCTTGTACGCTTTAGAGCACCGAACTATGCGCCATGCCTCTGTCTGATCATCTGGGAGTTCTTGTCGCGGGAGGTAGGCAAGCAAAGGCTTGGTCCATGGGGCGATTATGGCCATGATTTCGTGGGCCGAAGGTGTCTCTTCGAGTGCGGATCCCCCGATGATATAGTCATTGGGCTCAATTTCTGGGGGATGATCTGGGCAGGCTCATTGGTTGTGGTGCCACTGTCCCCGTCCTGCCATACCACAGACGTCTTGAAGAGCCTTTCTAGAAAGGTGTTTTTAGGTACAGGGTCGCGCTTGGTGCCCATGCGGGCAAGGACATCCGCAGCTTGATTACTGTCTCTAGAGACATGATGGAATTCTAGACCCTCGAATCGGGCTGACATCCTGAGGATGGCATTTCTGTATGCCGCCATTTTCGGGTCTTTGGCGTCAAATTTGCTGTTGACCTGGCAGTTGGCGAGGTTCGAATCTCCTCGCACCTCTAGCTGCCGAACACCCATCGACGTTGCCATCCTAAGACCGTGCAACAGTGCCTCGTATTCGGCTGCGTTATTGGAATCCATGTACATAGTCTGTAGAACATACCGGATATTGTCGCCTGTGGGGGATATTAGGATCACTCCAGCCCCCAGTCCGGCTAGCATTTTAGAGCCGTCGAAGTACATCGTCCAGTGTGCATATGTATTATATTCCCTGGGGAGTTCGGCTTCAGTCCATTCGGATAGAAAATCGGCCAACACCTGAGATTTAATAGCTCGGCGTGGTTTGTATACAATGTCGAAGGGGAGGAGCTCTATGGCCCATTTGGCAATGCGGCTCGTGGCATCCCTGTTATTGATTATATCATTGAGGGGTACCTCGGATACCACTGTCACCGAACACTCTTGAAAGTAGTGTCGCAGTTTTTGGGATGCCATAAAGACCGTATATGCTATTTTTTGGTAGTGTGGGTATCGGGATTTGCATGATGTGAGGACCTCTGACACATAGTAGACTGGTTTTTGGACATGGAACTTGTGGCCCTCTGATTCCCGTTCTTCGACGAGCACCGCACTCAATACTTGATTGGTGGCTGATATATACAGCAGCATAGGTTCACCGATACCTGGTGCGGCCAGGATAGGGTTGCCTGCCAGGAATGTTTTGATTTCCTCCAGTGCCGCAGTTGCTTCGTTGGTCCACTCAAAGTTTTTTGTTTTCTTGAGTAGCCTGTAGAGAGGCAGTGCCTTTTCGCCAAGGCGGGAAATGAGACGGCTTAAAGCCGCCACGTGATACGTCTCCAATGTATCTATAACTTTGAGTTGCTTCGTTGGTCCACTCAAAGTTTTTTGTTTTCTTGAGTAGCCTGTAGAGAGGCAGTGCCTTTTCGCCAAGGCGGGAAATGAGACGGCTTAAAGCCGCCACGTGATACGTCTCCAATGTATCTATAATTTTTGATTGTTCCATGCTATTATATTATCTATTTTGGATGTTTTATATGCATTAATATGCTATTTTATATTATTTTTGGGACTAACTTATTAACCTAGAGCCCAGTGCCAGTTTCTGTTTTTTCCTTGTTTTTGAGCTTCGCAGAAAAGGAATACCAAACGGAGTCCAAACGGAATAAAACCTTCGCGATGATTTTTCTTGGACCAGAAGACACCCAGGAGACTTGGAGTGCAAGTCAGAAGAGCCACGAGGCGGCCACAAGGGGGGAGGGCGCGCCCCCTGCCTTGTGGGCCCCTCGGTGACCCCCTGACCTAGATCTTCCTCCTATATATTCACATATATTCCCAAACCACCAGAAGCATCCACGAAAACACTTTTCCACCGCCGCAACCTTCTGTTCCCATGAGATCCCATCTTGGGGCATTTTCCGGCATCCTGCCGGAGTGGGATTCGATCACGGAGGGCTTCTACATCAACTCTATTGCCCTTCCGATGAAGCGTGAGTAGTTTACTTCAGACCTACGGGTCCATAGCTAGTAGCTAGATGGCTTCTTCTCTCTCTTTGATTCTCAATACAACGTTCTCCTTGATGTTCTTGGAGATCTATCCGATGTAATCTTCTTTTGCGGTGTGTTTGTCGAGATCCGATGAATTGTGGATTTTTGATCAGCTTATCTATGAATATTATTTGAATCTTCTCTGAATTCTTTTATGCATGATTTGATATCCTTGTAATTCTCCTCGAACTATCGGTTTGGTTTGGCCAACTAGATGGGTTTTTCTTGCAATGGGAGAAGTGCTTGGCTTTGGGTTCAATCTTGCGGTGTCCTCTTCCAGTGATAGTAGGGGCAGCGAGGCACGCATTGTATTGTTGCCATCGAGGATAAAAAGATGGGGTTTACATCATATTGCTTGAGTTTATTCCTCTACATCATGTCATCTTACTTAAAGCGTTACTCTGTTCTTCATGAACTTAATACTCTAGATGCAGGCAGGAGTCGGTCGATGTGTGGAGTAATAGTAGTAGATGCAGGCAGGAGTCGGTCTACTTGACACGGACGTGATGCCTATATTTCATAATCATTGCCTTGGATACGGTCATAACTTTGCGCTTTTCTATCAATTGCTCGACAGTAATTTGTTCACCCACCGTATTATTTGCTATCTTGAGAGAAGCCTCTAGTGAAACCTATGGCCCCCGGGTCTATTTTCCATCATATTACTTTCCAATCTACTATTTTGCAATCTTTTATTTTCAGATCTATAAACCAAAAACCCTAAAAATATTTACTTTATCTTTTGTTTAGTTTTATCTATCTCTATCAGATCTCACTTTTGCAAGTGACCGTGAAGGGATTGACAACCCCTTTATCGCGTTGGGTGCAAGTGTTTGATTATTTGTGCAGGTATTGGTGATTTGTGCGTTGTCTCCTACTGGATTGATACCTTGGTTCTCTAACTGAGGGAAATACTTATCTGGACTTTGCTGCATCACCCTTTCCTCTTTAAGGGAAAAACCAACGCAAGCTCAAGAAGTAGCAGGAAGAGTTTCTGGTGCCGTTGCCGGGGAGATCTACGCCAAGTCAAGACATACCAAGTACCCATCATAAACTCTCATCTCTTGCATTACATTATTCGCCATTTGCCTCTCGTCCCCCCCCCCACTTCTAAAATGATTTTCAAAAAGATTTGCCTTTTTATTCGCCCTTCTTCCGTTTGTCTTTTGCGTTTGCTTTTTGTTTGCTTGTGTTACCATGTGCCTTCTTTTTGCTTGCATCTTCGCTTGCTAAAAGTTTATGGATCCTCATCCACTTGCTAATCTTTTTAAGAGATCCAATTATGATGAACCAATTTCTAGTGATTTGAGTGCACTAGATTATATTTATGAAGTTTTGCGTGAAATTCGTGAATCTGAAAATTGTGATGAAGTGTTAAAAGAAGAAATCTATGAAGTGATTCAGGATAGCTCCTTGGATGAAAAGCATGATTGCAATGGTTCTATTATAAATTCTATTAATGTCAGTTGTGCTAATGATATGCAAAACCCTAAGCTTGGGGATGCTAGTTTTGCTAGGTCCACTACTTGTTGCAATGATCATGATTGGGGTGATTCTTCTTATGATCTTGAAAATTTATTTAAACCTCATGATAATAATGTTTGCAATATTATTGAAAGTGGGTTTGGAAGAGTGTCAACTCTAGGTAATAATGATCCCACTACTTTGGAGTATGATCAATCTTATGAATTTTTTGATAAAAGTGGGCTTGGAGAGGTCGTAACTTTATTTGATAACCCCACTATCTTGGAAGAGTGTCAACTTTGTATGCATGTGGATCATGAAGAGAATATTTTATGTGATAGTTATATTGTTGAATTTGATTATGATCCTACATGTAATTATTATGAGAGAGGAAAATATGGTCGTAGAAATTTTCATGTTACTAAATTACCTCTCGTTATGTTGAGATTGCTATTGTTTCTTTCTTCTTCCTTGCACATGCTAGATCATGCTTGTATTGCTAATTTGTTTTCCTATAAAATGCCTATGCATAGGAAGTATGTTAGACTTAGATGTGTTTTTCACATGTTTTATGATGCTCTCTTTGTACCTCAGTTTTTTCTTTCATGTGAGCATCATCAAAATTATCAATGCCTAGCTAAAAGGCTTTAAAGAAAAGCGCTTGTTGGGAGACAACCCAATATTTTTCCTTGCTGTTTTTGAATAAATTTTTCATCTAGCCTCTGGTTAGCTGTGTTTTGGTGTTTTAATTAGGGTTTGTGCCAAGTAAGACCTTTGGGATGGCTTACGGTGATAATTGATTTGATCTTGCTGAAAAACAGAAACTTTTGTGTCCAGTGACAGAATTTTAATAATTCTATTTAGCGTTGAAAACCCTGAATTTTTTACACAAGATTTATATACAAATTTTCTCTGCTTTCCTAATTTTTCAGAATTTTTGGAGTTACAAAAGTATTAGAACAATTCGGATCTTTGCAGACTGTTTTGTTTTTGACAGATTCTGTTTTCTTTGTGTTGTTTGCTTCTTTTGATGAATCTATGGGTAGTATCGGGGGGTACGAACCATGGAAAAGTTGGAATACAGTAGATATTACACCAATATAAATAAAGAATGAGTTTACAACAGTACCAAAAGTGGTGATTTATTTTCTTATACTAACGGAGCTTATGAGATTTTCTGTTGAGTTTTGTGTTGTGAAGTTTTCAAGTTTTGGGTAAGGATTTGATGGACTATGGAATAAGGAGTGGCAAGAGCCTAAGATTGGGGATGCCCAAGGCACCCCAAGGTAACATTCAAGGACAACCAAGAGCCTAATCTTGGGGATGCCCCGGAAGGCACCCCCTCTTTCGTCTTCGTCTATCGGTAACTTTACTTAGGCTATATTTTTATTCACCACATGATATGTGTTTTGCTTGGAGCGTCTTGTATGATTTGAGTCTTTGCTTTTAGTTTGCCACAATCATCCTTGTTGTACACACCTTTTGAGAGGGACACACATGAATCGTGATTTATTAGAATACTCTATGTGCTTCACTTATATATTTTGAGCTAGGCAATTTTGCTCTAGTGCTTCACTTATGTCTTTTTAGAGCACGGCGGTGGCTTTATTTTGTAGAAATTATTGAACTCTCATGCTTCACTTATATTATTTTGAGAGTCTCTAAACAGCGTGGTAATTTGCTTTGGTTATGAATTTAGTCCTAATATGATAGGCAACCAAGAGGGATATAATAAAAACTTTCATATAAAGTGCATTGAATACTATGAGAAGTTTGATTCCTTATGATTATTTTGAGATATAGAGATGGTGATATTAGAGTCATGCTAGTGAGTAATTGTGAATTGGAGAAATACTTGTGTTGAGGTTTGTGATTCCCGTAGCATGCACGTATGGTGAACCGTTATGTAACGAAGTTGGAGCATGAGGTATTTTTTGATTGTCTTCCTTATGAGTGGTGGTCGAGGACGAGCAATGGTCTTTTCCTACCAATCTATCCCCCTAGGAGCATGCGCATAGTACTTTGTTTCGATTGCTAATAGATTTTTGCAATAAGTATATGAGTTCTTTATGACTAATGTTGAGTCCATGGATTATACGCACTCTCATCCTTCCACCTTTGCTAGCCTCTCTAGTGCCGCGCAACTTTCGCCGGTACCATAAACCCACCATATACCTTCCTCAAAACAGCCACCATACCTACCTATTATGGCATTTCCATAGCCATTCCGAGATATATTGCCATGCAACTTTCCACTGTTCCGTTTTATTATGACATGTTCCATCATTGTCATATTGCCTTGCATGATCATGTAGTTGACATCGTATTTGTGGCAAAGCCACCTTGCATAATTCTTTCATACATGTCACTCTTGAGTCATTGCACATCCTGGTACACCGTCGGAGGCATTCATATAGAGTCATATTTTTGTTCTAAGTATCGAGTTGTAATTTTTGAGTTGTAAGTAAATAAGAGTGTGATGATCTTCATTATTAGAGCATTGTCCCATGTGAGGAAAAAAATAAAAGGGAGGCCAAAGAAGCCAAAAAAATGAGAGAAAAAGAGAGAAGGGGCAATGTAACTATCCTTTTTTTTTCACACTTGTGCTTCAAAGTAGCACCATGATCTTCATGATAGAAAGTCTCCTATGTTGTCACTTTCATATGCTAGTGGGAATTTTTCATTATAGAACTTGGCTTGTATATTCCAACGATGGGCTTCCTCAAATTGCCCTAGGTCTTCATGAGCAAGCAAGTTGGATGCACACCCACTTAGTTTTCTTTTGAGCTTTCATAAACTTATAGCTCTAGTGCATCCGTTGAATGGCAATCTCTACTCACCCACATTGATATCTATTGATGGGCATCTCCATAGCCCATTAATACACCTAGTTGATGTGAGAATATCTCCCTCTTTTTGTCTTCTCCACAACCACCATATTCTATTCCACCTATAGTGCTATGTCCATGGCTCACACTCATGTATTGCGTGAAAGTTGAAAAGGTTTGAGAACACCAAAAGTATGAAACAATTGCTTGGCTTGTCATCGGGGTTGTGCATGATTTGAATACTTTGTGTGATGAAGATGGAGCATAGCCATACTATATGATTTTGTAGGGATAAACTTTCATTGGCCATGTTATTTTGAGAAGACATAATTGCCTTGTTAGTATGCTTGAAGTATTATTGTTTTTATGTCAATATTAAACTTTTGTTTTGAATCTTATGGATCTAAACATTCATGCCACAATAAAGAAAATTACATGGATAAATATGTTAGGTAGCATTCCACATCAAAAAATTTGTTTTTATCATTTACCTACTCGAGGACGAGCAGGAATTAAGCTTGGGGATGCTTGATACGTCTCCAACGTATCTATAATTTTTGATTGTTCCATGCTATTATATTATCTGTTTTGGATGTTTTATATGCATTAATATGCTATTTTATATTATTTTTGGAACTAACTTATTAACCTAGAGCCTAGTGCCAGTTTCTGTTTTTTCCTTGTTTTTGAGCTTCGCAGAAAAGGAATACCAAACGGAGTCCAAACGGAATAAAACCTTCGTGATGATTTTTCTTGGACCAGAAGACACCCAGGAGACTTGGAGTCAAGTCAGAAGAGCCACGAGGCGGCCACAAGGGGGTAGGGCGCGCCCCCTGCCTTGTGGGCCCCTCGGTAACCCCCTGACCTAGATCTTCCTCCTATATATTCACATATATTCCCAAACCACCAGAAGCATCCACGAAAACACTTTTCCACCGCCGCAACCTTCTATTCCCATGAGATCCCATCTTGGGGCCTTTTCCGGCATCCTGCCGGAGTGGGATTCGATCACGGAGGGCTTCTACATCAACTCTATTGCCCTTCCGATGAAGCGTGAGTAGTTTACCTCAGACCTACGGGTCCATAGCTAGTAGCTAGATGGCTTCTTATCTCTCTTTGATTCTCAATGCAACGTTCTCCTTGATGTTCTTGGAGATCTATCCGATGTAATCTTCTTTTGCGGTGTGTTTGTCGAGATCTGATGAATTGTGGATTTATGATGAGCTTATCTATGAATATTATTTGAATCTTCTCTGAATTCTTTTATGCATGATTTGATATCCTTGTAATTCTCTTCGAACTATCGGTTTGGTTTGGCCAACTAGATTGGTTTTTCTTGCAATGGGAGAAGTGCTTGGCTTTGGGTTCATTCTTGCGATGTCCTCTCCCAGTGATAGTAGAGGCTGCAAGGCACGTATTGTATTGTTGCCATCGAGGATAAAAAGATGGGGTTTACATCATATTGCTTGAGTTTATTCCTCTACATCATGTCATCTTACTTAAAGTGTTACTCTGTTCTTCATGAACTTAATACTCTAGTTGCAGGCAGGAGTTGGTCGATGTGTGGAGTAATAGTAGTAGATGCAGACAGGAGTCGGTCTACTTGACACGGACGTGATGCCTATATTTCATAATCATTGCCTTGGATATCGTCATAACTTTGCGCTTTTCTATCAATTGCTCGACAGTAATTTGTTCACCCACCATATTATTTGCTATCTTGAGAGAAGCCTCTAGTGAAACCTATGGCCCCCGGGTCTATTTTCCATCATATTACTTTCCAATCTACTATTTTGCAATCTTTTATTTTCAGATCTATAAACCAAAAACCCTAAAAATATTTACTTTATCTTTTGTTTAGTTTTATCTATCTCTATCAGATCTCACTTTTGCAAGTGACCGTGAAGGGATTGACAACCCCTTTATCACGTTGGGTGCAAGTGTTTGATTGTTTGTGCAGGTATTGGTGATTTGTGCGTTGTCTCCTACTGGATTAATACCTTGGTTCTCTAACTGAGGGAAATACTTATCTCTACTTTGCTGCATCACCCTTTCCTCTTCAAGGGAAAAACCAACGCAAGCTCAAGAAGTAGCACCACGCAACCTGCCAGCTTCTGCACGTGTTTGAGCTCCGTTGGTATTGCTAGCTGGGACATGGCCTTGATTTTAGCCGGATTGGCCTCAATTCCTCTATGAGAGACGATAAATCCGAGCAGTTTGCTGGTGGGGACTCCGAAGACGCATTTGTCTGGGTTGAGCCATATATCATAAGCCCGTAGATTTTTGAAGGTCAAGCGAAGGTCGTCCATGAGTTGATCATATTTTTTGGTTTAATGACCACGTCGTCTACGTATGCCTTGACTGTTTTGCCGATTTGGTTTTCCAGGCATGTTTGAATCATGCGTTGGTATGTGGCTCCCGCATTCTTTAACCCGAAAGGCATCATGTTAAAGCAGAATGGCCCATAGGGGGTGATGAATGTGGGTGTAGCTTGGTCGGACTCTTTCATCTTTATTTGGTGATATCCGGAGTATGCGTCGAGAAAGCATAGTGAGTCATGCCCGGCAGTGGCGTCGATAATCTGATCTATGCGAGGTAAGGGGAAGGGGTCCTTGGGGCAGGCTTTGTTTAGGTCCTTGAAATCGACGCAGAGCTGCCAGGACTTGTCCTTCTTGGGTACCATGACCAGATTTGCTAACCACTCAGGATGCTTAATTTCACGGATGAATCCGGCTTCCAATAGCTTTGCCAATTCTTCACCCATAGCCTATCGTTTGGGTTCGGAGAATCGACGAAGTCTCTGCTTGACTGGTTTAAAGCCTTTTATGATGTTCAAGCTATGCTCCGCCAGCCTCCGTGGGATGCGTGGCATTTCCGAAGGGTGCTAGGCGAATATGTCCCAGTTTTCGCGTAAAAACGCGCGCAGCGGTTCATCAACTACGGGGTCCAGTTGTGATCTGATGGACGCCGTTTTATTCGGGTCTATCGGGTGTACTTGGAATTTTACTATCTCGTCAGCTAGCTTAAATGACGTGGATTTTGGCCTTTTACTGAGGACCACGTCGTCCCTGTTGACTGTAGTGCGGAGCATTGTTAATTCTTCGGCTGCAAGGGCCTTAGATAGTGCCGCAAGGGCAAGCGATGCAGTCTTATTTTCAGCTCAGAGGGCTGTGTTCGGATCGTTGGCAAGCGAGATCACGCCGTTAGGCCCTGTCATTTTGAGCTTCATGTATCCATAATGCGGTACGGCCTGGAACCTTGCGAATGCCTCACGTCCCAAGAGGGCGTGGTATCTGATGTGGAAGGGCACGATGTGGAATAACAAGGGTTCAGATCTGTAGTTGTCGGGAGTATTGAACACTACGTCCAAGGTTATGCGTCCGGAACAGCGCGCCTCCCTGCCGGGTATAATTCCTCGGAATGTGGTATGACTGTGCTCGATGCGGGATTTGTTGAGCTGCATTTTGTCAAGCGTGTCCTCGTAAATGAGGTTCAGGCCGCTACCCCCGTCCATCAGTACTTTAGTTAGTCTGGAGCCATCGATCATGGGGTCGAGGACTAGTACGGAGGGTTCGTGGGTGGGGCGTGACCTTGGTTCGTCTTTCTGATCGAAGGTGATAGGTGTGTTCGCCCATGGCTGTGCGGCTGTCACCTGGTATACTTGGCCGAGCTCTCTAAGAGCCCTTTTCCTTTGATTGTTTGAAGAGGACGTCTCGTAAAATGTCAGGACGTTGTCGTCGTGATGTGGCGTTGTTGATCGTCTATCGGGAGGTGCGAGACCCAGGATATTGTCGCCACTTTTGGCCACCTGCCTAACCACCCAACAAGCTCGAAGCCTGTGAGTCGGATTTGCATTAAGCAGGGCCGAGTGTATAGGGCATGGTTTATCCAGCAATTCGTCCAAGACTGTTCTGGGTCTATTTTTCTTTTCGGCAGGCTCGTGTTCGGGCGACTGTCTCACGTATGCTTGCTTTGCTTGGGCTTTTCGGGCGAGCCATGCCTGGGCTATGTCCAGATCTGATCGTACAGTGTTTGGTCGCGCGCCTGTATGCGGTTGCACTACTGCAGGATGCTGCTAACGCGACACTACGATCAGAGACCATTTGACGAAACTATGTGAGATGCATTAATCGCAAACGGTGATGTAAAAAACCATCAAAAAAGATGCAAAACATTTGCGATGAAGGATACATCAAACACAGTTCATATTTTAGTTGCGTGTGCGATGCGGGGCATACTGTTGATCCATACGAACTGTTTGCAATGAGATAGAACAACATAAACGGGCTGCCATATCAAGGTGTGTGTGATATACGGTATACAGTTCGCTCCGATGAACTATTTGCTATTAGGGAATGCAACAGAAACGGTTAGCCAGATCAAGGTGTGTGTGATATACGACATACGGTTCACTCGGACAAACTGTTTTCGATTAGGGAACACAACAAAAACGGTTCAACTTAACAAGATGTGTGTGATATGCGGCATACAGTTCACATAGATGAACTGTTTGCGATGAGCCAAAAGAACACAAATGATTCATGTAAACAAGATGTGTGTGATACGCGGCAAACAACTCACTAGGATGAACTATTTGCGATGAGAAATTATAACACAGACGGTTACTATAGTTAATTCGTGTGCGATTCTGTATGTACAAAAAACTTTGAAAAATGCAAACTAGTTGCTTGTGGTGGCTAATAGTATCACACACCATGCGTCTGCGAGTACTCGTGTGCGATGATTAGTAAGTTACACATACGTTTCCTTATGTTAACACATGTGTGATAGATAACACGTGACACCGCATACAGTATTCGGGTTGTGTGCTCCACTTAGTCTTCCCGCGCTCCACATGGGTGAATTGTAAAATCCCCAATCCCCTAGCCATCTGCTAGCTATAAATAACCACAACAATGGCCGCCGGTAGCGACTCACTATTGATCTAGTTGCTAGCTAATTACCCACACATACCGACATACCCCCAACGGCCGACGATGGGATGTAGTCGCGCGACGGCGGAATCGAGGCTGAAGGCACGATGGTCGGCTTGGCGGTCGACGGCCATGCGCTGCCACTCCCGACGACAGCCAGAGGAAGTAGAAACGCGGTACGAGCAAGCCGCCAGGTTAGCCAGGGTCATCCTAAAAGCGGGCATGGATCGCAAGTGGGCAATACTGCTGGCTCGGCGCAGAGTGCGGCGGATGGTGCGGGCGGCGGAGGAGGGACCTCGACGACTCAAGGACAACTGCGGCAGTGGCGGCCGCCGCACGAGGCGCAGGCTTATGTCCCAGATGGAGGAGGGCGCAGCACTGGACGTCGCCGGGGCATGCCTGGGGGCCGTCACGGCAGCCCTGGCGGGAGCTAACGTCGTCTTGCCGGACATCGCCGGGGCAGACCCAGTAGTCGCGGTAGCCCTGTTGAGCGCTGCGCCCGAGGCAGTACTGGCGATTCCCGATGTCGAGTCTGCCCCAGCCTTGATCGTTCAAGGTGTGTAGGTCATCGACTGGGCGGCCTCCGCTCCCACTGAGCCCATGATCGACACGCTGATGGACGATGATTGCTGTGCGTGCTGGGTCAGCGTCGGGTGCACAGTGTAGCTCTTTTGTGCGCGCGCAGTTCATTATATTCTTATAAATTAGCAATATATATATATATATACTCAATTGATTTCTTCATGCATATCAAATATGTCAAGTGTATGGGCTGGCCTGTCTGTATATTATCTGAATTTGCAATATGGACAATTAATATGCAAATGCCTTCTAGACATCGGTGCTGATCGCCACGTCGAAAACATGGATGTCCTCTACTCTACCGCTCTATCGGGCACACGCTTAAACTCAATGAACTATGTACGATACTAATACTTTCCATGAAAATTTAAGAACTTGGCTAACAGCATTTGAGTAACATATATATAGTGGTTACACCATTCAACAAAAGGAGGATCTTCGTAACACGGTTTTGACAACCATATGGTCCATATCTACATACTTAACATAGTAACAACTATCACATTTTAAGAGGCTGAGGGCCAACAACCATATGGTCCATATCTACATACTTAACATAGTAACAGCTAGCACATTTTAAGAGGCTGAGAGACAACAACCACAACTATCCGCTGGAAGCAGCTTGATCACGGCGACTCAATATCTCGTCAATGAAAAGGAAGAACCCTCCTGTGCCTTGGTAGAGCATGAGTAGAACAGTGTCTCCAATTTTCCAATATGGATCCATTGCCACGACAAGCGAGAACTTGTTAATTTGAATGGTTCCATTTCTGCGGGAAATGCAGTACCTTGCAATCACTTTGGCGTTATTAGCAGTCACAAGTGTAATTCGACCACGCCGGAAAATTGATTCAGGAACAGCTGCAACGGGCAATTTCTGTTGAAATATAGAATAAAAACCAATTGTAAGATATCGTTGAAGATATATATAGTTTATGAACATCAACATGAAAACAAGACTTTGTACCAGCGTTTTGTGCACACAATTGGTCTTGTTCAATGTGTGCACCATAGGTATAATTAATCCCATCCAAAATCCAGCGTTCATACGCTGTGCTATCTCTGTCAGATTATCAACAAATTTTATGACATGCTTCAAGTCTTTCCAGTGAAATTTGGTACGCTGAGTAACATACAGATCGTTAACTATGCATCCAACATATCCTGCTTAAAAGGTGGAAAGGTATTATTTATTCAGAACATGGCAGAAGAATATATAGTGCGCATAAATTGGTAAATAGAATTTGTTACTGCCTAGGAATGGAGTCAGAAAATGAAATCACAATTGGTTGCTTAAATAGTGATCAATTAGTCAGAACAAATACCCTGATTTTGCTAAGTAATATGCCAACATGGAGAAAGTTGAAAGAACACTAACCTCGATCAGACTTTGATCGGCTGATGACGTTGGGGAAGTAAACATCCATGTTAATTAGACCAGGCTGTGGTGCACGCACTAGAATTTTATTGCCAACTTTCGGTTCATAAAACTTAGAAATTTTTCTCCAAAGGTCCGCATCAAAATAGGAGTGACCATCTTTATCATGTTTTACGCTAACTGTCATTGTAAATCCATGTTGTGTTGTCAATATAACATCCATGGAGTCATCAACAAAGTAAAGCCCAAGATTTCCTTCTACTCGTGTTCTTGCAAAGCAAGGGATGTACTGCTTGAAATGAAAATTAAGATTGTAAATTAGATATATTGAAATAACAGAGTAAGATGCAAATATGGGAGTAACTGATAGAACAGAACAATATATAGCTAAAAGCAAAGTACAAAAACATATAATTAAAAATAGATAATGTAACAAAGATTTGATGCAAATATGAGAGTAACTGAATGAACAATACATCATTAATTTGCCTAATATAGGGAAAAATCGGCTTCGACGTCTAGGCTGCATGTGGCACCGTACCTTTTATCCAAGTGTAGCAATAGATGGTATATGTTCACAAATTTAGGCCATGCTGACTGTGGTAGGGTGAGATTGAACATACCGAGCGCTCCCTGAAGTCATCCGGAATGGTGAGATAGAACTTCATTTCCGACTGGCCGCGACCACACTTGCCCGATTTGTGCTCGCACTGTGGACACATGAATGAAAACCCTCGAATCAGCTAGAAGAAAAATGAATCCACGGCGATTTCCGCCAGTTGATTAACAACGACAGACGGACTGCGATAAGAGATGAGTGAATATTTCGCTAAATTGATTACCTTGTCCATGAGAAAAATCCCCGGCTTAATCCCGCAGAAAACCCCAATCGACCAGAGTCTAGAATGTCGGTGCAAGTCGGTGCAGATAGGCGGCGGCAAGCGATAGGGGAGAAATCCCATGCCGTTTGGAGCGTGACCTCCGCCCGCCGACGATAGCCGTCGAGCTTAGGGTGGCCGCCGTGATAGAAGTTGATGAGGTGCAGAGTTGTGGAGGAGTCCGTGGCGAGTGGGCGGGGACGAAGTGGGCAGGGGGCGAGGGTTTTCTTTTTCCTTTTGCATGTGTGGGTGAACACACACGGTTCGTAGAGGCGACGTAGATGAATCGTGTGCGATAGTAAATCACCGAGATTGAAGGGGATTCCAAATTTCCTTCGTCCTTTGTCCATGAGTTTTTTTCTACGATGAACATACACCCTGCAAATCACCGTGTTCAAATTTGGCACTTTTTCGGGGTCTTTTACCATATTTAGGGGATTATGTGCATTTTCTAGGCATTAATGCACATAATTCAAATTCAAACAATCGGTGCATGAAAAGGTGCACGAGAACGGTATGGAAAATCATGCTCGTGCTATTTAGTAAATTCTCATGCCATTTACAAGGAATGGGCAGAGATTTCAAGGAAATGTGTGGCAATAGTAAACCACAAACACGTCGGTTATTGGTTTTTTAACTATAGAAAAATGAAATACATGCTTGAAAAACATGACGGCTAGCATGGTGCCATGGTATGGCCTCACCGTGCCCTGGTAAAAATTTGAGAAGGTTTAGCTTATGTCGTCGTGCACGCCCTTCATAAATCAAACCATCACCGAGGAAGTTTCATGGTTTCGAGGGGGAAATCACCAACATTGAAGGGGCCGGGGATCCAAATTTCCTTCCTAGTTTGTCATTCAGTTTTTTTTCTATGATCAACATACCCCCTCCAATGCAACATGTTCAAATTTGGCATTTTTTCGGGCTCATTTACCATATTTAGGGGATTATGTGCATTTTCTAGGCATTAATCCACATAATTCAAATCCGAACAACCGGTGCATGAAAAGGTGCACAAGAACGGTATGGAAAACCATGCTCATGGTATTTAGTAAATTCTCATGCCTTTTACAAGGAATGGGCAGAGATTTCAAGGGAATGTGTGGCAATAGTCAACCACAAACACGTCGTTTATTGGTTTTTCAACTATAGAAAAATGAAATACATGCTTGAAAAACATGACGCCTGACATGGTGCCATGGTATGGCCTCACCATGCCCTGATAAAAAGCTAAGAAGGCTTAGTTTATGTCATCATGCACGCCCTTCATAAATCAAACCATCATCGAGGAAGTTTCATGGTTTCGAGGGGGAAATAACCAAGATTGAAGGGGAATCCAAATTTCCGTCCTAGTTTGTCATTCAGTTTTTTTCCAACGATCAACATACCCCCTCCAATGCAACATGTTCAAATTTGGCATTTTTTCGGGCTCATTTACCATATTTAGGGGATTATGTGCATTTTCTAGGCATTAATGCACATAATTCAAATTCGAACAATCGGTGCATGAAAAGGTGCACAAGAACGGTCTAGAAAACCATGCTCATGCTATTTAATAAATTCTCATGCCTTTTACAAGGAATGGGCAGAGATTTCAAGGAAATGTGTGGCAATAGTCAACCACAAACGCGTCGTTTATTGGTTTTTTAACTATAGAAAAAGGAAATACATGCTTGGAAAACATGACGCCTGGCGTGGTGCCATGGTATGGCCTCACCGTGCCCTGGTAAAAATTTTAGAATGTTTGGCTTATGTCATCATGCACGCCTTTCATAAATCAAACCATCACCGAGGAAGTTTCATGGTTTCGAGGGGGAAATCACCAAGATTGAAGGGGAATCCAAATTTCCTTCGTCCTTTGTCCATGAGTTTTTTTCTACGATGAACATACACCCTGCAAATCACCGTGTTCAAATTTGGCACTTTTCCGGGTTCATTTACCATATTTAGGGGATTATGTCCATTTTCTAGGCATTAATGCACATAATTCAATTTCAAACAATCGATGCATGAAAGGGTGCACAAGAACGGTCTGGAAAACCATGCTCGTGCTATTTAGTAAATTCTCATGCCTTTTACAAGGAATGGGCAGATATTTCGATGAAATGTGTGGCAATAGTCAACCACAAATGTTTGTTTATTGGTTTTTTAACTATAGAAAAATGAAATAAATGCTTGAAAAATATGACGCCTGGCATGGTGCCTTGGTATGGCCTCACCATGCCCTGGTAAAAATTTGAGAAGGTTTGGCTTATGTCGTCATGCACGCCCTTCATAGATCGAACCATCATCGAGGAAGTTCCAAGATTGAAGGGGAATCCAAATTTTCTTCGTTCTTTGCCCTTGAGTTTTTTTCTACGATGAACATACACACTGCAAAATCACCGTGTTCAAATTTGGCACTTTTCCGGGCCCATTTACCATATTTAGGGGATTGTGTGCATTTTCTAGGCATTTAGCGCATATAAATCCAATCCAGCTACAACTGCACGGGTGTGATGTGAGGGACGTGGATTGCCGTTCGCTCGCTGCGCATCCTATGGTACACACGCGTGATCCGCGTGGCTGGGGTTCCGGCCAATCATAACGCAACACACAATAGGCTCAGCGCACACTATTTCCGGAGGCGACGAAGATGAACCGTGTGCGATAATGGATGAGCAAGATTGTTAGGGATGCCAAATTTCCTTCGTCGTTTGTCGTTGAGCTCTTAAAAATGAAACCACCGCACTGTATGGCTGTCCGGCCACTCCATCCCAGAGCTCTCTCCAAGCGCCGTTCATGGCACCACGGCGCACAGTAACTGGTAAGGAAGCGATGGCATACCGCCGCACCGAGTTCCTCGCCGCCCGCGACCGCACACATGGTAAGGAAGCAATGGCATCCCGCCGCGCCGAGTTCATCGCCGCCTGCGGCCGCACAAGTACGTGGGAGGACTTTAATGCTGCTATGGCCGAATGGGCGGTGGATCTAGAGGCGACCAAAGCCGCACACAAGGAGCGGAAAAGGCAGAAAGCAGTCAAGAAAAAAGAGTCCCGCCGCCGCAAGAAAGGAGAGGCCGCACGCCGTCTTGAGGAGAGCTCGGCGAAGATCGAAGCACGGTGGGCTGCCGCCGACAAGGCCGGGAAGAAGAACAACGGCGTCTGGCCAACATGCCCCGATGCCAGCATGTGAGAAGTAGTTAGTGCGTGTGTCGCCCGTAAATTTGTATAATTAATTACGAGCATCTACCAGTACTACATACGTAGTTACGTACTAGTTTTAGAGCAAATTACCAGTAGTACTTTAAGTTGGTACTATCTATTATTAACGTACAACGTCGGTAAGCTCATCCTTTGAGGGCTTTGAGCGTTGATTAGCATGTGTTCACTGAAGTTTTGTAGCCGCACCCCAGCCCTAAATACTCCCAAAACGTCCGCCCGCAGCCACCGGAGACTAGAACTGGCCACAACTGGTTTTTAGTCCCACCTCGCCGCGCGAGTTGGCCGCGCACCGACTTAAATTGCCGCGCCGGCGGATGGCAGCAAGCTTCTCTCTTGTTGCATAGGATCAAATCTGGCTATGTGAGCAAGGTAGGTTGACACTTGATTGCATTTCATAAACCGATGATTGTACATCGGGTGTCACCTTGCCTCGTTCATGTACATTGAATAATCCTGATACAATGAAAGAGGACTTTTAAATTAGGTGCGGCTGGAGATGCTGATAGATGTAAGAATTATTAGAATATCACAAAACACACGGTTTCTATGGCGTACCCGTGTGCATTTTTTTGCGTTAATGATCCATAAGTCAGTTACCTGTGCGATGTATCATAATAAAACAAGCGTACCATTGACCGAAAAAATCAACTACACGTGTACATTTTTTTGGAGATGGGATCTGCCAATTTTCTCTTTTCTCACACACGAGTATTTTACACGCTTCGTCTGTGTTGTGTGTTTCCCCCGCCCAAGTTTCAAGTTTCGCAGCAAAATTTTCATTAGGCGCGCGATTTTAGAATTTATTCCTCCCACCACATCCCCACCCATCAAATTTCCGCAGTATCTCCCCCTCCCCCTCCCGGCAGCTCAAGCCGCCGCCGCCGCAACCATAGCTTCAACCACATCTATGTTCTGCCCGAGCATCGTCGATCCAGTCAGGTAACCCACCGTCTCTATCACGGCCCCGGCCTGATTGCTTAAATGGCACCTGCGAAACATCCTCATGCCTCCAAATCCCCACCGCCCCTACCTCCAGAGAATCGCCGCGCAAGCCCAACCACATATCACGTGGAGGTCGAGGAGCTGATGGCGGTCGATGGCGCGATGGCTGTTGTGCGTGTTGACCCGGAGGAACACCTCGCCTCCGCCGCCGCCGACTTGGTGCAGGCAGGGCTGGGCCGGCAAACTTAGGGGCCCTGTGCCAAACTCTAAAAATGGGCCTACCATTAGAAGAACGTCCGGCGAAGAGACGCGGCCACATATGACCGAAACGTCTTCCATGATCAAATAAATTTTCTTAGTGCATTTTCTAAAATTCCTCAAAGTTATATTTGAAACATTTTATAAAATTCAGCTTAAATAATTATTTTCGTGGTGTTTTCATAAAAAATTGCCTTAAAACCTACCTATATTAAGGCAATTAGGGAAAACACTTCAGGATACTTTCCATGCTAAGGTGTCTTTTTTTAAGATGATATGCTAAGTTGTTCTTCATGATGCCTCAAATCATCAGTCTGCAAGAAAAGACTGAAAAGAACGCTAATTATGGAGTTAAAGGTTTACAAACAACGAGCGGACAAGGAGTCTTATATACTTCCAGTAGCATTTATTCCATTTTTTCACATAAAAATGTAGCTGAGGTAGTCGATGTTTCTTTTGGCTCGCGTGAGGTCGCCGGTTCGATCTCACAAGAAACGCTGCAATATCCCATATAGATTTCTTTTTCAGGCTGAGCGGTCCTGCCTCCAGCGTATGGGGTGAAATTCACGAATAAGTAATTTTACGGGTCGCGGTAGGTACCGGCACACCATCCGCCGTCTGTCTAGTTTCGTCAAGATTCGTGTGTTTTGTCAGAGTATAAATTACACCTCTTATACTATCTGAATACGACTGGCACATACTGACACATATGACAAAATACATGCATACCATGAAGCTTTGTCAGGAGAGAGAGAGAGTTGGAATGGAGAGGCCGACGGGCATGCATGATTCTCTCTCCCCACATAAATGACATGCATTTTATTTCATTCATATATTTAGAATGATTGATATATTTTAAAGCAAATGTCTATTTTTGAAACTTTTTATATATTTGGAATTGTGGTGACAAGTTCTTTAGAACAAGATCAATCTTGGATATATTTGAAATACTTTTTATTTTATATATTTCAGTTATCATTGAAATGACTTCCACAAAACAAAAAATTGTTTTGCTTTGAAAAGATATTTCATATATTTGAAATAATCAGTTTCACACACGCAACAATCTATTTTACATAGCCGAAATAACCAGTTTCACATATTTAAAAAATGGACCTAAATTGTTGCATAAAACTCACTTCACTTATTTCAGAATATAATTCCATTCATTTCAAAAACTTATTTCAATCCTTAAGAGACCGATTTCACAGGTTTTGCCAAAAAAAACTTGATTTCAGTCATTTTGATTTACTAATTTCAATTATTTCAGAAAACATATTTCAATTATTTCCAAAAACAATTTCACTCGCTTCATAAAACATATTTTGCTCATTTGAAAAAAGTTTTGAAATAATCAGTTTCACATGTTTGAAATAACTAGTTTCAAAATTATGAAATAACTAGTTTCACGTTTTCACACCGAAAAAATGTGGCATGTGTATTTAAAAGATTTCACTCATCTTAAAAATTTGGTTCCATTTATTTCAGAAACTAATTTCACTTCAATAATTAGATTTCACTCAATTTAGAGAAACACATTACACTCACTCAATTGTAATACTATGTTTCACTCGTTTCAAAAAACTGATTTCACTCATTATAAAATATAGATTTCACACATTTCACTAGTTTCAGAAAACAAATTACACTCATTTACAAAAGATATATTTGTTACTAGTTATTTCAGTGAGATATGTATTGAAAAATAATAAATATGAATATATTTCAATGTGGTAAATAACCAACTTTGACTCTTTTCAGCACTGTAATATGCAAACTTGACAAAACACAATGAAATATGTTTCATATAATTAAAAAATACTAATTCATATAAAACCGATTTCATTCATTTCAAAAGAACTGACTTCACTCATTTCATTAAACTTATTTCATTCATTACCAAAATGTTTTGAAGTAATCAGTTTGACATGTTTGAACAAACTAGTTTCAGAAAACTGATTTCACTTATTTCAAAAAATAATTTCACTAGTTTCAAAATCGATTCCAATTATTTCAAATAAGTAAATTTGAAATAAGTGAAATTTAATTTTTGATATGATTGAAATAGAAAAACTTAAACTAGTTTAAATATATTCAAAATTGGTCTTGTTCTATAGATCACATGTTCAGGAATTTGAATATATAAAAAATTCAATAATAGAAAATTAGTGTTAGAGATATTGTCCATCTAAAATTTTAAACAAAGATAAAATGGATGGATTTGTGTGTGAGAGAGGGGAGAGATTCTGCATGCATGCATGCCATGTGTACCGTTCCTGTCAAAAGGTACTACATCCTTCTGACATTGATTAGACTAAAATAAAAAATACAAGAGATTTTTTGCAATGAATACTTTCATATACACATGCACATGGTCCCACAACTTTAGATGTGGTAGCACCTCATTGGTGAGAAGATGACCGGTAGCTCCCGGCTCCAGTAAAAAACACTTTGCGGTGAAATTCGGGGGCCCTGCAAACTATGGGCCCTGTGCGGCTGGCACGGGTTGCACATGCCTTGGCCCGGGCCTGGGTGCAGGCTCTGGCCTAGATGAAGTGCCCCAGGGACTACCCCCATGACTTACCAGGTATGATCTGACCAGCTCAATCTTACCAATACCACTTGCAATGGCTATGTTTTGTACAGTTGATGTATTAAGCATGTCCGTGCCTTGTTTATTTCAGTACTGCACACTGTGTGATGTTCAAGTATTAACTGTCCAGCTCAATTTCACCAATACCAGCAACAAACTTACAATACATGACTCAGGATATCACTAGAGATGCTGCCCATTTGCTATTTTTGGTGGATGCTAACCCTGTTGTAGTTAACATTCCTGTCCATGTACTTACGCAGGGTCATAACGGGCGATGATGTTGTTTGCCGTCGAGGTTAGTTGCATCCCATGTCTTACAGTATTTTACATCATTTGTGCAATTGCAGTTTATCTTCTAACAATTACTGGTTGCCTGTAGGTACACATGTCAGCGACACTAATCCACGCTTCGACCCGGAGGAACAACTCGCCTTCGCCGCCGCTGACTTTGGGCGGGTTCTGGCTAAGATGAAGTGCCCCAGCAACTACCTCTTAGGACTTACAAAGCATGAACTCACCAGTTCAATCTTACCAATACCAGTTGCAATGGCTATGTTTTGTACGGTTGATGTATTAAGCATGTTGTAGTAAACATGCCTAACACATTTTAGCTATTTTCCCTACCTTTTTATAGACAATTGGGTCATTCTCTGCTCTGGCAGCACCTGCCTTGTGATGTTTAACTCTGCTAATTGCATTTTTATCAGTACCGGTTTCAATGGCTATGAAGCCTGTTGCAATTAATAGTTGTATTTCAATGGCTACAAACTTATAAAACATGACTTAGGATGCTGTTAAGCCTGTTGCAATTAACAGTTGTATCCATTTTTTAATCTATCCCTTTGCTACTGTGCTACTCTCTGCAATCAAGATATACTAGAGATGCTGCCCATTTGCTATTTTTAGTGGATGCTAACCCTGTTGTACTTAACATGCCTTTCCATGTACTTACGCAGGGCCATAATGGGTGATGCTGTTGTCTGCCGTCGAGGTTAGCTGCATCCCATGTCTTACAGTATTTTACATCATTTGTGCAATTGCAGTTTGGCTTCTAACATTTACTTGCTTCTTGTAGGTACACATGTCAGCGGCACTGATCCACTCTTCGACCCAGAGGAACACCTCGCCTCCACTGCAGCCGACTTGGGGCAGGCTCTTGTCCATATGAAGTGCCCCAGCAACTACCCCTCAGGACTTACCAAGTATGAACTGACCAGTTGAATCTTACCAATACCAGTTGCAATGGCCATGTTTTGTACGGTTCATGTATTAAGCATGTTGTAGTAAACACGCCTAGCCCGTCTTATCTATTTTCCCTACCTTTTTATAGACAACAGGGCCATTCTCTGCTCTAGCAGCACCTGCCTTGCGATGTTTAACTCTGTCAATTTCATTTCTATCAGTACCAGTTTCAATGGCTATACTAGGTTGTCTGTTGTAGTAAACAATTCTATCCATTTTTAATCCATCCCTTTGCTACCGTGCTACTCTTTCGCAATGAAGATATCACTACAGATGCTGCCGTTTTATTACCATTTGCTATTTTTGGTGGATGTTAACCCTGTTGTAGTTAACATTGTCTTTCCATGTACTTACACAGGGCTACAATGGGCGATGCTGTTGTTTGCCATCGAGGTTAGCTGCATCCCATGTCTTATACACCATCTATTCCTAAATATAAGTATTTTTAGAGATTCCAATATAGACTACATACAGAGCAAAATGAGTGAATCTAGATTCTAATCTAAACTATGTCTATAATTCTATATACATCCGTATGTAGTTCATATTGAAATCTCTAAAAATACTTGTACTTAGGAACACAGGTAGTTGTATTTTACATCATTTGTGCAATCTCAGTTTAGCTTCTAACATTTACTGGTTGCTTATAGGTACATATATGAGCGGTACTAATCCATGCTTCGATCCCTTTTGCGTATGGGGCAATGAGATATTCATGAACAAGCATCAAGTGAGGAAACTAAGAAAGATTGCTAGGCGAAAGAAACTGATGATGGGAATTAAGCTCTTTATTTACACTTTGTACAAGACAACAGTGAACTTTAGGATGGTAAGTAATGTGTTTCCTTTTCCCCCTACCCACAACAAGTTACTCTATTAGATCTGAGTATCTGAATTTTTTCTCTTTTTAGTGGTTTCCGAAGCAATTTACTGATGATTACCTTGCAAACTACATGACCAGAGTGGAGGCAACTAAGGTTAAAGTATATAATTCATGCTACCATGATAATTGTGACGACCCCGGCTTAATCGTGCACTAACCATACACGCAAATGCACACGATCAAGCCTAAGGACTCACTTGAAGATATCACAACACAACTCTAAAACATAAATAAATTCATACAAGCTTTATATTATAAGCCAGGGCCTCGAGGACTCAAATACATAGCTCGATGGCATACAAGTGTCAGCAGAAGCATCAGATATCTGGGTACAGATATATTACAGAAAGAGAGATAAGCCTTCACAAAGGCGGGGCAAAATAAAATACTACGATCGAAAGGCGTGGGCCTCCTGCCCTGGACCCTCCGAATCCTACTCCTGATCGTCGGTCGGCTCCTCGTAGTAGTAGTACTCTCCGGGCTGGTAGTAGTAGTGGTCGTCGACAGGGGCGTCTGGCTTTGGGGCTCCGACGTCTGGTGGCATCAAAAGGGATATGGGGAAAAAGAAAGTAAAGCAAACGTGAGTACTCATCCGAAGTACTCAGCAAGGAAGGATCTACACTACATATGCAACATTTTCAAAGGGGGCTGTATATGTGGACTGGGCTGCAGAAATGCCAGAATAGAAGGGAAAAGCCTAGTCCTATCGTAGACTAGCATCTTCAATCATCTTCATCGTTCTTGCAGCATTAGAAGAGTGCAGATTACACAATGTAAAGTAGTAGCGGTGTATCATCAACCTCGGCCAGAGATCATTTCTCGACTCCCTGCGAGAAAGCAATCCCAGAGCCGTACTATCCAATTCTCATCTCAAGTCATGTTCTAGTTGTACCGATCGGGATACAACTCCGAGTGTCCGTTACCGTAGGACAGGCTATCGATAGAAGTTTCTTCCCTGCAGGGGTGCACCAACTTACCCACCATGCTCGCTTAACTCCGGCCGGACACACTTTTCTGGGTCATGCCCGGCCTCGGCTAAGCAACACGACGGAACCCGACCAAATACTTAACAGAGAGGTCAGCACGCCGGACTAACCTATGCCCCCAGGGGTCTTGGGCCATCGCCCCGGACGCTCCTGCACATTGCGTACACCGCCGGTGAGCAGACCTAGCAACCCCTTATACAAGTGCGGTTGCGTTCCCAGTCCAACCCAGCGTGTGCCGCTCAGTTGCTGACGTCTATTAAGCTTCGGCTGAAGTATACGACGCAGAACACCCATACTATGCCCACATGATGGTTAGTGCTATCAGGCCAGAGGCCCCTCGGATCAAATATCCAAACCGTTTAGTGGTTTAGGAGCGCGCGGAAACGAGCAGAGACTCACGATCGATGTGACCCCGTCGCCCCGTCTCGAGGACTTGCGGCAAGGGCTAAGAATGTCCGGCCACGCCTCGTAGTTATCTTGCGGGCACCTCTCAGGTCAACCCGACTCCACCTCACTTCGCATTCATGCTCGCGCGGGTACCCCTCAGGGCCGACCCGTCTTTAGTATCATGGTTCAGTGTTCAGTCATAGTAACCAAAGTCTCCGTGTGTCTGACACCAAGGGGAACCCTGAGGAATCACCCTCGAAGGAATCCCACTCGATGATATCATCAAGGTGGACGAAGGAGGAATCACCCTCGAGGTCCACTCTTGAACAGTTGCACGACGGTGTCGGTATCGGGGGTGGTGTAGGAGGAATCACCCTCGCTTACCACGTCCGATTAACTAACCTACAAGGTTATCATCAGAAGTGCTGATGAGGTATCACCCTCGGCACTCGATAGTAACCCAGTAGTGTCGAGCAATTTAAGGGGGAAGTGACGTGCGGTGCCAGGGTCTGATCTTTGATCCCATTGCTCGGGTCTTCTGAGAGTCCAGCGGGGCAGTCGGGACAAGTGGGTCTCTGATAAGGCTCTACCCATCCTATACTAAACAGTTAAGGATAGCAGGAAAGTATCAACAGCAGGTTACAAGTAATAAGCTATGCAGCAGATATAGGACAACAGTAGCAGCAGTAACTTCTAATGCAAGCATAAGAGAGAAGAGAGTGGGCGATATCGGAATGCTCAAAATGGGGGTGCTTTCCTGTCTGCTCGACGGCAAGGGCAGGGTCGTCGGGGACGTAGTCGTACTCCGGAGCGGCGTCTGCCTCAGGAGCTACGTCGATGTCGGGGTCTACCGAGAGAGAAGAGGGGAGGAAACAAATAAATACAATGCAATCAAATGCAACACGGTGCGTGCTATGCTATGATGCAGTGCAGAGTTGACTAATTATGCATCTAAGTCATTTTGGTTATCTTTAGGATTAACCGGGGATTTATTAATCGGCATGTGTGCACTATTCATCTACCGGATTCGGGCTCGGAGTTACGAGTTCTCCTACGTAGGAGGTTCTGACAGGAAAACAGACGGCACGATTAGACTCGTCTCGTTGTTTTGAGCAACTTTCATGTTTTAACTTTTTCGATCTGAGCTACGGTTTAAAAGTTATGAATTTTCAAAGTTTATTTGATTTTCTGGAATTAATTTTATTAACAGAATGAATTATGATGTCAGCATGATGCAAGGATGACATCAGCAGGTCAACTGTGGCTGACCAGGGTCAAACCCGACATGTGGGTCCAGTGGGACCCACATGTCTGTCTCTGTACTCTAACAGTGAATTAAACTAACTAATGGATTAATTAGGGGGTGGGCCCCGGGTGTCAGCGAGTGATTAAGTTATTCTAATTAATTTTATTTTATAAAATGTTTTAGCTTAACTAATTATGGTGGGGCCCGCGTGTCAGTGACACTGGGTTGCCCAGTCAGCAGTTGACTGGGTCAACCCAGTCAACTGGGACCCGCGGGGCCCACTGCCAGGGTCACTGAGGGGTGGGGCCGGCTTTGCCACGTCGGCCGGCCGGCGGCTGGACGCCGGCGAGCCCCAAAACGCGGCGGAGGGCACGGTCAGCATCGGATTTCGTCCACCGCGAGCCAAATTGAGCGTGGCGTGGCGCGTTCGAACGAGGAGGACATGCCGCATCCAACGCGAGCGGTGGCATGACCTGTCTTGGCCGGAAACGTCGCCGGCGAGCTCGCGCGCGGCGGTCGGAGTTCGGGGACGAACGAAATCTTGGCTGCAGCCCGCTTTCGAGCGCGTCTAGGGGTCGGGCGGGAGTAGCAGCTCACCAGAAGCGTGCTAGCGCTACTGGTTCGGGCAATGGAGCTCAGGGGCGAGCGCTACGACGGCAATGGCGGGCGGCGGAGCTCGGTTCGCGGACGAGCTAGCTACGGCCGAAACGGAGCGCGAGGATGGAAGGGAAGGAAGGGGGAGGCTCACCGCGCGGTCACGTAAGACCCGTGGGAGCTTAGTAGCAGCAGTGGTGGACGGGGACGACGGCGAGCGCGTCGGGGCAGAGGAAGAAGACGACGTCGATGTGGGCGATGCGGTGGCTCCGAGCTCCAACGCTATGCGCCAGTCGAGGTAGCGAACGACAGCGATCCTCGGGGACAAAGCGAGATGGTGAGAGGGGCACGGTGGCCACGAGGATGAGCGGGGACGGCGGCGGTGGCGTTTGGCCGCGGTGGATCTGAGGAAGGGAGAGAGACGAGGCGAGCGAGGGAGAGGACGGGGAAGTGGCAGAGGAGCCAGGGGGACGAACGGGCCTCGCCCTTATCCTCCTCGCCTCCCTGTAGTGTCGGTGGCGTCGGCGTGTCGGCCTGCGGCCGGCGAGCGCGAGCTCGGCCACAGCGGCGGCGACACGCACAGGAGAGAGAAGGAGGAATGGGCCAGATGGGCTGGCTCCAGGCACTGTGCACTAGTGGCAGTGCACAGTGGCCTTTTCTTATTTTCCTTTCTCTGCTTTCTATTTTCTTTAATTCTTTTCTGTTTTGTATTAGTTAGGGCACTTTTGCATTTTTGTAAAGTATGAGAGTTGTCCCCAATATTACAATGCAATATTCCCTTCCACCAAAAATTGGTTTGGGCAAATTTGGATTATATTTGAATTTGAAATTAATTTAATATGTTTGTTTTGGTACTATTTCATGTGGTTTGAACCACTTATCCAATCCAAGTATCAATGGTTATATTTTTATTAGTGCATCTGGAATATTTGCTAATTAGTGAACATTTTTCCAAAGGTGTTTGAGCAAATTTATTTTGCACTTTTGAATTTGAGTTGATTTTCAGAATTGAATTGAATTTCTTTGGCTAACCACTATGTTTAGGCACCGCAAATGATATGACTCGGCATTATCTTCAGCTGATCACAGTGGCAATTACATAGGGGTGTTACAAATTCTACTCCTCTAAAAGAAATTCTCGTCCCGAGAATTTAGGAGGTGGAAGGAAAGAGGTCGGGATATTCTTCCCGAAGATGATCCTCGCGTTCTCAAGTGGCTTCATCTTTAGTGTGATTCGACCACTGCACTTTCAGGAACTTGGTCGTCTTTTGACGAGTTCGACGTTCAGCTTCATCAAGGATGCGGATCAGATGCTCCTTATAAGATAAGTCATCTTGCAACTGAAGCATCTCATGATCCACTGCGCGGTGCGGAGATTCCTTGAAGCATTTGCGAAGTTGCGACACGTGGAAGACATCATGAATATGAGAGAATTGTGGCGGCAACTCCAATTTATAAGCCACCTATCCACGTCTAGCCACAATGCGAAAGGGACCAATATAGCGAGGAGCTAGCTTGCCCTTAATTCCGAAACGACGGGTGCCCTTCATAGGAGTGACACGCAGATAAGCTTGATCACCCGGTTGATAAGTCAGACCCCATCGCTTGCGATCATAATTGCTCTTCTGATGGTCCTGAACTGCTTTGAGATTTTCTCGTACAATTCTGACTTGTTCTTCAGCATGTTGAATAATGTCCGGTCCAACGAGTGGTCGTTCCCCAGTTTCTGAACAGTTCAGAGGGGTTCGATACTTACGTCCGTATAACACTTCGAAAGGGGCCATTTTCAAGCTGGCTTGATAACTGTTGTTATAAGAGAATTCGGCAAACGGGAGAGATTCTTCCCATTTCTTTCCGAATGATATAACACAAGCACGAAGCATATCTTCAAGCACTTGGTTAACTCGCTCGACTTGGCCTTGGGATTGGGGATGATAAGCTGAACTCCATGTAATGTGAGTTCCCATAGCTTGTTGGAAACTTTCCCAAAACTTGGACGTGAAAAGACCGCCACAGTCCGAACTGATCTCCTTCGGAATGTCGTGGAGTGAAACGATTCTAGAGATATACAGCTCTGCTAGCTGGCTAGCAGTGATAGTCTCCTTGACAGGCAGAAAATGAGCAACCTTGGAAAGTTGGTCGACGACGACAAGAATAGCATCGTGACCTTTCTAAGACTTGGGAAGACCAGTAATGAAATCCATCTGCACTTTATCCCATTTCCATAGAGGAATAGGGAGTGGTTGAAGAATTCCAGCAGGCTTCTGATGTTCTGCTTTCACGCGACGACGTACGTCACATTCAGCAACATATCGAGCAATGTCCTACTTCATTTTGGACCACCAGTACCTCTGTCGAAGATCGCGATACATCTTGGTGCTACCCAGATGGATAGACAACGGTGTATCATGAGCCTCCTTCATGACCTTGTCAGTCATAAGCTCGAAGCGAGGTACTATGATGCGGTCTCTGAAATATAATGTTCCATCTTCAGCAACTGAGAAATCCCGGTACTTCTCAAGGTGAAGCTCTTTCTTCATCAAGTCAATCTCAGCAACTTTGGCTTGTGCTTCCTTAACAGCCTTTTGAAGGTCTGGTTGTATCACAAGGTTATTAAGAGAACCTTGGGGAACAATTTGCAGATTCAGCTGAGTCAGTTCTGCATAAAGACGAGGTTGAGCTCGCCTAACCATGAGGTTGTTGCAATATGACTTGCGGCTCAGGGCATCAGCCATTACATTAGCCTTGCCCGGGGTATAAGAAATACCATAGTCATAGTCCGTAATTGTTTCTAACCATCGTTGCTGACGGAGATTAAGATCCGGCTGAGTGAACAAATATTTCAAGCTTTGATGATCGGTATAGATCTCACACCGATTACCCAGAAGGTAATGACGCCATAACTTTAATGCATAGATCACTGCAGCAAGTTCAAGATCATGCACTGGATAATTTTCTTCATGCGGACGCAATTGACGTGAAGCATACGCAATTACTCTTCGCTCTTGCATTAGGACACAGCCTAATCCCTGTCGAGAGGCGTCGCAATATATGACAAAGTCCTTGCGAGAATCAGGAGGAGCAAGCACTGGAGCAGAAGTAAGCTTGTCCTTGAGGGTCTGGAAACTTTCCTGACACTTGTCTGTCCACTCAAACTTAACGCCTTTGTGGAGCAGATTAGTCAGGGGCTTGGCAATCTTGGAAAAGTTCTCGACGAATCGGCGACAATAACTGGCTAGACCGAGAAAGCTTCGGACTTGCTTGGCATTCTTCGGAGGAGTCCAGTCAAGGATAGCCTGAACACGCTCCGTGTTAACGGCAATACCGTCCTTGGAAATCACATGTCCAAGGTAGGTCACTTCGGAAAGCCAGAATTCACATTTGGAGTACTTGGCATATAACTTGTGCTCTCGAAGCCTCTCCAGAACAAGGCGAAGATGTTCGGCATGTTCTTCCTTATTCTTCGAATATACCAGAATATCGTCCAGATATACCATGACGAACTTGTCGAGGTAATCCATGAATATATAATTCATCAGGCGGGAGAATGTAGCTGGAGCATTTGTCAGGCCAAATGACATGACGGTGTATTCATAGGAGCCATATCGAGTAACGAAAGCGGTCTTTGGAATATCCTCTTCGCGGACACGGATCTGGTGATAACCCAACCTCAAGTCGAGTTTAGAGAACACCGATGATCCAGTAAGTTGATCATATAAGTCATTGATCCGGGGAAGCGGATATTTATTCTAAATGGTTGCCTGGTTGATAGGACGGTAATCTTGGACCAACCTATTCGTACCATCTTTCTTCTTGACAAAGAGAGACGGTGCTCCCCAGGCAGAGGAACTGGGACGGATGAAGCCCTTCCTGAGTGATTTATCGATTTCTTCCTTAAGCTCAATAAGGTGATGCGGTGGCATCTTGTAAGGACGCTTCGCAATAGGAGTGGTGCCAGGCTTCAAGTCAATGACGAACTCGACAACTCTAGCAGGGGGTATTCCTGGAAGTTCTTCTGGAAAAACATTCGGGAAGTCATAGACAACTGGGATGTTCTCGATCCCCTCAAGCGGAGAAGCGTTCAACGCGTTCAAGGCATAAATCTGAGCCTCGGCGTTCTGAGTGATATGAGCTCGGTAATTCACTAACTCATCTGATGGGTGTAGGAGATGTACAACCTTAGTGGCACAATTGATTGAGGCGTAGTGAGCCTTCAACCAATCCATTCCCAGTATAAGGTCAATGTTGGAGTTATTCAGAATTATGGGGAAGGCCTGAAACTTTCTCTCTTCAATCACAATAGTAACTTCGGGGTTGAATATGGTGGCTTGGCACCGACCCGCGGGAGTGTTTACAACTAACGGATGGTGTAGTGTTTCACACTTAACGTCATGCAAGAGTGCAAAATGTTCTGACATGAATGAATGCGATGCTCCTGAATCAAATAAAATAGTTGCAGGTACTGAATTAACAAGAAGTGTACCCATCACTGTTGCTGGTTGTTCAGGGTCTTCATTCATGTTGACATGGAAGGCCTGCCCACGACCATAAGAAGGTCTGACATTGCTGTAGCGAGGCTGAGAATTCCCACGGCCATTACCACGGCCAGCAGAAGGAAGAGCCAACTGATTCTGCTTCTGAGAACAATCTCTAGCACGGTGACCCGGCTGACCACACTTGAAGCATAGTCAATTGTCAAGACAAGGTGCAGGAGCTCGAGGTGCTGGAGCTTGCAGAGGCTGCCTTGGTGGTGGAGGAGGCAGACGAGGTGCAGCATACGAAGGCCTGTACACTGGAGCTGCTGGACGATACATGCTCTGTGGTATCCAGATGCGGCGCTTCTGGGAAGACGAGCCCGAAGATGAGCCCGTCTCACGAGTGCGTCTGGTAGCTTCCTTGTGCTTCTTCAATCCAGTCTCGACCATGATAGCCTTATTCACCAAGGTGGCGAAATCAGGATAGTCTTGGACAAGCAGAGCTAACTGAATATCATGATGCAGCCCTTCACGGAATTTCTCCTGCCTTCGGTCATCAGTAGGAATGTCTTCTTCAGCATAGCGAGACAAGTCAAGGAATTCGCACTGATAAACTTCCACAGTCTTGTTACCTTGAACAAGACTACGGAACTCGGCCTTCTTCCGTGCTATGACAGCTTGAGGAATGTAGCGGGCACGGAAAGCAATCTTGAATTCTGCCCAAGTGACGACGGTACCAGGTGGTAGGGTCTGTCGGTGAGTGGCCCACCATTGTGTTGCGGGTCCCTTCAGAAAGTAGGTCGCGAAAGTGACATAGCTGACAGGGGGAACATCAGCTGACTCCATCTCATAAAAGATTTCACGCAGCCAGTCATCGGCATCCAGCGGATTAACAGTGTTGCGGAATATCGATGGGTTGAGTCGGACAAACTCTGGCAGTGTGATTGAAGCTGGCTGATGGTCAGCATTGGGACGGGGGAATTGTTGCATAATCCCCGTCATGAACTGACGGTTGAGTTCAAACTGTTGCATCATAGCAGCCATATAGTCACGCGATGGCGGCGGAGGTGGATTGTTATCACCCATCCTGCTAAATCAACAGGGGTAGTTTAGCAGAAGCCAACACGAGTGTTTAGCAACAAGCATGATGTACCACAACGGAATTTAAGCAGTATAACAGATGCTTAGTAATAGTCATTAAGTCATATAGATCCATACAGAGTCGGTTACATTCGGGCAGCATAATGGCGCAAATTCAAAAGCTAGACATGCTAGGCGGCGCGCAGGCTCGCGGTAAGGAAGTACATGACGAGACATAGCAAAGGCTACATCAACGTCGGAGAAAACCACTGAAACGGGGTAGCTGCAAGTGCGGACGATGGACGTTCGTCGCAGAAGGATCCTACGCTCCATGTGCACTCTGATGCAGAACCCGGTCTCGAGCTGTAAGAAGAGGTCCACGTGCAGGCGTGTGACCTCCCACAGCAGGCCAATCGATCCCTGATGGCATCTCGGTCCTGCTCGGGTAAAGAATGTGCTCCGGATATATCCCTGCACGAACAGCTGGTAGCAACTGCGTCATAGCCTCGTAGAATCGTGCTCGAGTGGCAAACAACTCGACAGCAAGAGCCCAAACAGTGCGATCTAGAGCCTGAGTACACTGAATCAGAACTCGCTGATCGTAGCGACGAGGCTCGTACGGGGCACAGACAGCTGTGTAGTACCTAGTAGCATCTCCAGCAGGGACATACGGAATGTACCGATACTCAGAGGCATCCAAGTCAGTGTTGAACTGTCCTCGAAGACGTGCAACAGCAGAGTAGGCGGCATCATGGACTGCCATCTCAATCGTCACGCCGATACCGTGAAAACGATGCAGCTCAGTGTCGGAGTCATCCTACTGATCGTAGACGCGAACATTAGCATAGTACTGCTCCTGGTTGAACTCACAATAAACTTCGTAGACCATGTACTCGGGGCACCAGCGGTATCCCAGCCTGATCAAGAGGGAGATCAGAACAGCTGGAATCCTAGGGACGTCTCGAGCACAGGTGCGAAGCACAAGCTGCGTCGTAGGGCGAGGTAGAAACAGACGATCCATCTGAAACAGAGAAGATTCAGGATTGTCATTCGATGACGAGAAATATAGAAGATCTCGAATTTGAAAGGTCAAACAAAACAACGGAAAGGAAAATGATTATCAGACTAATCAGATCAATGACAGGGAAATCGCACTGAATCCAGCTCTCCGGGTGGATAGAATTTACGAGATCCTAAGTGTCGGTGTTAGTAATTTATTAAACCCAAATAGAAGAGAGATTAGAGTCCCGGAGTAAAGGTCGAGGAATAAAAGATCCTAATACCACCCAGTTCGCGACGTGGGCCCGTAAGCCACACAGCCAAGTTAGTAAAACAGTTTTGGACCACTAGACTCAACTTCGGCCAAGGAGTTGGATAGGGAATTCCTAGAGGTAGTCGGCTCTGATACCAACCTGTGATGACCCCGGCTTAATCATGCACTAACCATACATGCAAATGCACACGATCAAGCCTAAGGACTCACTTGAAGATATCACAACACAACTCTAAAACATAAATAAATTCATACAAGCTTTATATTACAAGCCAGGGCCTCGAGGGCTCGAATACATAGCTCGATGGCATACAAGTGTCAGCGGAAGCATCAGATATTTGGGTACAGATATATTACAGAAAGAGAGATAAGCCTTCACAGAGGCAGGGCAAAATAAAATACTACGATCAAAAGGCGTGGGCCTCCTGCCCTGGACCCTCCGAATCCTACTCCTGATCGTCGGTCGGCTCCTCGTAGTAGTAGTACTCTCCGGGCTGGTAGTAGTAGTGGTCGTCGACAGGGGCGTCTGGCTCTGGGGCTCCGACGTTTGGTGGCATCAAAAGGGATATGGGGAAAAAAGAAAGTAAAGCAAATGTGAGTACTCATCCGAAGTACTCAGCAAGCAAGGATCTACACTACATATGCAACATTTTCAAAGGGGGCTGTATATGTGGACTGGGCTACAGAAATGCCAGAATAGAAGGGAAAAGCCTAGTCCTATCATAGACTAGCATCTTCAATCATCTTCATCGTTCTTGCAGCATTAGAAGAGTGCAGATTACACAATGTAAAGTAGTAGCGGTGTATCATCAACCTCGGCCAGAGATCCTTTCTCGACTCCCTGCGAGAAAACAATCCCAGAGCCGTACTATCCAGTTCTCATCTCAAGTCATGTTCTAGTTGTACCGATCGGGATACAACTCCGAGTGTCCGTTACCGTAGGACAGGCTATCGATAGAAGTTTCTTCCCTGCAGGGGTGCACCAACTTACCCACCACGCTCGCTTAACTCCGGCTGGACACACTTTTCTGGGTCATGCCCGACCTCGGCTAAGCAACACGACGCAACCCGACCAAATACTTAACAGAGAGGTCAGCACGCCGGACTAACCTATGCCCCCAGGGGTCTTGGGCCTTCGCCCCGGACGCTCCTGCACGTTGCGTACACCGCCGGTGAGCAGACCTAGCAACCCCTTATACAAGTGCGGTTGCGTTCCCAGTCCAACCCAGCGTGTGCCGCTCAGTTGCTGATGTCTATTAAGCTTCGGCTGAAGTATACGACGCAGAACGCCCATACTATGCCCACGTGATGGTTAGTGCTATCAGGCCAGAGGCCCCTCAGATCAAATATCCAAACCGTTTACTGGTTTAGGAGCGCGCGGAAACGAGCAGAGACTCATGATCGATGAGACCCCGTTGCCCCGTCTCGAGGACTTGCGGCAAGGGCTAAGAATGCCCGGCCATGCCTCGTAGTTATCTCGCGGGCACCTCTCAGGTCAACCCGACTCCACCTCACTTCGCATTCATGCTTGCGCAGGTACCTCTCAGGGCCGACCCGTCTTTAGTATCATGGTTCAGTGTTCAGTCATAGTAACCAAAGTCTCCGTGTGTCTGACACCAAGCGGAACCCTGAGGAATCACCCTCGAAGGAATCCCACTCGATGATATCATCAAGGTGGACGAAGGAGGAATCACCCTCGAGGTCCACTCTTGAACAGTTGCACGACGGCGTCGGTATCGGGGGTGGTGTAGGAGGAATCACCCTCGCTTACACGTCTGATTAACTAACCTACAAGGTTATCATCAGAAGTGGTGACGAGGTACCACCCTCGGCACTCGATAGTAACCCAGTAGTGTCGAGCAATTTAAGGGGGAAGTGATGTGCGGTGCCAGGGTCTGATCTTCGATCCTGTTGCTCGGGTCTTCTCAGAGTCCAGCGGGGCAGTCGGGACAAGTGGGTCTCTGATAAGGCTCTACCCATCCTATACTAAACAGTTAAGGATAGCAGGAAAGTATCAACAGCAGGTTACAAGTAAACAGGCTATGCAGCAGATATAGGACAACAGTAGCAGCAGTAACTTCTAATGCAAGCATAAGAGAGAAGAGAGTGGGCGATATCGGAATGCTCAAAATGGGGGTGCTTGCCTGTCTGCTCGACGGCAAGGGCAGGGTCGTCGGGGACGTAGTCGTACTCCGGAGCGGTGTCTGCCTCAGGAGCTACGTCGACATCGGGGTCTACCGAGAGAGAAGAGAGGAGGAAACAAATAAATACAATGCAATCAAATGCAACAGGGTGCGTGCTATGCTATGATGCAGTGCAGAGTTGACTAATTATGCATCTAAGTCATTTTGGTTATCTTTAGGATTAACCGGGGATTTATTAATCGGCATGTGTGCCCTATTCATCTACCGGATTTGGGCACGGAGTTACGAGTTCTCCTACGTAAGAGGTTCCGACAGGAAAACAGACAACACAATCAAACTCGTCTCGTCGTTTTGAGCAACTTTCATGTTTTAACTTTTTCGATCTGAGCTACGGTTTAAAAGTTATGAATTTTTAAAGTTTATTTGATTTTTTGGAATTAATTTTATTAACAGAATGAATTATGACGTCAGCATGACGCAAGGATGACATCAGCAGGTCAACTGCGGCTGACCAGGGTCAAACCTGACATGTGGGTCCAGTGGGACCCACATGTCTGTCTCTGTACTCTAACAGTGAATTAAACTAACTAATGGATTAATTAGGGGGTGGGCCCCGGGTGTCAGCGAGTGATTAAGTCATTCTAATTAATTTTATTTTATAAAATGTTTTAGCTTAACTAATTATGGTGGGGCCCGCGTGTCAGTGACACTGGGTTGCCCAGTCAGCAGTTGACTGGGTCAACCCAGTCAACTCGGACCCGCGGGGCCCACTGCCAGGGTCACTGAGGGGTGGGGCCAGCTTTGCCACGTCGGTCGGCCGGCGGCTGGACGCCGGCGAGCCCCAAAACACGACGAAGGGCACGGCCAGCGTCGGATTTCGTCCACCGCGAGCCAAATTGAGCGTGGCGTGGCGCGTTCGAACGAGGAGGACATGCCGCATCCAACGCGAGCGGTGGCACGACCTGTCTTGGCCGGAAACGTCGCCGGCGAGCTCGCGCGCGGCGGCCGGAGTTCGGGGACGAACGAAATCTCGGCTGCATCCCGCTTTCGAGCACGTCCAGGGGTCGGGCGGGAGCAGCAGCTCACCAGAAGCATGCTAGCGCTGCTGGTTCGGGCAATGGAGCTCAGGGGCGAGCGCTACGACGGCAATGGCGGGCGGCGGAGCTCGGTTCGCGGACGAGCTAGCTACGGCCGAAACGGAGCGCGAGGATGGAAGGGAAGGAAGGGGGAGGCTCACCGCGCGGTCACGTAAGACCCGTGGGAGCTTAGTAGCAGCAGTGGTGGACGGGGATGACGGCGAGCGCGTCGGGGCAGAGGAAGAAGACGACGTCGATGTGGGCGATGCGGTGGCTCCGAGCTCCAACGCTATGCGCTAGTCGAGGTAGCGGACGACGGCGATCCTCGAGGACAAAGCGAGACGGTGAGAGGGGCATGGTGGCCGCGAGGATGAGCGGGGACGGCGGCGGTGGCGTTCGGCCGCGGTGGATCTGAGGAAGGGAGAGAGACGAGGCGACCGAGGGAGAGGACGGGGAAGTGGCAGAGGGAGCCAGGGGGGACGAACGGGCCTCGCCCTTATCCTCCTCGCCTCCCTGTAGTGTCGGTGGCATCGGCGTGTCAGCCTGCGGCCGGCGAGCGCGAGCTCGGCCACAACGGCGGCGACACGCACATGAGAGAGAAGGAGGAATGGGCCAGATGGGCTGGCTCCAGGCACTGTGCACTAGTGGCAGTGCACAGTGGCCTTTTCTTATTTTCCTTTCTCTGCTTTCTATTTTCTTTAATTCTTTTCTATTTTGTATTAGTTAGGGCACTTTTGCATTTTTGTAAAGTATGAGAGTTGTCCCCAATATTACAATGCAATATTCCCTTCCACCAAAAATTGGTTTGGGCAAATTTGGATTATATTTGAATTTGAAATGAATTTAATATGTTTGTTTTGGTACTGTTTCATGTGGTTTGAACCACTTATCCAATCCAAGTATCAATGGTTATATTTTTATTAGTGCATCTGGAATATTTGCTAATTAGTGAACATTTTTCCAAAGGTGTTTGAGCAAATTTATTTTGCACTTTTGAATTTGAGTTGATTTTCAGAATTGAATTGAATTGCTTTGGCTAACCACTATGTTTAGGCACTGCAAATGATATGACTCGGCATTATCTTCAGCTGATCACAGTGGCAATTACATAGGGGTGTTACAATAATGCTCTAGAAGTCTTCCTGAAGGCAGTGAAGGATGGGCGGGCAATCATCACAAGGGGTTGGACAAAAGTTGTTCGTGCCTATGGCATGCAGGAGGGCACATTATGGGCATTCCGCTTCTTCAACACCATCGACAGCCAAAATGATTTACACTTGTCTCTTCACCTTTACCGCCTCTAAATATTGTAGTTCATCATAGTTAATTGCTGCCTAATCCTGTAATTACTGAACATATTGTACTGAGAATTTTATTTATGGATTGGTTGTTGAACCATTGTGCTGAGAATTTGTATTCCACGTTTCATATTTCAAATTTTCCAAGTCGAATAATAAATTATAGGGAAAAATAAAATTAAACAGGAGTGAATAAAATAATGTGCACACGGTTAGAAAGAAAACATCGTGTGCGATGAAAAATAGAGAACAGACGGTTCTTTGACGTGAACCGTTTGCGATGCCCGACTGACGCACACATGGTTTCGTCTCATATGCGTGTGCGATTCATGGTAATACGGCAAACATTTCAAACCTGTGTGCATGTGTGATAGGAATACCTATTGCACACAGTTATGAAAATGGACACGTTGGTGTTAGTAGAGGCACCGCACACATTTTACATTCTTGAACTGTGTGCGATAACATACCTATCGCAAACATATCGGTAGATTAAATGTTGATGTCCACCTTTTTCACACGACTATAGCGGCATAATCGTTTGGGATGTCTCTCGGATCAGAAACGTAATGTCGAGACATAACGTGTGGGACTAGGGCGACTTCTCATACGTTTATTCTATGGCGATCGTTAGTAGCCGCTCGCCTATCCCCGACGGTTTTTGGGTCGTGTGGGAAGGACCCCCCTATCGCACACACGCACTCAGTGACGGTTTAGAATGCCGTCGCGTAAAGGGGTTAAAAACCGTTTGTATAGCATGTTACGGTACCAGTGTTGGGTCGACTCAAGGTCAGATCCTGCATCACAGGCTGAGTCCGAACTCTTATCATGACGGGTGTCCATCTCCGGGCTAGAGACCCGGGTGTATACTATCTTCAGCTTCAGAGGTCGCGATCCCTCCGCCTTTTCTTCGATGGTAGCGACGAGGTGGGTGATGGGCGGGATGTGGATCTCTCTGCTGTCAGGTTTAAGCCCGATCTGGTTGTAGGCCGTAGGCCTGCTGACGGAGATTCCCGCAGCGAGGAATTGATCTGATAGGTTGTTTACCGAAGAGACACCCATCAGGGCCGTGCCTCCTGCATATTCGGCGGGATGTTCTTCGGGTACTTTGATGGGATCCGGCTTTAAGGCTAGATCCCGGATCGTGCCAGCCGCTTTTATATCCACTAAGTCTGAGGTCAAGGCGTCGGGTTCAGCGGGTTCTACGGGAGCAGGGCTTTACCGAGGGCCGGCGCCGGATTCTAAGTTCTGGTGGCCGCCTCGTGAGCCCTGTTAATTAAGCTAATTAAAATGATTAAGTTAATTAATTGTTAGTTAGTTTAGACACTGACGTGTGGGTCCACCCACTGATTAGTTTAGATTAGATTAAAATTAATCCTGGTTTAACACTGTGTCAATGACATGTGGGACCCCCATGTCAGTTTGACCCAGTCAAATTCACTGTTGACTGCTGATGTCAGCAACACGTCACGATGACATCACTCTGCACTGTTTTGGATAATTTGAATTTAAATAAATATTTAAATTCCAGAAAATTGATTTAAACTTTGAAAAATCATATCTTTTAAACCGTAACTCCGATGGAAATAATTTATATAAGAAAAATGACCAGAAAAATTAGACGAATCCAAATACGCTACCCACATACTTGTCAGATGCCTCTAGCTATATGAACATGCAACTTTTTGCCTGTTTCTGGCAGATGAATAGTGCCTGACTTTAATAAAATAAATCCAGATAAATTCCTAAAATAACTAATGCACTCAGATAGACAGTATACCACCCTAGCACTGCGTTCAGACATGTCATGCATCCCTGTTGCATCATTACCGTGTATTCATTGTTTCGTCCCCCTCCGGTCCCTCTGCCCGAAAATCCCGGACACCGGGAATACTTTCCCGGATGGGTTCCCTCTTCGCCGGTATCACCTATCCCTGCGTTAGATCACCCCTGGCACCCCGTATTGCCTTGTTGTATTTTGTGATACTTTGTTTGCTCTGTATTTACTGTTCCTTCCCCCCTCTTCTATCCGTTAGACTTCGAGACTAATGCCACTGCTGCTGCCCCGATCGTCTACGGTGTTGACGACCCGTCCTTCTCTGCCGGGCTTCCAGGCAAGCCCCCCCTTGATCAACCTGATATCGCCTATTCCTCCTCTCTACTGCTTGCATTAGAGTAGTGTAGCATGTTACTACTTTCGGTTAATCCTATTCTGCTGCATAGCCTGTCTTTGCTACTACTGTTGATACCTTACCTGCAATCCTAAAATGCTTAGTATAGGTTGCTAGAATTACATCAGTGGCCCTACACTCTTGTCCGTCTGCCATGCTATACTACTGGGCCGTGATCACTTCGGGAGGTGATCACGGGTACATATACTATATACTTTTACATTACCTATGTTACTGTTCGGAGATGGGGGCTGAAGGGGCAGGTGGTTCCATCGAGGCAGAGGTGGGCCTAGGTTCCCGACGGCCCCCGAGTGTTACTTTGTGGCGGAGCGACAGGGCAGGTTGTGACCACCTAGGAGACAGGTGGGCCTGGCCCTGGTCGGTGTCCGCGGTTATATCAATTAACACGCTTAACGAGATTGGGTATTTGATCTGAGTCTGGCTACGAGCCTATACGTGCTAACCACCACGCGGGAACAGTTATGGGTACTCGACGTCGTGGTATCAGCCGAAGCCTCCTAGACGTCAGCGACTGAGCGGCGCGCGCCGGGTTGGACCGCGTAACGGAACTTCCTTTGTAATGGAGGTTGCTAGGTCTGCTCTCCGACCGCCCACGCAACGTGCAGGTGTGCAATGGGCGATGGGCCCAGACCCCTGCGCGCATAGGATTTAGACCGGCGTGCTGACCTCTTTGTTAGGCCTAGGTAGGGCTGCGACATGTTGATCTTCCGAGGCCGGGTATGACCCAGGAAAGTGTGCCCTGCCAGAGGGATCGAGCGTGTTGGGTAATGTGGTGCACCCCTGCAGGGAAGTTTATCTATTCGAATAGCCGTGTCCCTCGGTAAAAGGACGACCCGGAGTTGTACCTCGACCTTATGACAACTAGAACCGGATACTTAACAAAACACACCCTTTCAAGTGCCAGATACAACCCGGTGATCGCTCTCTCACAGGGCGACAAGGAGAGGATCGTCGGGTAGGATTATGCTATGCGATGATACTTGGTAAACTTACCAGCTACTCTCTTCTACATGCTTCAAGATGGAGGCTACCAGAGGCGTAGTCTTCGATAGGACTAGCTATCCCCCTCTTATTCTGGCATTCTGCAGTTCAGTCCACAGATACTACCATTTCATTGATACCCATTGCATATGTAGTGTAGATCCTTGCTTGCGAGTACTTTGGATGAGTACTCACGGTTGCTTTGCTCCCCCTTTTTCCCCTTTCTATACCCGGTTGTCGCAACCAGATGCTGGAGCCCAGGAGCTAGACGCCACCTTCGACGACCCCTACTACACCGAGGGTGCCTACTACTACGTGCAGGCCGCCGACGACGACAGGAGTAGTTTAGGAGGATCCCAAGCAGGAGGCCTGCGCCTCTTCGATCTGTATTCCAGTTTGTGCTAGCCATCTTATGGCACCTTGTTTAACTTTATGTCTGTACTCAGATATTGTTGCTTCCGCTGACTCGTCTATGATCGAGCACTTGTATTCGAGCCCTCGAGGCCCCTGGCTTGTATTATGATGCTTGTATGACTTATTTATTTTTAGAGTTGTGTTGTGATATCTTCCCGTGAGTCCCTGATCTTGATCGTACATGTTTGCGTGTATGATTAGTGTATGATTGAATCGGGGGCGTCACAAGTTGGTATCAGAGCCAACTGCCTGTAGGAACCCCCCCTTCCACACTCCTTGGCCGAAGTCGAGTCTAGACATTGCAAAACTTTTACTAACATGGCTGTGTGTCTTACGGGCCCACGTCGCCATTGGGTGGTATTAGGATCTTTTATTCCTCGTCTATACTCTGGGACTCTAATCTCTCTTCTATTCGGGTTAAAATGAATTTACTAACTCAAACATTAGGATCTCGTGATTACATCCACCCGGAGAGCCCCTTATTACAGATGATCGCCTGCTTCACCAATAGGTTCCGAAGATGCTATTCGATGATTTCTCGAGACACCTATGTCCACCGCCTTTGCAAATTCCCTACCGCTTTTATATACTTATGGATAACTACATACACTTGCCATTCATACATTCAGTCCCATTGTTCTTGTTATTACAAGATGCCCCGAACTGCTCTTTATTGTTCCGACAATCCTTTGAGCTTACTGCCTTGCAGACCTTGCCTCATGAATACCCCCTACGGATAATTCCTCGCACTTACGAGTATCCGTTCTTCCCCCTTTGTTCATATGACTCACAAGATACATTGAAATACTATTCGATCTTCCGAAAATCCTTAGCAGCTAATTGCTCTGCAAATACTTGTCTGCTTGCATTATGGATGCTTTCCATATGACTGACAATATTCATTAGTATCCTTTGACACCGTCATTTTGATCTTATTGATTCAACATAAGTGCGAATGCACGCATTCATTAGTTGATCCTTTTAAAATTATCTTTCTGGCTCAGACGTCATTCTGAACATGAGCTGGTTCTCAACCAATCTAATTGCCGTCGATCATACCCTTAGGTCTATTCAAGTTACCCATCCTTGATCAGAGCGTCTGCTTCTGATCCTTCGTATTGGAATTCATATTTCCTTTATTATCTAATCATCAAATTATTCGGATGTTCTATAATCTGATGCCTTTGCCTTCCTTCTTCATCTGGTTGTGTGCCGATGCTCACATCAGCTCCGCTAGGGACATCCGATCCTTCGTCGGATTATTAATCGACAGTGTCCTTCATAATTAACCACCTTGTGAATTCTTCCCTGATACATAAATGCCTTTGGTAAATTGTATCCCCTCCTTTTGTCAAACATGCTCTGCTTTCGAGCTTGTGTTAAATACTCCTGAAGATTATGTTATAAGCCCCCAAGATGCCCTGTGGGATGAACATATACCTTCTCTAAACCGTATGAACCCGAAAGTTATACGGGTTGTACCCTACTGGCGTTTCTTCGGATAAATTTTCAACTCTACAACTTCTTCGAAGATGAGAAGTAAATGAAAGGTTATGTATCGAAGAAGTGGGAGTTGACCTTGAACCTTTGTGTTCATGCCCATGGATCCGATGTGGAACTTATCATGAAAGCTTCTTGCAAGAATATTTAATCATTTGAATAATTCCTCCGGTGTCACTAAATTGGAGCCGTTGCAGTTATGGTCCCGACCATGCTAGCCTTATTCATTATATCGGAAAGGAAACCATTCCAGTGCCTCGTCTATTTTTGACGAGATTAAAGTATCCGCTATCACAAGTCAACGATCCAGCTCAGTTTCTATTCTGATCTTCCTTCGAGTATTACCCCCTGGTATCCCGATAATATCACGGGACTGCAAATACTTCTTATGAGACTTCGTCAAGTATTCCTTCTCACCGTTTCAGTATTCCACGGGTTTTGGGTTGTTTGTCAACTGAGAACATCGATAAGTGAATCGAATCTACACAGGGATCCAATACTCCTAGTAATGTACTGCTGGGAAATTTAACTTTCAACTCATGTCATTCTTAGCCTAATCGGCTATATCATTATCTTAACTATGCTACCTAGTGCTGCTTCTCGGAGCACAATTTCGACGATGAGTTAATCTTACGTCGATCTTCATCGTCATATCTTTTTGCCTTGAACAGCAAGCTTGATTCCGAGATTTGTGTCGTACCATGGTTTTGATTACCTTTCGCTTCATCATTCCTTTTGCTTGATGTCATCGATGATCGATTACATCTTCAAGAAGCCTCTCGACAAATGTGTCGTGATCATCGCTAACACTTTAACTTCTTTTGAGAGATCAATTGAATTCATGATGAGAAATTCCATGCTTGCCCCTCGATGATCTGTGTTATCATCGACCACATCCATGCCTTCCTTCTAGACACAGACTTGGTCATGTTTTGTGTTGTACCTTGAGTTCCTTGCTATCCAGCTTATGTTATGTTCTACCGTGTAGTATTATCATCTTGATGTCAAGAATGCTGTGAGAACTGCTCCCCTCTTAAGAATTCTTGGTATAGTGATACTTCTCACAGTCACTATTCCTTCTTGGTCCCCGTGTTGATTCTAACCGGGATACCAACACGTGAACCGTGTTGCTTGGATTCTGTACTTCTAGCAACCCCATTGCTTTGAAGTTAATGGTCGATAGTTCATTCTTAGACTATTGGATATTGAATCACCATTCTAACAATTGAACATGCTACCTAAGCCATATCTCGGTTGCACCTTTCAACCAATGTTTAATTGTGTATGTTTTCCTCGAGCATACATCATTATATCATTTGATCTGACAAATGTCATCTCCTTGTTCACATAATTGTGGAAATCCATCTTATTGGAAACCTCGATGAATTGTCGCTGAATCCATCAGCCACCTCCTCATCCTCTCCTTGGTTTAATGATGAACTATTGTTTCGGAACTCGCTTCCATAGCTCATTTCCCGAGAAGCTTACATTGTCATCTCGTCAACTTGTGTCGCACCTTTTTCTTCTCAGACATCCTGAGTCTGAGGTATCCCGACACTAATCAGATCTGAACCTCGGTCAGATATGATGGTTGGAACATATTTCCAAGAGTTATAACGTTGGTCTTATATGACCCGGTAAGGTGATGTCATGCCTAGCACACTTGGCTGGAGGACTATTGTTATAGTTTCCTTTTTAGCAAGGTTAACCATTCTTCCAGGAGGAAATTGTAAGACTTATTTTATGTCGCTCCTGATGGATCATTTGTGTATCCAAAGTCTGACCTTTGCTTGGAGACCATGTCGATGCTGTTCCGAAGCATGACTGCGGTACTCTAACATCAACAAGGGCATTGAAAGCGCAATGCTAAATGTTTCTTGATCAGTTGTCCAAACACCGTTGTACGGATACATATCATGATTCTTCTTACCCCTATTAACTAAGTGGCCATGCCTTTGATCTCCTGACACGTATATCATGCCCTGCTTAACCTTGGGAAGGATATACTTCTATTACTTGTGTTTAAACAAATTTTCCTTTCCATTGGTTTGTTTAAACTAATAATCACATTTTCTTCCATTGGGTTGTTTAACCTTTCCTGTGATCTATAAGTTATGAGCAGAAATAAAATCCCTACTTAAGTAAGCACCTTGGTGTGCAACTCTGTCAGCAGACCCTGTTACTATATTGTTAATTACATTTTGGTAACCACCGATGGACGAGAACCTTGCCTATTGGTCCGCCTCGTTTCAACGAGCAGGAAAATGGTTCTCTTCGTCCCTCGCCCTTGGTACCAACGATGTTGCCAATATAACTGGCAAGCTATCCTCTGACCTGCCCTGCTACCATGACCGTATAAGAGGTCACTGCTCCTTCTACTTTAACCCACATGGTGGGCCCAATAACCCACTGTTCCACAGGATCGAAACCTGACTCTCCTGTACACCCCTGTTTCTAAGAGCTATTCCTCACGCTCGGATTCGTATTTAATTCACGGGCCACCTTACTAGTGATAAATTCTGGTACTAGACACAAAACTTATTCCCGTTGCTCTGAAACCCTTTCACACTCTGTTTCAGGCAACGAACGATTGCCTATCCGCTTGAAACTCCTTATTGTAACTACTTACCTTGCTCTCGATGTTTTCTTAAGTTTCAACTCGAGAGATACTCATGTGTTCATTCATGGGATAACCCCAGACGATTACCCCTTATAGCATTCTACCATTGACGAGCTGCCCCTTTTCCCTTCGTAAGTACGGTGAAGATACTAAAGGAAGAACGACAACTTCATCATGATGACTTGAAGCAGAGGAATGAAGAAATCAATGTAATGGATCGACCTCTTCCAGAAGAGCAACCAAGACTGAAAAGATTCGTTAGAATTTCGTAACCAGAACCTTCCCCCCCCTTACTCCCCCGCTTAAATCTCGGGACGAGATTTCTTGTAGTGGAGGAGATTTGTGACACCCCCAATGGTTAGCTACAGTAATCCCCTGCTAATGATGCCATGTCATCATGATCATCCTAAATAAATTGCATTTAGGAAATAATCCAACTCATATTCAAATTTAAAATACAAGTCAAATTAATATTTCTTCAAACTTCAGAATAAAAATGTACAACATGTTGCAAATAATCCAGAGGCAAATATAAAATTGACAGCAATATTAACTAAAATAATTAAGTGGCTCAAACAGCATGGAATAGCAACAAAACAACACTGTTTATTACCTTTTCAATTAAATAAAATAGAAATGAAATCATATTTGCATCAAACCAATTTCTAACAGTGGCTAATAATGCACTGTAATTATTGGACTAGTTTTCATATTTTACAAAACTCATTTGGAATAAGAACAAAAGAGAAAACAGAGAAACGAGAAGAAAAATAGAAAAGAAAAAGAAAAAGTGAAAGAAGCCCACAGCACTGGGCCTAAGTGGCACAGTGCCGGCCCAGCCCGCGCCGCGCTTTCCCCCCCACCTCTCGCCACTGCTCACGTGCGCGCTGTCGAGCACCTGCCGCGCGCGGCCAGGCCCCCCCTCACCGCTGCTCGACAGCACGCCGCGCCCACGCCAGCGCCTACAAGGCCCCCTCCTCGACCCCCTGGCGAAACCCTAGCGCCTCCCCTCACTCTCTCTCGCTCCTCCCACCTCTCCCGAGCACTCCCATGGCCCCGCCACCGGCGTAGGCGCGGCCACCGCCTCCGTCTCGTCGCCGCACCGTGCCCATCGCGTTCCTCGTCGTCGACTACGTCGCCCCACGCCGTCAAGACGAGCCCGGAGGCCCTCCTCCACCGCACCTGCGTCGCCCCCTTCTCGGACCCGCCGCCGTCGATCTCCTCCGCCACTGCCTGCACCGCGCCTCCCCCGAGCTCACTTAACGGCGACAACCACCGTGAGCTCCTCTCCTTCCTCCCCTGCTCCTCTTCTCGCCGCCTCGCTCACCGTGGATTGGCCGCCGCGTGTGCTCGCTCCGGCCGCCGCGGTTGCACGCCGTCCGGCCATTCTCGTCGCCGTTTTGGTCATCCGCTAGCTCCGTTAGCTCCGCCGTTGTCGCCTCGTTCGAACGCCCCCAAAAACCCGCGCGAAACATCACCGGAGCACTCTCCCCACACCTCACTGGAGCTGTGCTCCACCTCGGTCGTCGCCGGTTCTTTTTCCGGCCACGGCTGCCCTGGCCACCACCACCTGCCGAACCGCGGCGCTCGCGCGGTCCCAACGGTGCCGGCGGCGTCGCCAATGGGCAACCGGGGGCGAAACCCGCGGCTCGCCGGCTCTCTGCCATCGTGAACGCGCGCGCCGGAGGCGCTCCGGCCGCCCCAGCCGACGTGGCTGCCACGTGGGCGCCCTGGGCCGCTGACAGGTGGGCCCATCGGGCCAACTGTTGACCAGTTGACCTGGTCAACTGGCCTGACAAGTGGGCCCGACAGCCCTGTTAATTAACCTAATTAAAATGATTAAGTTAATTAATTGTTAGTTAGTTTAGACACTGACGTGTGGGTCCACCCACTGATTAGTTTAGATTAGATTAAAATTAATCCTGGTTTAACACTGTGTCAATGACATGTGGGACCCCCATGTCAGTTTGACCCAGTCAAATTCACTGTTGACTGCTGACGTCAGCAACACGTCACGATGACATCACTCTGCACTGTTTTGGATAATTTGAATTTAAATAAATATTTAAATTCCAGAAAATTGATTTAAACTTTGAAAAATCATATCTTTTAAACCGTGACTCCGATGGAAATAATTTATATAAGAAAAATGACCAGAAAAATGAGACGAATCCAAATACGCTACCCAAATACCTGTCAGATGCCTCTAGCTATATGAACATGCAACTTTTTGCCTGTTTCTGGCAGATGAATAGTGCCTGACTTTAATAAAATAAATCCAGATAAATTCCTAAAATAACTAATTCACTCAAATAGACAGTATACCACCCTAGCACTGCGTTCAGACATGTCATGCATCCCTGTTGCATCATTACCTTGTATTCATTGTTTCGTCCCCCTCCGGTCCCTCTGCCCGAAAATGCCGGACACCGGGAATACTTTCCCGGATGGGTTCCCTCTTCGCCGGTATCACCTATCCCTGCGTTAGATCACCCCTGGCACCGCGTATTGCCTTGTTGTATTTTGTGATACTTTGTTTGCTCTGTATTTACTGTTCCTTCCCCCCTCTTCTATCTGTTAGACTTCGAGACTAACGCCACTGCTGCTGCCCCGATCGTCTACGGTGTTGACGACCCGTCCTTCTCTGCCGGGCTTCCAGGCAAGCCCCCCCCTTGATCAACCTGATATCGCCTATTCCTCCTCTCTACTGCTTGCATTAGAGTAGTGTAGCATGTTACTGCTTTCGGTTAATCCTATTCTGCTACATAGCCTGTCTTTGCTACTACTGTTGATACCTTACCTGCAATCCTAAAATGCTTAGTATAGGTTGCTAGAATTACATCAGTGGCCCTACACTCTTGTCCATCTGCCATGCTATACTACTGGGCCGTGATCACTTCGGGAGGTGATCACGGGTACATATACTTTTACATTACCTATGTTACTGTTCGGAGATGGGGGCTGAAGGGGCAGGTGGTTCCATCGAGGCAGAGGTGGGCCTAGGTTCCCGACGGCCCCCGAGTGTTACTTTGTGGCGGAGCGACAGGGCAGGTTGTGACCACCTAGGAGACAGGTGGGCCTGGCCCTGGTCGGCGTCCGCGGTTATATCAATTAACACGCTTAACAAGATTGGGTATTTGATCTGAGTCTGGCTACGAGCCTATACGCGCTAACCACCACGCGGGAACAGTTATGGGTACTCGACGTCGTGGTATCAGTCGAAGCCTCCTAGACGTCAGCGACTGAGCGGCGCGCGCCGGGTTGGACCGCGTAACGCAACTTCCTTTGTGATGGAGGTTGCTAGGTCTGCTCTCCGGCCACCCACGCAACGTGCAGGTGTGCAATGGGCGATGGGCCCAGACCCCTGCGCGCATAGGATTTAGACCGGCGTGCTGACCTCTCTGTTAGGCCTAGGTAGGGTTGCGACGTGTTGATCTTCCGAGGCCGGGTATGACCCAGGAAAGTGTGCCCGGCCAGAGGGATCGAGCGTGTTGGGTAATGTGGTGCACCCCTGCAGGGAAGTTTATCTATTCGAATAGCCGTGTCCCTCGGTAAAAGGACGACCCGGAGTTGTACCTCGACCTTATGACAACTAGAACCGGATACTTAATGAAACACACCCTTTCAAGTGCCAGATACAACCCGGTGATCGCTCTCTCACAGGGCGACGAGGAGAGGATTGTCGGGTAGGATTATGCTATGCGATGATACTTGGTAAACTTACCAGCTACTCTCTTCTACATGCTTCAAGATGGAGGCTACCAGAGGCGTAGTCTTCGATAGGACTAGCTATCCCCCTCTTATTCTGGCATTCTGCAGTTCAGTCCACAGATACTACCATTTCATTGATACCCATTGCATATGTAGTGTAGATCCTTGCTTGAGAGTACTTTGGATGAGTACTCACGGTTGCTTTGCTCCCCCTTTTTCCCCTTTCTATACCCGGTTGTCGCAACCAGATGCTGGAGCCCAGGAGCCAGACGCCACCTTCGACGACCCCTACTACACCGAGGGTGCCTACTACTACGTGCAGGCCGCCGACGACGACAGGAGTAGTTTAGGAGGATCCCAGGCAGGAGGCCTGCGCCTCTTCGATCTGTATTCCAATTTGTGCTAGCCATCTTATGGCACCTTGTTTAACTTTATGTCTGTACTCAGATATTGTTGCTTCCGCTGACTCGTCTATGATCGAGCACTTGTATTCGAGCCCTCGAGGCCCCTGGCTTGTATTATGATGCTTGTATGACTTATTTATTTTTAGAGTTGTGTTGTGATATCTTCCCGTGAGTCCCTGATCTTGATCGTACACGTTTGCGTGTATGATTAGTGTACGATTGAATCGGGGGCGTCACAACAAGCTTGGGGAAGGCTTCTCCAATTGCTTAATGCTTTGCCTGATCATCCTCTTAAGAAAAATGAAATACTTGATATCTTCTATAATGGACTAACCGATGCTTCTAGGGACTTCCTAGATAGTTGTGCTAGTTGTGTTTTCAGGGAACGAATTTTTGACCAAGCCAAGGAATTATTGAATAATATATTGAAAAATTATGATGATTGGACTCTTCCTGAACCACCTCATAAATCCACTCCAAAGAAGAGGGGTATCTTATATCTCAGTCCGGAAGATATGCAAGAGGCAAAGAAATCTATGAAGGAAAAAGGTATTAAGGCAGAGGATGTTAAAAGTTTACCTCCTATTGAAGAAATACATGGACTTGACACACCACCACCAAAGGTGGTAGAGGTAAATTCATTAATGAAATTTGATGAAAGGGACAATCCTTATAATATGCATCCTAGCCAATGCCTTTATGAGTTTGATAATTACATTAGAAAGCAAGATCACTTCAATGAAAATGTTATGAAACAATTGAAATACAATTCTGATATGATTGCTCGCTTGAGTGACTTGTTATTTAGAATCTCCAATGATGTTAGAGGTGTAGGAAAACATGCCTCTATGGTTCAAACTCAACTAGAACAAGTTGCCAAATCTCAAAGAGAGTTGCTAGATGAAATGAATAATAATATAAATGACTTTGCTGTTAGAGTAGCAACTAGAGGAGGTAAAATGACTCAGGAACCACTTTATCCTGAGGGACATCCTAAAAGAATTGAACAAGACTCTCAAAGAATCAACACTGATGCAACTAGTCCCTCTAAAAAGAAGAAGAAAAAGAAAAATGATAGGACTTTGCATGCCTCTAGTGAACCTGAGATAGAAAAACCTCCTAATAAAGATAATGATGTTTCTATTTCTGATGCCGAAACTCAATCTGGTAATGAACATTCATCTAGTGATAATGAAAAAGATAATGATGATTTTCATGAAGATACTCAACCAGATAATGATAAACAACCAGATAATGATGTTGAAATAGAACCAGCTGTTGATCTTGATAACCCACAACCTAAAAATAAAAGATATGATAAAAGAGACTTTGTTGCCAGAAAACATGGAAAAGAAAGAGAACCCTGGGTACAAAAACTCATGCCCTTTCCACCTAAGTCAACTAAGAAGAAAGATGATGAAGAATTTGAACGCTTTGCTGAAATGCTTAGGCCAGTCTTTTTGCGCACTCGTTTGACTGATATATTAAAGATGGCCCCTTATGCAAAATATATGAAAGACATCATCACTAATAAGAGAAAAACACCGGAAGCTGAAATCTCCACCATGCTTGCTAATTAGTCTTTTAAGGATGGAGTACCTAAAAAACTTGGAGATCCGGGAATACCAACTATACCTTGCTCCATCAAAAGAAATTATGTCAAAACTGCTTTGTGTGATTTAGGAGCTGGTGTTAGTGTTATGTCTTTCTCTTTATATAAAAGACTTGATTTGAATAAACTCACACCTACTGAAATATCTTTGCAAATGGCTGACAAATCAGCTGCCATACCTATCGGTATTTGTGAGGATGTGCCTGTTGTTGTTGCAAATGTTACTATTTTAACTGACTTTGTTATACTTGAGATGCCCGAGGACGACAACATGTCGATTATCCTTGGTAGACCCTTCTTGAATACTGCAGGGGCCGTTATTGATTGCAATAAAAGCAAGGTCACTTTTCATATCAATGGTAATGAGCATACGGTGCACTTTCCGAAGTAACAATTCCAAGTGAATGGTATTAATGTTATTGAAAAATCTCCAACACTCACTATTGGAAGTTTTCAACTACCTCTACCTACTGCCAAAAAGAAATATGAAATGCTTATTGTTGGGGACATGCATATCCCCGTTGAGGTAATTTAGTGTTTTACGAAAGTTCTTTGGTTTCATGCTAATCGAAAGTGGTTGTTAATAAGACTTGATCAACCTTATTAATGGATCATTTTTGAGAGGTATGAGGTTGATGAACTTAGTAAGCACAACCTTCTGCTCCCAACTTTTACTTTCTGTTTCTCTTAGTTAAATAAAATAAAATGCCATGTTTTGTCTGTTTTCTGAATTTCCCGTGCAATAAAAAATGACCCAAAAATAAAAGTTCTTAGAAAGCCCTGAAAATTCAATACGATTTTTTTCCAATTATTTAAGAATTTTTTTATGCAAATAACATCAGAGGGGGGTGCACCAGGTGGGAACAACCCACCTGGGCGCGCCAGCAGCCCTAGGTGCGCCCTTGTGGGTTGTGGTCCCCACGTGGGCCCCCTCACTTATCTCTTTAGCCCATGTCATCACCTACCTCCAAAAAAAATCACCATTGCTCTTTCTCTCTCTCTCTCTCTCTCGCGTTCTTGCTCTCAAACCCGTGGATTTTGATCTCTTTGCTCGAAGCTCCGTTTCCGAAACTGTTTTCGGGGATTGCTACTTGGTATGTGACTCCTCCATTGGTCCAATTAGTTTTTTCTTTAGTGGTTTATATTTTGAATAATTAGCTACTCTTGGTGCTACTGTAGATGAGCTTGCATGTTGAATTCTTAGAGTTCTAAGTAGTTTGAATGCTCAATATGGCCTCTATGCATCCCGATGAGTAGTTGCTATCAATCTTGTGAAGTTTTGTTGACAAAAATTTTGTGACCCAATTTTTTTCCAGAAATTGTACGCAAATGTGATGAACTTCTTTGGAAGGAGTTCTTCGAGGCGGAGGTCCTCAGAGGCATCTTCTAGTAGGGGCTCAACCCGTCAATCTTATGTTGAACCAAGTGCAAGTTCAATACGGGATGCCGCCACCAAATCATGCTTATGGCCGCGCGACAATTTCATGCTGATGGCAGGTATTAAAGAAGAATTTGAGCAGTATGTTCACAATGCCGAGCTCGGTCCCTACATTGAAGATAAGTGCAACCAGTATCTCAGTCTCACAGAATCGTTTACTAAAGAGTTTAAATTTCACCCTCGTGAGTCTAGAGTCTCGTTTAAACTTTATGATCGTTCAATTACCATGCCTCTAGACGCGTTTAGTGGTGTGTGTAAAATTCCATTTTGGGGTTTGTTGGACGAACCACCAAGGCCTGAGTATGAGTTATTTTTAACTAGTCTTTGCTACAGTGAGAATAGAGGAGTGACGCAAGGTAGAATAAAAAGTATTCATTTCCCATCAATTCAATACTTTGCACTGTTTAATGGAAAATGCATCATAGGTAAACAAGATTGTAGTACACTTTGTGCTCCTGACTTGAGCCTCATACACACTACTCTCACCGGTGTTAAATGTTATAACCTTGGAGCGATTGTTGCACGCGGATTGCAACACAACATTGGTAGTGGATATTTTTATGGTGGGATTTATGCTTCACGATTAGCAGAGGAGTTTGGTGTATCAATTTGGCCTAATGATCCCATCCTTCCCACTTAGTACTTAGACTTTGAGGCCATGAAGCGCCATAAGTTCCTTAAGGGTGAAATCAATGATTATACTTATAACCTGTTGTTCAATAAAGATTCCGTTGTGGACACCTTTTTGCCTGCGCCTGCTCTCTTTGATTATGACAGCAAGGGAAGATATTATGTTCTTGAGAGCGAGGCCCACGCACACAACACGGAGGTTGTGGCTGCTCGGCAGGCTGAGGAGGCTGCACCAAGAGCCTCCGTGAGCTATCACTCAGATTATTATGCAGGCTACAGACGGTGATTACCAAGCTAGGCCAAAATCCTAAGCTTGGGGAAGTACGCATTTCCATCGACATTATATTCATGTTCACACATTTCATTTCAGTTGTCGAAGTTCACACTTTTTCATTGTATTATCCATGCTAGATTTATTTCCTCGCCTTCTTCTTGTGTGTTTGAAAAACTTTGAGAAAATCACAAAAAGATGTTGCTTGCTTCTTTTCGGTTTTTCTTTCTAGTTTAGTTAGTTGTAGTATTTAAAAGAAAACCCAAAAAGATTTCCTTGTTCTTCTTTTGCTTGTTGGGAGCTTTCCCGTGTAAATAGTTTTTCTTGTTTTTATTTTTTTTCTTTAATTTGCTTTCTTCAAGAAAAACTAAAAACTCCAAAAATATTTCAGTGTGTTTCTCTGAAATTCTTTTTCTTTTATTGAGTCATGCTGAGGAGAAGACCACGATGAAAATGTTGAGTGGCTCTCATATGCATTATCGTTGATCTAACAAAGAGCTCAAATTGCCTTGTCTTCTCCTTTTGAATAAAATGTTTGCAGATTCCAGCCTAGTCCACGGCACTCTTGCACTATTATTATTTTCATATCATTCGGTCGTGCAAGTGAAAGGCAATAATGATGATATTTGATGAACTGGCTGTGGCAGAGAGAAACGGCTATGAACTCAACTTGTTCTATTTTTGTAAATATGTTTAACCTAGTATCCATGATTCAGCCTATTATGATCAAACATGTTTGAATGACAATTAAAGATTATAGTTTCTCATGCCATGCTTAAGTAGCTAGGAGTGGATAATGATTTACCTTGGATTTCAACATGCATTAAAATGATTGTGATGTGGTATGATGATATGGTATCCTCCTTCGAATGTTCGAGTGGCTTGACTTGGCACATGTTCATGCATGTAGTTGAATCAAAATCAACATAGCCTCTATGATATTTATGTTCATGGTGTTCATATCCTACTCATGCTAGTATCCAATGTTACTTATGCATAATGCATGTTCAAGACCGTTTTCGCTCTCTAGCTGGCCGCTTCTCAACCTATTTGCTAGCCTTCACCTGTACTAAGCGGGAATACTGCTTGTGCATCAAAATCCTAAAACCCAAGTTATTTCAGATGAGTCCATCATATATCTACCTATATGGGGTATTACCCTGCCGTTCTAAGTAAATTTGCATGTGCCACCTCTAAAAACTTCAAATAAACATCCGTTTTTGTGTGCCTGGATTGTTCATGGAGTGACAGGAGGTAGTCATATCTTCCATGCTAAGCGGGTTATTCTCATGATGAGTGTTTATTCACTCGTCCTTGCACGAGAGGGGCGGTAATAGGGATTCCCAGTCCCGAAATCAAATTGCAAATAATTAAACAAAACTCCCCAGGACTGATGTTGGTATGGACGGTACCCGTGCATGCGGCTAGCCGTGGAGTGTGTTTGTTGGTGGAGGGGGAGTAAACCTTTACTTTTATCGCTTGGGAACCGCCACTAATGTGTTTAGCATGGAAGATATCGATAACTAATGGTCGCGAAGTAAACAAGAAGGGTGCATTTCTCAAAATTTCATTAATCTCTGTTTTAAAAATCTGAGCTCTGGCGCCGCTGCAAATCACTGCTTCCCTCTGCGAAGGGACTATCTATTTAATTTTATGTTGTGTCATCACCTTCTCAAATAAGTGCCAGATCTGAGAGCACTATTGTCATCCTCATGCATTGTGTATAGCTAATGTTGGATGCATCATGACTGGATATTTCTACCATGAATTACAATGTTTAGTCATTGCTTGAACTTTGGAGGTGCTCTGCATTTATGTTTTGCGGTCTCAGAAAGGGCTAGCGAGATACCACTGTTGTCATATTATATCATGATTGTTGTGACAAAGTGTTGTCATTTGAGATATCTTATTATTGCTCGCTAGTTGCTTATGCCATTGATATGAGTTAATATAATTTTTAGGAGTTATTGTCGACATGGTTAGTCATAATCTTTGCTGAAAACTTGGGTGCTACTTAAGCTTATTTATGTACACAAGAGCAAAAGAGTTCATAAAAGTTTTTCTTTTTCACTTTCAGTTTGTCAACTGAATTGCTTGAGGACAAGCAAAGGTTTAAGATTGGGGGAGTTGATAAGTCTCCGTCGTATCTACTTTTCCTAATGCTTTTACTCTTGTTTTGGACTCTAATTTGCATGATTTGAATGAAACTAACCCGGACTGACGCTGTTTTTAGCAAAACTACCATGGTGTTGTTTTTATGCAGAAATAAAAGTTCTCGGAATGGAACGAAACTTTTTGGAGAATTTTTATACAATAAAAGAAAAATACTGGAGCCAAGAACCACCGGAGGGGGGTCCCTAGGGGAGCACAACCCACCAGGGTGTGCCCCCCTCCTAGCGCGCCCAGGTGGGTTGTGCCCACCTAGTGGCCCCGCTGACCCTATCTCCGACGCTATAAAATCCTATTTTCAAAGAAAAAATAGGGAGAAAGAATTATCGTGTTTCACGAGACGGAGCCGCCGCCACCTCCTGTTCTTCATCGGGAGGCCAGTTCTGGAGCCCGTTTGGGGCTCCAGAGAGGGGAATCTTCGATCTTCGTCATCACCAACCCTTCTCCATCGCCAATTTCATGATGCTCCCCACCGGGAGTGAGTAATTCCTTCGTAGGCTCGCTGGTCGGTGAGGGAGTTGGATGAGATTCATCATGTAATCGAGTTAGTTTTGTTAGGGCTTGATCCCTAGTATCCATTATGTTCTGAGATTGATGTTGCTATGAGTTTGCCATGCTTAATGCTTGTCACTTTGGGCCCGGGTGCCATGATTTCAGATCTGAACCGTTTATGTTATCACCATTATATCTATGTTCTAGATCCGATCTTGCAAGTTATAGTCACCTATTACGTGTTATGATCCGTAAACCCCGGAGTGACAATAGTCGGGATACTTTCCGGTGATGACCGTAGTTTTAGGAGTTCATGTATTCACTATGTGCTAATGCTTTGTTCCGGTTCTCTATTAAAAGGAGGCCTTAATATCCCTTAGTTTCCTTATGGGCCCCGCTGCCACGGGAGGGTAGGACAAAAGATGCCATGCAAGTTCTTTCCATAAGCACGTATGACTATTTATGGAATACATGCCTACATTATATTTATGAACTAGAGCTAGTGCCGTATCGCCCTAGGTTATGACTGTTATATGATGAATATCATCCAACGAATTCACCGATCCAATGCCTACGAATTTTTTCATATATTATTCTTGCTAAGTTACCACTGCTGCTGTTATTGTTACACTCGCTACAAGATTATTGCTATCACTGTTACCGTTAGCATTATTGTTACTAACATTATCAAAACTATCATATTACTTTGCTACTGATCATATTGCTGCAGATAATTAATCTCCAGGTGTGGTTGAATTGACAACTCAGCTGCTAATACTTGCAAATATTCTTTGGCTCCCCTTGTGTCGAATCTATAAATTTGGGTTGAATACTCTACCCTCGAAAACTGTTGCGATCCCCTATACTTGTGGGTTATCAGCTACCTTGCTGTTTCTTTATTGTCCCTATTACAAAAATCAATATCTACTATCATTACTACACTTTTATCATCATCTCTTCGCTGAACTAGTGCACCTATACAAATTACCATTGTATTTGGTGTGTTGGGGACACAAGAGACTCTTTGTTATTTGGTTGTAGGGTTGTTTGAGAGAGACCATCTTCATCCTATGCCTCCCACGGATTGATAAACCTTAGGTCATGCACTTGAGGGAAAATTGCTATTGTCCTACAAAACTCTGCGCTTGGAGGCTGAACACGAGTCTACAAGAATAAAGTTGCGTAGTAGACATCAAGCTCTTTTCTGGCGCCATTACCGGGGAGGTGAGTGCATGAAGGTATATCTTTAGATCTTGCAACTGAATCTTTTAGTTTCTTGTTTTATCACTAGTTTGGTTTATAAAAGAAAACTACCAAAAAATGGAATTGAGGTGGCCTCATATTATTCGTCTTTATCATGTCTTTCTTGAAAATGATGGATCAGAAAATTGTGCTAAAATGATAGAAGAAGAATTCAATAAAATGTTTGGCCTAGTATCTTTGAATGATGAGCATGATTGCAATGTTGTTGGTATGAATTCTATGAATATCCATGATGTTAATGATATGCAAAGCTACAAGCTTGGGGATGCTATGTTTGATGAAGATGATATTTTTAGTCCCCCAAGTTTTGATGAGAAAAATTATTATGATGATAGCATGCCTCCTATTTATGATGATTATATTGATGAAAGTGGGTTTGGAAGAGTGTCAACTCTAGGTAATGATGATCCCACTATTTTGGAGGGTGTTAAATCTTATGGTAATAATTATGAAAGTGGATTTGGAGAGGTCGTGACTTTATTTAGTGATGAATCCACTATTTTGGAAGAGGTTTCAATTGAATATTATAAAAAAGTTGCTATCTATGATGTTTATGGTGAGTACATGTATGCTATATTGAATAATGATAACCATGAAACTTGTCATCATGATTTTGATTTCCAATCACATGATAGCTATTTTGTTGAGTTTGCTCCCACTACTATTCATGAGAATAAATTTGCTTATGTGGAGAGTAATAAAATTTTTATGCATGTGGATCATGAAAAGAATGCTTTATGTGATAGATATATTGTTGAATTCATTCATGATGCTAATGAAAATTATTATGATAGGGGAACATATGCTTTTACATATTGCAATAATATCAAGTTTCCTCTCTTTATGTTGAAAGTTTTGAAGTATTGCTTGTTTTGCCTTCCTATGCTAGTTGATTCTTGTTCCCATAATTTGTTTGCTCACAAAATCCCTATCCATAGGAAGTGGGTTAGACTTAAATGTACTAATCATATGCTTCATGATGCTCCCTTTGTGTTTCAATTCTTATCTTTTATGCGAGCATCATTGAATTCATCATGCCAAGCTAAAAGGCATTAAAGAAAAGCGCTTGTTGGGAGACAACCCAACACTTTTACCTACTGTTTTTTTGTGTTCACATGATTAAGCTACTGTAGTAATCATGTTTTATAGCTTTTGTTTCAATAAAGTACCAAGTAAAGCCTTTGGGATAGTATGGATGATAGTTGACTAGATTCTGTGCAAAAACAGAAACTTTTACTTCAAATAACAGAATTGTTCAAATTCACTGGAGAGTCAAAAAATTCTGAATTATTTACATATGATTTATATACAAATTACATATGTTTTAATAATTTTTTCAGAATTTTTAGAGTTGCATAAGTATGACTAAAATTCAGATCTTTACATACTGTTCTGTTTTTGACAGATTCTGTTTTCAGTGCATAGTTTGCTTGTTTTATGGTTTCTATGGCTTATATTGCTTAATATAAATTGTGGAAATTGTATAGTACATTAGGAATTATGTGGAAACAATTATGAATCTTATATTGACAGTACCAAAGTGAATGATTTGTCTTTATCATACTAACCCATCTCACGAAGTTCCGTTAAGTTTTGTGTGATTGAAGTTTTCAAGTTTTGGGTGATATCTCGATATGAGGAGAATACGGAGTGACAAGACCATAATCTTGGGGATTCCCAATGCACCCCAAGGTAATATTCAAGGAATATCCAAGCAACTAAGCTTGGGGATGCCCCGGAAGGCATCCCCTCTTTCGTCTCCAACATTATCGGTAACCTCACTTGGAGCTACATCTTTATTCGTCACATGATATGTGTTTTGCTTGGAGAGTCATTTTATTTTACTAGTATTTGCTTTTTGTTATTTATAATAATGTTTTTTATCTTTTAATTCAATAAAAATGTCAAGTATAGCCTTTGCTATGCTTATTTTGCAAGTCTATATGTGGCTGTTTGAAAACAAAAAGTTGCACGCTATTGCGTGAATTCTTGAGAAAAGTCAGAATGTGATAAAATGTTGAAATTTTGTGCATAATAAGCTATGATAAAATTTATACAGTGTTGTAAACTTTCATAATTTTTGGAGTTAGGTAAGTGTGAGTAAAATTGCACTCTTTACAGACTGTACTGTTTAGACAAATTGCTGTTATGTTTGCATTGTTTGCATATGTTTGCTTGTTTAATGATTCTATTTGAGGATAGGACTATTAAATATGCAGAGGCATTTAGTATGCAATGTTAAATAATAATTTTAGTGATTTTCTATAGTAGAGAATGATAAGGTTTTTGCATTGATTTATACTAACTTATCTCACGAGTTCTTATTGAGTTTTGTGTGGATGAAGTTTTTAAGATTTAGGGGAACCGTGATATAGAAGGAATTAAGGAGACTCAAAAGCTCAAGCTTGGGGATGCCCAAGGCATCCCAAGATAATATTCCAAGAAGTCTCAAGCATCTAAGCTTGGGGATGCCCCGGTAGGCATCCCACCTTTGTTCATCAACAATTATCGGTTAGCCTCGGTTGAGCCTAAGTTTTTGCTTCTTCACATGATGTGTGCTATTTTTGGAATATCATTTTTTTCTTTCTATTTTAATAAAATACTTAGATCTGAAAGTTTTAAAATAAGAGAGAGTCCTCAAATAGCTACCCATTTACTTAACTACTCGCATGATCTTCACTTATATCTTTTTGGAGTAGTTTGTCATTTACTCTTGTGCTTCACTTATATCCTATGAGTAAATTGTTGAATGAATTGAATATCATGAAGTTGAAATTTTATGTTCATATCATGACTAGTAGTAGATTCACATTGGGTTTAGAAAGTGAAATCTTTTGAAGCTTGACAATCACAATATTGGCCATACAAGCAATTCATGAATGATTAGTATAAGGAAGAGAACTTTCACATACAAATATATTATCTTGGACATCTTCTATGATTGTGAATACCCATTAATTATTTTCAAACTTGAGCAAATTAGTTGAAGTTGGACAAGGAAGACAATGTAATGAGTTATGTTTGGGTATATTTGCATAGAAGTTATATTGTTATGGATCCTCCAACATGGGGTGTTTGCTTAGGATCTTTTGCTAGCCAAAAATTTGTACTAAGTAGAGATACTACTTGTGCATCCAAAAACACTTAAACCCAACTTCTTGCCATGAGTGTACACCATACCTACCTATGGATTGAATAAGATCCTTCAAGTAAGTTGTCATCGGTGCATAAAGCAATAAAAATTGCTCCTAAATATGTTTGATCTTTTATTGTAAGGGAAAATTGAGCGTTGTACAAACTTGTGATGGCAAAGTAATAAAAGCGACGGACTGCATAATAAAGGTTGCTATCATAAGGGGCAATATAACGTGACGTTCCTTTGCATTAAGAGTTTGGGCATCCAACAATAAAAAGTGCATGACAACCTCTGCTTCCCTCTGCGAAGGGTCTATCTTTTACTTTTCAGTATTTACTTTTATGCAAAAAGTCAATAGTATGAATTCTCATTTCAACCTCAACTATTCTCTAGTTGGCAAGCATCATGTGGTGGGGAAAGATCTAGGCACAAATGACCAGTCAAATATATTTGATCATGATTTATTATTGTTGACAATTATCTCTATGATAAATGAGTTGGGAGGCGAAATATTAAGCCCCTATCTTTCTCTTTGTTCGATGAATGCCATTTGTTATAAAAATATGCTTTGGGTACTAGCAAAGTAGCAATCATGGAAGACTATATGATGAGATCTTACTTAGACATTGTTGAATAAGTTGAATTGCAATTGCTTGGTGACTGAGAACATAGGTTGCTAAGTTTCAAGAGAAGGCATTGTTTGAACCATAACATGTGAATTGATTGCTACTTTATCATGATTAGTTTTACGAGTAAGAATTGTTGTTATGATGCTAGGAAAAGTGATTGAAATTATCATTGATCAAACTTATGCACTTTGCTAGCATTCACACTTCATAAATTATTTCTTTAATCATTTACCTACTAGAGGATGAGTAGGAATTAAGCTTGGGGATGCTGATACGTCTCCAACGTATCTATAATTTATGAATTATTCATGCCATGTTTACAACAATTTTATATGGTTTTGGTATGATTTGGATGGAACTAACTCGGACTAACGTTGTTTTCAGCAGAACTACCATGGTGTTGTTTTTTGTGCAGAAATAAAAGTTCTCCAAATGCAACGAAACTTTTTGACGATTTTTTTGGGAAAAAAAGAGGCACTAGAAGCTTCGTGGGAGGGCCAGAAGAGCCATGAGGTGGACACAACCCACCAGGGCACGCCAGAGGGGCCTGGCTCGCCTAGGTGGGTTGTGGTCACCTTGAGGCCCATCTTATCATGAGACCGACGCCAAAAAATCCTATAAATACAAAAAAAACCAGAAATAACCCTTGGTCAGAAGTTCCGCCGCCGCAAGCCTCTATAGCCACGAAAAACCAATCTAGACCCCGTTTTGGCACCCTGCCGAAGGGGGAGATCATCATCGGAGGCCATCTTCATCATCCCTATGGCCACCATGATGAGGAGGGAGTAGTCCACCCTCAGTACCGAGGGTTTGTACCAGTAGCTATGTGTTTAATCTCTCTCTCTCTCATGTTCTTGAGATGGCACGATCTTGATGTATCGCGGGCTTTGTTAATATAGTTGGATCATATGGTGTTTTCCCCTCTCTATCTTGTTGTGATGAATTGAGTTTTCCCTTTGAGATTTCATTTTTTATCGGATTGAATACTTTTATGGATTTGAGAGCACTTGATCTATGTCTTGGCACTCAACTCGCGGATTCCCGAGGTGACATTGGGGTAATCTATGCATAGGGGTTGATGCACGTTTTCGTCCTTGTTTCTCCGGTAGAAATCTTGGGGCACTCTTTGAGGTTCTTTGTGTTGGATTGAGTATTATGAATATGAAATTGTTTGATGCATATCGCATAATCAACTCACGGATACTCGCGGTGACATTGGAGTATCTAGGTGACATTAGAGTTGGTTGATGTGTGTCATATGGTGTTATTTTAGTACAAACTCTTGGTTAGATCGATCAGAAAGAATAGCTTGGTGTTATTTTAGTACAAACTCTAGGATAGATTGATCGGAAAGAATAGCTTTGAGGTCATTTCGTACCCTACAAACAATTTCTTCTTATGTTCTCCGCTAGATAGGAACTTTGGAGTGATTCTTCATCGCACGTTGAGGGATGGTTATATGGTCCAATTATATTAGCATTGTTGAGAGATTGCACTAGCGAAAGTACGAACCCTAGGCCTCATTTTCAAGCATTGCAATACCGTTTGTGCTCTGTTTTATCAATTGCTACCTTGCTGTTTTTTATTGTTCCTATTACAAAAATCAATATCTACTATCATTACTACACTTGTATCACCATCTCTTCACCAAACTAGTGCACCTATACAATTTACCATTGTATTTGGTGCGTTGGGGACACAAGAGACTCTTTGTTATTTGGTTGCAGGATTGTTTGAGAGAGACCATCTTCATCCTACGCCTCCCACGGATTGATAAACCTTAGGTCATCCACTTGAGGGGAAATTGGTACTGTCCTACAAAACTCTGCGCTTGGAGGCCCAATACGAGTCTACAAGAATAAAGTTGCGTAGTAGACATCACTAGCGTCGCTGCGCTGCGAGAAACTGCACCATGCCCTGATGGGTGTTGCGAGGCGGAGCTGCTTGGGATGAGGCCATGCTACGATTCGTGTTGCAGGGACGAGTGGAGTTGCTGCGGCGATGGCCGACAGAGAGCTACATGCAGCAACGTCAGTTGCAGCGGCTAGAGTTTGGACCGGTGGTGGCCTATTGCGAGCCAGCTACTGCGGTGAGGAGATTGCAGCAGCGGTGGTCGGCGATGAGCTGGCTGCTGTGACTATGTTGCGAGCGGACGACGGACAGAATCAGGAGCGGCAGCGGTGATGTTGTGATCTGGTCAACCATGGTGCTACAAAGGTCTCGCCGGCCTGGTTGTTACTGCGGTGGTGTCTCGCGGTGAAGTGTTGCGACCTGTAGGAGGTCGTCAGTGATGCGATGGACAATGTTCGCACGTCGTCGATGTTGTGCGGCATTCTGCAATGGGAAGAAAGAAAAGAGAATACCATGTTGTGTTGACTTCCACCAAATGACTAGGGACGTCTGGATATTATGGTTTAGGAGGCAGATGTTGTTTTGCTTTCCTACATCCCAATGGCGCCTAGCACTCGCCAATAAACAATTCTGAGTAATCAAATGTCATTTTCCTGTCACTATTTTTTTGGTAGCTCAAGCTTCTTTCCTCCCTTGTAAAGCCTTCCCTTCACAATTTGGCACACGTTTATTCATATCTTATCCTAACTCATCACCTCCTCCTCCTACTTTTGTTATGACGCTAGCCTGCCATGACCGAATTGTATCAACTAGAAGGCTCAGTGTCTGCTTCGTTGCGAGAAACACCCCTCTCCCCCTCCCCCGCCGGGCGCCTAGATGTGGCTTCTTCCTTAAGTCAAGTCTTGACCGTGCATGTAACAAAGAGTTTTTGCAAGTGCAATTGCCCCTTATTCGATCATGTGATATTTCGGAATGATGCTTTTATCCATTGTCCAAGATTACCCACCACTGTCTTTCGTGATGGTTTGAGACGTTTCTTAGTACCTAATACTACGCATGCTCATTAAACAAACACTTCTAACCTTTCTTTAGGATTTTGGGATGAATTCTACGATGGATCTCATGCATTACACATTTGTTTGGCACTTTTTTTCAACTATCCTGATACCAACAAACAAAGGTTGTTCCGCCAAAGTCGTAGTGCGCGCCCTATAGTTTCGAAGCAGGGTGAAACAATTTTATATGAGAGCCTCTTTTCCTTTTGCATGGCTCACACCAAACAAATTCTTAGTCATAGAGACGAAGAAATGAGAATCTAATAGAAAATAAAAAATAAGCTGACTCATGGTCCCTATTGCAAATGGGATTGTGACTGAATCTGCCAAGAAAAACTACATGGGTGAAACAGGAATTTGTTGGTGCAATATTTGCCCTCTTGTGTTTTGGAGATTGTTGACAGAAACATGCATGGACTGATTTGTTTGCTAGTGCACATAGAGAGAAATAGTCCATGCAGAACCGAAGAGAATGTTGTCTCCGGTGTCAACTTCGAGGAACTTCACCGAAGAATATCTGTTTTGCAGAGAAGAAACATCTGTTGAAGACATGTAGGCGAGAAGATTGATGTGAAGGATTTAACCCCTCGAAAATTTATTGCTGATGTGAAGCAATTGGTTCGGAGATTCTGTCCGAAGAATATTGACTACAACAAGTGGAAGTCAAAGACAAAGTGAAGACGTAGTATTCATTTCATTGTTCTTCTTTCATTCATTTGAGTCATAGGACATCCATACTATTCAGAGGGTTATAGGTTCTCGAAGCTTAGATCCACTGTGATGCTTAGCCCAAAACTTATGCGAGACTGAGAGAAATCTCTTTATGTTTCGAATGATTACCTGCCAGCAGTAGACGTTGTTCTTCGTGCTGCAGGAGATATCTTTCAAACTGAGGAGTTAGCATTACTTGCTCCGCAGGGAATCTACAGTTGTGCTCAATTTCCGACCGTTGGACTCGTGTCGTTCAGCCATTGGCTGCTCCACATGTCCAATTTGGTTATTTCCCTTCAGGGAAGGCTGCGGCTATAAATAGCCGCCCTACTCCAACGTTGCCCATTGGCTGCTCCGCTTAAGATTTCTGAGAAGATTGATTGAGCATCCCCTCTCCGAGTGATTTGAGTTTAAGATCCACCGAGAGAAAAATCAAGAGCCAAAACTTAGACAGTGGTTGAGCATCACAGTAGTTCTGAGTTAAGAGTTCTTGTACCTATTACTCTTGAGAGCTGCGCACTCTCTAGACAGATAGGTGTCGGCTCGAGTGTTGAAGAGTCATTGTCTTCACCGAGCAAGATCTTCAGCAACCAAGAGTCATTGTGGTTCACGAAGAGGTCTGTCGAAGGTTTGGAGATCACCGACAAGTATCTACCACGAGTGAAATCAACTGGAGTCTGATCAGCTCCGAGTTGAAGGAGAATAGGGTGAAGAGAGTTTATCTTCTGTGTTAAATCACAACCCCTCCAACCAGACGTAGTCCTTTGGCAAGAGGGCGAACTGGTCTACCAAATCCATCTGTCGCCATCGAGCACCACTGGTTCACTTTACTTTACTACATTACCTTCATAGTTTACTTTCATGCTCTGTGACGATGGCTTATCTAATCAATCATTGACTATTGCATATCATTCGTCTCTGTCATATCTGTCATTCCATCTGTTAAAGTTCATTGCTCATCATTTGCATTCTCATCATTCAGTTTAGTCGTCCCCGTCGCCCAGTTGTGTGTGTGCCATCATGTCCTCATCTACCACTACTGCATGGCCACAGAGCCTTGCGAATGTTTCGCCAGGTTTGTCAACAGCACCGACTACAAGTTCGCTACAGTGGAAACCTTCGATGATGTAAAAGCGCTCATGGTTATGGGCTTGGCTTGCAAGAACCTTGTCGAAATCTATGACCACTACAGGGTCTGGGGCAGCACGAAGAAGGACTCCCTGGTTGAACTCGCCTCGGCCATCATCGACCCCTACTACGAAAAGATGAAGCAGGATGCCAACACAACACGTCCCGTATCCTGGCACGGGGCCTAGATGCGGCAACTGGATGAACCTCACCTTAGGTCCGCAGCCAAGGGCGTGTACACATGCTATGAGATGGACAGGTAGATCGTTGACATGAGGAAGTGCCTCCTTCCTGAAATCGACGAGGCTGGATCGAGCGACAAGCATAGCAGTAGCGGCAAGCGTCACAAGAAGTAGATGATGATCAGATGATCGTTTATCCTAGTTAATTATGCATGTAATATATAGTTTACTTTGGTGTGTGGAAATGTCATGTGTGTAGTAGCCACCTATGTAATTATGCATGTAATAGTTTACTTTGGTGTGTGCAAATGTCATGTGTGTAGTAGCCACCTATGTAATTGGATGTTTAATTTGGTTATGCAACCATGTCCTTATAAGTGTGTGTATATATATGTTGTTGTTCTGTATGCAATCACATCGCACAACACACACGTCTTATTAGCAGCAACCGTCTGTGTTATTATCGGTCTTCGCACACATTTCTGATTACAAACCTGTTTGCCGCGTATCACACACATCTTGTTAAGTTGAACCGTTTCTGATCTCTTGGCTCAACACAAACAGTTCATCTGAGTGAACTGTTCGCCCTCTATCGCACACACCTTGATCTGGCTGACCGTTTCTTTTGTGTTACCTAATCACAAACAATTCATCTGAGTGAACTGTATGCCGTATATCGCACACACCTTCATCTGGTTGCCCGTTTCTGTTGTTCTGCCTCATATCAAACAGTTTATCCGAGTGAACTGTATGCCGTATGTCGCACACACCTTCATCTGGCTGCCCGTTTCTGTTGTTCTGCCTCATCAAAAACAGTTCATTGGAGTGAACCGTATGTCACGCATCGCACATGCAACTATAATGTGAACCGTGTTTGATGTATCCGCCATCGCAAACGTTTTGCATCTCTTTTGACGGCTTTTTACATCATCGTTTGCGATTAATGCATCGCACACAGTTTCATCAAAGGGACTCTAATTGTAGTGTCGCGTTAGCAGCATCCTGCAGTAGTGATTTACTTACAATTCAAAAAAAATTACAACTCGATCCTAGAACAAAGTATGACTCTATATGAATGCATCTGGCGGTGTACCAGGATATGCAATGATCTAGCGTAGCAAAGATATCAAAAAACGGACAAGCCATGAAAAATATCATGCTAGCTATCTTACGATCATGCAAAGCAATATGGCAATGAATGCTCAAGTCATGTATATGATGATGATGGAAGTTGCATGGCAATATATCTCGGAATGGCTATGGAAATGCCATAATAGGTAGGTATGGTGGTTGTTTTGAGGAAGATATAGTGATGCTTATGTGTGATACATCGTATCATATCACGGGGTTTGGATGCACCGGCGAAGTTTGCACTGACTCTCGAGGTGAGAAAGGGCAATGCACGGTACCGAAGAGGCTAGCAAATTGCGGAAAGGTAAGAGTGCGTATAATCCATGGACTCACATTAGTCATAAATAACTCACATATTTATTGCAAAACTTTATTAGCCCTTGAAGCAAAGTACTACTACGCATGCCCCTAGGGGGGAGGTTGGTAGGAGTTAACCACTGAGTGCCCCCGACCTCCACACAAAGGAATACAATCAATAATAAATCATGCTCCAACTTCATAGCATAACGAGAGACTATACAGGGAATCACAAACCTTAACACCAATATTCCTACTAAACACAATCATTCATTAGTACCTCCCACATATTACCATCTCTATATCGCAAAACTATTGCAAGGAATCAAACATATCATATTCAGTGATCTACAAGTTTTATGTAGGATTTTATGACTAACCATGTGAATGACCAATTCTCGTTGACTCTCTAAATAGATATAAGTGAAGCAAGAGAGTTTAATTCTTTCTACAAAAGACCATGCTCTAACAAATATAAGTGAAGCAAAACAACATTCTACAAATGACGGTTTTCCATATGTAGAGAAACAGGCAATCCAAACTTCAAATGATATAAGTGAAGCACATGAAGCATTCTATAAAGCCATACTCAAAAGATATAAGTGAAGTGCAATGAGCATTCTATAAATCAACTAAGGACTATCTCATACCAGCATGGTGCATCACTAAAAAAAGCACACGACACTCCAAGAATTTGCGCATATCACGTGAACAAAACAAAAACAGAAATATACTGATACTTGTTGAAGAAAGATAGGATGCCTTCTGAGGCATCCCCAAGCTTAGACGCTTGGGTCTCCTTGAATATTTACTTGGGGTGCCTTGGGAATCCCCAAGCTAGAACTCTTGCCTCCCCTCCTTCTCCTCATATCGAGACCTCCTCGATCTTCGAACACTTCATCCACACAAAACTTAACAAAACTTCATGAGATCCGTTAGTATAATAATGCAAATCACTACTTTAAGTACTATTGCAAACCCATTCATATTTTATTTTTGCATTATACCTACTGTATTCTAACTTCTCCATGGCTTATACCACTCGATACACTCCATAGGTCTATCAATCAAGCAAAACAATGCATCAAAAACAAGATAGTCTGTAGCAATCTGAACATTGACCATACTTCTGTAACTCCAAAAATTTGGAAAAAATAGGAAAAAATAAAAATTTTGTGTGGAATTACTGTGTAAAAATTCAGAATCTTTTCATTCTCCGGTAAAAAATATAAATTCATGTACTACAGCAAAAGTTTCTGTTTTTGCACCGCACATACCAAACAAGCAATCTAATCATCCTAAAGACAAATCTTGGCACATTACTTTTATAATACAATGGATTTGTACAAGGGGATAATTATTTTTGTGAGAAACTTCCATGAAAAAATCTACATTGTTTCCATGAGCATGAACACAAGTGTTCAAGGTCGACCCTCACTTCTCCAATGCATAACCTTCCAATCGCTTCTCTTTTTAAAAAAAGTTTTTAAGTTCCCCTCTATAATTTTTTTAAACTTTATAAAAGCACACAACAAAAGTAAATGACTCTCTAAAACTTCCGGGTTGTCTCCCTGGCAGCGCTTTCTTTAAAGCCATTAAGCCAGGCATAAAGTGCTCAAGTAATTGATCCACCCGAATCCCAAGGTATATCAAAGCCAATTTTAATTAACAATGATTTGTAATTTAGTAGTGAGCACAAAGTAACATATATCACATAATGATGAAGTCTAACTCTCTTCCTATGCATCAGCATGTCATAAAAGAACAATTCATACACATCAAGTAAAGGCATGCATAGCATAAGCATATTCTTGCAATTTTATCGTGTTGGGAACATAGAGAGGCGGAGATGTAGTTCCTCTCTCATAATAATTGCAAGTAGGAGCAGCAAGCACATGCATATTATATTCATCAAAATTATCATGTGAAATAGTAAAACGCAACCCATCAATATAATCCTTAATAAGAGCAAACTTCTCCGATATAGTGTAGTTGGGAGAATTCAAAAAGATAATAGGACTATCATGTTTGGGTGCAATAGCAACAATTTCATTCTTAACATAAGGAACTATAGCAAGTTCATCTCCATAAGCATAATTCATATTGGCATCTTGGCCACAAGCATAGCAAGCATCAATTTCATGAAAAAGGGATATTTTAAACGAATCAACAGGATCATAGCAATTTTCATAACATTCATCCTTCAGTAAGCACGAAGAGAAATTAAACAATGTATAAGTTGAAGAGTTACTCTCATTAGAAGGTGGGCACGGGTAGCTAATCCGCTCTTCCTCTTTTTGTTCTTCACTCTCCTCCTCATCTTTTTCATCTAATGAGCTCACAATTTCATCAATTTCTTCTTCCATAGTTTCCTGCAAAATATTAGTCTCTTCTTGGACAGCGGAGTCTTTCTCAATAAATACATCAATATCAGAATTGTATTTATAATTCTCATAGCAATATTTAAGTATAGCAAAATTTTCAGGTCTATAAACAGCATCATCATAATCTTCATACTTTTCAAACAAACCAATCGTATAAATTTATCTTCGCACTTATCTTATTAAGACAGGCGTGATTTCCCTGTGTCGCTTTCTTTCTCCTCGTCATTGTTCTTTCTCGTGTTTTTCCTTTGTAATTCATACCTTGTTATCTCTCATGCTACTGCAATTGTTCGCATGTTGCATTACCATCATTATTGTCAAACCTGTGATATCCTATGCTCGAACTATTATTGTTTCCTACCTTGATAGAAATGTTCCTCAATAACATGCTTGATTAAGATCATTTCTACCGAACCTTATTTCCGGTGCTGTGTTTGGGATCAGTTCAAAACATTCGCAAGAATTTTTGAATCTCCCATTCACCCCCCTCTGGTCGATATACTCTCGGTCCTAACAATTGGTATCAGAGCAGGTTCTCCCTGTCTCTGTTTATTAAAGGTCTAACAACCTTGGAGTTTTGAGTATGTCGTGTGCAGGTAGATCCTCGCACTCTGAAAGGTTTCCTATCTTCGATGGAAATGACTATGTCTACTGGAAAGGGAGAATGAGAATCAGACTTCAAGCCATCAACATAGAACTTTGGCAGATTGTGGAAAATAGATACACTATTTAGCACCCTGATGTTCCCAATTCCGATGACAAAGCTATACTGCGGCTGAATGCACAAGCAAAAGATATTATCTGTGAAAGTACCTCGAAAGACATTTTCATTCAGTTCTGAAAGCTTGACACTGCAAAGCAACTCTGGGATGCCATAAAAAATGCTCATGAAGAATTCATTACCAGAACAGATTCTCACACTGAAATGCTTCGTGCCATGTTTGCTGGTTTTAGAAGTCTTCGTAAGGAAAGCGCTATGGAACTCACTGATCGATTGACCAATATTGTTGAAAGACTTCATCAACGAGGAGTAACAGACATCATCGATAGATATGTGGTCAACAAGCTACAGAGTGCTCTTGATGCAACCTTCGATCCAATCATAGCTGAAATCAAGCAAAGACTAGACTATGAAGAACTTCACTATGTCGAGGTCATGACATTGTTGTCTATTCACGAAGAAAAGATGAAACTTGAAAATGGAGATCAAGAATCTTCTTCGGAAAGTGAAGGGGAAATTCTTTCACACTATGGCAGTTCACAAGAAGAAGATGTCGAGAATCAACACACTATCACAAGGGAATTACAAATGCTCACAGAAAGGCTAAGTGATCTCAGAAGACAGAATCTGTGTCTCACAAATGATGATGAATTTGACTTGCCTGAATCTTCAAGAAAGTTACATCCGAAAGAAATGAAGTGCTTCAAGTGCAAACAATTCGGTCACCTCATAGCAGACTGTCCTTGCTGGGATAGAAAACCTAACAAGAGATGGATGTATCTTCACGGCAATGGATTCACTTGAATGGACCGTCACACTAAGCTCTCAAAGAAAAATGAATCTTCCTCATCCTCTTCAACGAGACTAGTCACTGACGTGAAAGCCAGAGCAACCATCGAATCTAATATGAAGAGAATATCATAGCTGAATAAAGCATGTGCTGATATGAACATTGAATCTGAAGATGAGACATCTGAATCAGAATCAGAAGATGAAGAGCTTCACAGAAGGATAGGAAGAAGCAATGCTTTCGTTTCTTATGAATCATCTAAGAAATCACTCGAATCAAACACTGATGAAAATGCTTCAAGTGATGATGAACCAATCGCATTCTGTCTCATGGCAAAGACCTCTAAGGAACAGGTATCAGCAAAGCACCAAAAGTCTATGACTGAATATTCTGTTGAATACATTGCCTATGCTAAACTGGTTAAGATTGCAAAATCTCAACAAGATGAGCTTGAAAAACTTGAAAAGGATCTTAGGAAAACCGAAGGATTGCTGGTCGAAGAGATAGAGAAGAATCAAAAGTTGATCGAAGAGCATGATGCTTTTTCTTCAACTATTGATGATCTTTCCAACCGATATGATTCCCTTATAGTCGACTACGAGAGTTTATCAGATGAACTCCTTAACAGGAATCAAGAACCCGAGTCACTGAAAGAGTCTCATAACGTGCTTGCAAAAGAAAAAACTTCTCTCTTCATCGAGCAATCTAAACGACTTCCTGATGATTTTGTGCCTCCTTGCTCACAATGCCTAGAACGTAGCAATGTTGACTCAAATGCTGAAATTTCTATTGATGTCATCGAGAATATTGCAACAACTACGAATGGTATTTCTAACCCCTCTTCTGAGGAATTTGTTGCTATCACTGATGAAAATTGCAGATTAAATAACTTGCTTGAGATAGGAATGCTAAAGAGCCTCTAAGGGAATCAAACTCGCTGTGATGTGCTCAAAAATTCAATACTGCACAAAAAACCCCGGAAGGAAGGATTGGGTTTCAAAAGAAAACTCAACATTGATGGAACCTACTGGACTCCCGAGCAATAACCACGAACGAGTTGGGTTCTTGCTAAAAGTAAAACTCTCGAACCTGCAATTCTGTCTGGATATGACTCTCCCATTTCTGTTGTTTCTGACGAGTCTGATGACTCAAACTACAAATTCTATAGAATGGTAAGGTTTTCGCTCAGTATATTGGGACTAACTGCAGGTCTGGTTCACCCAAGAAGCAAATCTGGGTGAAGAAGTGCTGTTGGAAATATGCCCTAGAGGCAATAATAAAATGGTTATTATTATATTTCCTTGTTCATGATAATTGTCTGTTATTCATGCTATAATTGTGTTATCCGGAAATCGTAATACATGTGTGAATACATAGACCACAACATGTCCCTAGTAAGCCTCTAGTTGACTAGCTCGTTGATCAATAGATGGTTACGGTTTCCTGACCATGGACATTGGATGTCATTGATAACGGGATCACATCATTAGGAGAATGATGTGATGGACAAGACCCAATCCTAAGCCTAGCACTAGATCGTGTAGTTCGTTTGCTAAAGCTTTTCCAATGTCAAGTAACTTTTCCTTAGACCATGAGATTGTGCAACTCCCGGATACCGTAGGAGTGCTTTGGGTGCACCAAACGTCACAACGTAACTGGGTGGCTATAAAGGTGCACTACGGGTATCTCCGAAAGTATCTGTTGGGTTGGCACGAATCGAGACTGGGATTTGTCACTCCATGTAACGGAGAGGTACCTCTGAGCCCACTCGGTAGGACATCATCATAATGAGCTCAATGTGATCAAGGAGTTGTTCACGGGATGATGTGTTACGGAAACGAGTAAAGAGACTTGCCGGTAACGAGATTGAACAAGGTATCGAGATACCGACGATCGAATCTCGGGCAAGTATCGTACCGATAGACAAAGGGAATTGCGTACGGGATTGATTGAATCCTCGACATCGTGGTTCATCCGATGAGATCATCGAGGAGCATGTGGGAGCCAACATGGGTATCCAGATCCCGCTGTTGGTTATTGACCGGAGAGTCGTCTCGGTCATGTCTGCGTGTCTCCCGAACCCGTAGGGTCTACACACTTAAGGTTCGGTGACGCTAGGGTTATAGAGATATTAGTATGCGGTAACCCGAAGGTTGTTCGGAGTCTCGGATGAGATCCTGGACGTCACGAGGAGTTCCGGAATGGTCCGGAGGTAAAGATTTATATATGGGAAGTCCTATTTTGGCCACCGGAAAATGTCGTGCCCGGTAAGCCAGCTGCCGGGAAGAAGTCGAAGAATGGACCCAAGCCTGAGACTGAGTGCTTTTATTGCAAGGGAAACGGTCACTGGAAGCGAAACTGCCCCAAGTACTTGGCGGACAAGAAGGCCGGCAATACCAAAGGTATATATGATATACATGTAATTGATGTGTACCTTACCAGCACTCGTAGTAGTTCCTGGGTATTTGATACCGGTGTGGTTGCTCATATTTGTAACTCAAAGCAGGAACTGCGGAATCAGCGTAGACTGGCAAAGGACGAGGTGACGATGCGCGTCGGGAATGGTTCCAAGGTCGATGTGATCGCCGTCGGCACGCTACCTCTGCATCTACCTACGGGATTAGTTTTAAACCTCAATAATTGTTATTTAGTACCAGCTTTGAGCATGAACATTGTATCTGGATCTCGCTTAATGCGAGATGGCTACTCATTTAAATCTGAGAATAATGGTTGTTCTATTTATATGAGAGATATGTTTTATGGTCATGCCCCGCTGGTGAATGGTTATTGAATCTCGAACGTGATGTTACACATGTTTATAATGTGAATGCCAAGAAATGCAAGGTTGATAACGATAGTCCCACATACTTGTGGTACTGCCGCCTTGGTCATATCGGTGTTAAACGCATGAAGAAACTCCATGCAGATGGACTTTTGGAGTCTCTTGATTATGAATCATTTGACAGATGCGAACCATGCCTCTTGGGCAAGATGACCAAGACTCCGTTCTCCGGAACAATGGAGCAAGCAACCAACTTATTGGAGATCATACATACTGATGTGTGTGGTCCAATGAGTGTTGAGGCTCGCGGTGGTTATCGTTATGTTCTCACCCTCACCGATGATTTGAGTAGATATGGGTATGTCTACTTGATGAAGCACAAGTCTGAGACCTTTGAAAAGTTCAAGGAATTTCAGAGTGAGGTTGAGAATCAACGTGACAAGAAAATAAAGTTCTTACGATCAGATCGTGGAGGAGAATATTTGAGTCATGAATTTGGCACGCACTTAAGGAAATGTGGAATTGTTTCACAACTCACGCCGCCTGGAACACCTCAGCGTAATGGTGTGTCCGAACATCGTAATCGCACTCTATTGGATATGGTGCGATCTATGATGTCTCTTACCGATTTACCGCTATCCTTTTGGGGTTATGCTTTAGAGACTGCCGCATTCACTTTAAATAGGGCACCGTCAAAATCCGTTGAGACGACACCGTATGAATTATGGTTTGGGAAGAAACCTAAGCTGTCGTTTCTGAAAGTTTGGGGATGCGATGCTTATGTGAAGAAACTTCAACCAGAGAAGCTCGAACCCAAGTCGGAAAAATGCGTATTCATAGGATACCCTAAGGAAACTATTGGGTATACCTTCTACCTAAGATCCGAGGGCAAGATCTTTGTTGCCAAGAATGGATCCTTTCTAGAGAAAGAGTTTCTCTCAAAAGAAGTAAGTGGGAGGAAAGTGGAGCTTGATGAGATGACCCTCGAACCGGAGAGTAGCGCAGCACAGGAAAATGTTTCTGTGGAGCCTACACCGGCTAGAGAGGAAGTTATTGATAATGATCATGATCAAGCTACCACTGAACTTCGAAGGTCCACGAGGACACGTTCCGCACCAGAGTGGTATGGCAATCCTGTCCTGGAAATCATGTTGTTAGACAACAGTGAACCTTCGAACTATGAAGAAGCGATGGCGGGCCCGGATTCCGACAAATGGCTTGAAGCCATGAAATCCGAGATAGGATCCATGTATGAAAACGAAGTATGGACTTTGACTGACTTGCCCGATGATCGGCAAGCCATAGAAAATAAATGGATCTTTAAGAAGAAGACTGACGCGGATGGTAATGTGACCATCTATAAGGCTCGGCTTGTCGCTAAGGGTTATCGACAAGTTCAAGGGGTTGACTACGATGAGACTTTCTCACCCGTAGCGAAGCTGAAATCCGTCAGAATCATGTTAGCAATTGCCGCATACTATGATTATGAGATATGGCAAATGGGCGTCAAAACGGCATTCCTTAATGGTTTTCTTAAGGAAGAATTGTATATGATACAACCGGAAGGTTTTGTCGACCCTGAGAATGCTGACAAGGTATGCAAGCTCCAGCGCTCAATCTATGGGCTGGTGCAAGCATCTCGGAGTTGGAACATTCGCTTTGACGAGATGATCAAAGCGTTTGGGTTCACACAGACTTATGGAGAAGCCTGTGTTTACAAGAAAGTGAGTGGGAGCTCTGTAGCATTTCTCATATTATATGTGGATGACATACTGCTGATGGGAAATGATATAGAATTCTTGGAAAGTATAAAGGCCTACTTGAATAAGTGTTTTTCAATGAAGGACCTTGGAGAAGCTGCTTATATATTAGGCATCAAGATCTATAGAGATAGATCGAGACGCCTCATAGGTCTTTCGCAAAGCACATACCTTGATAAGATATTGAAGAAGTTCAATATGGATATTTCCAAGAAGGGGTTCTTGCCTGTATTGCAAGGTGTGAAATTGAGATCGGCTCAATGCCCGACCACGGCAAAAGATATAGAAGAGATGAGTGTCATCCCCTATGCCTCAGCCATAGGGTCTATTATGTATGCCATGCTGTGTACCAAACCTGATGTAAACCTTGCTGTAAGTTTGGTAGGTAGGTACCAAAGTAATCCCGGCAAGGAACACTGGACAGCGGTCAAGAACATCCTGAAGTACCTGAAAAGGACTAAGGATATGTTTCTCGTATATGGAGGTGACGAAGAGCTCGTCGTAAAGGGTTACGTCGACGCTAGCTTCGACACAGATCCGGATGACTCCAAGTCACAAACCGGATACGTGTATATTTTGAATGGTGGAGCGGTAAGCTGGTGCAGTTGCAAGCAAAGCGTCGTGGCGGTTCTACATGCAAAGCGGAGTACATAGCAGCCTCGGAGGCAGCACACGAAGCAGTATGGATGAAGGAGTTCATCACCGACCTAGGAGTCATTCCAAATGCGTCGGGTCCAATGGCTCTCTTCTGTGACAACACTGGAGCTATTGCCCTTGCCAAGGAGCCCAGGTTTCACAAAAGGACCAGGCATATCAAGCGTCGCTTCAACTCCATACGTGAACATGTTCAAGATGGAGACATAGATATTTGTAAAGTGCACACGGATTTGAATGTAGCAGATCCATTGACTAAACCTCTTTCACGAGCAAAACATGATCAACACCAGTACTCTATGGGTGTTCGATTCATCACAATGTAACTAGATTATTGACTCTAGTGCAAGTGGGAGACTGTTGGAAATATGCCCTAGAGGCAATAATAAAATGGTTATTATTATATTTCCTTGTTCATGATAATTGTCTGTTATTCATGCTATAATTGTGTTATCCGGAAATCGTAATACATGTGTGAATACATAGACCACAACATGTCCCTAGTAAGCCTCTAGTTGACTAGCTCGTTGATCAATAGATGGTTACGGTTTCCTGACCATGGACATTGGATGTCATTGATAACGGGATCACATCATTAGGAGAATGATGTGATGGACAAGACCCAAGCCTAAGCCTAGCACTAGATCGTGTAGTTCGTTTGCTAAAGCTTTTCCAATGTCAAGTAACTTTTCCTTAGACCATGAGATTGTGCAACTCCCGGATACCGTAGGAGTGCTTTGGGTGCACCAAACGTCACAACGTAACTGGGTGGCTATAAAGGTGCACTACGGGTATCTCCGAAAGTATCTGTTGGGTTGGCACGAATCGAGACTGGGATTTGTCACTCCATGTAACGGAGAGGTACCTCTGGGCCCACTCGGTAGGACATCATCATAATGAGCTCAATGTGATCAAGGAGTTTTTCACGGGATGATGTGTTACGGAAACGAGTAAAGAGACTTGCCGGTAACGAGATTGAACAAGGTATCGAGATACCGACGATCGAATCTCGGGCAAGTATCGTACCGATAGACAAAGGGAATTGCGTACGGGATTGATTGAATCCTCGACATCGTGGTTCATCCGATGAGATCATCGAGGAGCATGTGGGAGCCAACATGGGTATCCAGATCCCGCTGTTGGTTATTGACCGGAGAGTCGTCTCGGTCATGTCTGCGTGTCTCCCGAACCCGTAGGGTCTACACACTTAAGGTTCGGTGACGCTAGGGTTATAGAGATATTAGTATGCGGTAACACGAAGGTTGTTCGGAGTCTCGGATGAGATCCTGGACGTCACGAGGAGTTCCGGAATGGTCCGGAGGTAAAGATTTATATATGGGAAGTCCTATTTTGGCCACCGGAAAATGTTCGGGATTTTTCGGTATTGTACCGAGAAGGTTCTAGAAGGTTCCGGAGTGGGGCCCACCTGCATGGGGGGACCCACATGAACGTGGGTAGTGGGGGCAAGGCCCCACACCCCTAGTCAAGGCGCACCAAGATTCCCCCTTAGAAGGAATAAGATCATATCCCGAAGGGATAAGATCAAGATCCCTAAAAAAGGGGGATAACAATCGGTGGGGAAGGGAAAGGATGGGATTTCTTTCCTTCCACCTTTGCCAACGCCCCGATGGACTTGGAGGGCAAGAAACCAGCCCCCTCCACCCCTATATATAGTGGGGAGGTGCATGGGAGAAACAGCTGAGCCCCTGGCGCCTCCCTCTCCCTCCCGTGACACCTCTTCCTCCTCCAGTAGCGCTTGGCGAAGCCCTGCTGAAATCCCGCTGCTTCCACCACCACACCGTCGTGCTGCTGGATCTCCATCAACCTCTCCTCCCCCCTTGCTGGATCAAGAAGGAGGAGACGTCTCTGCTCCGTACGTGTGTTGAACGCGGAGGTGCCGTCCGTTCGGCGCTCGATCATCGGTGATTTGGATCACGACGAGTACGACTCCATCAACCCCGTTCTCTTGAACGCTTCCGCTCGCGATCTACAAGGGTATGTAGATACACTCCCCTCTCACTCGTTGCTAGATGACTCCATAGATTGATCTTGGTGATGCGTAGAAAATTTTAAAATTCTGCTACGTTCCCCAACAAGTGCATCATTGAAAATTTATCTGTCACTGCTAACCTGAATATGTAGAGTGATTCTCTTCGAGGAAATGATTGCCATTCGCAGATTAGCGCTGGAACTTCCTCGAATGGATATCATTCAAATCTTCAACAGAAGGAGTACATGCGTACCTCCTCGGATCATTATGCACATATCTCTGGAAACAACTCCAATGCATATTCATATGATTACTCTCGAAATGCACAGGGGAACTACATAACTCATCGAAGGAATGTCCCTGCTCATACAAAACAAATGAGATGCTCGCTGCCCCAAAAGAACTAACCCTTTTTGCAGAAACTCTCTCGGGGATTCTACACGTTTATTCTTAGCCCTGAGATATATATTATTGGTGCTCGTTCTTTGTGTTTTTGCTCTCATTCGTATGTTTGTCTTCGTTTCACCGTGTTTGGGTTTTGTCCAATAAACAACTCACTCATAGCTCCATGTTTTTGTGTTTCCTCTCTTCTTGCTGAGTGTTTTGTTTCAGACCCTTTTATCCCTCTATTCTTTCCCATCCAAATCTATGATGTCCATCATAAGCATGCAATTTGATCTGAAGAAAAATTTCTGTCCGACGTCCTTGGTTGCGAAAGAAATCGACTTCGAACTTGTAATCATTTTTGGCGTTTGCCCTTCTTCGAACCTTTTGGTCTCCCGCTCTCTTTTCGACTTTCCCGCAGAAAATGGTTGCCACGTATCCATGATCCCCAGGATCGTGATCGTGCCTGTCGGATGCGGCACGTCCCGCAACTGAGGGTCGTAGATTTCAGAGAGGAGGTTCAGCTTGCAGGCTATAAATATCGCTCACATTGTCTTCTTCCTCCCAGTTCCTCAAACCCTCATCCACCTCCACCCGAGCCCTTGCTCGAAGAAACTCCGTCGAGGAGCTTCGCCGTGCTACTCCGGTGAAACTTCGTCGCGGTTGATCATGCCGGTGCGGTAATCTTTCCTCCCGCATTGCCGTAGCTGATCCAAGTTGCCAAGTTAGGGCACTTCGATCTGGAACTGCTCCTGTCCATATCTCTATTCTTAGGGTAGTTCTTACCGATGCCATTTTCCTTGATTTATTTCATCGCGGTAGATCTTTAGGAATCACTAGGATTTGACTGGTACGGTTTGTAGATCTTCCTCGTACTTGTTCTCCTCGACCTAGGGTTCATGTGTCCTTATCCGAAAGATTAGATAGTCCTTAATCAGCCTTGAATATTCTATGGCTAGTTTAATTTCTATCAAGGATATCTTCTCTAAGCATACCATGAATTCCTATGTTTTCTTCCAAAAACATTCATTTTCGTTCAAAATACATTTCTGCATGCTTATGACCCTAACCCATTTTCCCTCGTATCTATTCTTCTCACAGGTTGGTCATGGCACAGAGTTCGGAAGAGTATTCAGATTCTGAAGGAGAATTGCCTCAGCTTCCACCAAGGTCTGATAGAATGAGATTAATAGGAGGAGGAAAATCTTCAAAGCCTCCCAAAGCACCAAAAAAGAAACATGAGACTGAATCTGATGAAGAAGATGATGAGGAGATTCCCTCTGCTCATAGTCAGCCCGAAGATGAATTGGTCACAGACGCCCTAACCATCTTCTCGGATGGTAATCCTAAAAAGGGTGGTCGTGGCAGGGAAAAGAATACCACGGCTGAAATGTCTAATCCAGATAGTTACAGAACCCCACCAGAGTGTGAATCAACAACTGAATGCAACAATAGGCTTCAAAGGATTCGCCGCCACTGGGCAAGAAAATGGTACAATTATGAAAATGTTCGCGAGAAGTACCAAATCCTGTTTGCCTTCACACCACCGTGGAATGACTGCATTGGCCCCGATGATGAAAAAGTCAGACCACAACAGCTTTCAAATGCTCATCCCGACTCCCTCAAAACCATCGCTGATTTTCCCGTTGAAGTGGCTAAGAGGGCGAAGGCCAAAGCCAAGCGTGATGCTAGGGAAGCGAAGAAAAACCAAGTTGAAGCGAAAAACGTCGCGCTGACTCAGCAAGACGTCCAGAAGAAGAAGGATTGTGCTTCTGCCTCCAAGGGTAGAAAGTCCAGGAAATTAGTTTCCCCTCGTGCTCCCCGAAAGAAAACCGTCTCCAGGAAATCAAAGAAGGTTGCCTCTAACTCGTCTGATGAGTCATCCAACGAAGATGCTCCTGATGAAATTCCTATGTATGACCAGCGTGCCATTCTCGACAAGCCATCCAAGAGCCCTTCACCAGTGAAAGTTTTACCCTCTCCAAGGAGATCACCAAGGAATGCACCCATTTTCCTCACTGACAAACCTTCGGGTTCTGCGGCTCCAAGATCCTTGACTAATCCTTCAGCGAAAAAAAAGCTGCAATCTGAAGGAAAAGCTGATGCATCTGCTAAGAAGGCCATACCCTGTGTTCCTACTTCCACAGAGGAACAGAAGTATGATTTCAATTTCATGATCGATGTGGTTGAAAGTGCTGCATATGATGCAAAATCTGATGACATAAGCAGTCTGGGACTACCTGATGATGTTACCAAAATGGTAATGAAGCATTTCATTGAGCTGAGAAAAATCTCCAAGAAGCTGAATCAAGCTATCAAGGATAAGCAAGCCGTTGAACAAATGATGAGAGAGGCCAACTCTGAATCCGAAATAAATAAACTGAACAAAGAGATTGTTGAAATCACCAAGGCTCTCAGTCTCATGCGGAATGAGAAAATTGATTGGCACTCGCGGTTGCACATGAAAGTATCTCAGCTGATAGGAGAAACGAGGAGATTGACCGCAAGGCAGATCTTGCTCGAAGAAGAATTAAAGAAGAAAAACGTCAGAAGGCTAAGGCGAGAGTTAGCAAACCAAAAGGAAACAAAGATCGCCGCCTTCAGACTGCTGCTAATGCTCCACTTGATTCCGTACTCCCTTGTAGCAGATTCCACCATCTCCACCTCACGAGGATGAACCAATGTAGCAAGCTAGCCATGTGGAATTTATCATTCCTACTCCAGCAACCCAAGAACAACCTGAAGTTGTTGATATCTTCCTGGAAAAGACTGACAAAGAAAATGCTTTGCCTAAGCAGCAAGCCCCAGTTGATGATGTTGATGAGGAAATTGAAGTTGAGAAGGCAGACCCCTCGCCTCCGAAACAATTGCAAGCTGAGCCCTCCGAATCAAACAAGGAGGAGATTGACAAGAATGAGGGGGGGCTAAATGCTTCCCGAGACAAATCCACCCCAGTCGCATCATCTGGTGCCCTACCCAGATGGATGTTGATCCTGCTCCTCATTCCACTGCGCCACAGTTGGAAGACGAAGAAAAGAAATCTGATGAGCCGATGGCTCAAGAAGTGATTGCTCCACCAGTTGTGCCCCAAGCATCTGAGAAAGAGGTCGTTGTGCCTCCAACCGAGGGAAATACACTGAAAGAAAGGGCCCTAGTGCCCGAAAGCCAGAAAGCTGCTGAAGGAGTTCAAGTGAGCAAAAATGATAAACTGTCAAGTTCCTCAAAGAAATCTATACAAGAGAAATCAAGGAAGCCTCGTGCTCCTCTCAAGCCTATTGAGGAAGATGTGCCTGCACCTGATGACATTTGGACCCGGACTATGGGTGAAGAGGAACATCTGAGAAACCCATTGGAAACCTTTCCTTTGTTTCCTGTCGAAGATGGCCCGAATGGTCCTGCCTTTAACGAGCAGTTTCATCTTTTGAAACTTGCATTCTTTGGAACTAGCCCATATGATGGAGAAAGAACTTCCTTGTCACCAAGATTCTGGACAAAGGAACAGGCCATGTACTATGCTCGTACTCTGTATGAAAAGAATCCCATTTTCAAGCACAAGATTTTGAATTTCGCTGAGCTCGAAAGTCTACCCTGCTTCCATCATACCATCGAGCAGATTGAACTAGTCTTCCTGAAGAGCTTCCTTCATTTCAATCATGGCTGGAATTGTGAAGTGATTCTTCAGTTCTATGCCACTCTTTATATCTCAGGGACCTTGCAGATAGCAGTACTTGGATCCTCGAATGGATGACAGGAGAAGAAAAGATCAAATGTTCGGCTGACCAGTTCTGAGCACTGTTGAATCTTCCTTGGTGCGAATTTGATGCTAATCATGAACACAGACTGCACTATTGGGATGTATCCGAAGCTCAACTTCATCTGCTGATGGACCCAAACTTGTTGGTGATGAATGCATAGAGACAAATCCAAAGAATCTGGCTTATGAGAACAAAGTATTGTTCTATATCCTCTGCAACTCCCTCACTCCAACAAACAGGCCAGATACCATTAATGGCATCATGGCAAATGCTCTTCTAGACACAGCTTAGGGTATCCGTTTTGACATTCTGGATCTTTTCATTCGCAACCTGGCCTGCGAAGCTGATAGCCCTCAAGCTTTGAAGCCATATGAACCTTGGGTCATGTTTGCCATTGAGCAGCTTATTTAGGAAAAGTTTTTCTACCCACATATCCCGAAAGTTTATATGCCACCAGTCCGCGACACACTCAGGATTGTGAAGGACATCGGCAAAGGGAAAATATTGATTGATGCTACTGTTTCTACTTCTGTGTCTGCTTCTGCTAAAGCTCCAAAGGTCAAGAAGGCAAAGGTTGAAATCCCTCATGAAGAGAATCCTTCACTGTACGAGATTTGTCTTCGCACTCAGCAAGCCCTGGAAAGTCATATCAAGCTCGATCAGAAAGTGAAGGTGGAAATGATGACTGAGATAAATTTGCTTCACAATTATGCTCGCCAAGCTCTCTTGTATGAGAAGGAACAAAAGAAGCGCTCCTGGACCCTTCTACGCAAGCATTATTCTCGCAAACAACTATCTGCCAAGGGTATCGAGAAAGAATACGATCATCTAAAGTTGTTTGAAGTTCCTCGCATTCGAAGCCAACCCCAGTGCTTCCTCAGCGTTCCACCTCCATCGACCTGCTGTTTGTTGAACCAGATGATGATCTTGAAGACACAGCAGGAACATTTATCTTCAAGCCAGATACACCTCGTGTTGCTACTCTCGAAGCTGATCCCGAAGCCCATGCTGCGTCTCCAACTCCTGCTTCGACCTCGACCATCGCTCGCTCTGCTTTGCCGAATAGTTTGAGTTCTGATTCTGAGGATTCTTCGGACGAGTAGTTACTCGCATGCATTCTCCTTCCTTTTTGACACTTGTTGACAAAAAGGGGGAGAAGAACATCGAGTGATAGATAAGCGGGTTATTTGCAGGGTGTTTCCATTCGCCATTTGTTTTTCTGTCAAACTATTTGGTTTTCGTCGAACTATTTGCTTTTGGAACTTGGAGCACCGCCTGTGGTGTTGGAATACTTGGTCGTCATGTACCGTTAACAACCCCCCTGCAATGCTATTCGCTTCCAATTATCTGTTTGCAGGTGCAATCGAAAGCTTACTTCCTTGCAATAATTATCCTCGATACTTATCTATCGTGCAGGGAAAGTATACACATTTCAAGGAGGATTGGAAATTATGCTTCTCTAGAAGAGATATTTCACTCCTTGAAACTATATGTGTCCTATGGTTAGATATTCTATAATGATTATCTTTCGCTATCTAACTTTGCAGGAGAAGAAAGTTGGCTTCAGATTAAATTTCTTGAGATTCGAAAGCGAAATCTCTGTATCTGACTCATAAGCTGTTTTTCCTCGCATATATCCATCATATCATCCTTGTTGCAGGAAAACCTCATCTAAAGCGTATCTACTCTAAGCAATATACCTGTCATTCCCTTGCTCTGATTCTCCTAGAATATCTAACTTGCAGGGAACTTATATCTCGTGTGGATTCAAACTGTGTCTGAGTGAATCTTCATGGCTTATCCTTCGTCACAAATCATGTCAAAGTATTCACTCTATCTAACAAATCTTTTTCAAAGGTTGTGTGTGACAGGAAATACCTCATACACTGTCGAGTGTATTGAAAGAGACCATGAATGAGATTATATGTCAATATCACTCATACGAAGATTCAGCTCGCTACCTTCCGATTTATCTCCTGCGCATTCTCCAAATGATGCATATCTTCAGGGGGAGCGTGTTTTTTTATCTTCGTATTTATCTCTCATCCTTCGTTATCCTTCGCATTCCATTTCATTCCGTTATCTATCTTTCGGTGTGTTATGTTTTGTCTACAATCGTCCAAAAAAGGGGAGATTGTTGGTGTAATATTTGCCCTCTTGTGTTTTGGAGATTGTTGACAGAAACAGGCATGGACTGATTTGTTTGCTAGTGCACACAGAGAGAAATAATCCATGCAGAACCGAAGAGAATGTTGTCTCTGGTGTCAAGTTCGAGGAACTTCACCGAAGAATATCTACATTGCAGAGAAGAATGAGCTACATCTGTTGAAGACATGTAGGCGAGAAGATTGATGTGAAGGAGTTAACCCCTCAAAAATTTATTGCTAATGTGAAGCAATTGGTTCGGAGATTCTGTCCGAAGAATATTGACTGCAGCGAGTGGAAGTCGAAGACAAAGTGAAGACGTAGTATTCATTTCGTTGTTCTTCTTTCATTCATTTGAGTCATAGGACCTCCGTACTATCAAGAGGGGTATATGTTCTCGAAGCTTAGATCCGTTGTGATGCTTAGCCCAAAACCTATGCGAGACTGAGAGAAATCTCTTTATGTTTCGAATGATTACCTGCCAGTAGTAGACGTTGTTCTTCGTGCTGCAGGAGATATCTTTCGAACTGAGGAGTTAGCATTACTTGCTCCGCAAGGAATGTTACAGTTGTGCTCAATTTCCGCCCGTTGGACTCATGTCATTCGGCCATTGGCTGCTCCACATGTCCAATTTGGTCATTTCCCTTCAGGGAAGGCTGCGGCTATAAATAGCCACCCCGCTCCAACGTTGCCCATTGGTTGCTCCGCTTAAGATTTCTGAGAAGATTGATTGAGCATCCCCTCTCCGAGTGATTTGAGTTTAAGATCCGCCGAGAGAAAAATCAAGAGCCAAAACTTAGACAGTGGTTGAGCATCACAGTAGTTCTGAGTTAAGAGTTCTTGTACCTATTACTCTAGAGAGCTACGCACCCTCTAGACGGATAGGTGTCGGCTCGAGTGTTGAAGAGTCATTGTCTTCACCGAGCAAGATCTTCAGCAACCAAGAGTCATTGTCGTTCGTGAAGAGGTCTGTTGAAGGTTTGGAGATCGCCGACAAGTATCTACCACGAGTGAAATCAACTGGAGTCTGATCAGCTCCGAGTTGAAGGAGAATAGGCAGAAGAGAGTTTATCTTCTGTGTTCAATCACAACCCCTCCAACCAGACGTAGTCCTTTGGCAAAAGGGCAAACCGGTCTACCAAATCCATTTGTCGCCATCGAGCACCACTGTTTCACTTTACTTTACTGCATTACCTTCAGCAGTTTACTTTCGTGCTCTGTGACGATGGCTTATCTGATCAATCATTGACTGTTGCATATCATTCATCTCTGTCATATCTGTCATTCCATCTATTAAAGTTCGTTGCTCATCATTTCCATTCTCATCATTCAGTTTAGTCGTCCCAGTCGTATAAATTTATCTTCGCACTTATCTTATTAAGACTGGCGTGATTTCCCTGTGTCGCTTTCTTTCTCCTCGTCATTGTTCTTTCTCGTGTTTTTCCTTCGTAATTCATACCTTGTTATCTCTCATGCTACTGCAATTGTTCGCATGTTGCATTACCATCATTATTGTCAAACTTGTGATATCCTATGCTCGAACTATTATTGTTTCCTACCTTGATAGAAATGTTCCTCAACAACGTGCTTGATTAAGATCATTTCTACTGAACCTTATTTCCGCTGTTGTGTTTGGGATCAGTTCAAAACATTCGCAAGAATTTTTGAATCTCCCATTCACCCCCCTCTGGTCGATATACTCTCGGTCCTAACGGAATTTATATGGAAGCACATGAGAGGGTCCTAAGTCAGGGAGAAAGAAGGGTTTGCGGGTCAAGCTTTCGCTTAAGGATTATCGGTCAAGTTGACTTGAACAATGTAGGCTTTTGATGTGGGATAACGAATCATTGCCATACAAATTCAGTCTCCAATCTTGGATTGAGTGTTATCTATATTGAAGAACCCTTCTTTTCTAATAGTTCATAATCGCCATGATTCTCTTCCCACTTTTATTTCACTAACTGCTTGTGCTTCAACATACCTCGAGACATATGCTGTCAAAATATATCAAATATATCTCATACAAGGGTCATAGGAAGACATCCAATCACTATTCCAGTTATCTTGAGAAGCATCGGAAATGGTTATCGTCACAAAAAAAGACAAGACCTTCCGAAGTTCCATAAATGGTTCCTCGCTACTACTCTTGTGGTACCCCTTTGCCTTGCTTGTTAGAAAGAAGCTCTACACAACAATTGAGACTGGGACTAGTGAAGCTTGTAATCCCCTTCTCTATGTGCAAGTCTAATTCAAATCTCAATTATGTACTGTAGTATGAAACGAAGTGAAGGCTAAAGATCTCCTATCAAGGGGAAAGACTTGGTTACATACACAACAAGCACTAATGAACTCTTTCAAGACTTCCATAGATTCTCTTTCATGACTTCACAGGTAGAGAGGCAAGATGAAGTGAAGGTATATGTCTCCTAACCGGGAGGGGGGTTTCATAGCATACACAATAGGCATTGACGAACTCTTTCAAGACTGTCACAACTTTTTATGGATTCTCTTGCAATGAGCATCAAGTCTTATTGAAGTTAACGTGCCGACCCCCATAAGTTTTTCAAGACTATCTTCGCAACCTTAGGCGACTTTCTCTCCTGCAAGCATAAAAAATCAAACCCTATCCTAACTCCTAACCTGTAGCATTTTATATCTGCATCTGTGTAGGATCACCACCGGCGAAAAGAAATCGAAAGAGAGGAAACAAATGTTTTCGCAAGAAGAAAAAACAATTGATTAGGTGGCTAGTAGGGTGATTGTAAACCCGACGTCGAAATACTAGGTTAGACGAGATGATTGGCTTATTAAAATGGATTGTTCTTTCGGCGTGTGACGATGATTCTATCCAAAGTGAAACTTTTTTTGTCATGTTCGTCTTATGTGGTAACTTCGTCAACTTTAAACTCTGCAATTCTGGTCTTCCATACAAGTTACGGGGGTGTGCTCCTTAGAAATTTGCATCAAAGAGCGTCTGGTACCACAAGGAAAACAAAGAAATGTAACGAGAGAATGGAGCAGATGGAAATAAAAAAGAATTCTTTGATATACTTTTTATGATTTGAATCCTACAAATCAATCAAACAATCTCTGTAGAAAATAATCCTTATGATTTATGCCCTTCAAATATCCTATAGAATTTCTTGGAACGAAAGGAGTTCTCGCAAAACAATCAGCTGAGTACGAGCAAGTACTTAAAAAAGTCACTTTGGTGCGCGTGCTCCACTGAGCACTATATTTTGAATAGTGCTCAAATAGTATTTTGAAGTTAAAAAAAATCTGAAAAAATCTGCATGTTCATAGGAAATGTTTCCCTATCCCACATCAGAACATTGTTCATAAGTAACCATGTGGAGCTACACAAAAATGACAAAATCGTGATTTGAAAAGATAAGCAGTACATGTACCGTTCTCTATTTATAAATCACCATTTTATCATTTTTGTGTAGCTTACATGGTTACTTATTTCATCACCAAGCATTACACATGTGCAATAAACATCCACATGTTACCACAAAAAAAAACATCCATATGAACACGTAGATTTTTTTTCAAAGTTTTTTAAAAACTTTTAAACGTGATTTGTGAACTATTTTAAAATAAAATGCTCCAATGCACCCGTGCTTCGAAAAATTCGCGCTCGTACTTCACAAAGTTAACCACACATGCCGCCGAACGTCGGCCCGGAACGGCGGAGCTACCGAACAACAGCGACCGCGGTGACCGGAAAACGACCGGAGCCGAGCGTGCGTGGCACGCGGCGCGCCGGGACGGGTCCACACCCCAACCCCCGACGCCGGCGAGCCACACGCCCGCGCGCACGGTGCCACAGCACCAATCCGCGCAATCCCGCGCGCACGATGCTGCAGATCACCGAATCCCGGCGTGGCACCGGCTCCACACACCCCGGATCGAGCGCCTCTTCCACACACACACGCGCGCGCGCGCCCAAGCACCCCACTCGTGAACTGTGCCCGCCCCCGCCCCGCGCGCCATGGCCACACCCATCTGATGCCAGTACCCCTCCCGCCATGCTGCCCTTCTGCTCCTCCGCCGCGCCCACCCCATGCTCCCCCCTCTGCCCGGTGACCGCCGGCGCGCGGGCGCTGCGGAGGGTCGAGGCCGGCGCGCTCAGGTCCTTCGCCGCCGACCCGCTCGTCGCGCAGGCGGTGCCCGACCGCCCGCTCTTCTCCGACTCCGCCATCCTCTCCCCCTACGCCACCGCGCCGGACGACATCGTGCGGGGGTTCGCCTCCGCCGCCGAGCTGCCCGACCCTCTCTGGCGCGCCGGGGTCGACCCGCCGCTGATGCCCGTCTCCGCCGCCGACCTGGCCGCGGACGCTGTGGTCGGCGCGGTCACCGACGAGGCCGCGCAGCAGGCCCTGATGGACGCGGAGATGCCCACCACGTTCCCGGCCGACGCCACCGGCGTCGAGGAGTCCGTGGCCAGGTTCATCGACAAGCTCAGCAAGCAGATATTCCAGGCGGAGGACGCGCTCACAGAAGGGTACGACAAGCTCAGACTGTCGGCGTACGACGCTCTCGGGACCTACAGGAAGGCGATAAGGGGCGTCGCTGGTGGCATCACGTCCTCGGTGGCTGCCACCAAGAAGCAGGCCGCCGGTGGGGTCCCGGACGTTTCCGGTGCATTTCAGGATAAGGTGGCCGGAGCTGGTGCCGTGGCGGCTGATGTTCTTAGGAAAGCAATTGTGGTAGCAGAGGATTCACTGGGCAGTGCAACCACGTCCCTCGTATACTACTATGGCTCGGCCAAGTCGTCGTTGCCACCAAATGTCAAAGATTTGCTGGACTCATCCGAGGAGAAAGCTAACATAGTATTGCGACCAATTGGAAGTGCCCTTCAACAGGTATATTTGTGCCAAGTCTCCCCTTAAGACACTCCTAGCAGTAAATCTGTAAACTGTTGAGCCAATTGTTGATGAGGCCACTGAAAATATTCTGACATGCAATGATTCAGGTATACATTATCATCGAAGGCATCGAAAAGAATGTTGGTTTGAACCCAGGTGACCCAATTGTTCAATTGGCAGTTTTGCTTGGAGGTTCAACGACAATAGGGTAAAGGGAATTTTCATTTCTTTTGGTACATTTCCTGCATTTGGTTTTGTAAAGTCCTGAATTTTGTAACATTGTAGGATATCTTACTGGCTCTTTGCGTATGGCGGCTATTCTGGAGACTTGTCGCCTGAATCGACATTGGAGCTATTGAAAAGTGATGGCAAAGCCGTACTTATTGATGTTCGGCCTGAGGCAAGAGATTGTAAATCTCATTAGCCTTTTCTTTCGTTCATGTCTTTTTTTCATCGAAGATATATATCAAATCTGGTTCATGATATTTCTGCAAAGATGAATTATGAATATTTTAGCAAATGGATGTGTCATTCCTTGATTGCTTCTTAAAAATACCTTACTATCAAGTTCTTCACTCATGTCATGCCTTTGAACATAAACATTTTTAGTGAAGCATCCATAGGTACTGAAGGTCTGTATGGCTTTGTTGTGTCCTTTGTGGAGCGCGTGTAACTGAAAACTATAGCAGCTTCTCATCAAATTATGTTCTGTAGGACTTGAGGATGAAAGATGGAATTCCTGACCTACGCCGTGCAGCTAGATCTAAATATGCAAGCGTTGCTTCGCCTGAGGTATGTCTGGTTTGAACTGAAGATCTAGAGTGCTACTTGTTTCTCTCCTAATTATAGAAGCTTTATTGTTTCGTGAATTATATCTATTCAAGCGCTCACTGATTTCTGGACAATTTCTTTAACTCCCCTGGATTAAGCTCCAAATTTATACATCTATCTGTAAAGATTAAAGCTGTTTCATGTAATGAAAAGTCCTTTTTTGTCCTGATAGTATTAAGATTTGTGTTCGTTAATTTTTAAAGAATATGAAATTACTCTTATGATCTATTAGCCACTTTGTCTTAAGGTTTTTTAAAATGGTAAAATTGCAAAATATATTTATTTATTGATAATTAATACATTTATTTTTTTAATTCAGATCAAAGGTCCAACAAAGAAGCTACTTAAAGGTGGAAGCGAAGTTGATGATGCTTTGGTTGCAGTTGTAATCCGCAACTTGAAGTTGGTTAAGGTACTTAATCTGTTTGACTGAGGCTTGTATCTGATATTTATACTAACGTTTCTTCACAAGAAGTAACATTGTATCTGTACTGTGTTTTTCACTTGCTTTTATAGGGTGATTCAAAGGTCATCATTATGGATGCTAATGGAACCCGATCAAAGTCCATTGCTAGGCTACTGAAGAAGCTCGGTGTGCAGGCAAGTTTTGGATATTTTTGTTAGGACAAGTTTTGTATGCTTCTTTCTTCATAGTTCCCTGCATGCACTATTCTTCTGTCTAATATTGAATGTTTTGATGGCAGCAACCTTACCTGGTTAAAGGTGGTTTCCAATCTTGGGCAAAGAATCTTCGCGTGAAAGAACTGAAACCTGAGACTGCGTTGACAGTAATAAATGAGGTAATAATTCACACCTGAGAATCATCTGTGCAATTTTCTTCACTTTTTGGCTAACATTTGAATGATTCTTGGGATCTTTTGTGACTGTAGTGGATTCATATTTCGTATATTATTGGTTGCATGATATATAAAAGCGCTTGGTGTTGCCATCACTCTCACATTCCAGCCTTTTATCACTATCAAATAGTGTCAAGCACTTGAATCATTGTTCTGAATGTGTGTAGGATGCTGAGGAAATCCTCGAAGGCATAAAGCCCACCCCTACACTTGTCTTTGGATCTCTTCTGGTACATACATGCCACTTCTTCTTTTATGGGTGCCTTTGCAGCTGATGGCATGCTTCTTTCTTGCTAATTTTGATTTCTTTTGTACAGGGCCTCTCAGCAGTGACTTATGCTTTGCTAGGTAAGTAGAGTATGGAGATAGCATGTATGGTTTTTAAAATGGGTCCTCTTGACACCAAGGGGTATCAGATAGTTTTGTGTTTTGCTACAAAGGGCAGGGGTTGTGACACTCGACTCAAAGGACAAATAGTTCATGTACAAAGTACAAGGGAATGGTCTTTAGGATATATACACATAAGAGGAAACTTCCTTTTGCATAGCAAAAATTGATGCAATTCAAGTATGGCATTTTAGTAAAATTAAGAAGCTACTGCTTAGTGGAATGTTTGCAGTTAAACAACAGTTTTGAAAACCGCATCTCCATTACCTGGTATATACTGTCCTTCTGTTAAGCATCGACCTAAACCACTTCCCATTGTTTGATTTATTTGCCATTTCACCTAAATGTGCATCATTGGCCTGATGCCCACAGATATTTGTTTTTGAGCTTCTAAATTCTAGTTAGGTGAAACCTGTAAACTGCAAGCACTTCAAACTACTTTTTGATGAATTGACTATGGATGTACGTGATTGTAGAATGGGAGACGACTTTGCAGTACATCGGTGTTCTTAGTCTTGGGTTGGTAAGTACTCTCCATTTTTAAATGTTTTGCACATAGCATATTCATTGTCAGTATGTATGTACATCATGATTGGATAAAAGCAATGTAAGTTTGTGCAATTTTCTACTACCGTCACTACAAAAGTTCAAATATGTGGCCATTTGTCAAGTGTCAGCGACAATGTTTATGCCCTGCCACCTGATATTTTTCTACTGTCGCAGACGATCTACCTGCGGTTCTCTACATACGAGGGTTCGGAGGATTTCCTGCAAGACCTAAAGTAAGTTCCCCTAGCTTGTGACATTTGTGTTCTTTGGTGCGCATCCATTCCATCATTTTGTAGTTCAGGTGTTTTATGCTTGCCACTGTTTAAATTTCAAGCACAAATTAGAACCATCACAAATTTTCCTCCCCCTCTCCCTCTCTTTCTTCAGGCTGTTGCTGTCCCCACTAAGAGTGGGCGCGGAAGCGTTCTCGTGGGCAGCTAAGAAGCTAGAGCCGAACAAGATTGGCCTGGCCACGTCCCCCTCCACGACGGCGGTGCAGGACCGAGTTCTCAAAGCGGCTGCGAAGCACGAATCGAAGCCGTCTGATGCGGAGGAGTCCACCAAGACAGACAGTTTTGCCTCCGAAGCATGAGAAGCTCCCTGTGAGCGTGTGAACTGGATCCGTAGCCACTTCGCCGTCAGTCTGGTGAATTGATGTTTTTGATGTTAGTAATGGTACCATGAGCCGCCGTGACAACGACCGGCATTGTAAATTTATAAGCAGCAGTTTATATTAAACACTTGTTAGCAGAAGTCTTCAGTTATTGGTCCAGTCTCATCGCCTCTCACCAAAAATAGAGAGAAATGCTAGCAGAACTTCACTTGAAATTTTTGTACATGCCACACCATGCACAAAACACTCACATATTTGCATGCATAAAGGTTTCTCTGAGAGGTGGCGCAAGCAGATTCATTCTGCGGTTAAGAATGACACTTTGTGTGTCGTACTTAATGGCCCATATTTTGGCAGCTTCAAGGGGGTGAGTCAGGGGACAACATTACCCCGTTTCCTTTCCAATATAGCTGCTGGTAGTCTGGCTAGGATGGTGAAGAGTGCTCAAGCCAATATTGGTCATGTTTCAGTATGCAAATGAGACAATCATGCTTGTTCAGGATGAGGTGGAGCAAGGGAGATTTTTTATTTTTTTGAAACAGAGGCATAAGCTTTGCCTCATTCATTAATTAAGAGAGAAATACAGTGTTTGGTTATAGAAAAGGACGACACATGTCCAAACAAAATACAAACGGCCATTACTCTTCCGGCATTACTTGCGCCAAATGTTTTGCACCCATGGTGGACCGAAGTCTTGCTTCCTTCTTGATGCCCTCAATTAGGATTGTCGGTGGTGCGGACTTGTAACAAGAGACCCTTGCATTTCCTTCATTTCAAATCGTCCAACTTATAAGCATGGCTATTGATGCCATGGCACTTCTATTCGGAACATTGGCTTCGGACATGTTGATTCGACACTTTTTGGTTGAGCGCTCCAAGTGCCAGGTGCTGGTGTTAAGGTTCACATGTTGTAGTCATTAGAAATGACCTCCAAGTTTATGCGTGGCCTTCTAGGCGATGAGGTCATCAGGAGTTTCGCCGAGGCTGCTGTGTGGGCCTTTCTCTTGTCCCATGCTTTTGTAGGCGTTTTTTTTCTGCTTTAGATGACTGCATGTTTGAGTATCTGTGTATGGCGTGTGGGCCTGTTGGTGGGCTGTGTGGCAGACTGGCAGTCCCAACGGGTGCGAGCAAAGTTGTGGATTACCAATCGACTACTTCGGGTCGGGGTTCTAAAAAAAGGATTGTTCTAGGTCAGTACAACGACTATCATGTGTCATGTGGGTCCTTTTTGGGTGGGGAGATAGTGGTGCTTGCATTTGTGAGCTCCCGTGGCGTGTTTGTCCCCTGCACGGTAGTTCTGTGTTTGTCCCCGCACACATTCACACCTTATACCATATATACGGATAAGTATTTTAAAATTCATGAATAGTTTTCAAACTAGTGAACATTTTTTGAACTCACAGACATTTTTCAAAATTACAAAAAAATCCAAATTCTAAAATCCAAATTACAATTTTTTTCTTCAGAAAAGACCGCAAATCGTGTGTAGGCTGGAGCTAGTGATTCGAGCTGTGCGCCAATGGGTCGGCCTACCCCACATGCTAGCGATCGAGGTGTGTAGTCTACCCTTCATGTATAGCACAACATTCCGCCTACACTCCGTCCATAACACATCAATGACACTACATGAGCCAGGCCCGCCGACAATCACCTACAGATTATGTGTGTATCGCCGGGAGCGGCAGGGCGCGCCGTCCCCTCTAATTTGAAGTTACTACTATACATGTTTAAGCAAATGTTCGGGTGAAGAATAACTTCCAAAAGAGCAACTCATTGTTAATACAATTATCCGAGCTTAGTTTTATTCTAATATGTTTAACTGTCAAATTGGTCATTGGCCTTTGAAGTACTTAAATATGTTCAACTGTCAAATTGGTCGTTGGCCTTTGAAGTACTTAAAGTTTTGTGTGTGTGACTACTCATGTTGTTGACTAGGCCAGTTTGGTGGAGAAGGTTCATAAAAGGATAGAGTGTCTATATGTATTTTGGAGGTAGACTCACCTTGGTAAATTCTTGCCTGTCTAGCTCTTGCAATATCACATGTCAATGTCAATGTATTCGTTACCTGTCATTGAGAAGTTTGACCAAGTCAGAATATCTTTCTTCTCGTAGCGTGGACAATAAAAAAATCATATGATCGGATTGCAAAGTTTTAATGGTGAATTATCTGTACAACCAAGAAGAAAGGAGGTTTGGGTGTCAAGAATCTCATGGGTTTGAATGTGAGCTTATTATGTAAGCGGTGTTGAAAATTAGAAGCAGAATAGATGGTTTGGCAACAAATTCTATCTCTCTGGGTTGTTTTAGATATGTTGAGCATCGCACATAGTCCCCCTGTTGGAGAAACTTGTTGCAAATGAGGGACATGTGCCTTAATTGGTGTGGTGACAAAACCATAGAAGTGCATATTAATTATATCTAATATGTACTGAACAGGAGGAAACTGTTTTATCAAATGAAAGAGATAAACTGACAACTTTGTTTTGAGGAGGTCGTTAGATGAAGATCTTTAGGTACCACGTATATAATTATAGGTCTTATACTATATACCTCTAAATAGTTGATCTCCACTAACTCAATTATCTCAACATGCAATTATGCCAACTCATCATGCCATCATGCATGCATCACTAACGTTAATTCCGCAAACATGCAACTAGGCATGCCACCATGTATGAAAAAGACTCACATTAACATGCACCACACATGCTACTCATATTCATTAAATGTTCTACAACAATATGATAATCAAATATAAGTATATAACATGTATTTTAGTTTCGTTTTCCATTTTGTTAATTCAAATACTAAACTTTCATATTGCCAAATCTCAAAAAATAACTGCATTCGATTCCCGTAGCAACGCGTGGGGTATCATCTCTATTTTATAGTTGTGCTTAATACTTTGAATATCACATGCATAAGAGATGCTACTAGTGTTATGAACCCCGATCTCCCCACATAAGAAACCACTTTAATATTACTTTTTATGCACCTTTACTTTAAGCCTTTAATTATTCAAAAAACATAACCATCATGGAAATAAGGACTTTCGTAATTAAATATTGCACTAAAAGTGTTAGGGACAGAAAAAAAGATCCTATATTTATTTCAAAAAACAAATTAATGAAGGGAGAACAAATCACTCATTACCCCTCGTTGATTGATGACCTTTAAATCTTTAACTTAAGGGAAAAATTGCTATTATCTATAAACCTTGCAATCGCGGGGTCCAAGACCTCCTATAAAGAGAATTTAGTAGGTGTCAATCATCTTCACAAACAATTGCTTTGTTTGCCCTAAGGGAGTCGGAACCGAAAGTTATAGGTGCCAATATTGGCGGGTGCAATCCTATTGGTGCCAACTGTGACGTGCGACCGATGGAAATGCTTCTCTTGATGTGTAATCTATAGAGATGCATGTTTATCCATTTTAAAGTTCCGGGGTTGAATCTTAGACAAATTGAAGAGTTCATCGTTATAAAAGTGGAATTCTCATGATAAATTAAAGAGATGAACTATACATTTTAACAATTAATTAATGACTAAGCGGATTTGTGATTCTTCGAAGTATGAAATGATGAGTACAAAATGCACTCTTCAAAAGGGGAATGGCCAACATCTTGATCAGAGGGTGGAGGGAGTTGCGGTGGGAGGCGGCGTCGTGGCCGGGCACTGAGCAATAAGAGGAGAAAAATGATAACTTGAGCTCACAAGGGCTTCCGGATGAAGGCAATGAAGCAAAGAGACCATTGGGTCACTGCATTAGGTCCCGAGGTGTCATAGGTAAACTATCAAATAGCAAGCAAAGGCATGGAAAACCGGTTACTCTCTCTGCAAGGGGTTAGTAGGCACACTTTTTAATTTCTAAATTTTCTCTGGACGGAATTACAAGACTTGCATGGCGTTTTTGAAGAAGCGAGTTACTGAAATTAATGGTGCCAGTAGGAGCCAGTAAACTTCCTCGTTGTCATTTGCATATTTGCTGACCGGCGCTCATTTATTTACGGGATGACGAGCGGCACAGTATGCAGCGTGAAGAGACCAACACAGCGCTTGAGATACTTCGTGTCATGAAATCTGATTTATTTCTGTCCTTATTTCATCAAAACTATAACCATAGCATAAATTACATATAAAAAAAGCATAAATTACGGGAGTCTTGGCAACTCTCCTGTATAAACCCGTTCGGAGTACAAAAGTTGGGGTTAAACCAGAGTCCTCCTCCCAATTTTTGGCAGGACAGGGGGTGTTTGTACAAAACCCGAGTCCGCCTCCGAATCCAGCTCGATCCAAGCCATGTAATCCCGATCCGACGGTTCCCGTCGCAGGATCGCAAGCACGCACCTGAGGCGCCGATCCTATACAAGTCGCCCCCGGCTCTTCCTCCCGAGCCCTACCAAGGCGGCCGTGTCTCCAAATCTCCCTCGGAAAAAGAAAAAAAAAAGCGGCGGCTCTAAATCTCTCCGCCGTGCTAAACCCTAGCTTCAGAGCCGGCGGCCCAATCCCGCCGCCGACGCTTCGATCCCCCGCCCGCTCCCTCCCAGCACCCCCGCCTCTCCCGCGCGTCGACGCCGCCGCCGCCGTCGCGGAACCCGCTTTTCCTCGTCGGGGACATCTCGTTGCCGCTGTCCCCGCCCCGTGAGGTATGGTGTTGTTTTCGTCCAGCGATTAGTTGAATCCCGTTGACCTCCACAACTTATGCCGGCGCACCATCTAGATCCGCCACTGATTTCGGCGCACGCTCGTATATAGCCGTAATCTACTTGGGGATAGGGCATTATTGTCGAAGAGGTAGCTGTCTGGGAGTATAACAGAGTTGGACTATTATGATTTACATGATATGTTCGTGGTTCATGCCGCCAGACCTTTTGTTGTAGTGTTCAGAATAGATTGAGTCTGTTGGCCCTCTTTTTTGTTTTTTGTTCTTGTTGTGGACAGATGCTCGGGGTGCATACTTTCTAGAATAGAATCTGCATTTGGATTTGTAGTTAGCGTTGTCGAAGAAAATTGTTGGATCGATATTCTGACTTTTATGTGGACCAATCGTCCCTTCTCTAAATCATTCTTTTAATCATGCTACCTTTTTGTATCCATGTACTGTTTATCTTGTTTAAGCATTAATGTATAGTTTTCTTTCAGCAATGGCAACGCAAGCAGGAACCGCGGCTGCTCCTCGTTTAAGTCCCCAAGTGGTAGGTTTCTCTGTGCCTCCTGTGAGCAGACTATTACAAACGATGAGTGCTTGTTTTGATCAACATCTTTTTGTTGTATAGATTTGCTCTGTATTTGTTGAGCAATATTACCATATTCTGCACGAGACACCAGACCAGGCGCATAAGTTTTATCAAGACACAAGTAGGATTGGCCGGACAGGTTCTGATGGGGTCATGGAATACGTAACAACATTGCCTGTAAGTTCCACGGAAATTTGTTGCTACAACTTGTACGACCTTACTCTTGACTATATGCTTATTCGCACCTCCTGTCTTCCAACAGGAGATAAGCAAGAAAATTATGGCCATGGACTTCAGCAAATACTTAACAGAGATAGAGACTGCAGATGCAGTGTTATCCCACAATGGTGGTGTTCTCATTGTTGTTACTGGATCATTAACCATGGTTGATGACTTCTGCCAACGATTTACACAGTCGTTTTTCCTGGCGCCACAAGATGGTGGCGGCTATTTTGTTCTCAATGATATTTTTAGGTTGATAACACAAAGGAATCTAGAAAACGGAAGAACTCAGAAGGATGGGCCTGTTGCTCAATCAGGTTGATATTTTTATTCCATTTCTTTAAAAATAACTGTAATCCCATATTTACTCACATTTTCAACAGTAGCAGATCCTTCTCCAGCTGTGGTGGCTGAGCGTTCGACTACTGACCTTGTTGCCGGCGTGGAAGTTCGGAATCCCACTGTTAATGGCACAACTGTTCAAAGTAACCCGACTGCTAATGGAGCTGTTGAAAATAAGGTTGAGCCACCTGTGAAGGTGACCAAAGAGGTTCCCAAAAAGACCTCTGTTGCTGTTCCCCCCTCTCCTCCTGCCCAGAAGGATAACCCTCCTCCAGCTCAGAAGGATATTCCAAAAAAGACCCCTGTTGCTGCTTCTCCCCCTCCTCCTTCTCCAGCTCAGAAGGATGTCACTAAGAAGACTTATGCATCAATTGTGAGTTATCATTTTATCTTTTATTTGTCAGTAGGCTTTTACTGCCATGTTCATAATGTAATTCTGAAGTGATGGAATTATTGCTTTTATATGAACTGATTGAGGTTCCTTTAGCCTTTGTGGACTTACTTGAGGTTCTTTCTAATTACTGATCCACAGGTGAAAGTCATGAAGGAGGGCCCACCAACTCCAGTTGTCAAACCTAAGCCATCTCCTAAACCTGCGACCAAGCCTCCGACCAAGGCTGTTGAAGGTTCAGAAAAATCTTCTGTAAAGCCTTCGCAGGCTGCTGAAGCCACTCCAGCTGGCACGAGTGTTGCCAAGAATAAAACTTCTCATGATGGTTGGTTATGACTTTGACTTAGTATAAATATGCAGTCATTTTGGCGTTCATAGCTGTGATCATTATTATACCCTGCAGAACAAGGCTTTTCGATTTTCATCAAGGGTTTGCCTTACAATTCGACTGTCCCAATGGTTGAAGAAGAGTTTAAGAAATTTGGTACAATCAAGCCAGACGGCATCCAAGTTAGGAACAACAAGGTTAGTTGTAACAGTTTGTTTTGGCTCCAGATGGTGCTATTCGTCTGACACTCTTACTTTAATTGCTTCAGATTGATCAGTACTGCTTTGGCTTTGTTGAATTTGAATCCCAGCAATCTATGCAAGCAGCAATTCAGGTATGCCTATACCGGACAAATTTTCTTTTTTACAATATCTGTGGAGACCATGTAATAATTGTATCTTACTGTGATGCAGGCATCTCCACTTTATATTGGGGACACTGAAGTGGGCATTGAGCAGAAACGAACCAGTACGAGAGGTAAGCAACCTTGCTGGTTTTCTAGTTTGTTACTTTACCAATGCTACTCTTAATTTGGTTTCTATGCATCTTGGTTTTCTGAGCATGTAAAAAATGTGTGTTGCATAAATCTGTGTACTCCCTCCTATCCATATTAATTGTCGTTCAAACAGATGTATCTAGATGTATTACAGTGCTGTTTGAGCTACAAGTAATATGGATCGGAGGGAGTAACTGTTCTTTATGGCACCAAGTAGCAACGTTGTGCTGCTCTACTAATGTCCTTTCTTTTTGCTAGTGTTAGTCTTAATCAATCTATGCTGATTATATAGAAGAAAAAGAAAGCCTGTTGTTGTAATGCTTCCCATGAGTTTCTTAGAGGTTGTTCTGTTTATTTTCAAGATGTTCTGTTGTTATTTTGTTAGCGGAATGCAGTATCCGTGATGAGATATGGATTAACTTGAACTATTTCCGTAGTTGTGAATGGTGTTGTCATGAATGCTGGTGGAGGTGGTGGTCGTTTCCAATATGGGAGGGGTCACCGTGGTGATAACTTCAGAGGACGGGGAGGTGGCTACATGAACAGTGCGAGCTACCGTGGCGGTGATAACTTCAGCAGGAGGGACGACGGTGAAGACTTCAGCAGGAGGGATGACGGCGACAACTTCAACAGGAGGAACGACGGCGGTGAAAACTTTAAGAGGAATGACTTCCGAAACCGTAACGAGTTTTCAGGCCGTGGGCGAGGGCCGCCGCACCAGGGGAACGGCTATCACCACCACAACGGGAACGGCTTCCACCAGCCGCGGCCCTTCCAGAACCAGAACGAGAACGGGAGGTACGCCCGCGTCAACAACGGCCCTAAGCAGACACCGGTTGCTGCTGCATAGAGGTGCTCCCAGGGGAACCCGGTTTAGGGGAGCTTAAGAATAGGAGATCATTTTTTGGAACTGGTTACGAGTTTGGTCGTTTGGTGGTGTAAGGTGAATTTGGCTGGTAAACGTCAATTGGTTGGCTGTGTTGCGAAAATTGAACCGGAACTCTGGTGGTCTGGAATGCGGAGGCGAAGTTCTGTTGTCATTAATATTTGTCTCGTCTTTTCATGTTGCTGTTTTATCCTTTTGACACTTGGCTGTTGCCGTTATCGTTTGGATTGAAATAGTACTAGCTGTGATACACACATCTCACCTAGGTCAACGATCTTGGATGTGGAATTGTTGCACTAATGTGTCGTTTTTACCTTCGTATTACCGTTTCAGGAAAGTCCTTTGGTCGCTGTGAGTGTCTTCACACTTGCTAGGACGATTTTGATTGTTTCCTGGGTGTCTTTTAGACTTACAGGGAGGCTCTCCCCAGTTCCATTATCACTAGCACCGAAGAAGCGCGGTGTACGATGCGCCCGTGACCGATTCCGTCTGTATTTTACGAAAATAATCAAGAAAACAACATGTATCACATCAGAAAATAAAATAAAAAGAAGAATATTAATTCTATCTTTACCCCATGATCTACGTAGGCACGTAACAAACATTAAATGATTTAACAAATTAAGTAAACCGGCTGGTCTATTAATATTTTTTTTCATAAGAACGTATTTTTCCATTTTGTAGGTAAAAAAAAGTGATGGGCACACTAGTAATATGTAGTTGAATTCATTCTCATATGGCATGTTTGATCAATAGTGAAATCGAATGGGATTGCTACCAATGTGTAGACCCTATAATAGGGAGTTGTCCTGTTTGTGCATACTTTTCACCTATATTTCATATCTAGTTCCTAGTCGGCATTCTTTCATCCTCTCTTAAATCTGGATATATTTAATAAAATTCAAAATTCAAATTTTATAAGTAATTTAAACCTCAAATTTGTCGTGGTGTAAAAATGGATAGTAATTGGTGGAAACCTTATTTTAACACATTATCTATGAATGGCTAACCTGATAATAGGACGTTCAACCCAATGCGCTTTTCAAATTGTGATATATGATAAGTGGTATATCCATACTTCGGAAAATTTTGGCAGCTAAGGAACAACTGGTTCTACAATAGTTTTTTGAGCAAACACTACTCTCCACGGATAATCTATTGTCTTGTATTTTTTTTCCTTGAATCGGTCAAAGAAATAGAATTGGGAGTGGAGTGGAGTGAAGAGGTTGGTCGAGTGACAATTTTAGTTTTATGTTCCCCCTTGCCGTTGGTTGCTTATGGACTGCCGTGATGGGACGCGTCGTAGAGGTGGCTTCAGTAATCGCACTGTGGTTAAAACCTCGATTTGGTTGGCCACAGGGAAGGAGAAGGCGAGGTAGATGACGACAACAACACCGGTTATTCTCCTTGCGTAGGTGAACGCACCGAGGGAGAAGGAGTCTTACTTTTTGGGGGGATTTTTTTCCTAACATTTATTCTGGATTATTGTTCACTTGAATGCATGGTGCTGATTTATTGTTTTTATTGTCCCAGTTTATTCGGGTGTATTGCTCTGGATTACAGTTCGTGTATTGTTTTGGTTTATGGTTTGGATGGGCTAATGTTTCCGGTGTACTTAGGTGTTGTCCCGTTTCACTGGTTTTACTGTTCCGGGTCGAGGAAGGAGGAGTCTCAAAATAAGGGTTTATTTTTTATTTTTTGGTTTTCCTTCTGGATTACTGTTCACATGAATGCATAGTGCTGGTTTACTGTTTTTGTTGTCCCGATTTATTCGGGTGTATTGCTCTGGGTTACAATTCGATTATTTTTTCGGTTAAAAATTTGCTGGAACCCCTTAAACCTTAAAAATAAAAAAATGGAATCTCATAACGCCACCCATTATTATATGAAACTCATGTTAAATTATAGTATATGTATGTGTGTTATGGTGCATATTTTAATATTCTTAAATATGTTGAGACAGATACACACTATGTGGATCAACTAATTTGCCGTCTGTGGAACTCTTTGCCGTCAGCTTTTCGTCGGGGTTGACGATAACGACCACTTCGCCATCTGTAAAAAAACATAGACAACAAAGTGTGACTTGGAGTGTTGGGCTGAGACCAACCAATTGCGTGTAAATCACCATGAGGCATTTAATAAAGAATCCAAAAAAGAAAAAGAAAAAACCTTGCTGGTTAACCCTTTACGTAATTCTCCGATCTAAGCAGCACAAAAATAAATTTAAAAAAGGAGACCAATCCACTGCTGACATAGTATATGTGTATATGTAATTTTTTTGAACTAATATGTATATAGTTTTCCCTGAAGCTACTGTTCAAAAGCAAGCACTGTTCAGAACGTATTACTGTTTATGCACAATTACTGTTTGAACTCGGTTACTGTTTACATATGATTACTGTTCATGGGAGGGTTGCTGTTCACTGGATGGCTACGTGGCGCTGGGCTGAACAGTAAAATGTACAATAGACAAAAAAAAATTTAAAAAAAAGGAAAAAGAGAAAGCTTCCCGCTTTAGTATTGTTACTTATAATGAAACCACAGTTCACACATCTCCTCACATAGGAAAGCTCAGAAAGCAGGAAAATAAGTAAACCACCAGACTGAAAAAGGGATAAACTGTGCACAGCCGGTTTATGCACTGGAACAGAAGAAGACAGCAACAGTACATGGGGCGTCTTGGCCGTTTTTCTCTAATTAAAATCAAAACACAGTATGAAATGGTTCACTCTTACTGTTAGTGTCCGCGTGCTCCTAAAATAATGTGGCGACTAATTAAACTAGAAAACATGTCACTAAGATAGAAATTTTGTACAATAGAAAAAGGGAGACTATCTCTTGGTTTCTCTCTCACATACTATGTGACATTACTGAAAGAATACTGACAAAAACCCTAAGGATCAGTTTCATAAAGAAGTCTTCAACCATGTAAATAAGTTAAGCAATTGCGCAATGCAAATGGCAACCCAACATAGTCAAGAATTTAAGTGAAATTCTTATGGTACAAAACTTAGTATGCCCTTTTCAAATGTTCAAAATCATGTCCAACCTATCCAAAGTCTGACACTTCAATCCCACCCAAAGGTTCTAAATACTACTCCCTCCGTCTCAAAATAAGTGTCTCAAGCCCTTTAGTCCACAATGTAGTGTGCCCGCGCTTTTCGAGATCTAAGTTTGACCATACATTTAACCAACAAGGCCGACTGCGGAGGGAGTAGTTTATGGTCAAACTTAGATCTCAGGAAGCACGGACGCATTACCTTGTGGAATGGAGGGAGTACAACTTTAGTAGTACAAAGTTGATTCGCAAAAAAAAAGTAGTACAAAGTTGAGACACTTATTTTGGGACGGAGAGAGTACCACTTTGTGCCATTTCTGTCACTTCTACTCACAACAATGTTAAATATGATCTTGTCCCTAGGCTTTCAATTATGCTCTTTGTGCAATTTCTGACACTTCTATTTTATACTCTTACTTGTCAAGCGAAAAGGAGAGGTAAGAGGGAGCATGTTAAAAAAACTCTTTAATTATTATTAAATCTAAAAAAATATGAGGTTAAAATTTCCTTTTTTGGTTTGACGAAAAGGCCAAAAACCATATATAAAGTAGCACAAACCCTTATAAAAACACCCTTATAGAAATAAAAAATACATTCAAATGATTGGGGGTGCCGAAGTCTTCTTCCTCCTGCATTCAAAGTCTTCTAAAAAAATGTTTCTTACAACAGTGTTTCTCAACACATACTACTGTATATGCTAGGACGCAGATTGAAACCTGGGACGACTTGAGGGGTTGTAAATGCAAAAATGGGCTCATAGTTTTTTTCAGAACCGTAATGGACTCATAGTTATCATACTTGATTTATGGAGTTTTCTTTAGAAATGAATTAATGTTGTTTTCAATTTATTTTATGCCAAATTGAATATAGTCTCCTGCAAAAAATAAATAAAAATAAAGTCACCAATAATGGTTTGACCGTAAAAAAGAGGGTTCGCCATAATGGTTTAAAAATAAGAGGGTTTTAATTAATTTGGGTTTTCTTAGAAAAATTGACAGAAGGCGACCGCCCACTGGCCGGGCTCTCTGACCTGGCTGGCTGCCCACTGGAAGGCAAAGCAAAGCAACGGCTCTCTCCCGACTAGCCGTTGCCCTTGGCGCCGCGCCCCCAACGGCCATCTCCCCCGCGCCGCGCGGCATAAAACCCGCCCACCCCTCTCCTCCACTCCTCACTCCTCATCCGCGCTCCCCGATCCAGCCCACCAAGCAAGCAAGCCTCTCTCGATCCGAGCACGAGGCAACTCCCGCCCGTCACCCACTCGCGCTCGCGGCGGCGATGGCGTCCGGCAAGGTGCACACGCACAAGGCGTTCCTCCTCTGCAACTACGCGCTGCTGGGCGCGGCCTCCAGCTGCATCTTCCTCACGCTGTCGCTGCGCCTGCTCCCGTCCCCGTGCGGCCTGCTCCTCGTCTTCCTCCACGCGCTCACCGCCGTCTTCTCCGCCGCCGGGTGCTCGGGCTCCTTCACGGCCGGCCCGGCCAACCCGGCGCCCTGGCACACCGCGCACACGGCCGGCGCCGCGCTCACCGCCATCTTCCAGGGCGCCGTCGCGCTCCTCGCATTCACCCGCACCGCCGACTTCCTCGCCGAGCTCCAGTCCTACGTCCGCGACGACGACGGCGCCGTCATCCTCAAGATGGTCGGCGGGCTCGGCACCGCCATCTTCGTCCTCGAGTGGGCCGCCCTCGCGCTCGCCTTCTCCCTGCGCCTCGACGACGCCGAGGACGACGACGGCGAGGACGACCTCCGCCGCGCCAAGAACTGGGCCGACGCCTACCATGTCTGAGCCCGCGCTCCGTGCATCTTCGCCCGCTGGAGTGGCGCCTCCATCCAAGATGCGTCGATTTGGTGTTATTGCTATCGCTATTCTTTTGTGCTACTAGTACTGTGATCTCAGATTCTTTTGTACTACTACTATGATGTCAAGGCAAATGTATATTGCTTTTTACCCCATTTAATCGAAGAAATATATTTATTGCTTTGGATTTGGGTACTTGGTTGCAAGTGCATGATTTATGCAGTCAGTTTTTAGTACTACAACCTGGGAAAACTGGTGCTATTTGTCAGACTTCTTGCTGGAATCAAACAGGTGTACTGAACCTGGCTCGCTTTGTCTGGGCTGTCTTGAGTGAGCCGGAGCTGGGCATCTCTATTGGTGTTGGTGTGTGGATGCTAGGGTGTACTGAACCTGCTTAGGCCATTACTCAGAAATATCTTCGATGCAACAGTGGCGGTCTATGGTGCCGCCGTGCAGGGTACTTGGCAGCAAGCAGCGGGTGATCAAGACCCAGCTACTGACTGATATTGCGCAACTAAGCTGGGACAGATAGGAGGGTTGGATTATGTGCCTCGCTGACTTCAGTGTTCCACTTTTTTTTTTTGTGTGTTTTGCTCGGTTGCCCTTGGAGCATGAGCCCTTCGGATTTTTCTTCGAGGTAAATGCACCATGGTGCTTGAATTTGCCACGGCCGATTACCTTTTTTGTGTGTCGTTCATGGCTGATCACTTTGGTGTCCGTAGTTGTGGCATACAGAAAAGTAGTGCACTTGCCGTCTGTGGACCTTAACTGTGGCACCCTATTTTCGTTTGAAGCCGTCTACTCAGCCGGCGTAGCATTGGGTGGGGGGATTGGAACTGCTGACCTGCAGGTAATACATGTGTTCGATCCAACGAGGTTATCCCACTCTAATGAACGACGTTTCATGACTCTTCAGGATATGTCTGTAACAAAATAAATTACACTAAAAATGTTCATGTCATTTAATATAAAATAAATTGCATTAAAAATGTTCATGTAATTTAATAAAATGTTTGCTTATTAATTAAAATATCCATATAAATATATTATGAATTGCAAAAATATTTATATAATTTTAAAAAATCGCATGTTTAATAAAATAGAATAGAGTAATTCTTATAATTTCTTATATATTTAAAGAAATGCTCATGATCATAATAAAATACTCATGTAGTATATAAAGGTGTTCATCCTTTAAGAATTATTTTACGTTGCTTTTAAAAAGTGTTCACATGTTTTAATAAAGTTTTGTGTTTTCTAAACAACACATTATATATATTGTAAACTAAAATAAAGAGAAAAATATGTGTGGAAAAATAAATATGAACCCAGTATGCCCCCAGACTTCAAATCCTCAAATGAATATTATTTAAATTATACAAGCAGTTTATAATTCATAAATATTTTTATAATTATATGGATGTGTTTTATAGTAACACATGTTTTTAAATACATGAGCATTAATTTAATTTTATTTATATATTTATTACACATGTTTTTTTTATAATATCATGAAGATTTTTATAATTTATAATTATTATAAAATTAGGACAAATGTTTTCTGTCGCCCAGGGGTAGTTAACCTCATGTGAGTTTTGTATGTTGTATAGTACTCCCTCCGTTCCTAAATATTTGTCTTTTTAGAGATTTCAAATGGACTACCACATACGGATGTATATAGACATATTTTAGAGTGTAGATTCACTCATTTTGTTCCGTATGTAGTCACTTGTTGAAATATCTAGAAAGACAAATATTTAGGAACGGAGGGAGTATATTGTAAAACCGAGAGTATGTACGTGTAGTATGTAGTAGTATATATATACACTACTTTTTAGGTAGTATGTCCTATCTTTTTATTATATTATTTTACATGTACAAATATAAATGTATTTTCAAATATACAAACATTATGGACTCACATGAAATGTTTTCATATGGCTTGCTTTGAAATATCTAGATATAGTATAAGAACATACTTAGAATGATAAACTAGTATATATGCTACCATATGGTAGTATATAAGACATGAGGGTAACTACCCCCAGATGGTAGAATGTATTGTCCCATAAAATTATATAAATATATTTGATAATAATATGTAATTTTTAGTTACGTGAATACTTTTTAATATTGTTACAGACATAAACATTAGTTATCCTTTAGGGACTTGAAATGTCTTATATTGGAGTGGCTGGCAAGGAGGGCATGATAGCATGGGGTCACTGTTTTGAACCCCCGTGGCTGTATCATTTTCATCGAATTAAAATTCTTAATTTATGTTGTTAACCCGAAAGGATATAACGCAAAGGTATATTTTTCATTGGCATTAAAATTCTTAATTTATGCTGTTCACCCGAAAGGATATAAAGCAAATGCATCCATTTAGAACAGAAAATGTAAGGATTGGTGTGGCTAAGCAAGCAAGTAGGTCAGTACAGGTTGGTGGTTCGAATCCATGAGCCAACCATTTTTGGTTCTAATACTATTTGTAGGACATGTGAGATCCATGTCCGTAGAGTTGACGGCTTCAAAAGGAAATACAGTGCCACGTCAGTGCAATTAACGTCTACAAACAACAAATGCACCGTATAGCACACGAAAGCCAAATTCATGCACCTCTTTTCTGTACGTCACAACTATAGTCACCAAAGTGACCATCCGTGGCAAGTTCAAGCACCGATAGTGCATTTACATTCTTTTCTTCCATCTTTATTTTATTTTATGCCTTGTATTGTTCAGGGTTTGACAATCTAAAAATATCATTTTTTGTTCTAATACTATTTGTAGACCACATGCGGAGGTCTCGGTAGGGCGAGGTGGGTTGTTCGCCCTACCTTGATTTCAAGCGATTTTGTTTTACTTAGGAGTACAAGTCAAATCCATTGTTAAACATATCCTGGGAAAGAAAAACCCCGTTTTATTGGGTCATGAGCAGTACTCACCTTACTGGGCCGTATGTAAGTAGCTACCGATCGTGACCTCCAAGTTCATCACAGACGTTCAATCAAGGGCCAGTTCCTTCGTTCACTGCCTCAAAAAAAGAAAAGAAGTTCATTCGTTCACGGGTCGACACGAACTGATGATGACGAACCATCATATGCCATATGTTATAGATCAGCAAGTTATCAGTGACTCGAAAGATTTATCATGCCCACCGATAGAGTAAATGATAGTAAGTGCACAATTCTGTATATATGCACTAAGGGCATCTCCAACAGCAACCCGCAAATTTTCTCCCGCATCCGTGTCCGCGGACTGGTCCCCCTGTCCCCGGACGGACGCGGGAGGACACCATCCAACCGTAGCCGCGTACATCCGGCCTTCCTCATTTTTTTTCAAGCCCGCACGATCAAATAGCCGTATGCAAAGGGTACAGCCGTTCAAATAGCCACATGCAACACTAGTTCAAATTTTAAAAGTTCAAATATTACATCCCAACATTGTTGTCCCCTTTCACAGCCCACTGATGCTCAATTAGATCTTCCTTCAGCTGCTCGTGAGTTGGTCGATGCCGAATTTGTTGATGCATTTGAATAAACTCTTCAAATATGGCCGGATTCTGGTCCGGAAGTTGGATAGGATCACCCATGTTCTCAAATTCCAGAGTTGCGGTAGCATCGTCACCCTCATGCTCGATGATTATGCTGTGCATGATCACACAACATGTCATCACCTCCCACAAGGTCTCCGGATCCCATTATTTTGCAGGTCCATGATATTGCCCTTGTAAAGCCTTCGGGCAGTTCTTCCATTTCCAATGCATGCAGTCAAGAGATCCAGGTAGACCTGGCCACCCTCTTGCTTCTGAGATTGCCAAGAGCCTCTCGGTGTCTGCCACAGGTGGTTCTCTCAAGTACTGAGGTCCGACCACCTCGACCATGACAGTTGCAAACCTGACCATGTCATATCCGCATGCCTTCTCAGACAACCGTAGGTACTCGTCCCATGAATCAGCGCCCGTGCCATATGAAAGCATCCAAAGTGCGGCCGTGCACTCTGGTAACCATAGAAGCCAATCGTTCCCACAACGTCCTTCTTCAGGATGAATTAGTCATCGTAGGACCGGATGCCATGGTACAAATGATCGAAGACAGTCTTGCGCATCCGAAGACGCCGACGAAAATGGTCAGCGAATGGTGCATCGGGGGCAAAGTAGTCGGCCATCAGTGTCAAATGCCCGTGCATGGTGAGAATAGCAGTAGAGGATGGTACCTAGTGGGGCGGTCGGAGGACAGGGGTTGAACGGAGACGGAGGAGAAGCGGCGGGGAGCCCTGCTGGAGCGTCGGAGGTGACGGAAATGCAGAGTGTCGGCAGGGGTGTGGCGTGGTGGCGGTGGTGGTGGTGCGGCGGCGAAGGCAAAAGAGAAAGAATGAAGGAGAGAAAATGAGGAGGATGGAGTCGCGGGGTCCGGGAAGGGTTTTCGGTGGGCCGGGAGTCGGATTCGTACATTTCACGTGTCCGGACTCCCGCAAACCTCTCCCACTTTTGTCTCCGGTTTGCGGGAGAAATCATCTGGACTGCCCTGCAGACCGATATAGACCCGCATTGAATGGCTCCCATGGTTCGGACGGATGCGAGCGGTTTGCGGGTCCACCTTGAAGATGCCCTAACAACGGTTAGTACTGATGGATGTGCTAACAAATTTAGTATAGGTTATGGAACAACGTGCAGTGTTTGTACGTTTGCAAAGTGTCCCTTTTTTGTTTGTGCATAGGATTGATCCGCCTGAAATGTTTTAGGGATTCGTATTAAAAAAATAGCGACTCTTGCCATTTTTCTTTTGTGGGAATACCTCCTGACATTATTAATTGGTTACATTTCAGCGTGCATATGTAAATCTTTTACACGGAAAAACTATCTGTGTGCATTTTAGTTTGTATCGGCTACTTTGGTTTTGCATCATTGTTATTATGCTTTAGAGTCCGCCGCACCTCAAAAAAAATTCGTTCTCCACCGTTGGTGAGACCCATGTCGGCAAAGTAGACGACTTCAAAAGGAAATATAGTACCACACCAGCAGAATTAACATGTACTAACGACAAATGCATCATATTCATATAGCACACGAAAGCCAAGTTCATGCAACACTTTTCTGTATGTCACAACTATAGTCATCAAAGTGACCATGTGTGGCAAGTTCAAGCACAATGGTGCATTTACCTCTTTTTCTTCCATTTTTATATTAGTTTGTGCCTTGTAATGTCCAGGGTTTGACAATCTAAAAATATATATCCCGAAAAATGTACCCATATGTCAGGACCGGTTTTCCAATAAAACATTTATTGAAAAATCGCCCCTTTCGTCAGACCAGTATAGAAAAAATCTTACTGGTAGACAAATCCTTGATACAGAAATCCAGAAGTACTAAATATTATACAGGGTTGAGCTGAGGCTGCTCAACAATTTATTACAAGCACGCCAATATTACACATAAAGGCGGATATGACACAAAGGGTATGGTGGCATAACTACTGACTCGCAATAAAAGTGGTGATGGATATGTCACAGTGAAGCGGGTGACATGACTCCAAAATCTTACAACTCATCAAGCGCCGGAGTGAGGCTCGATGATTTTATTAAGGTAGCGGAAGCGTATATAATACAGGTGACCAACTCCAGGATCGCAAGGGACTGACTGGGACTCCTCTAGGCGTCGGACTTGCTATCGTACTCTTCATCCATAAGATCGCCTTCGTCAACATCTGGCCAAATCAACAAGCCAGGTGAGTACTTTGAATGTACTCGCAAGACAGTTTGGACATAAGATATAACAAATGCAAACATGATGCACATGAGCAGATTAGTAATGCACACTCAGGTAATAAATTTGCACCGCAAGATAAATAAAAAGGAAGTCAGGCGGTAGTCCTCCCGAAATCCCAATAAAATAGCTGAAGACCGATCGGGTGTCTGAAGCGACGCCTCGAAAGGTAAAATAAATTAACATGCTGCAGTCGGGCGTCAGGGCGACACCACATAAAGGGCTTATACTGAAAAGTAAATGACAGTACGTACCACAGTCGGACGTCTAAGCGACATCTCAAAAAGGGCTTATAATGAAAGTAAATAACAAGGATGCCACAGTCGGACGTCTGAGCGACATCTCATAAAGGGCTTATATCAAAAGTAAATAACAAGAATGCCACAGTCGGACGTCTGAGCGACATCACATAAAGGGCTTATATCCAAAAGTAAATAACAAGAATGCCACAGTCGGACGTCTGAGCGACATCACATAAAGGGCTTATATCCAAAAGTAAATAACAAGAATGCCACAGTCGGACGTCTGAGCGACATCACATAAAGGGCTTATATTTCGTCATTCGAATTCGAGTAGCCCATGAAAGTAGCACCATCCCAAGGAATACTCGGTACATAATAATAAACCGGTTAGTCCATCCACAGGAATAACATTCAGCCGGGTTTACCACGGTCAGTTAACATGCTTGCTCTCCGGAGACTGTCACTGAAACTGACACTGAGACTGACACTGATCTGTTAATCAACGTCCTTGACCATGGACATGGTTACTCGAATGGATTTGACTCTGCAGAGTTTGTACTCTTTACCCACAGCCAACGGATTTCAGTAGTCACAAAGGACTAGTTCCGTTTACGGTATTTTAGAAGAAACACATCTAACCAGTACACACCCATTTCACATCCCGCTGCCAGGAATCACCCTAGACAATGTTCAAGAAAAACTCTAAGACGGGGAGGCCAACACCTCGAATAGCATGAGATCAAATTTATATCGCGCGCTCTAAGGGGTGCCCCCCTCTCGGTCCCAACCGGAAACACCCATGCCCCCTGACCGGATGACGGGCTTTAATCCAGGGCCATGGAACCCTCATTCCGGACCCTCTATTTGGTGTGTACCTGGAAAGAGGCTTGCAACTTACTAAACCGCATTCTTAGCAGAAAACATGTGGTAGCACGTTAGCAGAAAACATGTGGTAGCACGAAAAGGGGACGAACGGGAACAAGACTCGATCCACGTCAACACTGGAGTTAAACAGTTGATATAGAACTGGCATGCTTCAACAATACCAGCTTGCAACCTATCATGCCACCACATGATCAGGTTGTCTCACCATCTTATGAACACATCAAGTTTCGAAGCTCACTTGCAGCTTGCTTTGCATGGAATATAACATTCAACAAATGCTTATATAAACATGCCATGAGAAAACCACTCAAGAAAACATGAAAAACACTCATCATATCAAAGATTCAAACATGCTTGCGTGGTTCGGAGTAGTCGGAGTCTAGCTCGGCAAAGTTGGCGGCACCGTCACCTCCTTCGGTATCTACGTTATAAAGAAAAATTGGATACTAACGTAAATACCGTGCGTGCATAAAAAATGTTCCAAATATTTTTCAAATAATTATGATAAAAAACTAGATAGAAAAATAAAGATAACAGAAAAAGAATCAACTCAAAATCATCTTTTGTTTAAAAGTTATTAAGGTTTTAGTCCAGGGACTAATCTGTTATAAATAGAAAATTATCCAGGGGCTATTTTGAATAAACAGAAAATGCTTCAGATCGAAATACGCCAAACCGAATGGAAAAATGTACTTTGCCCGAAGGCGTCTTCAGAAAACGGTTTGAAAGAAAACAGAGGAGAGGCTGACGAGGGGGTCCCGTATGTCAGGTTTGAAAATCCCACCGGCGGCAGAGGCGAACGATGATCGCCGGCGGCGATCGATGGCGAACCAGAGGAGGGCAAGGGTATGGTTGCACTCACGGGTCAGTTCCGCGTCGGTGGGTGGTGGAAGTAGGCGTCGGGGAGCACCACGTCGATGGCGGCTTCCACTCCGGCGGACGGCGGTTCGGGCGAGCACGGATTCGTCGAAGGAGAGCTGCCAACACCGAATTGAAGCTCGGGTTAGAAGAGGTGGTGGACTAGGAGGTTGCTGGCAAAGTTTGGGAAGCGGGGGCGCACTCACCAGAGAGGATTTTGCCGGAGCCCGAAGCGGATCGGGGCGGCCGGAGCTGGGGAAGAAGACCCTCCCGAAGCCCTCTGATGAGTGAGGCGTGGTTCTGAGGAGAGGTGGAGAGGTGCTGGGTCGATGGGTGGCTCGGGGCCTCTATTTATAGCCGGCCCGAGGCGGTTGCCGAAAGCGGGATTACTCCGGCGAGCAATTATGGTGAGGCAGAGGTTGGACGGGGGTTTTAGGCGACTGGGCAGCAGCGGATTGGTTCACCAGTTCCATATTTGCGCTAAGCTCGATCAGAGATGGATCATCATCGTGGCTTCGACGGAATTTGCTTCATGGGCACGTTGGCGGCAGATGGCACGCTCTGAGCCTCCCAGCGCGCGGCGACGAGCAGCAGTATGCGCAGGGGGAAGGAGACAGACACGCGGAGTCCTCACGACGCTTGGGCGGTGCCGGACGACGCAGCTTTGCATCGATGGCCTCTGACGGCCGTGTCAGCCGATGCTGGCGCCGCTGCCATGACCGTGGTGCGCAAGCCAGCGCACCACCGACACTCAAGACCGGCCAAATGCCCGTGCGGCGAGGTGGATAAGAAGGAGGAGCGGTGAGCAACGAGCCAACGCGAGCACTGGCGAGATTGACGCTGCCGACTGACGAAAACGACACTGTCACCTGAATTTTCTGAATTTTGACAGGAACAGTGCACGCCAGCTGTTCGACGAAATGTTTGACGCACGTGGAAAATTTTTCTTGAGCTGAAACTTGGAGGGGTGGTCTCTTGATGCATCCAGAGACTACCTAAATTTTCTCAGAATTATTGGAAAAGGAAAAGAATGAATTTCACCAAAAATGGCAAATCTGGTCCAAACTTGCAGCAAGCAAATTTTGAAAAATTTGAACTATGGACCAGCAGCTCTTGATGGATCTAGGTTGAGGGTACTAAGGAGTAGCTAGGGTAATTTATTTGGAACCAAAGCTCAAAGCAATCTGATACTCCTTTGTAAACTTGAGGGGTCCAAAATAAATTACAGAAAAAGGTTTGAGGATAAAATCAATAGAAATAAAATCTAAAAGAGGTTGAAACTTGCTGGAATTGGATGCTTGGCTTGACCCAAAGTAGGGAGGAGGGTTTGAGAAGAAAATTTTGAAATGCCAGTCATGGTAAGAGGTTTGAATAGGGCATTCTTGAATGAGAAGGAATAAACCCCATTTCAAATAAATTCTTTTAGTGAGGAAAAGGACAAAACATCCAGAGAGTCTTTGTGTTGAACCAACCCATGTTGAAAAACTCTCAAGACCAGGATTCAAGAAAGGATCTCCACAAAAATTTGTCATTAAAAGTTTTGAGAAGGAGAATCTTTTAGAAAAATTTAAATAACCTCCTTCCAATCAAATAAAGAATTTGGTAAAAATCAAAACCAAAATTTTTGGAGTGTTACACCATAGGTCACCCTGTCAGTAACACTATTCTCAACATGAGGAACATTTACACCAATAGTGACAATGCTAGAGTGTTGATAATATCATAGTACCTCACACTCACTCTTCATTATTTATTACATGATACATCATTAAAAAGTTCTTAGAAGGCAAATCACCAACTATGATGCATGTAACCACTATTGAAGACACCTTAAGCTCCTTTCTAGAAGTCTCTTTGGGATTTTTATCACAACCCGTCAACTGCTGGACGAGGATGATGTTCTTTGCAGTCGACGAGACATCCACCATTTTGGGCTTGCCCAAGTCCTTGTTCTTCTTCGCCTTAGGGATTTTGCCCCACTTCTTCTTCTGACTCAAATTGATCAACACGCACGATTCGTCCTTCTAGTGGATGAAGAGCTTGATCACCTCCTCCGAGGCATGGCCAATCCCGGTCCACGCTTCCAGCGCACCGTCTACGACTAGCATGAGACACTAATGGCTGCAAGGGCTTCATGTACCTTGTCCTCACCGGTGGAGCCAACTCAGGTTGTCTGGGGGCAGAAGGGAAATTAAGGAAGTTTCAGGAGCAAATGACTCACTTTCCTTCATTTGAGCCACTAAAAAAATATTGTCTTCAATAATTCCTTCAAGGTTAGGTTGGGTTGGGGGGGGGGGGGTGCCCCCTCCCTAACTAGCATATAGCGCCATTATGGCGATGGATCTGCATGTCTCCTGACATCTTATCGTCGGTGAGAACGTCAAAGTTATCCTTCAAGCTTGAACCAAGAATGATGTTGTTGGGAAACGTAGCATGCAATTTCAAAAAAATTCCTACGCTCACGCAAAATCTATCTAGGAGATGCATAGCAACGAGAGGAGGAGAGTGTGTCCACGTACCCTCGTAGACCGAAAGCGGAAGCGCTAGGTTAACGCGGTTGATGTAGTCGAACATCTTCATGATCCGACCGATCAAGTACCGAACGTACGACACCTCCGAGTTCAGCACACATTCAGCTCGATGACGTCCCTCGAACTCTTGATCCAGCAGAGGGTTGAGGGAGAGTTTCATCAGCACGACGGCGTGGTGACAGTGATGGTGATGTGATCCGCGCAGGGCTTCGCCTAAGCACTACGACGCTATGACCGAAGGAGTAAACTGTGGAGGGGGGGCACCGCACACGGCTAAGAGAACAATTGATGTGCTTTGGGGTGCCCCCCTGCCCCCGTATATAAAGGAGGAGAGGGAGGAGGCCAGCCAAGGGAGGCGCGCCATGGGGGGGGAGTCCTACTAGGACTCCAAACCTAGTAGGATTCGGCCCCCCCTTTTTTTCCTTCTCATGGAGGTGGAAAGAGGGAAGGAGAGGGAGAGGGAGAGGGAAAGGGGGGCCGCGCTCCCTCCCCTAGTCCAATTCGGACTGCCCATGGGGGGGGGGGCGCCACCCCTTGTGGGCTGCCCTCTCTCTCCCCTATGGCCCATGTTGGCCCATTACTTTCCCCGGGGGGTTCCGGTAACCTCCCAGTACTCCGAAAAATACCCGAAATGATCCGGAACCATTCCGGTGTTCGAATACTATCGTCCAATATATCAATCTTTACCTATCGACCATTTCGAGACTCCTCGTCATGTCCGTGATCTCATCTGGGACTCCGAACAATCTTCGGTCACCAAAACACATAACTCATAATACAGATCGTCATCGAACGTTAAGCGTGCGGACCCTACGGGTTCGAGAACTATGTAGACATGACCGAGACACATCTCCGGTCAATAACCAATAGCGGAACCTGGATGCTCATATTGGTTCCTACATATTCTACGAAGATCTTTATCGGTCAAACCGCAATGACAACATACGTCATTCCCTTTGTCATCGGTATGTTACTTGCCCGAGATTCGATCGTCGGTATCTTCATACCTAGTTCAATCTCGTTACCGGCAAGTCTCTTTACTCGTTCCGTAATGCATCATCCCGTAACTAACTCATTAGTCACATTGCTTGCAAGGCTTATCACGATGTGCATTACCGAGAGGGCCCAGAGATACCTCTCCGATACTCGGAGTGACAAATCCTAATCTCGATCTATGCCAACCCAACAAACACCTTCGGAGACACCTGTAGAGCATCTTTATAATCACCCAGTTACGTTGTGACGTTTGATAGCACACAAGGTGTTCCTCTGGTATTCGGGAGTTGCATAATCTCATAGTCAAAGGAATATGTATAAGTCATGAAGAAAGCAATAGCAATAAAACTTAACGATCATAATGCTAAGCTAATGGATGGGTCTTGTCCATCACATTATTCTCCTAATGATGTGATCCTGTTCATCAAATGACAACTCATGTCTATGGTTAGGAAACTTAACCATCTTTGATTAACGAGCTAGTCTAGTAGAGGCTTACTAGGGACACTGTGTTTTGTCTATGTATCCACACATGTATCAAGTTTCCGGTTAATACAATTCTAGCATGAATAATAAACATTTATCATGATATAAGGAAATATAAATAACAACTTTATTATTGCCTCTAGGGCATATTTCCTTCAGTCTCCCACTTGCACTAGAGTCAATAATCTAGATTACATAGTAATGATTCTAACACCCATGGAGTCTTGGTGCTGATCATGTTTTGCTCGAGGAAGAGGCTTAGTCAACGGGTCTGCTACATTCAGATCCGTATGTATTTTGCAAATCTCTATGTCTCCCTCCTTGACTTGATCACAGATGGAGTTGAAGCGTCTCTTGATGTGTTTGGTTCTCTTATGAAATCTGGATTCCTTCGCCAAGGCAATTGCTCCAGTATTGTCACAAAAGATTTTCATTGGACCCGATGCACTAGGTATTACACCTAGATCGGATATGAACTCCTTCATCCAGACTCCTTCATTTGCTGCTTCCGAAGCAACTATGTACTCCGCTTCACACGTAGATCCCGCCTTGACGCTTTGCTTGGAACTGCACCAACTGACAGCTCCACCATTCAATATAAATACGTATCCAGTTTGTGACTTAGAGTCATCCGGATCAGTGTCAAAGCTAGCATCAACGTAACCATTTACGATGAGCTCTTTGTCACCTCCATAAACGAGAAACATATCCTTAGTCCTTTTCATGCATTTCAGGATGTTCTTGACCACTGTCCAGTGATCCACTCCTGGATTACTTTGGTACCTCCCTGCCAAACTTATGGCAAGGCACACATCAGGTCTGGTACACAACATAGCATACATGATAGAACCTATGGCTGAGGCATAGGGAATGACTTTCATTTTCTCTCTATCTTCTGCAGTGGTCGGGCATTGAGTCTTACTCAACTTCACACCTTGCAACACAGGCAAGAACCCTTTCTTTGACTGATCCATTTTGAACTTCTTCAAAACTTTATCAAGGTATGTGCTTTGTGAAAGTCCTATTAAGCGTCTCGATCTATCCCTATAGATCTTGATGCCCAATATATAAGCAGCTTCACCGAGGTCTTTCATTGAAAAATTCTTATTCAAGTATCCTTTTATGCTATCCAGAAATTCTATATCATTTCCAATCAACAATATGTCATCCACATATAATATTAGAAATGCTACAGAGCTCTCACTCACTTTCTTGTAAATACAGGCTTCTCCAAAAGTCTGTATAAAACCATATGCTTTGATCACACTATCAAAGCTTATATTCCAACTCCGAGAGGCTTGCACCAGTCCTTAAATGGATCGCTGGAGCTTGCACACTTTGTTAGCACCTTTAGGATCGACAAAACCTTCTGGTTGCATCATATACAACTCTTCTTTAAGAAATCCATTAAGGAATGCAGTTTTGACGTCCATTTGCCAGATTTCATAATCATAAAATGCGGCAATTGCTAACATGATTCGGACAGACTTAAGCATTGCTATGGGTGAGAAGGTCTCATCGTAGTCAACTCCTTGAACTTGTCGAAAACCTTTTGCAACAAGTCGAGCTTTGTAGATAGTAACATTACCGTCAGCGTCAGTCTTCTTCTTGAAGACCCATTTATTCTCTATGGCTTGCCGATCATCGGGCAAATCAACCAAAGCCCACGCTTTGTTCTCATACATGGATCCCATCTCAGATTTCATGGCCTCAAGCCATTTTGCGGAATCTGGGCTCATCATTGCTTCCTCATAGTTCGTAGGTTCATCATGGTCTAGTAACATGACTTCCAGAACAGGATTACCGTACCACTCTGGTGCGGAACGTACTCTGGTTGACCTATGAGGTTCGGTAGTAACTTGATCTGAAGTTTCATGATCATCATCATTAGCTTCCTCACTAATTTGTGTAGGCATCACGGGAACTGTTTTCTGTGATGAGCTATTCTCTAATTCGAGAGAAGGTACAATTACCTCATCAAGTTCTACTTTCCTCCCACTCACTTCTTTCGAGAGAAACTCCTTCTCTAGAAAGGATCCATTCTTAGCAACAAAGATCTTGCCTTCAGATCTGTGATAGAAGGTGTACCCAACAGTTTCTTTTGGGTATCCTATGAAGACGCACTTCTCCGATTTGGGTTCGAGCTTATTAGGTTAAAGCTTTTTCACATAAGCATCGCAACCCCAAACTTTAAGAAACGACAGCTTAGGTTTCTTGCCAAACCACAGTTCATACGGTGTCGTCTGAACGGATTTAGATGGTGCCCTATTTAACGTGAATGCAGCTGTCTCTAATGCATAACCCCAAAACGATAGTGGTAAATCGGTAAGAGACATCATAGATCGCACCTTATCTAATAAAGTACGGTTACGATGTTCGGACACACCATTACGCTGTGGTGTTCCAGGTGGCATGAGTTGCGAAACTATTCCACATTGTTTTAAATGAAGACCAAACTCGTAACTCAAATATTCGCCTCCACGATCAGATCGTAGAAACTTTATTTTCTTGTTACGATTATTTTCCACTTCACTCTGAAATTCTTTGAACTTTCCAAATATTTCAGACTTATGTTTCATTAAGTAGATATACCCATATATGCTCAAATCATCTGTGAAGGTCAGAAAATAACGATACCCGCCGCGAGCTTCAACACTCATCGGAGTGCATACATCAGTATGTATTATTTCCAATAAGTCAGTAGCTCGCTCGATTGTTCCGGAGAACGGAGTCTTAGTCATCTTGCCCATGAGGCATGGTTCGCAAGCATCAAGTGATTCCAAAAGTCCATCTGCATGGAGTTTCTTCATGCGCTTTACACCAATATGACCTAAACGGCAGTGCCACAAATATGTTGCACTATCATTATCAACTTTGCATCTTTTGGCATCAATATTACGAATATGTGTATCACCACGATCGAGATTCAACAAAAATAGACCACTCTTCAAGGGTGCATGACCATAAAAGATATTACTCATATAAATAAAACAACCATTATTCTCTGATTTAAATGAATAACCGTCTCGCATCAAACAAGATCCAGATATAATGTTCATGCTCAACGCTGGCACCAAATAACAATTATTCAGGTCTAAAACTAACCCCGAAGGTAGATGTAGAGGTAGTGTGCCGACGGCGATCACATCGACCTTGGAACCATTCCTGACGCGCATCGTCACCTCGTCCTTAGCCAATCTTCGTTTAATCCGTAGCCCCTGTTTCGAGTTGCAAATATGAGCAACATAACCAGTATCAAATACCCAGGTGCTACTACGAGCATTAGTAAGGTACACATCAATAACATGTATATCAAATATACCTTTGTTCACTTTGCCATCCTTCTTATCCGCCAAATACTTGGGGCAGTTCCGCTTCCAGTGTCCAGTCCCTTTGCAGTAGAAGCACTCAGTTTCAGGCTTAGGTCCAGACTTGGGCTTCTTCCCGGGAGTGGCAACTTGCTTGCCAGTCTTCTTGATGTTCCCCTTCTTTCCATTTCCCTTTTTCTTGAAACTAATGGTCTTGTTAACCATCAACACTTGATGCTCCTTCTTGATTTCTACCTCCGCTGCTTTGAGCATAGCGAAGAGCTCGGGAATAGTCTTCTCCATCCCTTGCATATTATAGTTCATCACGAAGCCTTTATAGCTTGGTGGCAGTGATTGAAGAACTCTGTCAATAACACTATCATCCGGAAGATTAACTCCCAGCTGAGTCAAGTGGTTATGGTACCCAGACATTCTGAGTATGTGTTCACTGACAGAACTGTTCTCCTCCATCTTGCAGCTATAGAACTTGTTGGAGACTTCATATCTCTCAACTCGGGCATTTGCTTGAAATATTAACTTCAATTCCTGGAACATCTCATATGGTCCATGACGTTCAAAACTTCTTTGAAGTCCCGATTCTAAGCCGTAAAGCATGGCACACTGAACTATCGAGTAGTCATCAGATCGAGCTTGCCAGACATTCATAACGTCAGCATCTGCTCCTACAGCAGGCCTTTCACCCAGCGGTGCATCAAGGACATAATTCTTCTGTGCAGCAATGAGGATAATCCTCAAGTTACAGACCCAGTTCGTGTAGTTGCTACCATCATCTTTCAACTTAGCTTTCTCTAGGAACGCATTAAAATTCAAAGGAACGGTAGCACGGGCCATTGATCTACAACATAGATATGCAAAAACTATCAGGACTAAGTTCATGATAAATTAAGTTCAATTAATCATATTACTTAAGAACTCCCACTTAGATAGACATCCCTCGAGTCATCTAAATGATCACGTGATCCATATCAACTAAACCATGTCCGATCATCACGTGAGATGGAGTAGTTTTCAATGGTGAACATCTCTATGTTGATCATATCTACTATATGATTCATGTTCGACCTTTCGGTCTCCAATGTTCCGAGGCCATGTCTGTACATGCTAGGCTCGTCAAGTTTAACCCGAGTATTCCGCGCGTGCAAAACTGTCTTGCACCCGTTGTATGTGAACGTAGAGCTTATCACACCCGATCATCACATGGTGTCTCGGCACGACGAACTATCGCAACGGTGCATACTCAGGGAGAACACTTATACCTTGAAATTTTAGTGAGGGATCTTATAATGCTACCGCCGTACTAAGCAAAATAAGATGCATAAAAGATAAACATCACATGCAATCAAAATATGTGACATGATATGGCTATTATCATCTTGTGCCTTTGATCTCCATCTCCAAAGCACCGTCATGATCTCCATCATCACCACCTTGACACCTTGATCTCCATCGTAGTGTCGTTGTCGTCTCGCCAACTATTGCTTCTACAACTATCGCTAACGCATAGTGATAAAGTAAAGCAATTACATGGCGATTGCATTTCATACAATAAAGTGACAACCATAAGGCTCCTGCCAGTTGCCGATAACTTTTACAAAACATGATCATCTCATACAATAGCGTATATCACATCATGTCTTGACCATATCACATCACAACATGCCCTGCAAAAACAAGTTAGACGTCCTCTACTTTGTTGTTGCAAGTTTTACGTGGCTGCTACGGGCTTCTAGTAAGAACCGTTCTTACCTACGCATCAAAACCACAACTATGTTTCGTCAAGTTTGCTATTTTAACCTTCAACAAGGACCGACCGTAGTCAAATTCGATTCAACTAAAGTTGGGGAAACAGACACCCGCCAACCACCTTTATGCAAAACAAGTTGCATGTCTGTCGGTGGAACCGGTCTCATGAACGTGGTCATGTAAGGTTGGTCCGGGCCGCTTCATCCAACAATACCGCCGAATCAAAATAAGACGTTGGTGGTAAGCAGTATGACTATCATCGCTCACAACTCTGTGTTCTACTCGTGCAAAACATCTATGCATAGACCTGGCTCGGATGCCACTGTTGGGAAACGTAGCATGCAATTTCAAAAATTTTCCTACGCTCAAGCAAGATCTATCTAGGAGATGCATAGCAACGAGAGGGGGAGAGTGTGTCCACGTACCCTCGTAGACCGAAAGCGGAAGCATTAGGTTAACGCGGTTGATGTAGTCGAACGTCTTCACGATCCGACCGATCAAGTACCGAACGTACGGCACCTCCAAGTTCAGCGCACGTTCAGCTCGATGACGTCCCTCGAACTCTTGATCCAGCAGAGGGTCGAGGGAGAGTTTCGTCAGCATGACGGTGTGGTGACAGTGATGGTGATGTGATCCGCGCAGGGCTTCGCCTAAGCACTACGACGCTATGACCGGAGGAGTAAACTGTGGAGGGGGGCACCGCACACGGCTAAGAGAACAATTGATGTGCGTTGGGGTGCCCCCCTGCCCCTGTATATAAAGGAGGAGAGGGAGGAGGCCGGCCAAGGGAGGCGTGTGTAACATCCCCAGCATCACCCTACAGTGATCACCTCCTGATAATGCCTGATCATCATGATTAACAGAACTTAATCATTATTAGTATCGTATCTCTTTTCAAATTCCAATTCAAAAGGATTTCCAAACTCAAAGTGAAAATAAAAGTTGTTCAAAACCAGGAACTAAAATGTTCTTAATGTTGCAAATATTTCAGAAGCAATTATAAAATATAATCAATATTGATTGAGTTAGTTAGTAGACTCTAACATCAATAAACAACACCTAAACAGCGCCTTTTTAATCCTTTTCTTTTATTAAGAATTCATATGAACTCATATTTTGCCCAAACCAATTTCTGGTAGCTGAGAATATTGCATAGCTAATTTTAGGACAAATGCCACATTTTATAAAAGTCAAATACCTGTCAAAAGAATTTGAAGCAGAGTGTGCAAAAAGAAAGCAGGAATAGGAATTGGATAAAGGCCGAAGACTACTGTGCACTAAGGCCTACCGCTACAGAACCAGCCCAGCCCACTAAGCCACCGTCATCGTCTTCGTCGCGCTGTCGGCACGCGCGCGCCCGCGCGCGCCCTCGCCGGTTGGATCCTCGACACGACGACGCTACAGCGCCGCCGAGGGGATAAGAGGGAACCCCTCTGCCCCGTCGTCACCCTTATCCACTCCTCCCTCACTCTCTGTCGCTCTCCTCCTCGTTCCTCACTGCAACCGAACCCCATCGTGGCCGTTCGCCGTCGCAGACATGGCCACCGAGCCTCCCTCGCCGCTTCTCGGAGTCCACTCGCGCCGCCGTCGACTGCAACTTCTTCTCTGACCTCGAGCACGAGCCCGAGGCCACTGCATCGCCGGATCGAGGTCGTCGTCTACCTCGGGACACCGTAGCTCGCCGGAGTCGATCCACCGTCCCCTACTGCTACTAAGCATCCAACGGGCCCCCATGTGCCTCCTAGGTGAGCATGCGCGTCCTTCCCCTCTCTGCCTCGCTCGATTCCATCCCCGTAGCTATAGTGGCCGTCGTGCCCGAAGTATCTCGCCGCCGGCCATGGCACAGCTGTGGCCACAGCACGCCAAGCTCGCAGCCGAGCTCCGCCCCGAGTTCCTGGGGCTCCCAGGAACCCAACGCGCCGACATAATCGTCTATTCGTGCTCCCTAGTGCCGATCCCGAGCGCGACCAAACTCCGGCGCCGCCCGCGAGCTCGCCGCCGACGAACACGACCGCCCCAGCTCTCTAGACTAGCACCGTTCGATGCGGCTCGCGTCGCTCATTTGAACTAGCGTTTCCCCGCGCCAAATGGTGGCCGGGAGGCGATTTCTGTGCCACTCCGTCGTGTCAGTGGTCGCCGGAACCTCGCCGCCGGCGCGCCACCGCGGAAACGCCGGCTGGGCCCACTTGCCAGGTGGTTTAGCCACTAATCTAGCCCCTAAACACTCACTGACATGTGGGGCCCGTGTTCTGTAGCGATTAGTGTTAGGGCTAATTAACTAGACTACTAACTCTCACTGACATTTGGGCCCCACCCCGCTGATTAGCTAATTAGGTTAATTTAAAACCCTGTTAGAACTAACAGAGACTGACCACTGGGTCCCACTGGACCCAGTTTACTCAGTCAACCTTGCTGACTGGGCACTCTGTGTCTATGACATGCGGGCCCCACCACTTATTAGATTAAATAAAATGTTTTATTAAATAAAAATAATTAGTTTAGACTAATGTCTCACTGACATATGGGGCCCACCCCGTAATTAACCCTGTTAGTTAGATTAACTCACTGTTAGTCTTAACAGAGACTGACATGTGGGTCCCACTGGTCAGCCGACCTGTTGACCTGCTGACGTCAGCATTGCATCATGCTGATGTCATAATTCCTTTTTTCTGCTAAACACATAAATTCCAAAAAATCATTTAAATCTTTGAAAATTAATAACTTTTAAACCGTAGCTCGGATCGAAAAACTTAAAACATGAAAGTTGATCAGAACGACGAGACAAATCTGATCATGTCATCTGTTTTGATGTCGGAACCCCCTACGTAGGTGAACCCGCAACATGGAGGCCGTATCTAGTAGATGAATAGTGCATAATCACCGGATAATAGATCCAACTTAAATCCTAAAGTAACTAAAAATGACTTAGACATACTTTAGGCAACCCTGCATTGCATCTTAGCATAGCATGCCTGTATTGCATCGTTTGCTGTGCATTTATTTGTTTCTTCCCCCTCTTCTCTCTCGATAGACCCCGACGTCGACGTAGCTCCCGAGACCGACGCAGCTCCGGAGGTCGACTACGCTCCTGACGATCAGGCCCTTGCCACCGAGCTTCCAGGCAAGCACCCCCATTTTGAGCATTCCGATATCGCCCACTCTCTTCTCCCCTATGCTTGCATTAGAAGTTACTGCTGCTGCTGTTGTCCTATATCTGCTGCATAGCTTGTTTATTGTAACCTGCTATTGTTACCTGCCTGCTTATCCTAAACTGTTTAGTATAGGCTGGGTAGAGACCTATCAGAGACCCCACTTTTCCTCGACTGCCCCGCTGGATGATCAGAAGACCCGAGCAACGGGATCAAAGACCAGGCCCCGGCACCGCACGACACTTCCCCTTAGTTGCTCGACACTACTGGGTTACTATCGAGTGCCGAGGGTGATACCTCGTCAGCACTTCTGATGATAACCTTGTAGGTTAGTTAATCGGTCGTGGTCAGTGAGGGTGATTCCTCCTACACCACCCCCCGTAACCGACACTGTCATGCAACTCCTCAAGAGTGGACCTCGAGGGTGATTCCTCCTTCGTTCACCTTGACGGTAACATCAGAGGGAATTCTATCGAGGGTGATTCCTCAGGGTTCCCCTTGGTGTTAGACACACGGTTACCATTGTTATCATGACTTTACACTGAAACATGATACTAAAGACGGGTCGGCCCTGATGGGTACCCGCGCGAGCTTAAGAGCGAGTGATGTGGAATCGGGTGTACCTGGAGGGTACCCGAGAGTTGAACATGAGGCGTGGCCGGGCATTCCTAGCCCTTGCCGCAAGTCCTCGAGACGGGGCAACGGGGTCACATCGATCGTGAGTCTCTGCTCGTTACCGCGCGCTCCTAATCCACTAACGGTTTGGATATTTGATCCGAGGGGCCTCTGGCCTGATAGCACTAACCATCACGTGGGCATAGTATGGGCGTTCTGCGTCGTATGCTTCAGCCGAAGCTTAATAGACGTCAGCAACTGAGCGGCACACGCTGGGTTGGAATGGTAACGCAACCGCGCTTGTATTAAGGGGTTGCTAGGTCTGCTCACCGGCGATGTACGCAACGTGCAGGAGCGTCCGGGGCGATGGCCCAAGACCCCTGGGGGCATAGGTTAGTCCGACGTGCTGACCTCTCTGTTAAGGATTTGGTCGGGTTGCGGCGTGTTGCTTAGCCAAGGCTGGGCATGACCCAGAAAAGTGTGTCCGGCCGGAGTTAAGCGAGCGTGGTGGGTAAGTTGGTGCACCCCTGCAGGGAAGTACTAATCTATCGATAGCCTGTCCTACGGTAACAGACACTCGGAGTTGTATCCCGATCGGTACAACTAGAACTGATGACTTGAGATGATAACTGGATAGTATGGCTCTGGGATTACTTTCTCGCAGGGAGTCGAGGAAGAATCTCTGGGCGAGGTTGATGATACTACAATTACTTTACATTATGTTAATCTGTACTCTTCTAATGCTGCAAGACCGATGGAGATGATTGAAGATGCTAGTCTTCGATAGGACTAGGCTCTTTCCTCTATTCTGGCATTTCTGCAGCCCAGTCCACATATACAGCCCTCCTTTGAAAATGTTGCATATGTAGTGTAGATCCTTGCTTGCTGAGTACTTCGGATGAGTACTCACGTTTGCTTTACTTTCTTTTTCCCCCATATCCAATTGTCGCAACCAGACGACGGATCCCCGGAGCCAGCTGCCCCCGTCGACGACTACGGCTACTACTACTACCCTCCCGGCGAGTGCTACTACGAGGAGCCGACTGACGACCAGGAGTAGGTTCGGAGGGTCCTAGGCAGGAGGCCTACGCCTTTCGATCGTATTATTTTCTTTTGCCCCTCCTTTCTAAAGGCCTATTTGTTTCTCTGTAATATCTGTACCGAGATATCTGATGCTTCCGCTGAGCCTTGTTTGTCATCAAGCTTATGTATTCGTGCCCTCGAGGCCCTGGTTTGTAATATAAAGCTTGTATGACTTTATTTATGTTTTAGAGTTGTGTTGTGATATCTTCACATGAGTCCTTAGGCTTGATCGTGTGCATTTGCGTGTATGGTTAGTGCATGATTAAGCCGGGGTCGTCACAGGTTGGTATCAGAGCCGACTGCCTGTAGGAACCCCCTTTCCAACTCCTTGGCCGAAGTTGAGTCTAGTGGTCCAAAGTTATTTTACTAACTTGGCTGTGTGGCTTACGGGCCCACGTCGCCAACTGGGTGGTATTAGGATCTTTTATTCCTCGTCTTTACTCTGGGACTCTGATCTCTCTTCTATTCGGGTTAAATGATTTTGCTAACTCTGGCATTAGGTTCTCGTAACCACTTCCTCCCGGAGAGCCCTTTCACTACAGATGACCGTCTGCTTCATCAGAAGATTCTGAAGATACTCCTCAACGTTAACCGAGACCCTGTCCCACTGCTTTGCAGTTCCTGACCACCGATAAACTACGATGGATAACTACTTACACTCGTCGTTCATAGATTCATTTCAGTTACTCCCGGGTTTCATCGGACCTATCGAAATACTATCCGACATTTTGAGAATTCTCTGAACCTACTGCTTTGCAGTTCCTTTCGCCTGAACACACCTATGAATAAATCCTCATACTTACATGGGGTCCGTTCATCCCCAGTTGTTCAAGTGCTTTCCGGAACACATTGAATTGCTATTTAATCTCCCGATAATCCTATGCAGCCTATTGCTCTTGAAATTCCTGCCTGCTTGTCTTATGGTTAATTCCATATGCCTAGTAATCCCCGTCAACATCCTTTGCCAATTACCATTTTGAATCCCCTGAACCAATATGTTGCGAATGTTCGCCATCATCAGTCGATTCCTAGAATTCGTCCTTCTGGCTCATTCACCATTCCAGACATGAGCTGGTTCTCGGCCAATCGAGCATTGGTTGATTGTTCAACTAAGCCTGTTCAATTTACTTGTCCTTTTGCCCAGGTAATCTACCTGCCCCTCCTCACTAAGGAGGTCGTGATTCCTCTGAATATTATACTTGAGTTATTCAAGTATTTCTTTAATCCGATGTGCTTGCCTCCCGTCCTTTCCCGAAGGACTCTCAGATGGAACCAGTTGTTAAAACCTTACCCTGATAGTTCTCACGGATCATTTGATTCCTTTTGGGGACAATTATCCGACCGATGCTTTTCTATTCTGAGAACCTTATCGATTCCTCCCCCGTTGACATTACCTTGGCACTGAAGCATTCTCTACTTCTTGCCGTCTGTTTATCCGCCCTGCTTGCATGGCACGGAGAGACAGTGCATTCCTTCTCCATATTGACTTGGGACTGACTACTGACCAGGACATGTCCCGTAACCATGGGTGGAGATCTCTGCAAGACAGAACACTAAAGATCTGTTCAACCTACTCATATTTGGACAGAGCTTTTGCTTCTTATCCTTCGTTTCTTAACCATAACTCCTTTGTACTTAAACGTCTGATTATTCTGATGTTTCTATAATCTGATGCCATTACATTCTTTCTTCTTCTGTTTGAGTACCGATACTCACATCGGATCCTTTGCCGACCATCTGATCTTTTGCTGGGTTGCTATTCGACAGCATCGATCATATTCAATAACCTTGCGAGTCTTTCCTCGGATACATAATTGTAACACCCCTGAGTATTAGCCACTGTGATCAATTGCTAATAATGCCAAGTCATATCATTTGCAGTGCTTAGTCATAGCGGTTAACCAAAACAATTCAAACTCTATTCTGGAAATCACCTCAAATTCAAAAGTGCAAAATAAATTTGCTCAAACACTGTTGGGAAAATGTTCCTTAAATAGCAAATATTCCAGAAGCACTCATAAAAATATAAACAATTATGATGGAGTTAGTTAAATGACTCAAACCACATGAAACAGCACCAAAACAGCATTATTTAAATCATTTATAATAATATCAAATCCAAAAGAAAACCAACTTTGCCCAAACAAGTTTTTGGTGACAAGGAATATTGCATTGTAATATTTGGGCCTAGTCCCACATTTTACAAAATAGCAAAGTGCCCTAAACAATTACCTAACATAAATAAATAAAAGAAAATAGAAAACAGAAATAGAAAAACAAAACGAGGCACTGTGCACTGGGCCTAAGTGCACAGTGCCCCCGATCCGGCCCAGCTGGCCCATCCCCTCTTTCTCTCCCCTGCGTGTCGGCCGCGCCATGGCCGCGCGCTTGCCAGCCGGGCGTCGACACAGCGACGGCCGCGACGGCCACCGACAGCCGAGGGGGATAAGGCCGAAGCCGTTCCTCCCCCTGGCCTCCTTCCCGTCACTCTCACTCTCCCTCTCTCGTTCGCCCCGCCTCTCTCACCCAGATCCGTGGCGCCCGAGCGCCGTCATCGCCGCGCTACACCACCGCCGTGGCCACCGGCCTCCCCGCGTCGCCTGAGGGTGCCTGGGAGGAGCGCCGTGGTTGACCGCATCCCCTGGAGCAACTGGAGGGAGCTAAGGAGCACGGCATCGCCCCGAACGCGCCGTCTTCTTCCTCGGATCGTCGGCGCATCTCCGACGCACGCCGTCGACTCTGCTGCTCCTAAGTTACCAAGGGTCTTCGGCGTGCCGCTCGGTGAGCTCCGTCACCTGCTCCCCCTTCTCCCTTGACCTGCCGCGCCCGTAGCTCGCCGCTCCGCATGTGGCCGAACCCACCGCCGCGCGAGCTCGTCGCCGACGTGCTTTCGGTGACCAAAAGGTCCCGGGGCCGTGTCCACCGTCTTCGCACGCGTGCGTAGGGCACGCCTACCCATTTAGTTCGAGGCATAGCGCGCTGGCTTGCAATCTCACCATCGCCCGAAGCTGCACCGCCGCGGACCTCGTCGCCGGCGTCGATTCAGGCCGAGTCCGGCTGCGCCACCACCACCAGTCGACGCGGCTCGTTTGACTCGTTCGAGCGAGCCCAGCCGCGCGCCGAACGGCGCCGTATAGTGCATTTCCGACGTTGGCCGTGCGTCGCCGCCGCGTTTTGAGGTCGCCGGCGTCGCACTGGCGTCGACGCCGATGTGGCGCAGGTGGGGCCCACCCTTGGGTCACTGACCAGTGGGTCGGGGGGTTCAGTTGACTGGGTTGACCCAGTCAACTGCTGACTGGGCAGCCCAGTGTCACTGACACGCGGGCCCCACCACCCTGTCAATTAACTAAAATGTTTTATAAATAAAAATAAACAAAAAATGCTAAGTAGCCTATGACATGTGGGGCCAGCTGCTAATTAACTCTCTGGATTAATTTTAATCCACTCTGTTAAGCCGCTGTCACTAACATGTGGGTCCCACTGACCCACATGTCAGGTTTGCCTCTGGTCAGCCGCAGTTGACCTGCTAATGTCATAGTGACATCATGCTGACATCATAATTCCTTTTTCTGTTAAATTAGATAATTCCAGAAAATCATTTAAATCTTTGAAAATTAATAACTTTTAAACCGTAGCTCAGATCGAAAAACTTAAAACATGAAAGTTGATCAGAACGACGAGACAAATCTGATCGTGTCGTTTGTTTCCATGTCGGAACCCCCTACGTAGGAGAACCCATAACTTTTCCTTCGATTCCGGTAGATGAATAGTGCATAATCACCGAATAATAAATCCAACTTAAATTCTAAGATAACTAAAATGACCTAGATGCATCTTTAGGCAACCCTGCACTGCATACTAGGTATAGCATGCCCTGTGTTGCACTTGTTGCATTATGTTTACCTGTTTCATCCCCCTCTTCTCTCTCGGTAGACCCTGACGTTAACGTAGCTCCCGAGGCAGACGCAGCTCCGGAGTACGACTACGTCCCTGACGACACCGTTGCCGACCTTGCCCTTGCCGCAGAGCAACCAGGTAAGCACCCCCATTTTGAGCATTCCGATATCGCCCACTCTCTTCTCTCTTATGCTTGCATTAGAAGTTAGTGCTGCTACTGTTGTCCTATATCTGCTGCATAGCCTGATTATTGTAACCTGCCTTGTTACCTTCTTGCTTATCCTAAACTGCTTAGAATAGGCTGGGTAGAGCCTTATCAGAGACCCACTTGTCTCGACTGCCCCACTGGATTATCAGAAGACCCGAACAACGGGATTGAAGATCAGGCCCCGACACCGCACGTCATTTCCCCCTTAGTTGCCGACACTACTGGGTTACTATCGAGTGCCGAGGGTGATACCTTGTCAGCACTTCTGATGATAACCTTGTAGGTTAGTTAATTGGTCGTGGTAAGCGAGGGTGATTCCTCCTACACCACCCCCGATTACGACATCGTCATGCAACGCTTCAAGTGTGGACCTCGAGGGTGATTCCTCATTCGTTCACCTTGATGAAAACATCAAGTGGGATTCCATCGAGGGTGATTCCTCAGGGTTCCCCTTGGTGTCAGACACACGGATACTTTGGTTACTATGACTGAACATTGAACCATGATACTAAAGACGGGTCGGCCCTGAGGGGTACCCGCGCGAGCTTAATTGCGAGTGATGTGGAATCGGGTGGACCTGGATGGTGCCCGAGGGTTGAACTCGAGGCGTGGCTGGGCATTCTTAGCCCTTGCCGCAAGTCCTCGAGACGGGGCGACGGGGTCACATCTTTCGTGAGTCTCTGCTCATTTCCGCACTACCAACACACTAACGGTTTGGATATTTGATCCGAGGGGCCTCTGGCCTGATAGCACTAACCATCACGTGGGCATAGTATGGGCGTTCTGCGTCGTATACTTCAGCCGGAGCTTAGTGGACGTCAGCGACTGAGCGGCGCGCGCCGAGTTGGATTGGTTACGCAACTGTGCTTGTATTAAGGGGTTGCTAGGTCTTCTCTCGGCCGTGTTCGCAACGTGCAGGAGTTCCCGGGGCGATGGCCCAAGACCCCTGGGGGCATAGGTTTAGTCCGGCGTGCTGACCTCTCTGTTAGGTATTCGGTCGGGTTGTGGCGTATCGTTTGGCCGAGGCCGGGCATGACCCAGAAAAGTGTGTCCGGCCGGAGTTAATCGAGCGTGGTGGGTAAGTTGGTGCACCCCTGCAGGGAAGAAAACATCTATCGATAGCCTGTCCTACGGTAACGGACACTCGGAGTTGTATCCCGATCGGTACAGCTAGAACTTGAGATGAATTGGATAGTATGGCTCTGGGATTGCTTTCTCACAGGGAGTCGAGGAAGAATCTATGGGCGAGGTTGATAACATTACTACTACTTTACATTGTGTAATCTACACTCTTCTAATGCTGCAAGACCGATGAAGATGATTGAAGATGCTAGTCTTCGATAGGACTAGGCCTTCCTCTCTATTCTGGCATTTCTGCAGCCCAGTCCACATATACAGCCTCCTTTGATAACATTGCATATGTAGTGTAGATCCATGCTTGCTGAGTACTTCGGATGAGTACTCACGTTTGCTTTACTTTCTTTTTCTCTCCATATCCATATGCCGCCGCCAGATGACGGAGCCCCTGAGATAGCTGCCCCCGTCGACGACTACGGCTACTACTACTACCCTCCCGACGAGTACTACTACGAGGAGCCGACGGACAACCAGGAGTAGGATTCGAAGGGTCCTAGGCAGGAGGCCTACGCCTTTCGATCGTAGTATTTTATTTTGCCCCACCTTTATAAAGGCTTATCTCTGTTCCTGTAATATATCTATACCCAGATATCTGATGCTTCCGCTGACACTTGTATGCCATCGAGCTATGTATTCGAGCCCTCGAGGCCCTGGCTTGTAATATAAAGCTTGTATGAATTTATTTATGTTTTAGAGTTGTGTTGTGATATCTTCAAGTGAGTCCTTAGGCTTGATCGTGTGCATTTACGTGTATGGTTAGTGCACGATTAAGCCGGGGTCGTCACAGGTTGGTATCAGAGCCAGCTACCTCTAGGAATCCTCCTATCCAATTCCTTGGCCGAAGTTGAGTCTAGAAACCGAAAACTGTTTTACTAACTTGGCTGTGTGGCTTACGGGCCCACGTCGCCAATTGGGTGGTATTAGGATCTTTTACTCCTCAATCTTTACTTTGGGACTCTGATCTCTCTTCTATTCGGGTTTGATAAATTTACTAACACCGACACTTAGGATCTCGTAAATCCCGTCGACCCGGAGAGCTGGAATTCTGTGCGGTTTCCCTGTCATTGATCTAATTAGTCTGATAATCGTTTTCCTTTCCATTGTTTTGTTTAACCTTTCCTTTTGAGATTTGTTATATTTCTCATTGTCATGTGACAACCCTGAACTCCTTTTGTTTCAGATGGATCGACTGTTCCCGCCACGTCCCACGACACAGCTTGTGCTTCGCACTTGGGCTTGTGATGACCCTGGGTTTCCAGCTGTTCTGATCGCTCTCTTGACCAGGCTGGGTTACCGCTGGTACCCTGAGTACATGGTCTACGAGGTTTATCGCGAGTTCAACCAGGAGCAGTACTATGCTGATGTTCGCATCTATGATCATCAGGATGACTCGGACACTGAGCTGTACCTTTTCCACGGTATCGGCGTGACGATTGAGATGGCAGTCCATGATGCCGCCTACTCTGCTGTCGCACGTCTCCGAGGAGAGCACAGTTCTAGCTTGGATGACTCTGAGTTCCGATACATTCCGTATGCCCCTGTTGGAGATGCTACTGGTTACTACACAGCTACCTGTGCCCCGTACGAACCTCGTCGCTACGATCAACGAGTTCTGGTTCAGTGTACTCAGGCTCTGGATCGCACTGTTCGGGCTCTGGACGTCGAGTTGTTTGCCACTCGAGTACGACTCTACGAGGCTATGATGCAGTTGCTACCAGCTGTTCGTGCAGGGATACATCCGGAGCATATCCTTTACCCGCGCAGGACCAAGATGCCACCAGGGATCGATTGGCCTGCTGTGGAAGGTCACACACCTGCACGTGGACCTCTTCTTTCAGCTCGAGACCGGGTTCTGCATCAGAGTGCACATGGAGCACAGGATCCTTCTGCGACGAATGTCTGTCATCCGCACTTGCAGCTACCCCGTTTCCGTGGTTTTCTCCGACGTTGATGTAGCCTTTGCTATGTCTTGTTGTGTACTTCCTTACCGCGTGCCTGCGCACCGCGTAGTATGTCTAGCTTTTAATTTTGCGCCGTTATGCTGCCCGAATGTAACCGACTCTGTATGGATCTGTATGACTTAATGACTGCTATTAAGCATCTGTTGTACTACTTACATTTCATCGCGTTACATCATGCATGTCGCTAAACACTCGCATTGCCTTCTGCTAAACTACCCCTGTTGATTTAGCAGGATGGCAGATAACAATCCACCACCGCCGCCACCGCCTGACTATATGGCAGGTATGATGCAACAATTCGAACTCAACCGTCAGTTTATGACTGGGATTATGAATCAGTTTCCCCGTCCCAATGTCAACCAGCAGCCACCTTCAATTACGCTACCAGAGTTTGTGCGTCTCACTCCATCGATATTCCGCAACACTGTTAATCTGCTGGATGCTGATGATTGGCTGCGTGACATCTTCTATGAGATGGAGTCAGCTGATGTTCTCCCTGTCAGCTATGTCACCTTTGCGACATACTTCCTGAAGGGTCCCACAGCGCAATGGTGGGCCACTCACCGATAGACCCTACCTTCTGGAACTGTTGTCACATGGGAGGAATTCAAGATTGCTTTTCGCGCCTGCTATATTCCTCAAGCAGTTATAGCACGCAAGAAGGCTGAGTTCCGCAACCTTGTTCAAGGCAACAAGACCGTAGAAGTCTATCAGCGAGAGTTCCTTGACTTGTCTCACTACGCTGAAGAAGACATCCCCACTGATGCTCGTAGACAGGAGAAGTTCCGTGAAGGGCTACACCATGACATTCAGTTAGCCCTGCTCATCCAAGACTATCCTGATTTCGCCACCTTGGTGAATAAGGCTATCATGGTCGAGACTGGTCTGAAGAAACACAAGGAAGCTACCAGACGCACTCGTGAAGCGGGCTCATCTTCGGGCTCGTCTTCATAGAAGTGCCGCATATGGATTCCAAAGAGCATGTACCGTCCAGCAGCTCTAGTGTACAGGCCAGCATATGCTGCACCTCATCTGCCTCCACCACCACCAAGGCAGCCTCTTCGAGCTCCACCACCTCGAGCTCCCGCACCACGTCCTGACAGTGGACTATGCTTCAAGTGTGGCCAGCCAGGTCACCGTGCCAGAGATTGTTCTCAGAATCAGAATCAACTAGCCCTGCCTTCTGCTGGCCGAGGTAATGGTCGTGGAATTCCTCAGCAGCGTAACAACAATGCCAGACCTTCTTATGGTCGTGGGCAGAACTATCACGTCAACATGGCTGAAGCTCAGGATCAACCTAAAACTGTGATGGGTACACTTCTTGTTAATTCAGTACCAGCATCTATTTTATTTGATTCAGGAGCATCGCATTCATTCATGTCGGAAGAATTTGCATTCATGCATGGCATTAAATATGAAAGGTTGCACCATCCGTTAGCGGTAAATACTCCTGCGGGCCAGTGCCAAGCTTCCCTATTCAGCCCCGAAGTCACTATTGAAATTGAGGGGTTGAAGTTCCGGGCATTTCCCATTATTCTGAAATCCTCCAAGATTGACCTTATACTGGGAATGGATTGGTTGAAGGCTCACTATGCCTCAATTAATTGTGCCAGTAAAGTTGTACACCTTCTTCATCCATCAGATGAGTTAGTGAATTACCGAGCTCATATCACTCAGAACGCCGAGGCTCAGATTTATGTCTTAAATGCATTGAACGCTTATCCACTTGAGGGGATCGAAAACGTTCCAGTTATCTGCGAATTCCAGGATGTTTTTCCAGAAGAACTTCCAGGAATACCCCCTGCTAGAGCTGTCGAGTTCGTCATCGACCTGAAGCTTGGCACCACTCTATTGCGAAGCGTCCTTACAAGATGCCTCCGCACCACCTTCTCGAGCTTAAGGAAGAAATCGACAAATCACTTAAGATGGGCTTCATCCGTCCTAGTTCCTCTGCCTGGGGAGCACCGTCTCTCTTTGTCAAGAAGAAAGATGGTACAAATAGGTTGGTTCAAGATTACCGTCCTATCAACCAGGCAACCATTCAGAATAAATATCCGCTTCCCCGGATTAATGATTTATATGATCAACTTGCTGGATCATCGGTTTTCTCTAAACTCGACTTGAGGTTGGGTTATCACCAGATCCGTGTCCGTGAAGAGGATATTCCCAAGACTGCATTCGTCACTCGTTATGGTTCCTACGAGTACACCGTCATGTCATTTGGCCTAACGAATGCTCCAGCTACGTTCTCCCGCCTGATGAATTATATATTCATGGATTACCTCGACAAGTTCGTCATGGTATATCTGGATGATATTCTGGTATACTCGAAGAATAAGGAAGAACATGCCGAGCATCTTCGCCTTGTTCTGGAGAGACTTCGAGAACACAAGTTGTATGCCAAGTACTCCAAGTGTGAATTCTGGCTTTCTGAAGTGACCTACCTTGGACATGTGATTTCCAAGGACGGTATTGCCGTTAACCCGGAGCGTGTTCAGGCTATTCTTGACTGGACCCCTCCGAAGAATGCCAAGCAAGTCCGAAGTTTTCTCGGCCTTGCAAGTTATTGCCGTCGATTCGTCGAGAACTTTTCCAAGATTGCCAAGCCCCTGACTAATCTGCTCCACAAAGTTGTTAAGTTTGAGTGGACAGACAAATGTCAGGAGAGTTTCCAGACCCTCAAGGACAAGCTTACTTCTGCTCTAGTGCTTGCTCCTCCCGATTCTCGCAAGGATTTTGTGATATATTGTGACGCCTCTCGTCAAGGATTAGGCTGTGTCCTATGCAAGAGCATAAAGTAATTGCATATGCCTCGCGATAGTTACGTCCGCATGAGGAAAACTATCCAGTGCATGATCTCGAACTCGCTGCTGTGATCTATGCTTTGAAACAGTGGCGACATTACCTTCTTGGAAATCGGTGTGAGATTTATACCGATCATCAAAGTCTGAAGTACTTGTTCACCCAACCGGATCTTAATCTTTGTCAACAACGATGGTTGGAAACAATTACGGACTATGACTGTGGAATTTATTATACCCCTAGCAAGGCTAATGTGATGGCTGATGCCTTGAGCCGCAAGTCCTATTGCAATAACCTCATGGTTAAGCAAGCTCAACCCCAGCTATATGAAGAATTGCGCAAGTTGAACATCTGTATCATTCCGCAGGGTTCTCTTAATAACCTTGTGGTACAGCCAGACCTTGAGAAAGCTGTTAAAGAAGCGCAAGCCAAAGATACTGAAATCAATCTGATGAAGAAAGAGCTTCACCTTGATAAGTACAGGGATTTCTCAATTGCTGAAGATGGAACCTTATATTTTAGAGACCACATCGTGGTACCTCGATTCGAGCTTATGATAGACAAGGTCATGAAGGAGGCTCATGATACACCTCTGTCTATCCATCCGGGTAGCACCAAGATGTATCGTGATCTTCGACAGAGGTACTGGTGGTCTAAAATGAAGCAGGACATTGCTCGCTATGTTGCTGAATGTGATGTTTGTCATCGCGTGAAAGCAGAACATCAGAAGCCTACTGGAATTCTTCAACCACTCCCTATTCCTTTGTGGAAGTGGGATAAAGTGCAAATGGATTTCATTACTGGTCTTCCCAAGTCTCAGAAAGGTCACGATGCTATTCTTGTCGTCGTCGACCAACTTTCCAAAGTTGCACATTTTCTGCCTGGCAAGGAGACTATGACTGCTAGTCAGTTAGCAGAACTTTACATCTCCAGAATTGTTTCACTCCACGGTATTCCGAAGGAAATCAGTTCGGACCGTGGTGGTCTCTTCACATCCAAGTTCTGGGAAAGTTTCCAAGAAGCTATGGGAACTCACAATACCTGGAGTTCAGCTTATCATCCTCAGTCCCAAGGCCAAGTTGAGCGGGTTAATCAAGTGCTTGAAGATATGCTTCGCGCTTGTGTTATATCATTCGGTAAGAAGTGGGAGGAATCTCTCCCGTATGCCGAATTCTCTTATAACAACAGCTATCAAGCCAGCTTGAAAATGGCCCCCTTTGAAGTGCTGTATGGACGTAAGTGTCGAACCCCTCTGAATTGGTCAGAAACTGGGGAACGACCTCTCGTGGGACCGGACATTATCCAACATGCTGAAGAACAAGTCAGAATTGTCCGAGAAAATCTCAAGGCGGCTCATGACCGCCAGAAGAGCAATTATGATCGCAAGCGATGGGGACTGACTTATCAACCAGGTGATCAAGCTTATCTTCGTGTCACTCCTATGAAGGGCACCCGTCGTTTCGGAATCAAGGGCAAGCTAGCTCCTCGCTATATTGGTCCTTTCCGCATTATGGCTAGACGTGGATAGGTGGCATATAAATTGGAGTTGCCACCACAATTCTCTCATATCCATGATGTTTTCCACGTGTCGCAACTTCGTAAATGCTTCAAGGAATCTCCGCACCGCGCAGTGGATCATGAGATGCTTGAATTGCAAGATGACTTATCTTATAAGGAGCATCCGATCCGCATCCTTGATGAAGCTGAACGAAGAACTCGTCAGAAGACGACCAAGTTCCTGAAAGTGCAGTGGTCGAATCATACTGAAGATGAAGCCACTTGGGAACGCGAGGATCATCTTCGGGAAGAATATCCCGACCTCTTTCCTTCTACCTCCTAAATTCTCGGGACGAGAATTTCTTTTAGAGGAGGAGAACTTGTAACACCCCTGAGTATTAGCCACTGTGATCAATTGCTAATAATGCCAAGTCATATCATTTGCAGTGCTTAGTCATAGCGGTTAACCAAAACAATTCAAACTCTATTCTGGAAATCACCTCAAATTCAAAAGTGCAAAATAAATTTGCTCAAACACTGTTGGGAAAATGTTCCTTAAATAGCAAATATTCCAGAAGCACTCATAAAAATATAAACAATGATGCTGGAGTTAGTTAAATGACTCAAACCACATGAAACAGCACCAAAACAGTATTATTTAAATCATTTATAATAATATCAAATCCAAAAGAAAACCAACTTTGCCCAAACAAGTTTTTGGTGACAAGGAATATTGCATTGTAATATTTGGGCCTAGTCCCACATTTTACAAAATAGCAAAGTGCCCTAAACAATTACCTAACAGAAATAAATAAAAGAAAATAGAAAACAGAAATAGAAAAACAAAACGAGGCACTGTGCACTGGGCCTAAGTGCACAGTGCCCCGATCCGGCCTAGCTGGCCCATCCCCTCTTTCTCTCCCCTGCGTGTCGGCCGCGCCATGGCCGCGCGCGCGCGCCAGCCGGGCGTCGACACGGCGACGGCCGCGACGGCCACCGACAGCCGAGGGGGATAAGGCCGAAGCCGTTCCTCCCCCCTGGCCTCCTTCCCGTCACTCTTCCTCTCCCTCTCTCGTTCGCCCCGCCTCTCTCACCCAGATCCGTGGCGCCCGAGCGCCGTCGTCTGCGCGCTACGCCACCGCCGTGGCCACCGGCCTCCCCGCGTCGCCTGAGGGTGCCTGGGAGGAGCGTCGTGGTCGACCGCATCCCCTGGAGCAACTGGAGGGAGCTGAGGAGCACGGCATCGCCCCGAACGCGCCGTCTTCTTCCTTGGATCATCGGCGCATCTCCAACGCACGCCGTCGACTCTGCTGCTCCTAAGCTACCAAGGGCCTTTGGCGTGCCGCTCGGTGAGCTCCGTCACCTGCTCCTCCTTCTCCCTTGACCTGCCGCGCCCGTAGCTCGCCACTCCGCATGTGGCCGAACCCACCGCCGCGCGAGCTCGTCGCCGACGTGCCTCCGGTGACCAAAAAGTTCCAAGGCCGTGTCCACCGTCTTCGCACGCGTGCGTAGGGCACGCCTACCCATTTAGTTCGAGCCGTAGCGCGCTGCCTTGCCATCTCACCGTCGCCCGAAGTCGCACCGCCGCGGACCTTGTCGCCGGTGTCGATTCAGGCCGAGTCCGGCTCCGCCACCACCACCAGTCGACGCGGCTCGTTCGACTCGTTCGAGCGAGCCCAGCCGCGCGCCGACCGACGCCGTATAGCGCATTTCTGACGCTGGCCGTGTGTCGCCGCCGTGTTTTGAGGTCGCCGGCGTCGCACCGGCGTCGACGCCGACGTGGCGCAGGTGGGGCCCACCCCTGGGTCACTGACCAGTGGGTCTGGTGGGTCCAGTTGACTAGGTTGACCCAGTCAACTGCTGACTGGGCAGCCCAGTGTCACTGACACGCGGGCCCCACCGCCCTGTCAATTAACTAAAACATTTTATAAATAAAAATAAACTAAAAATGCTAAGTAGCCTATGACATGTGGGGCCAGCTGCTAATTAACTCTCTGGATTAATTTTAATCCACTCTGTTAAGCCGCTGTCACTAACATGTGGGTCCCACTGGACCCACATGTCAGGTTTGACTCTGGTCAGCCGCAGTTGACCTGCTGATGTCACAGTGACATCATGCTGATGTCATAATTCCTTTTTCTGTTAAATTAGATAATTCCAGAAAATTATTTAAATCTTTGAAAATTAATAACTTTTAAACCGCAGCTCAGATCGAAAAACTTAAAACATGAAAGTTGATCAGAACGACGAGACGAATCTGATCATGTCGTCTATTTCCATGTCGGAACCCCCTACGTAGGAGAACCCATAACTTTTCCTTCGATTCCGGTAGATGAATAGTGCATAATCACCGGATAATAAATCCAACTTAAATCCTAAGATAACTAAAATGACCTAGATGCATCTTTAGGCAACCCTGCACTGCATACTAGGCATAGCATGCCCTGTGTTGCATTTGTTGCATTATGTTTACCTGTTTCTTCCCCCTCTTCTCTCTCGATAGACCCCGACGTTGACGTAGCTCCCGAGGCAGACACAGCTCCGGAGTACGACTACGTCCCCGACGACACCGTTGCCGACCTTGCCCTTGCCGCAGAGCAACCAGGCAAGCACCCCCATTTTGAGCATTCCGATATCGCCCACTCTCTTCTCTCTTATGCTTGCATTAGAAGTTACTGCTGTTACTATTGTCCTATATCTGCTGCATAGCCTGATTATTGTAACCTGCCTTGTTACCTTCCTGCTTATCCTAAACTGCTTAGAATAGGCTGGGTAGAACCTTATCAGAGACCCACTTGTCCCGACTGCCCCGCTGGATTATCAGAAGACCCGAACAACGGGATTGAAGATCAGGCCCCGACACCGCACGTCACTTCCCCCTTAGTTGCCGACACTACTGGGTTACTATTGAGTGCCGAGGGTCATACCTCGTCAGCACTTCTGATGATAACCTTGTAGGTTAGTTAATCGGTCGTGGTAAGCGAGGGTGATTCCTCCTACACCGCCCCCGATAACGACGTCGTCGTGCAACGCTTCAAGTGTGGACCTCGAGGGTGATTCCTCCTTCGTTCACCTTGACGAAACATCAAGTGGGATTCCATCGAGGGTGATTCTTCAGGGTTCCCCTTGGTGTCAGACACACGGATACTTTGGTTACTATGACTGAACATTGAACCATGATACTAAAGACGGGTCGGCCCTGAGGGGTACCCGCGCGAGCTTAATTGCAAGTGATGTGGAATCGGGTGGACCTGGATGGTGCCCGAGGGTTGAACACGAGGCGTGGCCTGGCATTCTTAGCCCTTGCCGCAAGTCCTCGAGACGGGGCGACAGGGTCACATCTTTCGTGAGGCTCTGCTCGTTTCCGCACTACCAACACACTAACGGTTTGGATATTGATCCGAGGGGCCTCTGGCCTGATACCACTAACCATCACGTGGGCATAGTATGGGCGTTCTGCGTCGTATACTTCAGCCGGAGCTTAGTGGACGTCAGCGACTGAGCGGCGCGCGCCGAGTTGGACTAGTTACGCAACTGCGCTTGTATTAAGGGGTTGCTAGGTTTGCTCTCGGCCGCTTTCGCAACGTGCAGGAGTTCCCGGGGCGATGGCCCAAGACCCCTGGGGGCATAGGTTTAGTCCGGCGTGCTGACCTCTCTGTTAGGTATTCGGTCGGGTTGCGGCGTATCGTTTGGTCGAGGCCAGGCATGACCCAGAAAAGTGTGTCCGGCCAGAGTTAATCGAGCGTGGTGGGTAAGTTGGTGCACCCCTGCAGGGAAGAAAACATCTATCAATAGCCTGTCCTACGGTAACGGACACTCGGAGTTGTATCCCGATCGGTACAACTAGAACTTGAGATGAATTGGATAGTATGGCTCTGGGATTGCTTTCTCGCAGGGAGTCGAGGAAGAATCTGTGGGCGAGGTTGATAACATTACTACTACTTTACATTGTGTAATCTGCACTCTTCTAATGCTGCAAGACCGATGAAGATGATTGAAGATGCTAGTCTTCGATAGGACTAGGCCTTCCTCTCTATTCTGGCATTTCTGCAGCCCAGTCCACATATACAGCCTCCTTTGATAATGTTGCATATGTAGTGTAGATCCATGCTTGCTGAGTACTTCGGATGAGTACTCACGTTTGCTTTACTTTCTTTTTCTCCCCATATCCATATGACTCCGCCAGATGACGGAGCCCCTGAGATAGCTGCCCCCGTCGACGACTACGGCTACTACTACTACCCTCCCGGCGAGTACTACTACGAGGAGCCGACGGACGACCAGGAGTAGGATTCGGAGGGTCCTAGGTAGGAGGCCTACGCCTTTCGATCGTAGTATTTTATTTTGCCCCGCCTTTATAAAGGCTTATCTCTGTTCCTGTAATATATCTGTACCCAGATATCTGATGCTTCCGCTGACACTTGTATGCCATCGAGCTATGTATTCGAGCCCTCGAGGCCCTGGCTTGTAATATAAAGCTTGTATGAATTTATTTATGTTTTAGAGTTGTGTTGTGATATCTTCAAGTGAGTCCTTAGGCTTGATCGTGTGCATTTGCGTGTATGGTTAGTGCACGATTAAGCCGGGGTCATCACAATAATGTCTATGGTAAAATGTATCCTCTCCTTCTGTCAACCATGCTCTGCTTCCGAGCTTGAGTTCATTAGTCCTGCAAATTGTGGTGTATGTTCCTAAGACACCCGGATGGGTTGAACATTTGCTTTCCTTAACCTGTGTAAATTGAAAGTTATGCGGGTTACTTATACTCGCGTTTCGTCAAATAAATTTTCAACTCTACAACTTCTTCAAAGACGAGAAGTGAATGAAAGGTTATGCATTGAAGAAGTGGGAGTCGACCTTGAACCTTTGTGTTCATTCCCATGGACCCGATGTAGAACTTTTCATGGCAGCTGCTCGTAAAAAATAATTATTTCATTAGTACCAACTCATCTTGTATTTGTGAATTGATCCTTTGCAATCGTGGTTCCGACCATATTTTTCCTTGATTCCATTTCTCAAACAAGTTAAAATACTTGTCTTCAGTAAATCAATGTGCCTGACCAACCTCTATACTGGACTACCTCGAGTATTACCCCCTAGTATCTTGAGGATATCATCCTATTGTACTATGTCCTATGAATTTTCCACTGGAGTGACACCTTTCCCTGTCATAGTCACTCCACGGGTTCTGGGTTGTCGTCAACCGAGACTACCGAACAATGAATCGATTCCGCTCTGTGACTCAATACTCCTAGTACTTTGTTGCTGGGGAATTTGATACCCCATCACATCATTCCTAGCCTGATCGGCTATATCTTTATCGTGACAACTTTTAATTGTGCTACCTGGTCCTTATGCCCGGAGCAACTTCCGACGATGAGCTAAGCTTACGTCGATCCTTCTCATCTTATCTTTTCACCTCGAACAACAAGCTTGATTTCGAGCTTGTGTCGTATCCGTGGTACCAATAATCTTTTGCTTCGGCATTCCTTTTTGCTTGATGTCATCGCTGACTGATTACATCTTCTTCAAACCTTTCGACAATTGTGTCGTGATCACCGACAGTATTTTGGCTTCCTCGGAGATGTCCATTGAATTCATGGCCAGAAATACCATCTCTGCCCCTCGATGATTTGTGATATCATCGATGACATCCTTGACTTTCTGCCAACACAGACCTGGTTGTGTTTGGTTAATCCTTATGTTCCGAGATAATCCTGGAAGTGTCCCTTTGAATCTCTTGTGATCTTTCGATCCAACCCCTACCTGAAACACCACATCCTTGCTGCCTCGAAGCATGACTACGGTATTCCAAACACCAACTTGAACATTAAAAGCCTTGATCCATTATCCAAACACCGTTGTATGGGTAATAGCGTGATTTTCCCTCGCCCCTCTATCTAAATGCTTTTGAACTTGCCGTTCTAGCATGTACATCATGTTCCGCTTTTCCTTGGGAAGGATATACTCTCAGTGCTTGTGCGCAAACACATTTTTCCTTTCCTTTGGTCTGATTAATCCTAATAATTACATTTTCCTTTCCATTGTTTTGTTTAACCTTTCTTGTGATCTTTATGATATAAGCAGAAATAATTCCCTGCTTATAAAACACCTCGGTGTACAACTCTGTCAGTGAGACCCTGTTACTATTGTTGATGACATTCCGGAAACCACCGATGGACGAGAACTTTGCCTATTGGTCCGCCTCATTCAACGAGCAGGAAAATGGTTCTCTTCGTCCCTCGCCCTTGGTGCCGAAGTGGTTACCGACATAACTGACAGACTATCCTCTGACATACCTTGTTGACACGACCGGTAAGATGTCCCATCCTGCCTACCCTTGATCAACACTCACCACAGTTCCACAGGATCGGAACCTGACTCTCCTGTACACCCTTGATTCTGAAGTACCCTTTGCTCTTGGTCTTGTGTGTTATCACGAGCCACCCACCAAGGGATGATCTATCCCCGATACTCTGAACCCCCTTCTCACACTCTGTTTAGGTATCGATCGTTTGTCTAATCGCTTGAAACTTCCTACTGTACCTTCATACTTTGCTCTTGGAGTTTTCTTAAATTTCAACTTGAGAGATTCTTTCTGCCACATTCTCTGAGCTATTTGCCAGATACTTGACCTTGCAAAGGTCCGTTCTTTCGAAGTTACCCTTTTCTTCCCCACTTAAATCTCGGGACGAGATTTCTTCTAGTGGAGGAGATTTGTAACATCCCCAGCATCACCCTACAGTGATCACCTCCTGATAATGCCTGATCATCATGATTAACAGAACTTAATCATTATTAGTATCATATCTCTTTTCAAATTCCAATTCAAAAGGATTTCCAAACTCAAAGTGAAAATAAAAGTTGTTCAAAACCAGGAACTAAAATGTTCTTAATGTTGCAAATATTTCAGAAGCAATTATAAAATATAATCAATATTGATTGAGTTAGTTAATAGACTCTAACATCAATAAACAGTACCTAAACAACGCCTTTTTAATCCTTTTCTTTTATTAAGAATTCATATGAACTCATATTTTGCTCAAACCAATTTCTGGTAGCTGAGAATATTGCATAGCTAATTTTAAGACAAATGCCACATTTTACAAAAGTCAAATACCTGTCAAAAGAATTAGAAGCAGAGTGTGTAAAAAGAAAGCAGGAATAGGAATTGGATAAAGGCCGAAGACTACTGTGCACTAAGGCCTACCGCTACAGAACCAACCCAGCCCACTAAGCCGCCGTCATCGTCTTCGTCGCGCTGTCGGCACGCCCGTGCCCGCGCACGCCCTCGCCGGTTGGATCCTTGACACGGCGACGCTACAGCGCCGCCGAGGGGATAAGAGGGAACCCCTCTGCCCCGTCGTCGCCCTTATCCACTCCTCCCTCACTCTCTGTCGCTCTCCTCCTCGTTCCCCACCGCAACCGAACCCCATCGTCACCGTTCACCATCGCAGACATGGCCACCGAGCCTCCCTCGCCGCTTCTCTGAGTCCACTCGTGCCACCGTCGACTGCTACTTCTTCTCTGACCACAAGCACGAGCCCGAGGCCACTGCATCGCCGGATCGAGGTCGTCGTCTACCTCGGGACACCGCAGCTCGCCGGAGTCGATCCACCGTCCCCTGCTGCTACTAAGCATCCAACGGGCCCCCGTGTGCCTCCTAGGTGAGCATGCGCGTCCTTCCCCTCTCTGCCTCGCTCGATTCCGTCCCTGTAGCTATAGTGGCTGTCGTGCCCGAAGTATCTCGCCGCCAGCCATGGCACAGCCGTGGCAACAGCACGCCAAGCTCGCAGCCGAGCTCCGCCCCGAGTTCCTAGGGCTCCCAGGAACCCAACGCGCCCACATAATCATCTCCCCGTGCTCCCTAGTGCCGATCCCAAGCACGACCGAACTCCGGCACCGCCCGCAAGCTCGCCGCCGACGAACACGACCGCCCCAGCTCTCTAGACTAGCACCGTTCGATGCGGCTCGCGTCGCTCGTTCGAACTAGCGTTTCCCCACGCCAAATGGTGGCCGGGAGGCGATTTCCGCGCCACTCCGCCATGTCGGTGGTCGCCGGAACCTCGCCGCCGGCGCGCCACCGCGGAAACATCGGCTGGGCCCACTCGCCAGGTGGTTTAGCCACTAATCTAGCCCCTAAACACTCACTGACATGTGGGGCCCGTGTTCTGTAGCGATTAGTGTTAGGGTTAATTAACTAGACTACTAACTCTCACTGACATTTGGGCCCCACCCCGCTGATTAGCTAATTAGGTTAATTTAAAACCCTGTTAGAACTAACAGAGACTGACCACTGGGTCCCACTAGACCCAGTTGACTCAGTCAACCTTGCTGACTGGGCACTCTGTGTCTATGACATGCGGGCCCCACCACTTATTAGATTAAATAAAATGTTTTATTAAATAAAAATAATTAGTTTAGACTAATGTCTCACTGACATATGGGCCCACCCTCTAATTAACCCTGTTAGTTAGATTAACTCACTGTTAGTCTTAACTAGACCTGGCCATGGGCTACCTGACCCGGTCAGAAAAAGCCCGGCCCGGCCCGACCTTGCCCATGGGCTGGGCCTGGGCCTGAGATCTAGGCCCGATGGCCGGGCCGGGCCGGGCCCGGGCCCGCCATATCTGCCATTTAACGAAGAGGCCCGGCCCGAGGCCCGGCGGGCTTTTGCAGCGATGGGCCGGGCTTGGGCCTGAAAACTAGGCCCGACGCCCGGGCCGGGCCGGGCCCGGGACTGGGTTTTTTGCCTCAGGCTTGGTCAGCCCCGGTCCGAGGCCCGGCCCGGCCCGAAGTTTGCCCAGGTATAGTCTTAACAGAGACTGACATGTGGGTCCCACTGGACCCGCATGTCAGGTTTGACCTGGTCAGCCGACCTGTTGACCTGCTGACGTCAGCATTGCATCATGCTAATGTCATAATTCCTTTTTTCTGCTAAATAAATAAATTTCAGAAAATCATTTAAATCTTTGAAAATTTATAACTTTTAAACCGTAGCTCGAATCGAAAAACTTAAAACATGAAAGTTGATCAGAACGACGAGACGAATCTGATCGTGTCGTCTGTTTCGATGCCGGAACCCCCTACGTAGGTGAACCCACAACATCAAGGCCATATCCAGTAGATGAATAGTGCATAATCACCGGATAATAAATCCAACTTAAATCCTAAAGTAACTAAAAATGACTTAGACATACTTTAGGCAACCCTGCACTGCATCTTAGCATAGCATGCATGTATTGCATCATTTGCTGTGCATTTATTTGTTTCTTCCCCCTCTTCTCTATTGATAGACCCCGACGTCGACGTAGCTCCCGAGACCGACGCAGCTTCGGAGGTCGACTACGCTCCTGACGATCAGGCCCTTGCCACCGAGCTTCCAGGCAAGCACCCCCATTTTGAGCATTCCGATATCGCCCACTCTCTTCTCCCCTATGCTTGCATTAGAAGTTACTGCTGCTGCTGTTGTCCTATATCTGATGCATAGCCTGTTTATTGTAACCTGCTATTGTTACCTGCCTGCTTATCCTAAACTGTTTAGTATAGGCTGGGTAGAGACCTATCAGAGACCCCACTTTTCCTCGACTGCCCCGCTGGATGATCAGAAGACCCGAGCAACGGGATCGAAGACCAGGCCCCGGCATCGCACGACACTTCCCCTTAGTTGCTCGACACTACTGGGTTACTATCGAGTGCCGAGGGTGATACCTCGTCAGCACTTCTGATGATAACCTTGTAGGTTAGTTAATCGGTCGTGGTCAGTGAGGGTGATTCCTCCTACACCACCCCCCGTAACCGACACTGTCGTGCAACTCCTCAAGAGTGGACCTCGAGGGTGATTCCTCCTTCATTCACCTTGACGGTAACATCAGAGGGAATTCTATCGAGGGTGATTCCTCAGGGTTCCCCTTGGTGTTAGACACACGGTTACCATTGTTATCATGACTTTACACTGAAACATGATACTAAAGACGGGTCGGCCCTGATGGGTACCCGCACGAGCTTAAGAGCGAGTGATGTGGAATCGGGTGTACCTGGAGGGTACCCGAGAGTTGAACACGAGGCGTGGCCGGGCATTCCTAGCCCTTGCCGCAAGTCCTCGAGACGGGGCAACGGGGTCACATCGATCGTGAGTCTCTGCTCGTTACCGCGCGCTCCTAATCCACTAACGGTTTGGATATTTGATCCGAGGGGCCTCTGGCCTGATAGCACTAACCATCACGTGGGCATAGTATGGGCGTTCTGCGTCGTATACTTCAGCCGAAGCTTAGTAGACATCAGCAACTGAGCGGCACACGCTGGGTTTGACTGGTAACGCAACCGCACTTGTATTAAGGGGTTGCTAGGTCTGCTCACCGGTGGTGTACGCAACGTGCAGGAGCGTCCGGGGCGATGGCCCAAGACCCCTGGGGGCATAGGTTAGTCCGGCGTGCTGACCTCTCTGTTAAGTATTTGGTCGGGTTGCGGCGTGTTGCTTAGCCAAGGCCGGGCATGACCCAGAAAAGTGTGTCCGGCCGGAGTTAATCGAGCGTGGAGTGTAAGTTGGTGCACCCCTGCAGGGAAGAACTAATCTATCGATAGCCTGTCCTACGGTAACGGACACTCGGAGTTGTATCCCGATCGGTACAACTAGAACTGATGACTTGAGATGATAACTGGATAGTATGGCTGTGGGATTACTTTCTCGCAGGGAGTCGAGGAAGAATCTCTGGGCGAGGTTGATGATACTACAATTACTTTACATTATGTTAATCTGCACTCTTCTAATGTTGCAAGACCGATGGAGATGATTGAAGATGCTAGTCTTCGATAGGACTAGGCTCTTTCCTCTATTCTGGCATTTCTGCAGCCCAGTCCACATATACATCCCTCCTTTGAAAATGTTGCATATGTAGTGTAGATCCTTGCTTGCTGAGTACTTCGGATGAGTACTCACGTTTGCTTTACTTTCTTTTTCCCCCATATCCAATTGCCGCAACCAGACGACGGATCCCCGGAGCCAGCTGCCTCCGTCGACGACTACGGCTACTACTACTACCCTCACGGCGAGTGCTACTACGAGGAGCCGACTGACGACCAGGAGTAGGTTCGAAGGGTCCTAGGCAGGAGGCCTACGCCTTTCGATCGTAGTATTTTCTTTTGCCCCGCCTTTCTAAAGGCCTATTTGATTCTCTGTAATATCTGTACCCAGATATCTGATGCTTCCGCTGACCCTTGTTTGTCATCAAGCTTATGTATTTGAGCCCTCGAGGCCCTGGTTTGTAATATAAAGCTTGAATGACTTTATTTATGTTTTAGAGTTGTGTTGTGATATCTTCACGTGAGTCCTTAGGCTTGATCATGTGCATTTGCGTGTATGGTTAGTGCACGATTAAGCCGGGGTCGTCACAGCGCGCCATGGGGGGGGAGTCCTACTAGGACTCCAAACCTAGTAGGATTCGGCCCCCCTTTTTTCCTTCTCATGGAGGTGGAAAGAGGGAAGGAGAGGGAGAGGGAGAGGGAAAGCGGGGCCGCGCCCCCTCCCCTAGTCCAATTCGGACTGCCCATGGGGGAGGGGGGGGGGCGCCACCCCTTGTGGGCTGCCCTCTCTCTCCCCTATGGCCCATGTTGGCCCATTACTTTCCCCGGGGGGTTCCGATAACCTCCCGGTACTCCGAAAAATACCGAAAACGATCCGGAACCATTCCGGTGTCCGAATACTATCGTCCAATATATCAATCTTTACCTCTCGACCATTTCGAGACTCCTCGTCATGTCCGTGATCTCATCCAGGACTCCGAACAATCTTCGGTCACCAAAACACATAACTCATAATACAAATCATCATCGAACGTTAAGCGTGCGGACCCTACGGGTTCGAGAACTATGTAGACATGACCGAGACACATCTCCAGTCAATAACCAATAGTGGAACCTGGATGCTCATATTGGTTCCTACATATTCTACGAAGATCTTTATCGGTCAAACCGCAATGACAACATACGTCATTCCCTTTGTCATCGGTATGTTACTTGCCCGAGATTCGATCGTCGGTATCTTCATACCTAGTTCAATCTCGTTACCGGCAAGTCTCTTTACTCATTCCGTAATGCATCATCCCGTAACTAACTCATTAGTCACATTGCTTGCAAGGCTTATCACGATGTGCATTACCGAGCGGGCCCAGAGATACCTCTCCGATACTCGGAGTGACAAATCCTAATCTCGATCTATGCCAACCCAACAAACACCTTCGGAGACACCTGTAGAGCATCTTTATAATCACCCAGTTACGTTGTGACGTTTGATAGCACACAAGGTGTTCCTCCGGTATTCGGGAGTTGCATAATCTCATAGTCAAAGGAATATGTATAAGTCATGAAGAAAGCAATAGCAATAAAACTTAATGATCATAATGCTAAGCTAATGGATGGGTCTTGTCCATCACATTATTCTCCTAATGATGTGATCCCGTTCATCAAATGACAACTCATGTCTATGGTTAGGAAACTTAACCATCTTTGATTAACGAGCTAGTCTAGTAGAGGCTTACTAGGGACACTGTGTTTTGTCTATGTATCCACACATGTATCAAGTTTCCGGTTAATACAATTCTAGCATGAATAATAAACATTTATCATGATATAAGGAAATATAAATAACAACTTTATTATTGCCTCTAGGGCATATTCCTTGAGTCTCCCACTTGCACTAGAGTCAATAATCTAGATTACATAGTAATGATTCTAACACCCATGGAGTCTTGGTGCTGATCATGTTTTGCTCGTGGAAGAGGCTTATTCAACGGTGGATCTGAGATACTCCCTCCGTACCGGTGCATAAGTCACCTTACGAAACCAAATAATCCCAAAACACTTAGGCGCGGTGCATTAACTCTCACCTCATTTCTTGTTTCTTGACATGAATAAAGGAATCAAACAATAAGAGACGTGGGGCGTGTATCTTTTAATGACTTGAGACTACCTAGCATGGCATATGCACTGGTCAATTCACTGTATGCAATGATATTATTTAGCAAATAAAAATTAAGTTCTCTCATTTTCCCCTCTGCCTTGGTCGCGGTGCACAAGGTAAGATGACTTGTGCACCGGTACGGAGGGAGTATAGTTTACATTACTGGGCCCACTCAGGGCCAAGGTTGCATGCCGGCCGGTTGACTCTTCTCTTGGGCCTGACGGCCACATCTCCACTGGCTTCGCCCTATAGCGCTTCACGCCTTATCGTTGCGCCTTGTTCACCATCAGCCGTCCGACGAAAGATCAACATGACGTCTCGTGGGTCGCTCTCGCGACTCACGGTGCGATTCCCAGCCGTCGCAACAGCGAGCGTCTCCCTGCGCTCCTTCCCTCGCCGCTGCCGGCGTCGACCGCCCGCCCGGCCCCCGGTGGCGGCGGGGTGCCCCTCCGTCCTCTTGTTCCCCTCTCCGATCCTTGATCCTATGTCGCCTTCCGGCATCCTCCGTGCCTGCTGGTCCCGGATCGCCTGGATCTAACGACGACGGCTCATGGCAGTGTTCGAGCATATCAGCTGCTTCTTATTGATGGCGTGGTCCCCTTTGCCGCTGGCTATCGCCCCCATCGGGCTCCAGCCCGCTCAGGCCAGGTCAGGGCCCAGCCCCAATATGGTTTCGCTGCAGCAAGTTCATCTGATCTGGCGGTGGTCGGGTGCTCCTGACTGCTGGCATCTGGATTGGACCAGGATCCGTCCAAGCCATGCGAGAAGCACTCTGGCGGCGGTGGATCTAGGGTTCCCGACCCAGATCTGTTCCCCTTCGGTGACGGGCCTTGGGTTCTTCTAGCGTAAGATGGTGTTCTTCCTAATGCCGGCCCCCATTGATCTGGCCGTTGACGAGTTCCGGAAGGCTCCGCTGGAGATCTTCATTGGGTGCTTGACGCATGTAGATTGCTGGATCGGATGGAATTCGGTCGTGTGCGCCTCTATTTCAGGCCATGTGGTTTCAGGATGGTGTAACGCGAAGCTTCATTGTCTATTGACATTATGGGACATGTCGGTATTTCGATTTCCATGGTGAAAACAGTGGCGGAGAACGTCATGGCGGCTGAGGTCTGAGGCCTAGTAATGGCGGATCAAGTCTTCGAGGCGATGCAGACTTTGCTTGGTGATTCGTTACTCGTAGCAGCGGCATCGGCAAGTGGGGGCGGCAGCATAGGCGGAGTATAAAAGTCTTAGATTTCAGGGTGAAAATCCAAGGTCTGGTCTTAATTGGTTGTGCCTGGCGGTGTCCTTGTTGAAGGCATTGTTTTGAGAGCGCGGATTTTCTCCAGGGTGAAAACCTTAGATCTATGATCGGGCGATGACGGTGTTTGTGCATTGTTTCCTTCTTGGAGGCATCGTTTGTGGAGAATTTGGACTTCGGGTGTTGTCTTGGTGATGGTTCGTGTTGCAACTACGAGAAATTATTCACTGTAGTGGTTTTTTTTTTGTCTTTTGGCTGTGTGCATCCGTAATGTCTTTATGACATTTCATTGTTGCAGAGGCTGGGTGTAATTGATATCATCGCGATATTAATATATTTCTTTTATAAAAATAAATAAATAAATAATCAGCCGTCCTTGATTGCTGACATTGTTCTCGGAAGAACAACCTTCTCTGAAAGAGGGTCGGCAAACGGTGAGACGTCTGATGAAATTTTGTCGAGACAGGCGATCTAGAACAAATTTTCCACCATGGACGATCTTATGACAAGGACACGCAAACCGGAGCACATACGAATGCACACAAACTATGTTCCATGGACTCCGCAGTACTGCATTTACACCACAGCCACCAGCCCCTCAAAAACGGAAGGCCACGCACGAAAGGGAAACCAGCAGCCGCGGGTAAACCAAGCACAACGAATCACTCTGCTATCATACCATCAAACGAATGCGACATGCAAGATCGAGAGAGACACGCACCAAACCAAGCACACGATACAGATTGTTACACCGGGCAGAGATCAAAGTACCATGAGAAGATCGAAAGGAGATTGCACGAGCTACTTGAACGACCGCCGGCCGACGCCGGCCGGCATGGACACGGTGGAGTCGACGCTGAGCCCGCTGACGGACCGCCGGTGCTTGTGCCGCCCGCCCCCGCCCGCCGTGGACGCCGCCGGCGTGCCCACCCGCGACGGCGCGGCGGACTGCTCCCCGCCGCCGCCGCCCCTCCAGAACGGGCTCTTGGCCCAGCTCCCGATGCTCTGCCCGAGCCCGAACGAGAACCTGGGCTTCTGCTCCGCCGCGCGCCGCTCCTTGTCCAGCTGCTGCTGCAGCAGGTGCGCGCGCGCCCGGGCCTTGGCGGACGCCGACATGGTCGGTGTCATGTAGTTGGGCACGCCGAACGCCGGGCAGCTCGTCAGGCTCTCGTCGTCGCGGACGCTGCCGCCGCCGTGGCTCGACGGCGGCGCCGCTCCTCGCGCGCCCCGCGCGGGCTTGCTCGGCTGCTTGTAGTAGGCCGACACCACAGACCGCGCCGGCGTGTTCGCGGCCGTCGTCATCGGCGTCGCCATGCTCATCTGGCGGTGCGCGACCGTCGTCGAGATCGGCGTCATCATGTTCATCTCGTGGTGCGCGGCCTTCGTCGAGATCGGCGTCATCATGTTCATCTCGCGGTGCCCGGCCGTGGACATCGGCGTCATCATGTTCATGTACATCTCGCGGCGCGCGACCGCGGGCGTGGGCCTGGGCCGGTTGACGGCGGGCTCGACATGGCGGGGCTCGTGGCTGCTGCGGTCGATGGGCGACCACCACCATGGGTTCCGGCCCGACTGGAGGTCAGCCAGGATCGCGTGGGCCGCCATCGGCGTCGACTTCATCACCTACATCCATCCACGTGCCAAGAGAACACCAACATGAACAAACTAGGATGCTAAAAAATGCCAAAAAAAAAATCAATAACATTACTGTATCTTCTAATAAAAGAACTGGATTATCACACATCGTGAGACTGACAAGTGCAGGGAGAACATATTAAACCATCCAAGTACCTACTGACAATGACAGCACGCCTAGTTTCAGATAAAAACACAATGACACTACACCTTTGAAAAGAAAAACGTTGACAGTGTGATTCTAGTTGGCCCATCGGCACCATCGAATCGAAGCAGAAGAAAAATTTTCATCACCTAGACGTCCCTCTCAATGATTCGTCCAAGCATCCTTGATGCAAAACATGCACTAACTACTACAGTTGGACTGACAGAATGCATAAACAGCTCGTGCGAGACCGACCTGACGGGCGCACAGAAACACACATTCCAACTCTCCAACAATGACACTACACCATTGGGTGCGAAAAAATACGGTAGCTCGCTAGCTTTTAGCTGGCCGATCATGTTGGAATTTGTTAGTAGGCCTTTGGCTCAAAGCCCAACTAAAATTCTGAAATTCTCTTCGCTCATTCATGTATAGGCTTGTGAGTGGTATGAGTGGGACTAAAGTTTAGTCTCATCCCGGAAGTTGAGTGAGACTTGCATCTCTTTATAAGGTAAGCTCTTCTATCATTTGTAAGAGCATGAGAAGAGGAGACCTACACGCGCGCTCCTCCTGCTCGCCACGCCACGCAACACCACGAGCCGAGGACAGAGCTATGCACGTTGTCTATATTTTTGCTGCTCGGGAAAAATTAATGAGTCATTAATTAATAATTAACGGACGCGTTAATTACTGAACCGTTTACGATTCTTTTGGATCGCGACTCGGACGTGGGATTTACTCCCCACGACCTACCCGGCCCGCACTATATAGTCAGGCAGATGTCTACCCTAGCCGCCGCCGCTTCGTATGATTTCGCACCACCGTTCCAGATCATTGCGCCGCCACGCAAGTCTTCTCCATCCCTCCTTCCGGCGTGCACCGCGAGAAGGGACAACAGGCCTCCGGAACCCCGCCTCTCGTGATCCTGTACGGGAGAGGGGCGATCAGGTTTTTGGGGAGCGCACTCGCGCGACTGCTGGCAGTGACGACTTCGCCAACGACGACTTCTTCCCCGACCTCGGCAACCTCATCCTCGACGACATGGGCGACAACCTCAACGCCGGCGGTGCTGCTCCCGCTGCACCGTATGTGATTCTATCCTTCTTGTTTGAGATCGTGGTAGAATTCATGTTTCTAGTATGTGTCCTAGATGTGATCTGTTCATCTACTATGCTAGTTTGCATGATTAGTTTAATCTCTGCTATTGCTATCATGGTTTATCTTCTGTTTATTCGGATTAAATCTCGTAGTAATTTGCTCATATTTTCAACAGATCAAAAGTATTTTTTCGCACCTACTGGTCTCTATCGGGAGGATGACGGGAAGAGATATTCGGTCACCCTCTCGCTAATCTGCTGTAACTACTCCCGCTGCTTGACTGACGGAAGGAATTCACCTGTCCCTTTCGCTTGTTTCATAGGAGTATTTCATACGTGATCGATCGAGCTGTGTGTATAATTTTTCTGAAAGATAATACGTAGAGTACGTACGTACGTACCTGGTGGGAGTAGGAGTAGGCGAGGGCTCGCTCGCGCTTCATCACGGCCTCCGCCTTGCGCTTCGTCCTCGCGTCCGCCTCGTCCCGGCTCAGCAGGCTGTCGTCCCACATGCCGCCGTCCTGCACCGACGTCGTGTTGCACGGCCAAAACTTCGTCAGATGCATGCATGAGTGAGTCTCAATGGAAAGACGAGCCAAGTGCGTAGCGTGCGCACCTGCGAGCCGGAGCGCCAGCGGCGGCCGTCCCGGAGCATGGCGCCGTGGCGGTCGTTGCGCCGCTCCATGGCCTCCACGCGGCTGGCGCGCACCTGGGCCTGCACGCGCACCAGCGTCTGCATGCACCGCATCGCGTGCGCCGTCTGCCGCCGCACGCTCGGCCCACGCACCACCGCCTGCAGCCGGATCAGGCCGCGCAGCGACCGGTAGCTCCGGCGCGCCGAGTAGCCCCGGAACGCGGCCTGGATCGCCACGGCGGCCGCGCGGGCCTGCTCCGGCGCCACGGCCCGCTGCCTCGCCCGCGTCCTCGTGTGCTGCTGCTGCTGCGGCTGCCGCCACTCGGCCATCTCGGCCCTGCCCTGCTGCAGCCGCTGCAGCCTCTGCTGCTGCTCCCTGTCGTGGTCGAACCGCCGGATGAGCGGCGGCGGCGAGGACGGCGGCGCAGGCAGCTGGAGCACCGCCGCGTGTTGCTGCTGCTGCTGTTTGTCGCCGCCGGCGTTGCGCTCGCGATCACGCCCCCACTCCCGCTCCCGCTCGCGCTCGCGCGCCGCGGGCGTGGTCGGCGCCGTGGCGGCGACGGTGGCGGTGGTGGGCTTGGCGGGGGTGATCTGGTACTGCGCCGGCGGCCTGCCGTAGTACTGCCGCTCCATCTCGGCGTCGCCCAGGATCTTCTCGATGCTGCTCGGCTGCCGGTACAGCGGGATGCTCATCAGCGGCGCCGGGTCGGCGTGCTGCCGCGACCGCCCGAACCCCCATCGCTTCTTGTCCCTCGCGCTCCCCCGGTACTGCTGCGGCTGCGGCGGCGGCTGCGGCGGCGGGTACTGCGCTACCAGCTGCACCTGCCATGAATACATCTCACCGCTCAGTTATCTTCCCGAAAATTCTACATGTAAAATTCTTCCACTGCTAAAACTTGTACTAAGTAGAAAACTGTACGTAAGAACGGAAAATGTGATGCAAATAACACAGTAAAAATACAAACTACATGTGCAAATCAACGAGCAGGATAAAGTGACTTTGTACAGGGTTGTGTATTTGTCGCTACGATACTGCTGCACCTGTCTACACGCGCATACAGCTTGCATGCAGCGATTGCTTCAGGGCAAAGCTTGAGTTTGGGTGAGCAACCAACTTTTTTTTCCAACACACGTGCCCTTTAGTTTTCTCTAATAACCTTTGCACGTTTCAGGAGGTACAGACACATTTTTGGGAGTGTAAAGTAGTAGCGCTCACATTTGTTGGCTTGTCCTTGGGGTTTGTGGTGAAGGCCTTCTTGAGTGCAGTGATCCAGCCGCTTCCCTTCTTCCCCATCTCCTTAACATCTCTCCCAGCCACACCCCTGCAATAACAATTCCATTCATAACAAGAACTCAACAAGGATCAACCAACATGAATAAGATTGGACAACATGCATGTTAAGTTGCTAACTGCTAAGTAGTGGTACTGATACACAAATATAAAGGGAAATCATATATCTGATGCCTAGTCTATACAAGGGAGGCCAAATTTTACTTCAGAACTACCCTGTTTCCTAATACAAACAAGCAGAAGGATAGTAGATACATGCAGCAAGTCCAGCCATACCTTGTTTGAGCTTCCCCTGCCTTGACAAAGCCTTGCTGATGCTTCAGTAGAGTAGCATCTCATTCTCATGGCAAACCAAACCTGCACCCTCTGTCCGGTGCTTCCAACTCTCTCTTCATCCGGGAGAGGTGGCCGTCTTATAGATCCTTTACCGGATTGGGTGGCCAAGGGGAGCTGCCCACTTCCCCACTCGATGACACCCAACCAACCTTGCTTCACCAGTAAGCCTCACGAGGAGGCAGCCAATTGTCAGCACGGCTTTCAGGAGGAGCACTGCTCTGGTACGCCTTGCCTTTGCTGTACTTCAAACATACATGCCTCTTTGGAATTGGACCTCTCCGAATCCATGTGTGATGTACGCAGGCACAACCTGGCTTGCCTTGCTGCGCACAAACTTAACTGTAAGGCTGCAATCCGGTTGGTCGGTACAGTAAAAATATACTACTAGTAGTAATCTACACGAGGAGTCCACAGGAAGTTGGGCGTCTGTGAGGGGTTTTAGCTGGCGTGAGAGTGAGGGTTCAGGCAAGATTAGCCGGTCCATCGGGCAGATATGGTAGCTCACCTTCACCTGATGGTCCTTGTTCATCTGTTACCATGCGCTGTCGACCGCCGGATCAGACCGGTAACGATCGGGGAAGCTGATGATTCAGTTTTGTCAGTAGCATCTGGGGGATTTCGCAGTGGGCAATGATTCCGTCATGCTCGTGCTGGTGGGTGGTTAAATCCGATGCCTGATCATTTGTATTTTGCAACCATCATGTGTTCGAGCAGCGCAACTGTCAGCCATTTGGTAACTAGCTTCATGTGCGTGTCATCGCTCAAATGCTCACGCACACTTGCTTAAGGCTGAATCCTCTTTAGACAGGTGTGCTGATGGTTCACTTCCAACAATGATCATGGTTAGCATTTCTTCCGGCAACAAGTTTACCGTCAGAATGTAGCATCTTGGTGGGTGGGACACTTGCTGGAACGAAGCCCTACTGAAAAGGCAGCCAAGGGCCCGAAACGGATGGTGTTTATCAGCCTTTTTCAGTAGCTCTCAAAATGAACTAAATTACAGAGTTACAACACTAGTGTGGCCCACATGCCTGTGCCGAAGGTGGTGTAAAAGTAGGGGATGTGTAGGTTTGAGTGGCTTAAGTAGGCATTGGAATCTTGCTTGCAAGGTACTTCAATCCAGAGACCAAATGGGAGATAAACATCTCCTAGAAAGAGGTATAGTAGGCTAGTTGGTTCCATCATCAAAATCAGGAGCAGGGCTTAGTGCTGGAAGTTGCTCCTAACAACCCATGTAGGCCACATCCATGGCCCCTCTTGGTCAATTCTGTCTTCATCCTCAAACCATCTGCTCCTAGTTGTATTGGACCCATCACCTCGAATACTGTTGCTGGTGCATGCATTTCCCCTTGCTTTCGTATTTGATTAAACTTGGCACCTTTATGCCGAAAATCCTTTTCTGAGTCCGGGCTCATCTGCACCCGTCTTGAATAAAAAATTCAAAACAAATACTAGAAAAATTCAAAAAAATCCAATTTTTTTTACCATGGTAAACAATTTGGTGCGTGAGGTCCGACTCAATTTTCATATGATTTGGACAACCGAGCAACTCTCGGAAAAAAAGACAAATTCAGGGTCTGTAAAATAGTTTACTGTTCACGCACTGTTTTGACTCGATTTGTCTTTTTTGCTGAGAGTTACTCAAATGTCCAAATGAGCTAATATTTGGAGCGAACCTCACGCAATAAATTGTCTACCATGGTAAAAAAAAATTGGAATTTTTTGAATTTTTCTAGTATTTTTTTCGATTTGTTTTCTGATCGGGTGCAGATGAGCCTGGGTACCGAATCGCTGCACTCCCTTTATGCTTGCTTCTGAAATTATTGTAGTACTAGTGGAAAGAAGAGCCAGTTGTGTAATCCAGTGTAAGATATATGCTCCAAGTGTGACCATCCTTAGGTGCCAAGCCTACTTTTAAGCATAACCAAACGTGCCAAGAAGCAAAATATGTGTGTATGTTTTACTTGAAGCAAAATCCCTTTTAAGCAAAGCAATTAGGTGAGTACTGATCATGATACAGTTCTTCAGTTAACACTCTGCAGTTTCCTTTCTCTTTATCAGACCAAGACGGCACGGCTTATTTCTTTCTTGTTCCGGATCGTTGAAGCACAGTTTAAGCAATTAGGTGAGTATTATCATATTTTTGTTGTTTCTCAAAGCCTTGATTTTCCGCTGTTTTTAGTCGTTTTGAAAGACTTTGGTGTCGAGAAAAAGCTTGTTCAAAGAAGCTGGTATTAGAGATACTCCACCCATAATACTTAATCAGGATTGCTAAATCTCAGTCGACTGAGATTTAACCAAGTCTCAGTCAATGCTATATTCATAAGATCTTGCATGGAGATCCGTGAAAATTTTCTTTTTAACCTTTTCCTTTTCTTATTAATATACTATGCCACTTGACTGAGACTTGGTTAAGTCACAGTCAACTGAGACCTAGCCACACCCATATTTAATTTAATACACCCAATAGTGCTTGCGGAAACAGTCGTCAAAAGGAACCAAGTTAGAGGTAATTGAGATCAATTATTAAATGCCAAAACTTGTTGTGCAATTATATATGGCATTGTTTTACGGTGTCTTATTAACCATTGTCGCACCTCTTGAGAAATGCCGACGACTTCGTTGGCCTATGCAATCAATGGAGCTAAGCGTACCTGAAAATCTACGTGCTTTGTTCATCTCCAAAAGTCTCTGAGTGTCCTAAGCATTGGGTGCTCTGAAATACTATGGCTCGAACAATTCAACCATCGCCTTTGCAAATTACTTCACAAACAAGATTAAAGTGTTCTCTCCCATTGCCAAGTGATCATCAATGAAATCTGTTGAAACACCATATGTCATCATGTGCAATGCAGCAGTCACCTTCTAGGTAGTGCTATGTGCAAGATCTCTAACGCAATTTTTTGCTCGAAGAACCGATCATATTGCTTCACACACTTGGCAATGTGAAGGAACAAATCCGGAGACATCCTAAATTGACGTCGAAAGTATGGCTCTGGATTCATCGGATCTGGACCAATATTGTTGAGCATCAATCTATTGTGACCATCTTGCCTCATCCTTCGAATCACATCACGGCCGAACACATAACCACCATGCTTCAACCTCTTGATCTTGCGCATCATTAAGATGAAAGAAATGTCCTCCTCTTCGTTTATGTCATATTCGTCTTCGGACGAGGAATCATCCCACAGAGGGGATTCAAATGCACTCATCTACATTACAATAATTTGCATTACAATCTACTCTTTGCCAAAAATAAAAAAAGCGAGAAGCAAAGTTTCTTTACCTTCTAGGCAATTCCTCGAGCACCTAGTGTGCGAGGAGGAGGAAACCAGCATGCTGCACGTCGGAACCGAGGTGGTCGCCCCGTTGGGGAGGTCGAGCTTGCGGCAATAAATGGCAATGTCGCGCCGTTAATGCCGTCTGAAGCGGCAGCGGCTCGGCTCGGTCGCGGCGGCCGCATGGTCAGCAGCTGTGCTGCGGCTTGCTAGTAGTCCACGTCTACGACCAGCTGAGGGGCTGCGACAACCATTACGGGTGGCGGAGGGACGGCGACTGGCCGAACTCAGCCCAAATCGGTGCGGCGGTGGGGCTGTCGCGATTGTCTGGAGCAGCGAGGTCAAGCAGCGGAGTAGAGGGGCTGGCTGCCATGGCGTTCACGGCTAAAATCGAGCCGACAGCAGTCAAGTAGTGAGGCGGGCTGCGGCGGGAGGGGTGTTCAGCGTGGCGGTTGGCATGTGCGCGGCTGAATATTTGTTTTGCGGCATTCACACATGTGTTGTATATTTGCGGCACAACAAAAGTTAATGCTGCTAAAAAAATTGCAGCACAAGACAGACATAATGCATTTGCCGAAGCATCGATTTCAGATCCAAATGCCCTAACCGATCTTTAAATCAGTTTATGAAAGAGCCCAATCTATACCTACTATTAAAGCAAGGTGCGTTTCATTGAACAAACATATGGACTCCAGACCTGCCTTGCAAAATCGTAGGAGCCGTTCCATTGAACCAAGTCATCAATGTGTGTAGTAAAAAGGGTTTGTATATTTATTTAATAGTCCCACCTCACTAAGTTACAATCTATTGCACCAGTTTATATTCATTTTTTCTTTTAAATCTGCAAGCCGCCTCAAAATTGAACAAAGAGAGGGGTGAGGAGCATTAATTGCGTTGCATGGGGTGGCACAAGTGGAAGGCGAGTAAATTACGGAAGAATTAATTGCGTTGCATGGGTGAGACAAATGGAAGACGAGTAAATTACTGAAGAATTAACCACGGAAAGAATTAACTATGTTGCATGGGTGGCAGAAGTGGAAGGCGAGTAAATAAATTACGGACCCATCGGATTCAATTTGTGCGAATTAAACGGGGATTATGTCAATGAACAGAAAAGGTGAACCTTTGCTGACCTTGTTAGTAATATATAGCATGAGTGATGGCTTATATATGACCACAGCAATGTCATTAAAAAAAAAAGTGCTACAGCCAGTTTGTAGAGAACACAATGTTCACGTACACACAAACTTTGGATTGCGTAATGTGCTATAATTACTGTAGTCTGTACCTTATTTAGGTGCCGCTTTGTTTCATAAATTCTAGGCAAGAGGGTAGAAGTGCTCTCTCTCTATATATATATATCTCTCTGTATGCCAAGCGTTTGCTCTTATGTCTGAATGTTTTTTTAGACGTCCTCTTCAAGTCATCACTACGGCTGTTAGTGCAATCGTCGGTTGTATCGGACAGCTGCTTGGCTCCACCAAGCAGCGGCAAACATACTTTTTCACGAGAAAAATATGGATCTATCCCTCAATAATAGTATTACAGTATGCTAATACAAACTCAAATACACTGTTTGGAATCTCATGCAACCAACAAGTGATGCTACCTCCAGAACGACCAATATTAGCTAGACTATGAGCAACTCTACTTTGATTACGGTCAATTTTTCAATGGAACATACCCATGCAGATCGAGGAGCTTCTTCGTCTCCACAATAAGATGTCCATGACAGAACAAACATATATTTCCTAACCCCGGTTGCTCTTTTGCTTGTGAGCTTTTGGAGGCTCCCTACGACATGGATGTAGATGATCAAGAAGAGTTCAGTGAAGCTATCTCAGGTACTTTCAGAAAATTAAAAGTAATTCTGCCACCTGAAACTTGGTTAGGGTACATACAATACAGGCACAAGGTATAAAATCCTTGCAATTGTCGCGTCGTCTTTGCTATTTTCCTGGCGCCCACAAATAACCTGGAGTCGGACACTAAAAAACAAATATAGAATGTAGCTGCTAGCCGCGGATGATTGTGCATGTTAATTTGCATTGGAGCCCGTCTTAGAGTGACATTTTTAATCTTGTCGTATGATGGTCGTTAGCTATTAATGATATTCATCTGTGGTCACTAATTCCACATGAGTTTGCCAGGCAATGCTAGCCTACATTAATAGTGTGTTATGTGCTAGATCAGCTCATCATTTTGGGATTGATCACATTTCTGTGCATTCGATCACCTAGACATCACAACTATCGCAGGCAAGTGTGGGGAACAGGATAAACGACAAAATGGCTGGGGGCATGTGATATTGATTTTCACCCGTTGCAACGCACGGGCATGTTTGCTAGTCCCAAAAAATGCATGTTGGTTTTTGGCAGTTACTTCTACATTATATCTGTTGAAGATGCTACAAACATAGAGGAATATCGATTTGTGTCACTTTATCCAAAGGAATGTCAACGGCAAGAGAAAACCCAAATAATATGATTGTTGCCTGCAGACCCGAGAATAGTGTCCGGGGAAATATCGCGATTTCTGTCATTTTATCAAATTTCTCTCTCAAAGCAGAGTGGTGGAGGCGCCGTCCAAATCCCTGGTGTGCTCCACCCGCTCCCTCGCCACGCCGGAGAAGAAATTAACGCGCCGCCCCCTCAAGTCCCCTCGACGCCGCCGCGACACCCTCAGCTCGTCCCTCCTCACGACGTCACCGCGCCGCCCATCTCGACCCTCCTGTCGACGCCGCCGCGCTCGTCCCTCCTCACGACGCCTGTTGCTGCCTCCTCCCCCCAAGGCCAGGATCTTCATCGACCTCGTGATGTCCATGCCGCCTGTCGCCGCATCCTCTCCGGCACCGAGCTTCAAGCAGGTATTCATCTCGCATCTCTTGCCCTAGTGCCCACGCATCCCTTTTCTCTGCTGCTGCTGCTATGCGATGTGAGTATGGAAGATGCTATTTTGTATACTGCGTGTTTCCTGTGCTCGGGCACCAAGTTGGAGCAACCCGAGGGAGGCTGAGATGTTTGTAAACTACTCATACCCGTAGATTCATTGCTGCCGATTGTTCGTTGCAGATCAATAGGAAAATATATTAGTGAGCCACTGAAGAATGTACAACATCACATTTCTTTAGCAAGGTCACCATTGTATCACATGTTTTATCTGCACTGCACTTAGGAAACGTGTTTTCCCTTTTAACATTTACCAAGGAAAGTTGTAACTCCTACATTTACCAGGAAAGTTGTCACTCCTACATATACAAATCACATATTATTGTAGGTAATCAGGTAAAAAATTGTAGGCAATCAGCTCATCGTTATCTTTGTGAAAAGTTTCAGATTGGCAACTTTGTCGGTCACCATGACATGTTCATCCTACCTGAACATAAGTAGCGAAACAAATACAATCCCATACTCCGGGCAAGGGCTAGGAAGGGTTGCGCTGCAGCCGTGCAAATAGGTTACCATTCCTCGTCTCTTCCTCAGTAGATGTTGATGTAATTATGAATGCCTGACTTGTTAGAGTGTAAAGGACAAAAGCAAGTTTTCTCACTTTTGTTACTTATTCTAGCAAAATATCCTATTAAAGTTGCATGGATTGTTGGGAAAAGCTATGACATGTATGAAGGCAGCTGAGAATGTCAACTTCTCATTCTTAAGAGCATCTTCAACATGTGCACAAAAATTTCGCGCGCTAAAATAGTTTTAGTGCGCCACTGTAGCACTTTTAGTGCGCCGGACCCAACATTACTTTAGCAGATGCTCAAAAACACACGCCCAAAAGAACACGCAGTGTAAATTAAGAAGCTCGCGCAATTCGGCGCCTCAAATTTGCAGCACGCGATAGCGTTTTTCAGCGCGCGCCCAACCCTTTTTTACGCGCGCACTGTTTTATAGCTTCTGTTGGAGCTGTCCGGCGCCCAAAAAACCTAAATTTTAGCGCGCGACCCAGTTTTTGGGCGCCTGTTGGAGATGCTCTAAGAACTGGTTTGTTCGCATCATACTGCTTATGGATGCTGAATAACTGTTACATTTCCATGTGAAGTATACCAATACACCACCACCAATTTTGATTCATGTCTCTTGCTGTTTACCCGGTATTTGAACTATTGGTTGCTCTGTCAACTGAAGATAATTACTGAGGATTTCCCAAATGTGTATCAGAGAATCGTTTAACTTGCTGATCAGAGTTCCTACATGATATGAACAGGTCTGCTACAACTACGATCAAATGTTCCCCTGCACAAGCGCAAATGCGACAAAAGCAAATACTAGGACTGAAAGTGCACCTACAGAGAAGACTCCCACGATATCGGCACACTTGTTCTTCATGGCCCTCACGCTCATCACTCCTCCGATCGAAGCTCCGCAAAACACTACTCCAAAGATGACAGCAAGCACAATATGACCCTCTGTCGGAATTTGCTTCGCCAAGTAGGGGAGAAGTGTGAGGTAAACGGCAATCGCGACCCAGAACAATTCGGTGGACGAGCTCGAAGGGTGCTGGCCGGCCGCCCATGAACCGGAAGCGCTCGACTTCTGCTCCCGCCGGCTGGCCACCAATGCCGCCGCTTCGTAGGCCAGCTGTTTGGCGTCCATTGCGTGAATCACCTCGAGCTTGGGGTTTGAGGATATCTTGTACAAAGCGGCAGCTGCCAACTCAAGCCCCACCCCGGCCGCCTTTGCCTTTGTCGTGTGCGCAGCTGCGGCGAACGTCTGCAGCGCCAGGGTCAGCTGCGCTGACGGGTCGGCGAGGACGTGGTGCCCGCTCACGCTGTCGGAGAACTGCTGGGCGCGGCGGATCAGGCCCGCCAAGTACCTCCCCTCTGCTTCCACGGACGTCGGAGCCGGCGGAAGAGGCGGGCCATCGATGTCGACGACGTGCTCGTCGCTGTTGGAAACGTTCCGGCCGCTCGAGTCACCTCCCGCCTCCGAGGTACTCATCCCACCGAACAGGGCTGGAAAGCGGAAGTAGCCCCTCCGCGCCTTGTTCTTGCGGGCGGATGCCACCACCACCACCTCCCCCTCCTCCTCCTCGCGAGGAGTTCTTGGTGGAGTCTTGCCGGCGGATGCCACCTCGTCCTCTTTCTTGCGCTCGCTTTTGGTTCTTGGCGCCGGCAGAGGTGCGGTCGAATCGGCAGGCGACGACGTCGTCGGAGAAGGACGAGGCGTTGCCCCGCTGCTGCTGGTGTAGTCCAAGTACGCGGGGGTCAGGTTCTTGGCGATGTCCCGGGCAGGCGGCGACGGCGGAGGAGACTTCCGTTGGCCGGGGCTCTCGTCAGAGTTCTTGCCCCCTGCGAGGAGCACCTCCGTCAGATCGATGTTCATCTCTCCAAGAGGATGAAGCAGCGCCGATTGTGATTTTGGACAGGCTCTGCGTACTGGGATTGGGGGAAGGCCGGCTGATTCGAAGAAGCAGCGCCAGATTGGAGGCGTTCTTCCGGGTGCATCTGCACAGGGGATGAATAGTAAAATGCGAAAAAAGGAAAAAAAAAATCTGTTTTTTTATCTGTCTCAGGATTGTTGAATGTCTCACCGGTGCAAATTTTCGTGATGGAATGGTATTCATGAAAGTCTGAAAAAGATATTTTAGAGCACTAATTTTATTTTATTTGCCCAAAAAACTCTGCATGCAGGTGAAATATTCAATAATGTGCTAAAAATAATAATTTAGAATTATTTTCTATCTTTTTTGTTTTTACTGTTGTCATCCGGGGTACAAAAAGCGTTCCACTCGTATTTTGTTTTAATAGAGCACCGTCAATGTCTTTGTTCTGAATGATAGATTTTTGATTTGTGTCCTTTGCTGGTTCATGCTATATTCGAAGTATTTGTAAAGGGCGGTTGGTGATCTCGCGCAGGTCCTTCCCATCTCGCGCTCGCGCAGGGACCGCCGCCACCAGCGGCTGATCTCCCTCCTCCGGCCACCTCCGGCCCAGCCAAGCACAGATCCGGGACTCTCCCGACGTCCTCTCTCCATCCATCCCGAAGCCCGGCGCCGTCTTCACCGGCTCTCCCCACGCGGAGGAGCTCGAGTCGGGCCCCCTCCTTTCCCGGTCCCGCTCCCGTGCGGCCGCGCCGGGCCGCATCGGGGCGCCCCTGCGGGCTCGAGCAAGCCACCCCGCGCCTCCCTCTCATCTCGCCGCCCTCGGAGGCGTCGCCGGGCAAAGCCCTGGCGGCGCGGCGGCGGCAGGACCCCTCGGTCGCCGTTCTTGAGCGCGGGGCCGACGTTGCTCCGCTGCTCCACGCGGTGATGCTTGTAGCCGTGGCCTGAAGTCGGAGCGGTGTCTTCGGGGTGGGTGGTGCGCAGCGTGCTCGTGCGCTGCGGCTGCCTTCTCCGATGCTGCTTCGACCGGCGGTGTGGGGGCTTGCTGGTGTGCTCAAATAAAGGCGGCGGTCCTAGGGTTCCTCTTGCGCCAAGACGAAGATTTGCCTGACGTCTATCCTTTCTGATCTGGCCGGAGTGGCGGGTTCCGGAAGGCTCCGCCGACGAACTCCCATGGGCGTGTTATGCCTCGAGATTGCTGGATCGGGTGGGATTTGGTCGTGCCCATTGGTTCTCCGTTAAGGAGCGAGCAGCGCGAAGCTCTGCTATCTGTTGCCATCAGGAGATATGTTTAGCTCCATGGTGATGTCAGAGGTGGAGAATGTCATGGAAGCCGAGATTAGAGGACTAGTAATGGTGATTGGAGTCTACGGTGTTGAGGAACTTGCTTGGAGTTTCGGGATTCATAGCAGCGGTATGTAAGTGGGGCCAACAACACAGGTGAAGTTCAAAGTCTTCCGTTCAGGGTGAAAATCCAAGGTCTGACCTTAATTGGTTGTGTCTGGCAATGGTCTTGTTGAAGGCATTGTTTTGAGAGCGGGGATTATCTCCGGTGTGAAAACCCAAGATCTAGGATCGAACGACGATGGTGTTGGTGCACTATTTCCTCCTTGGAGACGTCGCTTTTGGAGAACCTGGACATCAGGTATTGTCTTGGTGGTGGTTGTGCTGCTGCTGCAAGGCCTGAAACACTGTAGCGGGACTTTTTTTTTTAGTTTCTTCTTATTTTTTGGCTGTGCACATCTGTCTTGTCATTAGGGCATTGCGTTGTTGCAGAGGCTAGGTGTAATTGGTATCTTCGCGATATTAATATATACTCTTTATCAATTTTTTTTTTGTAAAGGGCGGTCTCAATCTAAGATTTCTCAGCTAGGGTTCATGGAGATCAAAATGGGGAATGGAAATATTGTAGCTGTCCGCCCAACCACCCACACAGCTACAAGTTCCTACTGGGTCCAGTCGGGATCCGAGAGTCACCTGGTTTGCATCTTCTTGCGAGTTGGCCGGGCACCAGGCCCATGAGTGTCTTTGAAACTTGGCGCGTCTTTTGTTGTTGTCTGAATCACTACCGGGCCTTCATCTGTTGTCGCCCACATGCTCTGTTCTTCTGTCAACTCCCTTGGTGCATCTGAGCTGCTGACATCCCTCCCTCCTTGAGAAACGTCTTGACCCCAAGCCGGTGCACGGGGAACTGCTGCCGCACGAACTCCAGTTCCTCCCAAGTGGCTTCAGCAGGAGAAGAATCAGACCACTCAACGAGACCTTAAGCAATTGTCCGTTTACCCACCCGACGCACAGGCTATTGCAACACTTTCAAAGGAACTTGCAGAGCTGAATGAACTGGAGGAAGAACTCGATGAAGTACAATATCTCGCGGCAAGAAACATTTAAGCTCAGAAACGTGGAAAACTAGGTGGATACAGCAACTGTCAGGAAGAGCCAATTTATAAGCCATGCCACCAATCTTGTCCACAATTTGGAACGGTCCATAGTACTTGAAGGCCAACCTGTGATTTGTCCTAGAATATAAAGAGAGCCGAGCATAGGGCCGAAGTTTTAGAAAAACTTGATCACCTACATCAAAGGTTGTTTCAGTTCGATGTTTATCAGCTTGACTCTTCATGCGCTGCTGCGCTCTCAACAAATGTTGCCGAACTATGTGAGTAAGTGTCCGACGAGATTGTTGCCATTCTTGTAATTCAACAGGAGCAACTATGTCAGACTCACTGATACCAAAATATCTAGATGTAGATGTTGGGAAACGTTGCATGGAAAATAATTTTTTTTTACGCTCACGCAAGATCTATCCATGGAGATGCATAACAACGAGAGGGGAGAGTGTGTCAATGTACCCTCGTAGACCGTAAGCGGAAGCGTTTATTAACGCAGTTGATGTAGTCAAACTTTTTCGCGATCCAACCGATCAAGTACCGAACGTACGGCACCTCCGCGTTCAACACACGTTCAGCTCGATGACGTCCTCGCCTTCTTGATCCAGCAAGACGGGCGAAGTAGTAGATGAGTTCCGGCAGCACGACGGCGTGGTGACGGTGGTGGTGATACTATCTCCGCAGGGCTTCGCCTAAGCACTCCGAAAATATGATCGAGGGACGAAATTGTGGAGAGGGGCGCCGCACACGGCTAAGAGATTGTCGTGGGCTATGTGTGGCACCCCCTCCCACATATATAGGTGGGGAGGAGAGAGGAGGCAGCCAGGAGGCGCCCCCAAGGAGGCCGAATCCTCCTTGGGCTCCTGCCCTAGCCGCGCCCCCTTCCTTATTTGTGCGCGGGAGGAAGGCAGGGGGAGGTGGCGCCCCCCCTTTCCTTTCTCTCATGAGGAGGGAAAGGCAGGAGGTGCCAACCCTCCCTCTTTCCTTCCCCAAGGGCCGGCGGCTAGGGAGAGGGCGCGCCAGCCCCCTTGTGGGCTGGTGTGTGCCCCCCCTTGGCCCATTAGGCCCATAGACCTCCCGGAACCCCTTCCGGTGATCCGATGGTTACCCGGTACAATCCGAAACCTTTCCGGTGTCCAAATAGCATCGTCCTATATATCAATCTTTACCTCCGGACCATTCCGGAGCTCCTCGTCATGTTCGTGATCTCATCCGGGACTCTGAACAACATTCGGTCACCAAATCATATAACTCATATAATACTATATCGTCAACGAACGTTAAGCGTGCGGACCCTACGGGTTCGAGAACTATGTAGACATGACCGAGACACCTCTCCGATCAATAACCAATAGCGGAACCTGGATGCCCATATTGGTTCCTACATATTCTACGAAGATCTTTATCGGTCGAACCTTATGACAACATACGTAATTCCCTTTGTTTGTCGGTATGTTACTTGCCCGAGATTCGATCGTCGGTATCTTCATACCTAGTTCAATCTTGTTACCGACAAGTCTCTTTACTCGTTCCGTAATACATCATCTCGTAACTAGCTCCTTAGTCACTTTGCTTGCAAGCTTCTTGTGATGTGTATTACCGAGAGGGCCCAGAGATACCTCTCCGATATACGGAGTGACAAATCCTAATCTCGATCCATGCCAACTCAACAGACATCTTCGGAGATACCTGTAGAGCATCTTTATGATCACCCAGTTACGTTCTGATGTTTGATAGCACACAAGGTATTCCTCCGGTATCCGGGAGTTGCATGATCTCATAGTCGAAGGAATATGTATTTGACATTAAGAAAGCAATAGCAATAAACTGAACGATCATATGCTAAGCTAACGGATGGGTCTGGTCCATCACATCATTCTCCTAATGATGCGATCCCGTTATCAAGTGACAACACATGTCTATGGTTAGGAAACTGATACGTCTCCAACGTATCTATAATTTTTGATTGTTCCATGCTATTATATTATCTGTTTTGAATGTTTTATATGCATTAATATGCTATTTTATATTATTTTTGGGACTAACCTATTAACCTAGAGCCCAGTGCCAGTTTCTGTTTTTTTTCTTGTTTTTGAGTTTTACGAAAAGGAATACCAAAAGGAGTCCAAACGGAATAAAACTTTCGCGATGATTTTTCTTGGACCAGAAGACACCCAGCAGACTTGGAGAGGGGCCCAGAAGAGTCCCGAGGGCTCCACAAGCCCTCAAGGCGCGCCCTAGGGGGGGGGGGGCGCCCCTGGCTTGTGGGCCCCACGGGACTCCTCCAAACCTAATTCTTTCGCTATAAATTTCGAAATATTCCCAAACCACCAGAAGCGTCCACCAAAATACTTTTCCGCCGCCGCAAGCCTCTGTTTCTGCGATATCCCATCTTGGGACCTTTTCCGGCACCCTGCCGGAGGGGGATTCGATCACAGAGGGCATCTACATCAACTCTATTGCCCTTCCGATGAAGCGTGAGTAGTTTACCACAGACCTACGGGTCCATAGCTAGTAGCTAGATGACTTCTTCTCTCTCTTTGATCTTCAATACAATGTTCTCCTCGATGTTCTTGGAGATCTATCCGATGTAATATTCTTTTGCGGTGTGTTTGTCGAGATCCGATGAATTGTGGATTTATGATCAGATTATCTATGAATATTATTTGAGTCTTTTCTGAATTCTTATATGCATGATTTGATATCTTTGTATTTCTCTTCGAATTATCGGTTTGGTTTGGCCAACTAGATTGGTTTTTCTTGCAATGGGAGAGGTGCTTAGTTTTGGGTTCAATCTTGCGGTGTCCTCACCCAGTGACAAAGTAGGGGTAGCGAGGCACGTATTATATTGTTGCCATCAAGGGTAAAAAGATGGGGTTTTCATCATATTGCTTGAGTTTATCCCTCTACATCATGTCATCTTACTTAAGGCGTTACTATGTTCTTATGAACTTAATACTCTAGATGCATGCTGGATAGCGGTCGATGTGTGGAGTAATAGTAGTAGATGCAGGCAGGAGTCGGTCTACTTGACACGGACGTGATGCCTATATTCACAATCATTGCCATGGATATCGTCATAACTTTGCGCTTTTCTATCAATTGCTCAACAGTAATTTGTTCACCCACTGTATTATTTTCTTTCAAGAGAGAAGCCTCTAGTGAAACCTATGGCCCCCGGGTCTATTTTCCATCATATATTTTCAGATCTATAAACCAAAAAACCCAAAAATACCTTGCTGCAATTTATTTACTTTTACTTTGTTTTACGCTTTAGTAATCTTTTATGTCTATCTCTATCAGATCTCATCCTTGCAAGTGACCGTGAAGGGATTGAGAACCCCTTTATCGTGTTGGGTGCAAGTGTTTGATTGTTTGTGCAGGTGCAAAGATTGGAGACTTGCGTGTACCTCCTGCTGGATTGATACCTTGGTTCTCAAACTGAGGGAAATACTTATCTCTACTTTACTGCATCACCCTTTCCTCTTCAAGGAAAAAACCAACGCAAGCTCAAGAAGTAGCAGGAAGAATTTCTGGCGCCGTTGCCGGGGAGGTTCTGCATCAAGCCTACCAAGTACCCACCATAAACTCACATCTCTTGCATTACATTATTTGCCATTTGCGTCTCATTTTCCTCTCCCCCACTTCTAAAACATTTTCAGAAAAACACAAAAATATTTGCCTTCTTTTCGTTTGCCCTTATGTCTTACTTGGTCTGTTTGCTTGTTCGCTTGGCATAATTGTGTATTTATTAGAAATAAAGAACAAAAAGCTTATTGATCCTCATCCACTTGCTAATCTTTTTAAGAGATCCAACTACGATGAACCAATTGCTAGTGAGTTGAGTGCACTGGATTATCTTTATGAAGTTTTGCTTGAAATTCGTGAATCTGAAAATTGTGATGAAATTTATGAAGTGATTCACGATAGCTCCTTGAATGAAAAGCATGATTGCAATGATGTTATAATAAATTCTATTAATGTCAATTGTGCTAATAATATGCAAAACCCTAAGCTTGGGGATGCTAATTTTGCTATGTCCACTACTTATTGTAATGATCATGATTGGGGTGATTCTTCTTATGATCTTGAAAATTTATTTAAGCCTCATGATGAATATGATATTGATAATAGTGTTTGCAATAATATTGAAAGTGGGTTTGGAAGAATGTCAACTTTAGGAAATAATGATCCCACTACTTTGGAGTTTGATAAATCTTATGAAATTTTTGATAAAAGTGCTTGGAGAAGTAATGACTTTATTTTATGTTAATCCCACTATTTTGGAGGAGTGTCAACTTTGCATGCATGTGGATAATGAAGATAATATTTTATGTGATAGATATATTGTTGAATTTGATTATTATCCTACATGTAATTATTATGAGAGAGGAAAATATGGTTGTAGAAATCTTCATGTTACTAAATTACCTCTCGTCATGTTGAGATTGTTATCGTTTCTTTCTTCTTCCTTTCATATGCTAGTTTTTGCTTGTCTTAATAATTTGTTTGCTTATAAAATGCCTATACATAGGAAGTATGTTAGACTTAAACTTGTTTTTCACATGTTACATGATGCTCTCTTCGTGTTTCAATTACTATCTTTTATGTGAACATCATTGAAATCATCAATGCCTAGCTAAAAGGCTTTAAAGAAAAGCGCTTGTTGGGAGACAACCCAATATTTTTATTTTTATTTTCTATTTTTATATAAATACACATTATTACCTCTGTAGTAATTGTGTTTTGGTGTTTTAATTAGTGTTTGATCCAAGCAAGACCTTTGGGATGATCTATGGTGATAGTTGATTTGATCTTGCTGAAAAACAGAAACTTCTGCGCTCATTGCCAGAATTTCTGAAAATCACATAAGCGTGAAAAAATTATGAGTTTTTTACACAAGATTGATATATGAATTTAATATGTTTTACTAATTTTTAAGAATTTTTAGAGTTACATAAGTATACTAAGTTTACAGATTACTAGAGATTGTTCTGTTTTTGACAGATTCTGTTTTCTATGTGTTGTTTGCTTATTTTGATCAATCTATGGGTAGTATCGGGGGGTATGAACCATGGAGAAGTTGGAATATAGTATATATTACACAAATATAAATAAATAATGAGTTCACAACAGTACCAAAAAGTGGTGATTTATTTTCTTATACTAACGGATCTCATGAGTTTTTTGTTGAGTTTTGTGTTGTGAAGTTTTCAAGTTTTGGGTAAAGATTTGATGGACAACGGAATAAGGAGTGGCAAGAGCCTAAGCTTGGGGATGCCCAAGGCACCCCAAGGTAATATTCAAGGACAACCAAGCATCTAAGCTTGGGGATGCCCCGGATGGCATCCCCTCTTTCGTCTTCGTCTATCGGTAAATTTACTTGAGCCTATATTTTTATTCACCACATGATATGTGTTTTGCTTGGAGCGTCTTGTATGATATGAGTCTTTACTTTTTAGTTTGCCACAACCATCCTTTCTGTACACATATTTTGAGAGGGACACGCATGAATCACGAATTTATTAGAATACTCTATGTGCTTCACTTATATTTTTTGAGCTAGGCAATTTGCTCTAGTACTTCACTTATATCTTTTTAGAGCACGGCGGTGGTTTTATTTTATAGAAATTGTTGAACTCTCATGCTTCAATTATATTATTTTGAGAGTCTCTAAACAGCATGGTAATTTTCTTAGGTTGTGAATTTAGTCCTAATATGATGGGCATCCAAGAGGGATATAATAAAAACTTTCATATAAAGAGCGTTGAATACTATGAGAAGTTTGATTCCTTATGATTGTTTTGAGATATAAAGATGGTGATATTAGAGTCGTGCTAGTGAGTAATTGTGGATTGGTAGAAATACTTGTGTTAAAGTTTGTGATTCCCGTAGCATGCACGTATGGTGAACCGTTATGTGATGAAGTTGGAGCATGATTTATTTTTTGATTGTCTTCCTTATGAGTGGCGGCCGGGACGAGCGATGGTCTTTTCCTACCAATCTATCCCCCTAGGAGAATGTATGTAGTACTTTGTTTTGATAGCTAATAAATTTTTTCAATAAGTATATGAGTTCTTTATGACTAATGTTGAGTCCATGGATTATACGCACTCTCACCCTTCCACCTTTGCTAGCCTCTCTAGTACCGCACAATTCTCGCCGGTGCATTAAACCCACCATATACCTTCCTCAAAACAGCCACCATACCTACCTATTATGGCATTTCCATAGCCATTCCGAGATATATTGCCATGCAACTTCCACCGTTCCGTTTTATTATGACACGCTCCATCATTGTCATATTACTTTGCATGATCGTAAGATAGCTAGCATGATGTTTTCATGGCTTGTCCATTTTTTGATGTCATTGCTATGCTAGATCATTGCACGTCCCGGTACACCACCGGAGGCATTCATATAGAGTCATATTTTGATCTAGTATCGAGTTGTAATTCTTGAGTTGTAAGTAAATAAAAGTGTGATGATCATCATTATTAGAGCATTGTCCCATGTGAGGAAAGGATGATGGAAGCTATGATTCCCTCACAAGTTGGGATGAGTCTCCGGACTTTATAAAAAATAAAAGTGGCCAAAGAAGCCCAAATAAAAAAAAAGAGGCCAAACAAAAAAAAGAGAGAAAAAGAGAGAAGGGACAATGTTACTATCCTTTTTCCACACTTGTGCTTCAAAGTAGCACCATGATCTTCATGATAGAGAGTCTCCTATGTTGTCACTTTCATATACTAGTGGGAATTTTTCATTATAAGTACTTGGCTTGTATATTCCAATGATGGGCTTCCTCAAATTGCCATAGGTCTTCGTGAGCAAGCGAGTTGGATGCACACCCACTTAGTTTCTTTTTGAGCTTTCATACACTTATAGCTCTAGTGCATCTATTGCATGGCAATCCCTACTCACTCACATTGATATCTATTGATGGGCATCTCCATAGCTCATTAATGCGCCTAGTTGATGTGAGACTTTCTCCTTCTTTTTGTCTTCTCCACAACCACCATATTCTATTCCACCTATAGTGCTATATCCATGGCTCACGCTCATGTATTGCGTGAAAGTTGAAAAAGTTTGAGAACATCAAAAGTATGAAACAATTTCTTGACTTGTCATCGGGGTTGTGCATGATAAAATACTTTATGTGATGAAGATGGAGCATAGCCAGACTATATGATTTTGTAGGGATAACTTTCTTTGGCCATGTTATTTTGAGAAGACATGATTCCTTTATTAGTATGCTTGAAGTATTATCGTTTTATGTCAATATTAAACTTTTGTTTTGAATCTTATGGATCTGAATATTCATGCCACAATAAAAAAAATGTAGCGACCCGACCTCAAACGGTCAAGCCTCTATGTATCTGTGCCATCCCTGGATCAGTATGCTGGCACACACAGTACATCAATGTATATATCAAAGTGCAATCACATGTATAAATAACGTAAAAATGATATATATACCTCATAATTGTCAGCGAAAACAAATAGTCGGGTGTGGAGTCCCATCAACGCCATCGGCAGGTTGAGTGTAGACCGTAACCCTGTACCGTACTCTTACTCGTCGGAAGAAAATATCTGCAACATGATACGTTGCAGCCGTGTAGGTCAGTACATTGAATGTACCGGCAAGATCACAATAAGAGAAAGTAGATGATAAAACTATTCTATATGCAATATGGCTTTGTGGCTCTGTGTCTGAGTTTTATTTGCGTAAAAGCTAGTTTTATTTTCTCTACATCAAAGGAATATCAGGAGTCTGTAATACAGAGTTTTCTATCATGACATGGTTCCGCCAACTGATGTCTCATAGCCCAGAACAATCATAAGTTGCCCACAATTAAGTTATCAGTCCGGTGTTGAGAGTTCCGAGATAGATCCAAGTCCAGAGGCTCAAATTGTCCGTAACCGGGGACACGGCTAATCGATTAGGTTTAAACCCTCTGCAGAGGTTTGTACACTTTACCCGCAAGATTCGATCCCTCCCGTTTCATCCTCGCACTTCATGATGTTTGAGAACAGGACGATCGAAACATGGTCTTCCGAAGAGTTCCTCTGACCACTGTCCGGTGCTCATCCAATCCTACCGTAGTTCTACATCTGCTAGCACCGTCCTAGCCAGAGTCACAACTAAGGTCAACCAAGCCAGAGCCCATAATGACTTGCGGTTGCACAGGTAAGCTTCCGGGCATGAAGTATTCTTCCGTCTCTTTGAGTCTGGGTGAAGCTTTCCGCAAGATGTCATGGCGCTTCTCCATGCATCCCGGCCATCCACTGGTTGCTCCAGGGTGCCCGTCAACCGTCCTTCACCCAGTAGTGTGTATTGAATTCTTGTCTCGAGTCTTGAAGTCTTGAGGCCTTGAAGATGCAGTCCTTGCAGATGCCAGCATGGAGTTGTCGTCATTGACGTAGAGTCCTCCATTCTCACACCACTCCCGAACACTCGTACCAACCCCGTCTACTATAGCGTAGCATTTAAACTACATAACGTCCCGGGCTTGATAATCAGGGAGATGGGTTCCTACCTCATGCATTCTACTCAACTACAAGATTCAATAACACTACTGGAGGGATTGTTGCAAAGATGACACTAAATGCCATAAAAACATAGGTATGAAAACCATGGTCAAAGTGAACTTGCCTGGTAAGTTGATGAAGATAATAACGCTCTTGGAAACTTTGATAAACTATTCGTCACTCTCCGATGAAATCTATACAAGCAAGCATAGTATTCACATAAGCAAACATTCTAGCACTCAATCATAACAATCAAAATAACAACGAAATCGAAATAGGATCGAAGGCAAAAAAAAGCCAAATAAAACTCCAAATCACTCAAATAAACTTATAGGGCTAATCTACACCACAACAACTCTACTTAACAACAAGTAAAAAGCCTAAAACAATTACTTAACACAAGGTAAAAATAATTATTCACTAAATAACAGAAAGTATTTTTCCTATAATAAAATTCTAGCAAAACAATAAAATAATACTATTACTACTACTAGCAATATAGTCATGCAATAAACAACACCTAGAACCTCAAGAATACTAAGTCTAATAAATCTAAATTTACCTACTGTTAAACAACAGAATATATGCTACACTAGCGAAAAATAGCAAAATAAAATAATTAAAACTAATTAATAATAATTAAATTACAAACAGGACTAAAAACAGGGTAAACAGTACTGTTTACAATAAAAAGCTAATTTAAATAAATCACTAGCATGCAAACTGAACACTACTGTATAGCTAGGCTAATAAGCAACCAGTAGCAAAAAGAATTGGCCAAAAATAATATTCCTAACTCAAAATAGCTCAAATCTAGTGATTTGAGAAAATTCATACAAGCACAAATTTAAACTGCTCAAATATGAAATACAATTGTACTAACAGAAACTTCATAAAATTTGTGATCCAACTCAGTTGGAATCACTGAAAAATACCTCGTAGATAATCAATTATGGATTTTACAAGATTGAAACTATTCTGTTTAAAAAAAAAAGAATGAAGAGGGAAAAAAAATAATGAACAGTAGGTCGGGATTTACTGTAGCAGCCCGGTGATGGGGTTCTGGTGGAGCTCTGGCGACGTCCTCCGGTGGTCCGGGGCGGTGGCTGAGGGGCCGGGTGGGGCGGCGGAGCGAGGGGAGTCCGGTGGCGGGGTCGGTGGGTGGCGGGGGTGGCCGGAGGTGGCGGGGCGGGGCGGCAATGGCGGCGGTGGTCCGGCGAACTCCGGCGAGCTCCTGCGGGCGGCTCGGGGCGGGGAAGAGGGGGCTAAGGGCGGGGATGGATTGCGGGGTGCGGTATATATAGGGGTGGGGGCTGGCTTGGACGAGGGGTAGAGAGAGATCGCGGGATCCCGTGATTCCGGCGATCTCCAGCGAGATCTGCAGGGGATCGGGCGAGCTGGTGGAAGGAAGGAGATGATGCGTGGCGATTTGGGCTGGATTTGGCCCAAAAAAGAAAATCCCTTTCCTTTTTTAAAATAACTCGGCAATAAAAATCATTTTAGAAAATAAAATGTAAATAAAATATAGGAGTATTATATATCAAAATTCTCAGAAAAATAAGCCCAATTTAATGGGATAGTTTTCACGGTCAAATAAAATACTTTTTGAAAAATCATTTTTTTATTTAAAATTCAAACAAAAATCCAAATGACTTTCAAAACTCATCGGAAAAATTCTTCCAACATTTTTGGGGTGTCATGTTAATCCCTCTTAACACTTTTGTTCAAGTTTTCTTTGTCAGAAAAGTTTTTGATTAAAATTTAAATGCCACTTTGAGTTAAAAACAAAATTTAAATGACAAATTCAAAAGAAATTTTTCTTTACTTCCCACTCTCTTTCATTGAAGAAATCATGAGGATCATTGAGTGGCATGAAGTTTAAAATATTTCCAAATTCAAATATTTTCAAACAGAAACATTTTTTTTGGAAAGTCCTTTTATTCCCTCTCATTCAAAGCTTTAAAAGTTTAAAATTCCAATCAATTTGACTCAATCAATCACTCAACCATCAATCAAACAATCATATATTTTAATTATTATAACATTCCAAAATTTAGAATTTTGGGATGTTACATAAAATTACATGGATAAATATGTTAGGTAGCATTCCACATAAAAAATTCTGTTTTTATCATTTACCTACTTGTCGTGGTTTTGTCACGGCAGATGCCCTTGTGAAAGGACTTAGGTATGGAGACATCGCGACGTAGGTTAGCTTGAAGGGGTTGAGCGGGAACGAAAGGCACATGGTTTACCTAGGTTTGGCCCCTCACAACGAGGTAAAAGCCTACGTCCTGCTTATGCTGTATTGATGGTGTATCGATTACAAGGGAGCGGAATCGCTTGACCTAGCTATCGATTGGTTGTTACTTGACCTAACCCGCCGCAAGGCCTCACCTTTATATACACAGGTCGAGGCCCTGGGCTTACAAGAGTCCAAGCCAGATCTTACAAGGTTACCGACCTGGGTTCTAAGTCACCTTGCCTTACTAGGCAAGTCATTATTGGGCAGCTTACAGCGCCAGGTCTCGCACCATCTTCTGGGCTTGGGCCTCTGGTGGCTCACCACGTAAGTCGCCCTTCAGGCTCCATGTCCAGCTTATTGGCCTTATATCTGAGTCACCAACATTGTAACCTGGCCCCTCCTGGGCGGGTCACACCGTGGGGTTATATCCCCAACATTAGGCCCCAGATTGATTTGAACTTGTTCATGTCAATCTTCACTGCTTCTGGTTGGCGAGTCTTCTTTGATTCCTTTTAATGCTTAACCTTGAATGAATCCTTGTAACCCGCCATGACGTCATGCGAAATAAATCCAGAAAAAACTTATGACATCACAATGGATCTTTTTGCATTAACTGGATTTCCGAGAATCGAGGCGCCTCCTTTGTTTAGATAATCATGAGGCCTCCTCGATTTTTGCGCTTGCCATTTCACTATTTCAATTTTTTCATTATAAATAGGCACGGGGGGTCCCCCTTTTTCACTTTTACCCCCTCGCCCTCTCTTCTTCTTCTTCCTCGCGCCATCCGTTGCCACTGGAGCTCCACCGCCGCTGCTGAACTACGCCGACCACCCTGCTGAGGCCGCTGCATCACCCTGTTCGGACCAGATAACGGTGGCGCTCCTCCGCTCTTCACCCAAACCATCAAGTAACATCCTTCTTCTTTCCTAGATCCACATTAGGTCATGCTAGTTCTTGGTAGTTCATCGGCATTCGTTCAAGTTCATCCATGCTCTATTTAGAACCGGTATTTTGAATCCAAAAACAATCCAAAAGTTGTGCGGTAGTAGTTTTATCTCTTATCTCGCATCTTGGATAGATCCTTCCTTCTGTAAATCAACACCAGCTTGCTAGTTCTTCCACTGCCACATTCTAGGTCTAATAATTATACCCCTTTTTTCGAACTGTCATGGATCCGTAATAATAGCTGCCATCTGCAAAACTTGTTTGTCCAACACTTAGTAGAATTTCTACCAACTTGGATCTGAAGATAACTGACCCGCCCTTCATTGTTTGGGCAGTGATAACCCACAAGTATAGGGGATCACAACAGTTTTCGAGGGTAGAGTATTCAACCCAAATTTATTGATTCGACACAAGGGGAGCCAAAGAATATTCTCAAGTATTAGGAGCTGAGTTGTCAATTCAACCACACCTGAAAGACTTAATATCTGCAGCAAAGTATTTAGTACCAAAGTAGTATGGACGTAACCGTAACGGTGGCAAAAGTAACAGTAGCAGTTTTGTAGCAATTGTAACAGTGGCAATGACAAAGTAATGTAGCAAAGATCAATATGTGAAAAGCTCGTAGGCAATGGATCAGTGATGGATAATTATGTCGGATGGCATTCATCATGCAACAGTTATAACCTAGGGTGACACAGAACTAGCTCCAATTCATCAATATAATGTAGGCATGTATTCCGTATATAGTCATACGTGCTTATGGAAAAGAACTTGCATGACATCTTTTGTCCTACCCTCCCGTGACAGTGGGGTCCTAATGGAAACTAAGGGATATTAAGGCCTCCTTTTAATAGATAACCGGACCAAAGCATTAGCACTTAGTGAATACATGAACTCCTCAAACTACGGTAATCACCGAAAAGAATCCCAATTATTGTCACCTTGGGGTATGCGGATCATAACACGTAATAGGTGTCTACAACTTACAAGATAGGATCAAGAACATAAATATATTCATGAAAACATAATAGGTTCAGATCTGAAATCATGGCACTCGGGCCCTAGTGACAAGCATTAAGCATAGCAAAGTCATAGCAACATCAATCTCAGAACATAGTGGATACTAGGGATCAAACCCTAACAAAACTAACTCGATTACATGATAAATCTCATCCAACCCATCACCGTCCAGCAAGCCTACGATGGAATTACTCACACACGGCGGTGAGCATCATGAAATTGGTGATGGAGGAAGGTTGGTGATGATGATGGCGATGAATCCTCCTCTCCGGATCCCCAAACGGACTCTAGATCTGCCCTCCTGATGAAGAACAAGAGGCGGCGGCGGCTCCGTATCGTAAAACACGATGAATCCTTCTCTCTGATTTTTTTCTCCCCGAACATGAATATATAGAGTTGGAGTTGAGGTCGGTGGAGGTCCAGGGGACCCACAAGCCAGGGGGGTGCGCCCAGGGGGGTAGGGCACGCCCCCACCCTTGTGGTCTCCTGGTGGGTCCCCTCTGGTTGATTCTTTCACCAGTATTTTTTATTTATTCCAAAAATATTCTTCGTAAATTTCCAGGTCATTCCGAGAACTTTTATTTCTGCACAAAAATAACACCAAGGCAATTCTGCTGAAAACAGCGTTAGTCCGGGTTAGTTCCATTCAAATCATGCAAATTAGAGTCCAAAACAAGGGCAAAAGAGTTTGGAAAAGTAGATACGATGGAAACGTATCAGGTGGCTTACTAATAAATTGGTAATCCACCAAAATTCCAAAGATTTGTTTAACCCGCCAACATATGGCCGGCTCATAGTGTCATGACTTAACCCGCCATGCTCTCACAACCTGATAATTACTCCACTCCACGGCTAATGCGGCTCATAATTCCTTTAACGGTCCATAATATATAGCCTCTTAATTGTAGCTAGATCATTATTTGTCGTGGTAATATCTCGACAGATGCCAGGGGGTGGCTTATCATGGTTGGGGCCATGAGATCGTTGTCGGGTCCTGGAAGAGGGAGTGGGCACAAGCTCGGATGGACACGAGATCTACCCAGGTTCGGGGCTCTCCTAAGAGATAAAACCCCTACTCCTACTCTGCGGGGTCTCCGCATGATCACTATGAAGCAAAGAGTACAATGGTGCTCCTAGAGCTGTTCAGCCAGAGGAGGAAGAAGGGTAAGGCTAGCTCTCTCCTCTCCCCGGCTGTGATGCGTGTGGGTGGAACATGAGGGAACGAACCCTTTGCATGGGTGTGGCCTGGGGGGTTTTATAGGCTAACCCCCCAGGGGTACAATGGTAATGTGGCCGGGTGGTGGGCCCCGGCCACCAGCGTCTATGGGGGCCGGGTTCTCCACCGGCTGCTGGGGCCCGCTTCTGCTGGACCCTGTCGGCTGTCGAGAAACCGGCCGACAGGTGGGGCCCGCCGCCTGCCGGCCCCGCTGACGGCTCTTCACTGTGGCGCCGCCCGTGCTGACGGAGGCCGTGTCGGGCGTGCCATGGCTATAGCGCTGCGCCGCCGGGTCGGCGGCTGCCTGGCGGCGCCCACTGTAGCCATGTGGCCGTGATTCGGGGGAGGCATGGCGCACTGTAGCCATGCCCCAGCTTGTCTCATGGTCGGGCTCAAACTCCTAGGGAGGGGATGGGCCGCCTACTAGGAGCCGGCTCGTACCCTCGCTGCCTTCTGGAGTGCACCGTCTTTTGGAGGAGGCCGGTCTTATGACCAGTCGGACTGAGGGGCTCGGCCTGCCCCGATGTCTTGAAATATGGTTAAGTACTGATGAGGCTACCTGGGGTCCATCCCCCCGACAGTAGTCCCCGAAGCTGGTGAGGCTCTACGGTTCTAGTAGTCGGAGGGCCTCAGCAGTTTCCCCTTCGAGTGGTTTTCCGCCTTCGGCTCCGTCCGGCTAGGAGGAGCCGGACTCTAGTAGCCGGCCGAGGTCACGCCCGCCTGGTGGAATTCGAATCGACAGGCGGGAGTTGGTGCGGCACCGCCCGCTGCACGCGCGCCACGCGGCGCCCGCAGGCCAGACTGGCCTGCCAGCCCACGCGCGTGAAGGGAAGTCGCCGCAGGCCGGGGCCCGCCACTACAGGGCCTTGGCCCGCGCACGGATCCGCTGCGGCTGAGGCGGATGGTAGCCCTTCCGCATTGCGTTAAACGCGCCATAACTGCGCGGAATGCGCGGGGTCGTGTGGGGCATGGGGCACAGTTAATCCCACGCCCCCACATCGCCTCGGCTTCACCCCGACGGGTATAAAGAGGGGGAGGAGGAGGGGGGCGGCAGAACGCACGCGCGCCCCCTCCCACTCCTTCTTCTTCCTCTTGCTGCCGCAGCTGCTGCTCCTCCACAGCCGCTCCGCCGCAGCCACAGCTCTGTCGGGGCCGCCGCAACGCACCCGCGGTCCCATGCCGCCGCAGCGCCGCCTGCCGTCTTCATCCCCGAGCCTCCTCTCGCCGTCCTCGAGCCATGGCGAAGAGCGGCTGGCTAGGCTCCAACGTGCACGAGGACCACATCGACTTCCTCCGCGCGACGCGGAGGCTTCCCCACGCCGACAATGTGGGCGTGTGCCGTCCTCTCGAGCGGGAGATCTCACCGCGGCCGGAGCCCGGTGAGCACGTCGTCTTCCGCACGCATTTCCTTCGCGGCTTCGGGCTCCCGGTGAGCAACTTCTTTCGGGCCTTCCTCGATTTTTACCGCCTGCAACCGCACCACCTCACCCCCAACACGGTGGTGCTCCTGGCGGCCTTCGTCACGCTCTGTGAAGGGTACCTCGGTGTCCTGCCCACGCTTGAGCTCTGGGGTAGATTCTTCTACCTCAAGCTGGGCACGGCGGCGAAGGACGAGCCGGCCCAGTGCGGGGCGTGCGTCGCCATGAGGCGCTCAGGAGGCGGCACGCGCTTCCCAGCCATCCCTCTGCATGAGTCGACCAAGCTCTGGCAGAAATCCTACTTCTATGTCCGGAATCTCCATCCGGTCAACGACTACATCAACCTGCCGGCCTTCGTGCCCGGGCCGCCTGCTGGGCCATGGGACAACTGGCAACAGCAGCCGCCCAAGCGCCTGCCAGCCCTCATCGTCAGCGTCCTCGCCCGTCTTCAAGAGATGACGGACCAGGAGGGGCTCAAGCCGGCTGACCTGCTGGCTGGCTTCGTCATGCGCCGGGTGTCGCCCCTCCAACTTCGGCCGCATCTTATCAGCGAGATGGGCGGCCGCCGGGACCCGTGCCGGATGTCCACCAAGGAGATGCCGGAGGTGGAGGTGGTCCGCCATGTGAACTACTTCTCCAACTGCAAGCTCAGCGAGGAGGAGTGGCACATCGGCAAGGAGCCATATAGTCGGGCCAACCCTCCTCCAGTGGTAAGTACCATGTCCGACTGCTTTACTTGTAACGTTCTTCTTTCATCTGTCCTGACCAGCCGGCCTTGAGGCAGCGCTTCCCGGGCCAAGGCCGGCCGGCTGCTGACCGGCAGTGGATGCCGGACCGTGAGGACAGCGACGCGGGCGACCCCGAGTTGGGGGCGGCCGCCATGGAGTAAGGCGGCGACGATGAGGCCACCGGAGGAGGCAGCGCCGGAGCAGGCGGCTCCTCGGGAGGCGGAGGAGTCGGCGACGTCCGATCTTGGCCGAACGACGACGACGATGACGAGGAGCGGCGCCGACCTGGCGGAGGCGCAGGGGCGGGGGTCGGACCTTCTGGGCCGCGGCCGGCTGCTTCAGCCGGCGGACAGAAGCGCCGCCTCCTTGCGGGGAGGTTTGGCAGCCACCCGGCAAAGTGGGCCAAGCAGGCGGACGCGACCAGGTGGCAAGAGGCCCTGAAGGCGGCCGCCGCCCGGAGGGTGCCCAAGCCCATGCCGTACACGTCCGGGTACGCGCGCACGCTGCCCTGCCTTCACACTTCTCTTCTCTCTGGGGGTTTCCTTATCTTTACTTTCTTGTTGAGCAGGATGGCCTGCGTCATCATGTGGGCCCCGTCCGCCTCATTGACGGACGCGGCGGGCGGCTTCGAGGAGGCCAGGCGCATGGATCCGGCCGCCGCTCTTCAAGAGGCGACAGCGAGGCATGCGCGGGAGGCCGCGGAGAAGGCGCGGGCCGACGCCCGGGCGGAGGAAGCGGCGCAGGCGGAGGCCCAGGCCACGGAGAGGGCGAAGGCGAAGGCGGTGAAGGAGAGGGCGAAGGTGGAAGCCGCAGCCAAGGCTCGGGCGGAAGCCGACACCAGGGCTACGGTGGGTCTGGCTGGTGGTGGGGTCCCGGTGACCATCACCCTCGAGCAGCCGGAAGTGCAGGTGGCGGAGAACCGACCGCCGCCTGGGGCAACCGGAGCCGACCAGCCGGTGCCGGGGCTGTCGGTCACCAACATCGCCATCCCAGAGGCGGGGGAGGTCCGACGCTCGCCGGATGCTGGCGGTCGAGGAGGCGGCGAGCCCAACCAGCCGAAGGTACCATCGTCCGGCACCGTGTAGGCGGCGAGCCATGCCTTGGTGGCGCGCGCTCCTGCGCGCCGGCGTGCGACGCGGGCGACATCGGAGCCAGGCGGCCGGTGGAGGCCGTGGCCTCGAGCTCGCAGGGGGCCAGCACCGGGGCTACGAGCGCTGCTCCTTTAGGCTGGGTGGCGAGGGCCAGCTTGGCCGCCTTGAACCTGGCGGTGCGCGACCTGGAGGACCGGTTCCTCGCCCAGAACGCCACTTTGCAGAGGGCGAGGGAGGAGCTGCTGGCGACGCGGTCGGCCGTCCGGGTATGTACACCTTAGCTTGCTGTGTTTTTGTCTTGTAATCATCCGTGGGGGCGCGCCAGCGCACCCACTGGGTGTAGCCCCCGAGTTCCGAGCCGGCTGCTGAGTAGGCGGGTTGGAACTCCAAGGTATTCTTCTCTTTGGCTGAAATGCTTGCTGCTGTTGCAGGACTACCACAATATGCGGGCGGCCGCCTACAATACGCAGAACCGGACGCTCACCGCCCGGACCACTGAGCTGACTCAGAGCCGAGGTACGTAAGCCGGCTTCCAGTGGGGGGCGCGCCAGCGCACCCGCTGGGTGTAGCCCCCGAGATTCGGGCCGACTGCTGAGCAGTCGGGCCGGATCTTCTCAAGCGGCTTGTTCTTGTTTTTGTTGGAGTAGATGGTGACGTCTCTTGCTTGTTTCAGCGGCTGCTGCCCAGCTAAGGGAGCGCGTGGCCGAGCTCGAGGGCCAGCTCCGGGTTGTGGTGCAGGAGCGTGACCAGGCGGCCTCAGCACGTGATCGGCTGGAGAAGGAGCTGGCGGATCAGGCCGAGCGACACGCGAAGCGGGTCCAGCAGCTGAAAGCGGACGAGGAGAACCTTACGGCCGAGTTCGAGATCCAGCGCTCGGACTGGGCCAATAAGGAGAAGATCCTTTGGGACGGCTACGTCGTGGTCGAGGATCTGCTCGATGGTGCGTCCCTTTCTTTTTGTTGCCGACTGGTGGCTGCCGGCTGTTGCCGGAAGCCGTCTTCTGACACTTTTGTCTTTTTTGAACAGAGTTCCTTCCGGGCCATTCTGTCGCTGTTTGCATGGCTATCGAGGCCGAGCGCGTGGAGTGCAGGCGAAAGGGCAAGGAGATCGCGCGGGACCGACCTCGGACCTTGCGCGAACAGCTCATGGCCGTCCGGATGCGCCTCGAGCCCATGCGCCGCCTGCTCTGCCGACTTCAGCGGGCCGGGGCGCAGGTCTTGGAGGGCTTGTGGCCGGGTGCTCGGATCCCGCGGACTCCCAGTCGGATGGCCGACTGGCTGGAGGTGGCGGCCGACCGGCTCGAAGCCTGGAAGAGCTCCGCGACACGATATGGGGCTGCAAAGGCGCTGGAGTTCGTCAAGGCCTGGTACCCCGATCTGCGCCTGGTGCAGCTGGCCACCTTCCGCCAGGAGGCGCTGCCGGAGCTAGCGGCGGAGTGCGACGCCATTGCCATCCGAGCGTCGGCTCTTGCCGACTACGCCGATGTCAGCGTCTTCGTCCCGGAGCGGGAAGACAACGGCGTCGAAGTGCCTCCGTCTTGTTTCAGCCTAGACCCGTCGGATGGGGAGGACTCGGTGGAGGAGATTGCCTCCAGCGACGAAGGCTATGAGGACGACGAGGACGAGGACGGCAGCTACACCGTACCAGGTGGCGGAGCGACCAGCCGGAATCGGCCCGACCCGGCGCCGGCCGGCGACCAGCCGGAGACCACGTCAGCCGCCGCCGACCGCCAGGCCAAGACTCCGCAGCCGGCAGCCCCACCAGCCAGAGCTACGCCTGCTGCCGACCAGTCCGTGCAGCCCGAGGGGCCATCCGCCTAGATGGCTTGTTATCTTTTTTCGAGTTTCTCTGTCTTGTGCTTGGAAACAATGTTAGTTAAGCGCGATTCCACCCACTAGGGGTGTATTTTTAAACTTGATGAATGCTGGCCTTGGGCCCTTTTGCAATGTACAAAGTTTAACTCCCCACATTTTGCATGTGTTGCCGGGTTCTAGCTTGAGTTTGCTTTTGCTCTCTTTGGCTTTTTCTCTCGCCGCATTCCCTTGGCCGCCTCCCTGCCAGCCGGACAGCCGCGCTGCGGTCTGTGGCTGGGTCAGGGGCTTGGTCGTTTTAGAATGGGAAAGTTACTTCAGCCGCTTAGAGCGTAGCTTAGTCGAGCGAGAAACCGGCCTGCCGGCTGCTGAGCAGCCGAACGAGGGAGGTTAGAGGCCGGCTTGGCCGTAGTCGGCGTTCCTTAGTCGTTTTTCGTGTGGACAACATTTCCAGCCTTTGGCTCTTGCCAGTCGGACAGCCACGCTGCGAGCTGCGACATGGGGCGAAGAGAGGGCTTTGGCGTCGGCACACTACTAGCCGGCTCCGGCTGGTGCGGACTTAGGCCAAGACGGCGAGCCCCCGGGTCGGCTGACCGGAACTCGGACATGGCAAGAATGTAAAAAGAACTCAATTCATGGCATAAGCTTATCTCGTGGATAAAAAGGCAGCCCCCGAGTACATCTCGGGGGACCTGAGGTCTTTACTTAATACAAAAGTTGGCGTGGTACATACACTCGCTTTAACTGTGAAACGGACGGAGTAGGTTCGCATTCCATGGCCGCTCCGTCTCTTCGCCGGCTGTGCTTCGCTTGCGTGCCCTGGTCTTTTGGGCGTCGATGAGGTAGTATGAGTCGTTGCCCAGGGCCTTGCTGACAATGAAGGGGCCTTCCCAAGGTGCTGCGAGCTTGTGCTGGCCGGCTGATCGCTGGATCAGGCGGAGCACAAGGTCGCCTTCACGAAAAGTACGCGGCTTGACCTTCTTGTTGTGGAAGCGGCGCAGGGCCTACTGGTAGATGGCGGACCGGCTGCACGCTAGCAGCCGGGCCTCTTCCAGCAGGTCGATGCCGTCTTCTCACGCTTCCTTTGCTTCTGCCTCCATGTACATGGTGACGCGAGGCGAGTCAAACTCGATATTCGTGGGGATGATAGCCTCGGCGTCGTACACGAGGAAAAAGGGCGTAAAGCCGGTTGGTCTGTTGGGCGTGGTCCGAAGACTCCAGAGGACGGTCAGCAACTCGTCGATCCAGTAGCCGGCCGATCGCTCCAACGGCTCGATCAGGCGGGGCTTGATGCCGGCCAGGATGAGGCCGTTTGCTCGCTCCACCTGGCCGTTTGACTGCGGATGGGCAACGGATGCTAGGTCCAGTCAGATACCCTGATTTGCGCAGAAATGGGCCAAGGCGCCTTTGGCGAAGTTGGTGCCATTGTCGGTGATGATGCTGTGGGGAATGCCGTATCGAACGGTGATGTCGGCGATGAACGTGATGGCAGTCGGACCGTTCAGCTTTTTGATTGGTTTGGCTTCTATCCACTTGGTGAATTTGTCCACGGCGACCAGCAAATGAGCCATGCCGCCGCGTGCTGTCTTGAATGGGCCCACCATGTCCAAACCCCACACGGCAAATGGCCAAGTGATGGGGATGGTCTGGAGGACAGAGGCCGGCTGGTGTTGCTTGGTGCTGAACTTCTGGCACCCCTTGCACTTCTTGACCAACTCCTTGGCGTCGTCCAGTGCAGTCGGCCAGAAGAAACCATGGCGGAAGGCTTTGGCTACGAGGGACCTGGAGGCGGCATGATGGCCACATTCGCCTTGGTGGATGTCTCTGAGGATCTCCACGCCTTACTCCGACTCCACGCAGCGCTGATAAACACCGGTCACGCTCTGCCGGGCGAGCTCTCTGTTGACGATGGTGTAGGCACCTGCCCGGCGTTGGATTTTCCGGGCTAGCACTTTGTCTGCTGGTAGCGCGCGGCTCACCAGATAGTCACGGATGGGCTGCGCCCAAGATGGGGCCGCCACCACTGTGAAGACAGCAACCAACACGAGGGTGGCCGGGTTGGGAGGCGGCAGGCTGGAGCCGACCGCTCCTAGTGGTGTCGATGAAGTCCCCGGGCCGACTGCTGTAGTCCCCGGGTCGCCTGCTGGAATTCCTGGGCCGGGTGCTGGTCGCGCAGCCCCCGGGCCAGCTGCTGAAGTCCCCGGACCGACTGCCGAAGTCCCCGGGCTGGCTGCTGGAGTCCCCGAGCCGGATCCGACTGCTCCGGGGTCAGCCGGCACGAAGATGGAGTTGGAATCTAGCGACGGCTAGATAGACGGCTTGTGCAGATACTCGAGGGAAAAGCCGGTTGGTATGGCCTGCCGGGTGGAACCAATGCGGGCGAGGGCGTCCGCTGCGTCATTGTCGGCTCGTGGCACGTGGAGGAACTCTCACCCATCAAAGTGCCCGCTCATCTACTGGACGAGGAAGCGGTAGCTTGCCATGTTGGCGTCCTTGGCGTCCTAGTCGCCGGACGACTACCGGACCACCAAGTCTGAGTCGCCGTAGCAGAGGATGCGGCGGATGCCGATCTCCTTGGCCAGTCGGAGCCCAAAGATGAGCGCCTTGTATTCGGCCACGTTGTTGGAGGCGGTGAAGTGGATCTGCAGTGTGTACTTTAGCTTGTCGCCCTTGGGAGAGGTGAGGACGATGCCGGTTCCCAAGCCGGTGCGCATCTTTGAGCCGTCAAAGTGCATCTGCCAATGCGTAGAATCCGGCGCGGGTGGCAGGTACTGGGACTCGGCCCATTCGACTAAGAAGTCGGCCAGCGCTTGGGACTTGATGGCAGTGCGGGGCTGGTAGACGATGGTATGGGGAGCCAGCTCGACGGCCCATTTGGCCACCCGGCTTGAGGCATCTCTGTTGCCCATGATCTTGGCGAGGTGGGCGGTGCAGACAACCATGATGGAGTGCTCTTGGAAGTATTGCTTTAGCTTCCTGGCGGCAAAGTACACACCGTAGCACATCTTCTGGTAGTGGGGGTAGTTCTGCTTGGAGGCGGACAAGACCTCGCTCAGATAATACACTGGCCTCTGGACCGGCTGCACCTTGCCGGCCTCTGGGCGCTCGACCACAATCACCGTGCTGATGACTCGGCTGGTGGCGGCGATGTAAAGGAGCATCGGTTCCTTGGTAGTTGGAGTCGCTAAGATAGGCGGCGTGGACATCATGCGCTTGAGCTAACGAAAAGCTTCGTCCGCCTGGTCGTTCCACTCGAAGCAAGTGGTTTTCTTCATGAGCTGGTACAGGGGGAGCGCCTTCTCGCCCAGCCGACTAATGAAGCGGCTGAGGGATGCCAGGCATCCGATGAACTTTTGGACGTCACGCAGCTTGGTGGGTCTCTCCATCCACTCGATGGCCTTGATCTTCACGGGGTTGCACTCGATGCCGCGTTCGAAGACAAGGAAACCGAGGAGCTGGCCGGCTGGTACTCCGAAGACGCACTTCTCCGGGTTGAGCTTGATTTGAAAACAGCGCAGATTTTCGAAGGTCTCCTTGAGATCTTCTAGGAGGGTGCCGCGCTTCTCCGTCTTCACCACAATGTCGTCCACATAGACGTGGGCATTGCGGCCGAGTTGTTTCAACAAGCACTTCTGCATGCATCACTGGAAGGTGGCGCCGGCATTCCTCAAGCCGAACGTCATGGTGATGTAGCAGAAGGCGCCGAATGGTGTGATGAAGGTGATCTTCAAGCGGTCGGCTGGATCTAGCTTGATCTGGTGGTAGCCAGAGTAAACGTCCAAGAAGGATAGCAGCTCGCAGCTGGCCGTGGAGTCTATCACTTGGTCGATCCGTGGCAGGGCAAACGGATCCTTGGGGCAGGCCTTGTTGAGGCTCGTGTAGTCGATACACATGCGCCACTTGTTATTCTTCTTCAAGACGAGGACTGGGTTGGCAAGCCAGTCCGGGTAGAACACTCCCATGATGAAGCCGGCTGCCAGAAGCCAAGCGATTTCTTCACCAACGATCCTTCTCTTCTCTTCTGATAGGCGGCGGAGGGGTTGCTTGACCGGCTTAGCATCCGGCCTCACATGTAGTTTGTGCTCGGCGAAATACGTCGGGACACCCGGCATGTCCTTGGGGGACCATGCGAAGATGTCTCGGTTCTCACAGAGGAAATAACCGAGCTCGCCTTCCTATTTGCTGTCGAGGTTGGTCCCTACGACAGCAAACCTCTCTGAGTGCGCCGGGTCCAAGGGGATCTTCTTGGTTTCTTTGGCCGGCTGGAAGGAGGCTCCCGCTTCCGTCTCCTTGGGATCAGCCGGCATGGCCGGCTTCTCGCTGGCCATGGCTACCATCCGGTCAAGGAGACGCTTCTCTTGGGCGATGACGAGGGACTCGGCCAGCCGGCTGCTGGCGGCGGCGCAATCCAGCGACTTCTGGTAGTCACCGGTGACAGTGATGATGTCGGGGATATCGTGCGACATATGCCAGGGGGTGGCTTTTCATGGATGGGGACAAGAGTACGTCGCCGGGCTCTAGAAGTGGGAGTGAGCGAGACTGCATACGCCTGTGAATCTTACCCAGGTTTGGGGCTCTCCTAGGAGATAACACCCCTAGTCCTGCTCTGCGGGGTCTCCGCATGATGACTATGATCAACCAAGTAGCTACAAGCTTGCTCCTTGAGCTGTTTCGGCTAGAGGAGGGAGAAGGGCAAGGCTAGCTCTACTCCTCTCTCTACGTGAGTGTGTGTGAATGGCGTGGGTGCTGAACCGAACCCCTTGCATGGGTGAGCCTGGGGGGTTTATATAGGCCTACCCCCCAGGGGTACAATGGTAATCCAGCCGGGTGTAGGACCCGGCCGTCAGCGTCTCTGGTTGCCGGCTTCTTCGCCGACCGCTGGGGCCCGCCGCCTGGTGGGCCCCGCCGACTATCATGATCTCAGCCGTCAGGTAGGGCCCGCCGCCTGTGGGCCACGTTGATTGCTTTATACTGTAGCCTCGCCCCTGATGACGAAGGCTTTGTCGGAGGGAGCGTGGCTATAGTCCGCCGCCTGACGGGCGCTCACTGTAGCCATACCCCGTCTCATTTGGTTGATGGTGCACAGACTTCAAGGGGGAGAAGGGCCGCCTGCTAGGAGTCAGCCCTCCCTTATCGCCGCCTGCTTGAGGTGGGCCGCCTTTGGGTGGCTCGCGGACAGGTAGGGCCCGCTGCCTGCGGGCCGTACTGACCGCCCGTCGTGGGAGCCTGGCTCCCTCTGGCGCTAGTGATGTCACGGACTGCGTGGTTACAGTGTCGCGCTGGGCGGGGGGTGTCCGCCCAGTACACGGCTCTGCGGCCAAGTCCCATCCGGGGTTCGGGGGTGGCAGGCCGTACTGTAGCTATGCCTTGTCTTGTCGTGGTAATGTGGTGTTGACTTCGAGGGGGCATGGGGCCGTCTGCCAGGAGTCGGCCCCCTTGCGGCCGCCTTCTGTGGTCTTGCCGCTTTCTAGCAGCCGGCCCTTTAGACCAGCCGGCCCAAAAAGGCGGTCGTGCTTCCGTAGGGCGTGAGGGGCGCGGCCGGCCCCGATGTCTTGAAATACCATGGGGGGCTGATGTGGCTACCCATGGTCATTTACTCCGACAGTAGTCCCCGAAGCTGGTGGGGCACCGCGGCTGAAAAGCAAGGAGCCTCGGCAGCTTCCTACTCTGAGTGATCTGGTAGTTGGGCTTCGTCCGGCTTCTGGAGAGGCCGATTGCCAGGAGCCGGCCAAGGCCAGGCCGGCCTCCTGGCGAATTCGGATCGTCGTGGCGGAGGCCGGGTTAGATGCCAGCCGAACAACAGGCTTGCCGCTCATGGCTCACCCGCCACGTGGCGCCAGCAGGCCAGGCCGGCCTGCCAGCCCGCGTGAGCGACGAGACGTCGCCGTAGGCCAGGGCCCGCCACTACAGGGCCTCGGCACACATGCGGATCCGCTGCGGCCGAGGCGGGCGGTTGCGATTCCCGGGTGTGATTAATACACGCCATCACGGCGCTGTAATTGCGGGGTCGTGGGGGGAGTGGGCGCAATTAATCTTGAGCCCCCCACGTCTCGCCCCCTCGGCTCGGCCGCCAGAGGGCTATAAGTAGGGGGAGGAGGGGGGCGGCAGAACACACACGCGCCCTCCTCTCCCTTCTCTTTGCTTTTCTCCTTCCTCTTCCTCTTGCTGCTGCCGCGGCCTCTCCTCTCACCGGAGTGCTGCCGCAGCCCGCCGTCTTCGGACCTCCACGCGCCGCAGCCACCTTGCGCCGCTGCCGAGCACGGAGCCCATGGTGCCAAGCAGCCGCGCGGGCGACTGGGACGGCTCCAATGTCCACGACGGGCACTTGGAGTTCCTCCGCCAGACGCGGCGGCTCCCCAACGCATCGAACGTCAAGGTGCGTGTCCCCCCCGAAAGGGAGATCTCGCCGGCGCCGGAAGGCGGCGAGCGAGTTGTCTTCCGGTCACATTTCCTCCGCGGCTTCGGCCTTCCGGCGAGCGGATTCTTTCGCTCGTTTTTGGACTTCTATGGAGTGCAGCCCCACCATCTTACTCCGAACACGGTGGTGCTGCTCTCCGCCTTCGTCACCCTGTGCGAGGGCTACCTCGGCACGCTTCCCACACTCGAGCTGTGGGGAGAGCTTTTCTATCTCAAGCTCGGCACCGCCGCCAAGAACGAGGCAGCCTAGTGCGGAGCCTGCGTCACGGTGCGGCGCACAGGATCCGGGGCCGCTTCCCGGCTCTCGCCCTGCTGCAGTCGGCCAAACTGTGGCAGAAGTCGTACTTCTACGTCGAGAACATCCACTCGACGCAGGACTACGTCAACCTGCCGGCCTACGCAGCCGGCCCGCCTGTCGAGGCTCGCACCAACTGGAAGTTCCGGCCGAGAACCCTGTCGGCCGCGTGCTCCACCGCGCTCCTCTGGCTCTAGGAGATGACGGCGTCGGAGGGCCTCAAGGCCTCAGACCTGCTGATCGCGTTCATGAAACGCCGAGTGCTGCCCCTCCAAGCCCGTCCCCACTTGATCAGCGACATGAGTGGGCGCCGGGATCCGTGCTGGATATCCACCAAGGTGATGCCGGACGTGGAGGTGGTCCACATGGTGAACTTCTTCTCCGACTGCAAGCTGTCGGAGATGGAGTGGCAATTCGGCAAGCCGCCGTACAGCCGGGCCAACCCGCCGCCTCCGGTACGTCTCCTTATTCTTTTTTCCTTTGTTCGTCCGGGTTCTTTCTTGCCGCCTGACCAATCGGCCTTGGTGCAGCGCTTCCTAGGCCAGACAGCCACTGACACGCCGGCCCTGGGTCACCAGTACATGGCGGACCGGTTAGTGAGTGACGTGCACGACCCCGACTTGGGGGCGGCCGCTCAGGAGGAGGACGACGCCACAGGCGGTGGCGGCGAGGGAGCAGGCGGCTCCTTAGGAGGCGGCCTTGGGGATTGGCCGGACGACGACGAGGAGGACGAAGAGCCGCACCGTGCCCATGGCGCTGACAGGGCGGGCGCCAGCTCCTCGGCCGCGCCGACCGCCGCAGCCGGCGCACCGAAGCACCGGGCCGACGCCGGGTTGTTCGGCAGCCGGCCCAAGAAGGCCAGGACCTCGGCCGCCGCGACCAAGCGTCAAGAGGCTGCCGCGAAGGCGGCCCTCTTCCAGAAGGCCCCAAAGCGGCTGCCGCTGGTGTCTGCGTAAGTGCCTTGTCCTTTCTCGCGTCTTGCTTTGCGTTTGCTTTTCTTCTATCTTTGCGATCTTTTTACTCTCTTCCTCCCTTGGCGCGCAGCGCCCCACTTTCCTTGTCGCGAGCCCTGTCCGGCTCGATGATCGGGGTGGCAGACAACGTCGCGGGCCCTCGCCGTGTGGATCTGCTTGCCGCCCTCCAGGAGGCGACGGAGAGGAACACACGGGAGGCGCGAGAGGAGCGGGAAGCTGCGGCCCGGGAGAAGGCGGAGGCCGACGCGACGGCCAAGGCCCAAGCCGACGCCGCGGCCAAGGAGCAGGCGGATGTGGCCGCCAAGGCACAGGCGGAGGAGGCGTCCCGCAGCCAGGCTCTGGAGTCCACCGGTCCGCAATCTGCGGAGCCTGTGGTGCTGGAGGTCCAGGCTCCAACTGGAGGGGCCGGCGATGACCAACCGGTCCAAGAGAGGGGAGGGGACCCTGTTATCCCGGAGGCAGAGGTGCCCCCGCGCATGCCGGTTGCCGACGCCCAGGGCAGTCATCCTGACGCGTCGCTGGTGCCGCCAGCCAGCGGCGAGTTGATGGTGGGTCCGACTCCCGCAACCCGTATCCCGGCGCGTCGGCGTGCGGGGAAGGCGGCCTCAGCACCGCGGCCGTTGGAGGTCGGGGCCGCTAGCTCGTCGGCGCCCGACGCCGAGGCTACCAGCACCGCCCCACCGGATTGGGCGTCTGGGGGTGGTACGGGTGTTTTGAACGCGGCCTCGCAGGAAGTCCTGGCCCGGTTCAATGCCCAAGGCGCCGCTCTCCAGCAGTACACACAGGAGTTCCTGGCGACGCGGGCGGCCGTTTGGGTACTTATCTTGTTTTTTTTTCTTTGTAATCTTTCGTGGGGGCTTGCCAGTGCACCCACTGGGTGTAGCCCCCGAGTTCCGGGCCGGCTGCTAAGCAGGTGGCTCGGAACTTCAGGTCGAGCTCCGAGTACTGACTCGTTACCTTCTTCTATTGTCTTTGTTGCAGGACTACCACAACATCCGTGCGGCCGCCTACAACTCTCAGCTCCAGGAGCTGACCAAGCGGACCGCCGATCTGACGAAGAGCTGAAGTAAGTACTTGGTCTTCTTCCTTGCGGGGGCGCGTCAGCGCACCCGCTGGGTGTAGTCCCTGAGATTTGGGCCGACTGCTGAGCAGTCGGGCCGGATCTCCCGGCAACTACTTTCCATTGGTATTGATGGTTTTCTTTTTTCTTCGTTTTTGGTAGAGGCCGCCGCAGATCTGCGGCAGCGCCTGGGCGAGGCCGAGTCCGCGCTCCATACCAAGGAGCAGGAGCGCAGCCAGGCGGCCCAGGAATGCGACCGCCTGGCCAAGGAGCTGGCGGACCAGGCGGAGCGGCACAAGGCGGAGCTCCGGAAGCTGAAGGAGGAGGAAGACTCGCTCAAGGCCGAGTTCGAGACTCAACGCTCGAACTGGGCTGAGAAGGAGAGACTCCTGACCGACGGCTACGGCGAGATCGAGGACATGATTGATGGTAAGTTACTTCTTCTTTTGAACAGCCGTCGACTGCAGCAGGAGTCGGCCTCTGGCTTCTAATCTTTAATCTTCTTCTTTTGCAGAATACTTTCCAGGTCACTCTGTCGCCGTCAGCCAGGCCATCGAGGCGCGTCGCGACATCCGGAGGAAAACCAGTGTGGACATTGCGCCCAACGCGCCCCGGAATCTCGGCGAGCAGCTTCTGGCTGTCAAGACGCGCCTGCAGCCGGCTCACAGGATGCTTCGTCGCCTGCAGCGTGCCGGGGCTCAGGTGTTGGCCGCCTTTTGGCCCGACACTCAAATTCCATGCACCCCCAGTCGGACTGCCGACTGGCTGGAGGTAGCGGTCGGCCACTTCGAGGCTTGGAAGGGCGCCGCGGCTCGGGCGGGTGCGCGGTCGGCCTTGGAGTTCGCCAAGGCGTGGTATCCTAGGCTGGACCTGGCCCAGCTGGCCACCTTCCGGCAGGAGGCCGGACCGGAGCTGGCGGCGGTGGGTCCTGCGCTTACTCAACGCGCGGCAGCGATCGCCGAGTACACTGACACCACCGTTTCCATCCCCGAGCTGGACGAGGAAGGCGCTGTGGTGCTGCCCGACTGGTTCGGGCTGAACCCGGGGGATGCAGGGGACTCGGCGAAAGAGATCGCCTCCAGCGACGAGGGCGAGGACGAGGACGTTGAAGACGATGCACCGGACGATGGAGCGGACAGCCGGCCTTAGCCCGACCAAGCCTCGACCAACGAGCCACGTGCTACCGCACCGACTGCTGCCGGGGGCGATCAGGCCAAGACCCTTCAGTCGGCCGCTCCACCATCCGGCGCCACTACCTCTGCCAACCCGTCGGACCCGCCTGCTGCTCCTTTGGCCTAGATGGCCACTTTGTCTTATCTTTCCTGTTCTTGTAATCTTTTGAACAAGCATGTTAAATTCACGCAATTCCACCCGCTGGGGGTGTATTCAAACTTTGTTGAATTCTGGCTATGAGCTCTGCTATATAAATCAACTTTATTCGCACAAGTTGTGCTCTGCCGGGTTCTGACTTTGCCTTGTTTTTCTGCTCTTTTTTGGCTTTTTCCTTTGCCGCCTTCCTTTGGCTACCGCCCTGCCAGCCGAACAGCCGCTCTGCGGTCTGTGGCTGGGTCCGGTGCTTGGCCGTTTAGGAAGACAAGTACTTTGGCCGTTTTAGAACGTAGCAAGTCAAGTGAGAAGCCGGCCAGCCGACTGCTCAGCAGCCGGAGGGTGAGGCGAGGAGCTGGCTTAGCCTATGTTGATGCTTTTTTCCTTAGTCATTTTTCGTGTGGACACCGTTTCCTGCCTTCAGCTCTTGCCAGCCAAACAGTCGCTCTGTGAGCTGCGGCTTAAGGCAAGAGAGGGCTTAGATGTCTGCACACTACTTATCCGACTGCAGGTGGCACGAACATAGGACAAGGCGGCGAGCCCCCGGGCCGACTGGTCGGAACCCGGTGCCAGGCAGAGGAATGAAACAACACATTCTCAGGCATAAACTTATCGTAAAGATAAAAAGGGTAGTCCCCGAGTGCTCCTCGAGGGACCCGATGCCTTCACTCTTAATACGCAAGGTAGCATGGTACATACTTCATTAGCTGTAAAATCTTCGGAGGAGATTTGCGTTCCATGGGCGCTCCGTTTCCTTGCCGGAATCGTCCCTCTTGCGTGCCCTGGGCTTCTGCGCGTCGATGAGGTAGTAGGAGTCGTTGCCCAAGGCTTTGCTGATGATGAAGGGTCCTTCCCAAGGGGCCAAGAGCTTGTGCTGGCCAGCTGTTCGCTGGATCAACCGGAGCACAAGGTCCCCCTCTTGGAAAGATCGTGGCTTGACCTTCCGGCTGTGGTAGCGGCGTAGGGCCTGCTGCTAGATGGCGGACCGGCTGAGTGCCAGCAGCCGGCCTTCTTCCAGCAGGTCGACGCTGTCTTTTTGTGCCTCCCTTGCCTCCGCCTCCGTGTACATGGTGACGCGAGGCGAGTCAAACTCGATGTCAGTTGGGATGACAGCCTCGGCCCCGTACACGAGGAAGAAGGGAGTGAAGCTGGTCGATTTGTTCGGCGTGGTCCGGTGACTCTAGAGGACGACCGGTAGCTCCTCGATCCAGCAGCCGGCCGAGCCCTCCAGCGGCTCGACCAGTCGGGGCTTGATGCCGGACAAGATGAGGCCGTTTGCTCGCTCGACTTGGCCGTTTGACTGCGGATGGGCAATGGATGCTAAGTCCAGTCGGATGCCCTGCGTCACGCAGAAACGGGCCAAGGCGCCTTTGGCAAAGTTTGTGCCATTGTCGGTGATGATGCTGTGTGGTATGCCGTACCGGACGGTGATATCAGTGATGAAGGTCACCGCAGTTGGACCGTTCAGCTTCTTAATTGGCTTTGCTTCAATCCACTTGGTGAATTTATCCACAGCGACCAGCAGATGGGTCATGCCGCCGCGTGCTGTTTTGAACGGGCCCACCATGTCCAGCCCCCAGACGGCAAATGGCCAAGTGAGGGGGATGGTCTTGAGTGCGGAAGCCGGCAGGTGTTGCTTGGAGCTGAATTTCTAGCACCCTTTGCACTTCTTGACCAAGTCCTTGGCGTCGTCCAAAGCAGTCGGCCAGAAGAATCCATGGCGGAAAGCTTTGGCGACAAGGGATCTGGAGGCTGCGTTGTGGCCGCATTCGCCTTGATGGATGTCTCTGAGGATTGCCTTGCCTTTTTCTGGCTCAACGCAGCACTGGAAAATGCTAGTCACGCTGCGTCTGATAAGCTCTCTGTTCACTATCGTGTATGCTGCTGCCCGGCGTTGCACTTGCCGGGCCGAGGTCTCGTCGGCTGGTAGCTCTCCGTTTACCAGGAAGTTGAGGATGGGCTGCGCCCATGACGGTGCTTCGACCACTGTCATCACAGCCACTGGAACTAGGGCGGTTGGGTTGGGAGGAGGCGGGTTGGAGTGAGCCACCGCTTGTTGTGTCGCTGAAGTCCCCGGGCCGACTGCTGCAGCCCCCGGGCCGGTTTCTGAAGTCCCCGGGCTGGGTGCGACTGCTGCAGTCCCCGAGCCGCCTGCCGACGTCCCTGGGCCGACTACTGCAGCCCCCGGGCCGGGTTCTGAAGTCCCCGAGCCAGGTGCGACTGCTGCAGTCCCCGAGCCGCCTGCCGAAGTCCCCAGGCCGGCTGATGCAGCCCCCGAGTCGGATCCGACTGTTCCAGGAGTAGCCGGCATGAAGATGGACTCTGATTCCTGTGAAGGCTTGATAGACGGCTTGCAGAGGCATTGAAGGGAAACGCCGGCTGGTATCGCTTGGCGGGTGGAGCCGATCTGTGCCAGGGCATCAGCTTGCTCGTTCTTGGCTCGTGGCACATGAAGGAACTCACACCCGTCAAAGTATCCACTAATCTGCTGGATGAGGAAGCAGTGGCTCGCCATGTTTGCATCCTTGGCGTCCCAGTCGCCAGACGACTGCTGGACTACCAAGTCCGAGTCGCCGTAGCACAGAATCCGGCGTATGCCAATCTCTTTGGCCAGTCGGAGTCCGTGTACGAGCGCCTCGTACTTGGCCACGTTGTTGGAGGCGGCAAAGTGAATTTGCAACATGTACTTGAGCTTGTCGCCTTTGGGAGAGGTGAGGACGATGCCGGCTCCCAGACTGGTGCACATCTTTGAGCCATCAAAGTGCATTCGCCAATGGGTGGAATCTGGCGCCGGCGGTAGGTACTGGGTCTCGGCCCAGTCGACGAGGAAGTTGGCCAGCGCTTGGGACTTGATGGCGGTGCGGGGCTGGTAGAGGATGGTGTGGGGAGCTAGCTCGATGGCCCACTTGGCCACCCAGCCTGATGCGTCTCTGTTGCCTATGATCTCGGCAAGTGGGGCAGTGCAGACAACCGTGATGGAGTGCTCTTGAAAGTACTGCTTGAGCTTCTTGGCGGCGAAGTATACACCGTAGCACATCTTCTGGTAGTAGGGGTAATTCTGCTTGGAGGCCGACAGCACTTCACTCAGGTAGTAGACGGGCCTCTGGACTGGCTGTGCCTTGCCGTCCTCCGGGCACTCGACCACAATGACAGTGCTGACCACCCGGCTGGTGGCGGCGATGTAGAGGAACATGGCCTCCTTAGCAGCCGGAGCCTCCAGGACAGGCGGCGTAGTCAGCATTTTCTTGAGCTGGAGGAAAGCCTCCTCCGCCTTGTCGTTCCACTCGAAGTGAGTGGTTTTCTTCATTAGCTGGTACAGGGGAAGAGCCTTCTCACCCAGCCAACCGATGAAACGGCTGAGGGATTGCAAGCACTCGGTGAACTTCTGAACGTCTCGCAGCCGGGTGGGCCTCTCCATCCGCTCAATGGCCTTGATCTTCACAGGGTTGCACTCGATGCCGCGTTCTGAGACAAGGAAACCAAGGAGCTGGCCGGCTGGGACTCCGAAGACACACTTTTCTGGGTTTAGCTTGATTTGAAAATGACGCAGATTATCGAAGGTCTCCTTGAGATCCTCCAGGAGGGTACCGCGCTTCTCCGTCTTCACCACAATGTCGTCTACATAGACGTGGGCATTTCTGCCGAGTTGCTTGAGGAGGCACTTCTGCATGCAACGCTGAAACGTGGCACCGGCATTTCTCAGGCCGAATGTCATGGTCAGGTAGCAGAAGGCTCCGAATGGTGTGATGAAGGCGGTCTTCAGCCGATCGGCCGGGTTCAGCTTGATCTGGTGGTAGCCAGAGTAGGCATCCAAAAAACTCAACAGCTCGCATCCGGCTGTGGAGTCAATCACTTGGTCTATCCGAGGCAGAGCAAACGGATCTTTGGGGCAAGCTTTGTTGAGGCTGGTGTAATCAATGCACATGCGCCACTTGTTCTTCTTCTTCAGTACAAGGACTGGGTTGGCAAGCCATTCTGGAAAGAACACTTCCATGATGAAGCCGGCCACCAGAAGCCAGGCGATCTCTTCGCCAACGATTCTTCTCTTCTCTTCTGACAAGCGGCGGAGGGGTTGCTTACAGGGTTTTGCATCCGATCTGACATGTAGCTTGTGCTCGGCGAAATCTGTCGGAACACCCGGCATGTCCTTGGGAGACCATGCGAAGATGTCCCGATTCTCATGGAGGAAATCGACGAGCTCGCTTTCCTATTTACTGTCGAGGTGGGCCCCCATGACAACGAATCTCTCTGGGTGCTTAGGGTCCAAGGGAATCTTCTTGGTTTCTTTGGCCGGCTGGAAGGAGCCCTGGGCCTCTGACTCCTTGGGATCCGGTGACAGGTCCGGCTGCTTGCTAGCCATGGCCATAACCCGGTCAAGGAGCCGCCTTTTCGCAGTGATGACAAGGGACTCAGCCAGCCGACTGCTGGCAGTAGCACACGTGGCCGACTTCTGGTAGTCGCTGCTATAGTGATAATGCCCTTGGTACCCAGCATCTTCATCTTGAGGTAGGCGTAGTGTGGCACCGCCATGAACTTGGCCAGAGCAGGTCGGCCAAGGAGCGCGTGGTAGGGGCTCTCCAAGTCCACCACCTCGAACCAGATTGGCTCGCGGCGGAAGTGATCTTTGTCTCTGAAGATGACATCTATCTTGATCTTGCCGATAGGAGAGCAGGAAAGGCTAGGTACAATGCCATGGAAGACAGTCCGACTGGGCTGGAGCTGCTTCTCCTTGATGCACAGCTTCTCCAGGGTGTCACGGTAGAGGATGTTGATGCTGCTACCGCCGTCTATCAGAACTCGGGAGAAGCGACAGGATCGCCGCTCCGTTGAAAAGGTGGCATCCAGCACCAGGGCGTAGGAACCCGGAGAAGGCATCACCTCCGGGTGGTCAGCATGGCTCCAGCTAATAGGCCTCTCGGACCAGTGCATGAACTCTGGGACCTCAGAAGCGACCGTGTTCACCTCGCGGTGCTGCTGACGCCAGCTGTGCCTATCGTCGGCCACACTGGTGAAGACGACGTAGGCTCCGTGTTCTTCGGGGAATTCATCTTGGACTGCGCTGACGGGGCGGGCCGCTGGCTGCTGAGGAGGCGGAGCCGGCGGGCCAGCAGGCGGAGGGGCAGTCCTTTTACTTTGGCAATGTGGGTGAGCCAGTGGCACTTCCGGGTGGTGTGATTGGACGGCTTCACGCCGCTGTGGAACTTGCAGGGAGCATCAAGGGTTTGCTCGAAGGAGAAGGCGGGCAACCAAGCAGGCTTGCCGCCTTTTTGACGCTTGGGGCTGGCTGCACTTCCGGCTGTTGGTCTTCAACTGCTGCCACCTGCCGGCTGGTGGAAGCCGGCTGCTGGGCCTTGCGTTTGTTTTCGTTCGACTGCTGGCGCTGACGGGAGTTTCCGGCAGGCGTCTGAGGGGCCGGAGGGAGCATCTTCACAGATGCGTCCACTCGGAGCTCCGACTTCATGGAGGAATCAGCGGTGGTGTACTTGTCCGCTATGATCAGCAGCTCGTCGAGTGTGGTCGGCTTGTCGCAGAGGAGTCGGTGCTTGAGTAAGGTGCCCTCTCGGCACCCGGTAGTGAAGTACTCTATGGCTTGCACCTCATGCACCCCTTCGCAGGAGTTGCGCAGTTCGGCCCACCGCGTCAAGTACTCGCGGGTGGACTCGGTTGGGCCTTGGACACACAGGAAGAGCTGGTGAGGCTTGGGCGGCCGCTTGTAGGTGCTGGTGAAGTTGCGGATGAAAACTTCGGTGAAGTCCAGCCAACTGTTGATGCTGTAGGGCTTGAGGCTGTTCAGCCATGTCCGGGCCGTGCCCTGGAGCATGAGCGGAACGTACTTCACAGCAACGCGTTTGTTGCCGTTTGCTATGCTGACGGCGGTGGAGTAGTCGACAAGCCAATCCTCCGGCTTCACGAAACCGTTGTACTTGGGAGTGTCTCGAGGAAGCGAGAACCCTTTGGGGAAGGGCTCGTCGCAAATGCGGGGGCCGAAACAAGGCGGGCCGATCGCATCTTCTTCTTCTAACGCCAGGGATCGAGCCAAGCTGTCGATCCGGAGGCGGGCGTCGTTCTCTCCGACTCCTTCACGGGGTCGCAGCCTGTCTCCGAGAATTGGATGCTCAACAGGCGGGGGGGAGGTGCGCCTCTCCCTGCGCGGGGGAGGTGGTCGATTGTCCCGCCGTTCCGCTGCTCGTGGGCGGCCGTCTTGGTCGCGCTCGATGGTGATGCGCATGCGGCCGTGGCTAACAGCCGGCTCTTGATTTCCTTGGTCGCGGGCGCCGACTGTCGGCGTCCGGGAGGTCGCGCCGTGCTCTCGGCGACGGAGAAGGTTCTCGTCCTGCAAGCCGGGTTCCACCACGCGGCGGCTGCGTCGATGAGGTGCTGGACGCGCTCCGTCATGCAGCGGCGCTCGTCGCCCTCCAGGCGATCCAGCTCATCTGCTGCCGCCTGGGCGGCGCGTAAGTTCTCCATTGGCGTGGCGTAGACCGGGCGGTCGGCCCCCAGCATGCTGGCGATGGTTGCACCGCACTGCCGGACCATGCCCGCGCGGCTGGGTTCGCCGGCAGCCGGCGTGCCGCAGACGGCGCGGTCGATCTCGCGCTGGTAGGCCTCGGTGAGACGTCTCATGGCGGCCAACTTGTTGGCGCTGTCGAGGAGTGCCACGTGGCACGCTTCCAGCGTTTCGCCGTTCGCACCGGGCGCCATGGGCGCGGACAGGTCCCGCATTGCCGCCTGCAACGGGTCCCGGCCGGCCTCGTCGGAGGCTCCATCGTGGCTGATGACCAGCACCTCGGTGATGGTGCTGGTGCTGGCGTTGCTGCCTGCAGCAGGGAGCGGGTCGTCGAAGATCACCACGTCACCGGGAAAGGCGTCAGGAGGCACGGTGTCGGCGTCGATGACCATGTCGATGGGCGGGTTGGTGGAGCCAACGGACTCCAGGTCGGAGGCCGGCTTGTTGGCGATGTGAAGCTTGCCGAGGAGGTCGACAAGGCATCTCTCGGAGCTGGCAGCGCCTGCGTCGGGTGCGGGCTCGTCGGGGAGGCGGATCCCGCCGATGAGATCAGCGAGGCAGCTCGAGGCACAGACGGCTTCCGCGCCACGCAGCGTGTCGGCGCAAACGCCGTCAGGCATGCCGGGCTGGCTGCGCTCGCCAGGAAGGAAGAGGGTTCCCGTCCAGAACGTGTTTCCGGACGACGGTGCACCTTGCCCCACGGTGGGCGCCAAATGTCGGGGATATCGTGCGACATATGCCAGGGGGTGGCTTTTCATGGATGGGGACAAGAGTACGTCGCCGGGCTCTAGAAGCGGGAGTGAGCGAGATCGCATACGCCTGCGAATCTTACCCAGGTTCGGGGCTCTGCTAGGAGATAACACCCCTAGTCCTGCTCTGCGGGGTCTTCGCATGATGACTATGATCAACCAAGTAGCTACAAGCTTGCTCCTTGAGCTGTTTCGGCTAGAGGAGGGAGAAGGGCAAGGCTAGCTCTACTCCTCTCTCTACGTGAGTGTGTGTGAATGGCGTGGGTGCCGAACCGAACCCCTTGCATGGGTGAGCCTGGGGGGTTTATATAGGCCTACCCCCCAGGGGTACAATGGTAATCCGGTCGGGTGTAGGACCTGGCCGTCAGCGTCTCTGGTTGCCGGCTTCTCCGCCGACCGCTGGGGCCCGCCGCCTGGTGGGCCCCGCCGACTGTCATGATCTCAGCCGTCAGGTAGGGCCCGCCGCCTGCGGGCCACGTTGATTGCTTTATACTGTAGCCTCGCCCCTGATGACGAAAGCTTTGTCGGAGGGAGCGTGGCTACAGTCCGCCGCCTGACGGGCGCTCACTTTAGCCATACCCTGTCTCATCTGGTTGATGGCGCACAGACTTCAAGGAGGAGAAGGGCCGCCTGCTAGGAGTCGGCCCTCCCTTATCGCCGCCTGCTTGAGGTGGGCCACCTTCGCGTGGCTCGCGGACAGGTAGGGCCCGCCGCCTGCGGGCCGTACTGACCGCCCGTCATGGGAGCCTGGCTCCCTCTGGCGCTAGTGATGTCACGGACTGCGTGGTTACAGTGTCGCGCTGGGCCGGGGGTGTCCGCCCAGTACACGGCTCTGCGGCCAAGTCCCATCCGGGGTTCGGGGGTGGCAGGCCATACTGTGGCCATGCCTTGTCTTGTCGTGGTAATGTGGTGCTGACTTCGAGGGGGCGTGGGGCCGTCTGCCAGGAGTCGGCCCCCTTGCGGCCGCCTTCTGTGGTCTTGCCGCTTTCTAGCAGCCGGCCCTTTAGACCAGCCGGCCCAAAAAGGCGGTCGTGCTTCCGGAGGGCATGAGGGCTGCGGCCGGCCCCGATGTCTTGAAATACCATGGGGGGCTGATGTGGCTACCCATGGTCATTTACTCCGACAGATGATGCCCTTGGTACCCGGCATCTTGGCCTTCAGGTAGGCGTAGTGTGGGACCATCATGAATTTGGCCAGCGCCGGGCGGCCCAAGAGCGCGTGGTAGGGGCTGTCCAGGTCGACCACCTCGAACCAGATCGGCTCGCGGCGGAAGTGGTTCTTGTCGCCGAACAGGACATCGATCTTGATCTTGCCGATTGGGGAGCAGGAAAGGTCGGGAACTATGCCGTGGAAGACAGTCCGGCTGGGCTGGAGCTGCTTCGCCTTGATGCCCAACAGCTCCATGGTTTGGCGGTACAGGATGTTGATGCTGCTGCCGCCATCTATCAGGACCCGGCTGAAGCGGCAGGTCCGCCTCTCCGTGGAGAAGGTGGACTCTAGCACCAGAGCATACGCACCCGGCGAAGGCATCAGGGCCGGGTGGTCAGCCCGACTCCAGGTGATAGGCCTCTCGGACCAGTGCATGAAGGTGGGGACCTCTGAGCTGACAGCGTTCACCTCACGGTGCTGCTGCCATCTACTGTGCTTATCGTCGGCTTCGCTTGTGAAGACGACGTAGGTGGCATTCTCTTCGGGAAACTCATCTTGAAGCATGCCGGTGGCTCGGGCTGGCTGCTGAATAGCCGGAGCCACCTGGCCGGCAGGCGGTGGAGGCGGCAGGGCCTCGCCCTTGGCAATCCGGGCAAGCCAGTTGCACTTCAGGGTGGTGTGGTTGGACGGTTTCGCGCCGCTATGGAACTTGCACGGGGCATCGAGGGCTTGCTCATAGGAGAAGGCAGGCTGCCAGGCACCCTTGCCGCCCCGCTGACGCTTGGGGCCAGGCTGCCCAGCCGGCTGCTGATCCTCGACAGCGGCCACCTGCCGGCTGTGGGGCCTTCTGTTTGTTGTCGTTCGGCTGCTGGCGCCGGTTGGTGTCGCCAGCCGGAGCTTGGGAACCCGGCTGGACCACCCGGCCGGCCGAGTCAACCCGGATCTCCGAGCTCATGGAGGAATCGGCGGTGGCGTACTTGTCGGCCACGACCAGGAGTTTGTCCAAGGTTGCCGGCTTGTCGCACAAGAGCTTGTGCTTGAGCAGAGTGCCTTCTCTGCACTCGGCGGTGAAGTACTCGATGGCCTGCACCTCGTGGACCCCCTCACAGTAGTTGCGCAGCTTGCCCCAACGCGTCAGGTAGTCGCGAGTAGACTCGGTTAGCCCCTGAGTGCACATGGAGAGCTGGCGAGGTTTGGGGGGCCGCTTGTACGTACTGGTGAAGTTGCGGATGAAGGCGTCACTGAAGTCTACCCAGCTGTTGATGCTTTTGGGCTTGAGGCTGTTCAGCCACGTCCGGGCCGTGCCCTGAAGCATGAGCGGGACGTACTTGACGGCGACGCGCTTGTTGCCGTTGGCGATGCCGACTGCTGTGGAGTAGTCGATCAGCCAGTCTTCCGGCTTCATGACGCCGTTCTACTTGGGCGTGTCTCTGGGGAGCGTGAACCCTTTGGGAAAGGGCACATCGCGGATGCGGGGGCCGAAATAGGCCGGCCCGACTGTGCGCTCCTCTTCCAGCAGCAGGGACCGAGCCAGCCGCTTGATCCGGTGGCGTGCGTTGTTTTCGCCGACTGCTTCACGGGGGCCGAGCAGGGTGCTGAGCGTTGGGTGTTCGAACGGTGGCGCGGGGGTAGCCGCCCTCTCCCCCCGAAGAAGCAAGCGCTCTCCCGGCCGGCGTCGAGGCTCCGGGTTCTGGAGCTCCGGGTGGCTGTCCGCTACCGTGTGGCGCGTACGCTGGCTGTTGCTGGCAGCCGGCTCGGGCTCTCATGGCCACCCGCGGCCTTCGCCGCTAGGGGACCAAGAGGTCGCGCCGTTCTCGCGGCGGGGCACGTGGGTGTCGACGCGTCAGCCCGCTCCCACCACGCGGTTGCCCGTGTCCTGCTGCGCGTTCGCAGCGTTGATGAGCTGCCGGAGGCGCTCCAGTTGCTCTCGTAGCTCGTCGCCCTGCAAGTGCTTGACCTCGTCTGCGGCCGCCTGGGCGGCACGCATGTTCTGCGCTGGGGTTTCGTAGACCGGGCGTCCGACCCCCAGCATGCTGGCAATCATAGCGCCGCGTTGCCTGATGGTGCCAGCCCGGCTAGGCTCAGCCGCAGCCGGCGTCCCACCGACCACGCGGTCGATTTCACGCTGAGTGGCTTCAGCGCGGTGTTTCAGCGCCGCCATCTTGGAAGTGCTGTCGAAAAGCTTGACGCGGAACTCCTCCAGCTCCACCTGGCTGGCGCCAGGGGGAGGACGCTTCGCCAGGCGTGTATGGTTGTGTCCAGCGGATCCTGGTTGGATCCGCCAGCTCCCAGGCCGTCGTCGATGACCATCACCTCCGCGAAGGGGCTGGCGTCGAGCGCGCCGACAAGGTTGTCGCTGGCAGCAGGAGGGAGGGGATCGTCGACAATCTCCACGTAACTGGGGAAATCGTCAGTGGAGGCCATGTTGGCAAGAGCGAGCCTGCCGAAAAGCTCGGCGAGGGAGTCGGCCGCTCGTGCATCGGCGGCGGGCTCGTCGAAGAGGCTGAGCTCGCCGAAGAGGCCGGCGAGACAACCCGCGGTGAAGGCGGCTCCCGCGTCACGCGATGCGCCAAGGCCGGCGAGGGCGGGCGCATCGGGCCGGCTGATCTCGCCAGCCACGGCACACTCGCCGGAGAGGAACAAGGTTCCCGTCCAGAACGTGTCTCTGGCCGACATCGCTGCTAGCCCCACGGTGGGCGCCAACTGTCGTGGTAATATCTCGACAGATGCCAGGGGGTGGCTTATCATGGTTGGGGCCATGAGATCATCGTCGGGTCCTGGAAGCGGGAGTGGGCACAAGCTCGGATGGACACGAGATCTTCCCAGGTTCGGGGCTCTCCTAAGAGATAAACCCCTACTCCTGCTCTGCGGGGTCTCCGCATGATCACTATGAAGCAAAGAGTACAATGGTGCTCCTAGAGCTGTTCGGCCAGAGGAGGAAGAAGGGCAAGGCTAGCTCTCTCCTCTCCCTGGCTGTGATGCGTGTGGGTGGAACAAGAGGGAACGAACCCTTTGCATGGGTGTGGCCTGGGGGGTTTTATAGGCTAACCCCCAGGGGTACAATGGTAATGTGGCCGGGTGGTGGGCCTCGGCCGCCAGCGTCTATGGGGGCCGGGTTCTCCGCCAGCTGCTGGGGCCCGCTTCTGCTGGACCCTGTCGGCTGTCGAGGAACTGGCCGACAGGTGGGGCCCGCCACCTGCGGGCCCCGCTGACGGCTCTTCACTTTGGCGCCGCCCGCGCTGGCGGAGGCCGTGTCGGGCGCGCCATGGCTACAGCGCCGCGCCGCCGGGTCGGCGGCCGCCTGGCGGCGCCCACTGTAGCCATGCGGCCGTGATTTGGGGGAGGCATGGCGCACTGTAGCCATGCCCCAGCTTGTCTCCTGGTCGGGCTCAAACTCCTAGGGAGGGGACGTGCCGCCTACTAGGAGCCGACCCATACCCTCGCCGCCTTCTGGAGTGCGCCGTCTTCTGGAGGAGGCCGGTCTTATGACTAGTCGGACTGAGGGGCTCGGCCTGCCCCGATGTCTTGAAATATGGTTAAGTGCTGATGAGGCTACCTGGGGTCCATCCCCCCGACATTATTGCTGAATCGTCATATAATCGTTTAAGCGGCTTACCATATTAATTATAACCCGCCACATCTTTGATCACAACTTGTTATCCGGATCACCATGACTAAAGCACCCACTTCCTGTGACTGGATTGCTTCCAAGGTCACAGAAGACTTGCTCAATGATTATGTGACCATGGGGGTTTTACCCGCCAAGGAGGTCATTCACTGGTGGGTTCTAGGCTCTGAATTTCCTCCTCAGCCCCAAGAGGGTGAAGTTGTGGTTTTCACGGACCACCTACTCCGTGGCTTCTCACCACCCGGCTCAAATTTTTTTTGGGACGTTCTTCATTTCTATAATCTTCATCCACAAGACATCGGCCCCGACTCTTTTCCAACATATGCAACTTTCAAGTGTTCAGTGAGGTGTATCTTGGGGGAAAACCCTCTATTGATCTGTTCAGAGACTATTTTTATATCAATCGCCAGTCTGAGATGTCAGATGGGCCCAGTCTTGAGCTTGGAGGTCTTTCTATTCAAAGGCGGAGAGATGTAACTTTTCCTTCAGCCGCTCTGCCAAGCCACCCCAAAGACTGGAACTACACTTGGTTCTATTGCAAGGACACTTCCCCAGCCGGAGAGAACCCCCTGCCGGGTTACCGCCCCTACCGGCTCACCACCAGCGGGCCACTTCCAGGTCGACTGACCTCCGCAGAACGCGGTCTATACGCCTCCACTTTTTCAAAGATCCGAGCCTTGATCGCCAACGGTTTAACCAGAATTGATCTGGTCCGTTGCTGGGTTGCCTGGAGGATCTTGCCACTGAACCACCGCGGTGGCTTAATGTGCCAATACGCAGGTGATACAAAAGACCCACAATGCTTCAACCCAACACAGCTAACTGACAAGGAAATCAACGACACCGTCAAGTCGCTTCTTGGGGAGTCACTGGAAAACTGCAGTAAAACGGGTCTGAACCCTTTCTGCGCCCTTAACCCGGCTCCAGCTCTAAGTGTCTTTGAACAAAATCACTACAAAAAACAGACACATCCGTGACATTTTGGGCCAAACAAATTTTTTTCTGTCATGCTTATGACACTTCTATGATGATAATTGTGACAAAAGCACGTATCATCATAGATGTGGCAGGCTCCTACTTCTATGACAAAAAATCATGACAGAAAATGGGCTTTTCATCCTGGGCAGGCCGGAGATGCAGCTGCATGACATTCTTTGGGCCGTCCATGATGGAAAAAATCATGGTAGAAGCGAGGGTGAGGAAAATATCGGGGAGTTCCCGGTTACGGTGGGTGGTCGGGGCCGAGCGATGCACGGAGGTTTGCTCATTTCTCTCGTGTACGCGCATGTGTGCAAAGCATTGGGCTCTAACTGAACCCAAGCGATCGCACTGCTAGCTACATTATTGAACCCGGGCGATCGATCCCTTGGCTGTTAACTGAACCCGAGCGAATCATTCGCTGCTGACTGAACCCGAGCGATTCCTTCGCCGCTGCTGCTAACTGAACCCGAGCGGTCGATCACTGCTGTTGCTTACTGAAGCCGATCGAGCCAGCCGGTGTTGGGTTGCCTCTCGATGAATAGTGACCATTGCTACCGTGCGCGCGGTACGTAGAACGAGTCGAGGCGTGGTGAGTCGAGCCGGTTGGTTGGCTGTTGATGAACAGTTCCCGGTGGGAGTTGGATGAACATGACCCCGTGGTAGTAGGCCGTTGCCGCTGGATGAATAGGACCCCGAGGAGGCCGCTGATACATCTCCAATGTATCTATAATTTTTGCTTGTTCCATGCTATTATATTATCATTCTTGGATGTTTTACAATCATTTTATAGCAACTTTATATCATTTTTTGGGACTAACCTATTGACATAGTGCCCAGTGCCAGTTGCTGTTTTTTACATCGCAGAAAATCAATACCAAACGGAGTCCAAACGCAGTGAAACTTTTTGGAGATTTTTTCTGGACTAGAAGACACCCGGTGGGCCAAAGAAGTACCAGAGGGGAGCTCTGAGGGGAGCACAACCCGTCAGGGCGCGCTTGGGGGCCCAGGCGCGCCCAGGTGAGTTGTGCCCACCTCGGTGGCCTCCCGCACCGCCTCTTCGCCGTATAAATTCCCAAATATTCCAAAACCCTCGGGGTAACCCTAGATCAGAAGTTCCGCCGCTGCAAGCCTCTGTAGCCATAAAAAACCAATCTAGACCCCGTTCCGGCACCCTGCCGGAGGGGGAAATCATCACTGGTGGCCATCTTCATCATCCTAGTGGCCACCATGATGAGGAGGGAGTAGTCCGCCCTCGGGATTGAGGGTTTGTACCAGTAGCTATGTATTTAATCTCTCTCTCTCGTGTTCTTGAGATGGCACGATCTTGATGTATCGCGGGCTTTGTTAATATAGTTGGATCATATGGTGTTTTCCCCTCTCTATCATGTTGTGATGAATTGAATTTTCCCTTTGAGATTTCATTGTTATCGGATTGAATACTTTTATGGATTTGAGAGCACTTGACATATGTCTTGCATATGAATACCCGTGGTGACAATGGGGTATTATATTGATTCACTTGAGATATGTTTTGGCACTCAACTCGCGGATTCCCGAGGTGACATTGGGGTAATGTATGCATAGGGGTTGATGCACGTTCTTGTCTTTTGTTTCTCCGATAGAAATCTTGGGGCACTCTTTGAGGTTCTTTGTGTTGGATTGAGTATTATGAATCTGAATTTGCTTTGGTGTTATTTTAGTACGAACTCTTGATAGATCGATCGGAAAGAATAACTTGTGTTATTTTAGTACGAACTCTTGATAAATCGATCGGAAAGAATAACTTGGTGTTATTTTAGTACGAACTCTTGGATAGATCGATCTAAAAAGAATAGCTACAAACAATTTCTTCTTATGTTCTCCGCTAGATAGGAACTTTGGAGTGATTCTTCATCGCACTTTGAGGGATGGTTATATGATCCAATTAGATTAGCATTGTTGAGAGATTGCACTAGCAAAAGTACGGACCCTAGGCCTCATTTTCAAGCATTGCAATACCGTTTGAGCTCACTTTTGGTACTTGCTACCTTGCTGTTTTTATTTATTCAGATTATAAAAATATATTTCTACCATCCATATTACACTTTTATCACCATCTCTTCGCCGAACTAGTGCACCTATACAATTTGCCATTGTATTTGGTGTGTTGGGGACACAAGAGACTTTTTATTATTTGGTTGCAGGGTTGTTTGAGAGAGACCATCTTCATCCTATGCCTCCCACGGATTGATAAACCTTAGGTCATCCACTTGAGGGAAATTTGCTACTGTCCTACAAAATTCTGCGCTTGGAGGCCCAACACGAGTCTACAAGAACAAGTTGTGTAGTAGACATCAAGCCCTTTTCTGGCGCCGTTGCCAGGGAGGTGAGTGCATGAAGGTATATATTTAGATCTTGCAATCGAATATTTTAGTTTCTTGTTTTATCACTAGTTTGATTTATAAAAAGAAAATTACAAAAAAATGGAATTGAGGTGGTCTCATATTATTCATCTTTATCATGTCTTTCTTGAAAATGATGGAAAGGAAAATTGTGCTCAATTGATAGAAGAAGAATTCAATAAAATGTTTCGCATAAATGATGAGCATGATTGCAATGTTGTTAGTATGAATTCCGTGAACATCCATGATGCTAATGATATGCAAAGCCATAAGCTTGGGGATCCTATGTTTGATGAAGATGATATTTTTAGTCCCCCAAGTTTTGATGAGAAAATTTATTATGATGAAAGCATGCCTCCTATCTATGATGATTATTGTGATGACATGTATGCTATAAAGAATAATGATAACCATGAAACTTGTCATCATGATTTTAATTTTCAATCCCATGATAGTTATTTTGTTGAGTTTGCTCCCACTACTATTCATGAGAATCAATTTGCTTATGTGGAGAGTAATAAAATTTCTATGCTTGTGGATCATGAAAAGAATGCTTTATGTGATGGTTATATTATTGAATTCATTCATGATGCTACTGAAAATTACTATGAGAGAGGAACTTATGCTTTTACATATTGCAATAATATCAAGTTTTCTCTCTATGTGTTGAAAATCTTGAAGTTATGCTTGTTTTCCCTTCATATGCTAGTTGATTCTTGTTCCCATTAGTTGTTTGCTCACAAAATCCCTATGCATAGGAAGTGGGTTAGACTTAAATGTGCTAGTCATATGCATCATGATGCTCTCTTTGTGTTTCAATTCTTATCTTTTATGTGAGCATCATTGAAATCATCATGCCTAGCTAAAAGGCATTAAGGAAAAACGCTTGTTGGGAGACAACCCAACACTTTTACCTACTGTTTTTGTGTGTTCACATGGTTAGGCTACTGTAGTGATCTTGTTTTATAGCTTTTGTTTCAATAAAGTGCCAGGTAAAGCCTTTGGGATAGTGTGGATGATAGTTGACTTGATTCTGTGCAAAAACAGAAACTTTTGCGTCCAGTATAGAAATTCCTATCTTTTACTGGAATGTGGAAAAATTCTGATTTTTTTACAGTTGATGAGTATACAAATTTTCTACGTTGTCCTAAGTTCATATCCGATCTAGGTGTAATACCTAGTGCATCGGGTCCAATGAAAATCTTTTGTGACAATACTGGAGCAATTGCCTTGGCGAAGGAATCCAGATTTCACAAGAGAACCAAACACATCAAGAGATGCTTCAACTCCATCCGTGATCAAGTCAAGGAGGGAGACATAGAGATTTGCAAAATACATACGGATCTGAATGTGGCAGACCCGTTGACTAAGCCTCTTCCACAAGCAAAACATGATCAGCACCAAGACTCCATGGGTGTTAGAATCATTACAATGTAATCTAGATTATTGACTCTAGTGCAAGTGGGAGACTGAAGGAAATATGCCCTAGAGGCAATAATAAAGTTGTTATTTATATTTCCTTATATCATGATAAATGTTTATTATTCATGCTAGAATTGTATTAACCGGAAACTTAATACATGTGTGGATACATAGACAAAACACCGAGTCCCTAGTAAGCCTCTACTAGACTAGCTCGTTAATCAAAGATGGTTAAGTTTCCTAACCATAGACATGTGTTGTCATTTGATGAACGGGATCACACCATTAGGAGAATGATGTGATGGACATGACCCATCCGTTAGCTTAGCATAATGATCGTTCAGTTTTATTGCTACTGCTTTCTTCATGTCAAATACATATTCCTTCGACTATGAGATTATGCAACTCCCAGATACCGAAGGAATGCCTTGTGTGCTATCAAACATTACAACGTAACTGGGTGATTATAAAGATGCTCTACAGGCATCTCCGAAGGTGTCTGTTGGGTTGGCATAGATCAAGATTAGGATTTGTCACTCCGAGTATCGGAGAGGTATCTCTGGGCCCTCTCGGTAATACACATCATGAGAAGCCTTGCAAGCAATGTGACTAATGAGTTAGTTATGGGATGATGTATTACGGAATGAGTAAAGAGACTTGCCGGTAATGATATTGAACTAGGTATGAAGATATCAACGATCGAATCTCGGGCAAGTAACATACCGATGACAAAGGGAATAACGTATGTTGTCATAACGGTTCGACTGATAAAGATCTTCGTAGAATATGTGGGAGCCAATATGAGCATCCAGGTTTCGCTATTTGTTATTGACCGAAGAAGTGTCTCGGTCATGTCTACATAGTTCTCGAACCCGTAGGGTCCGCACGCTTAACGTTCGATGACGATTTTATATTATATGAGTTATGTGATTTGGTGACCGAATGTTGTTCAGAGTCCCGGATGAGATCACGGACATGACGAGGAGTCTCGAAATGGTCAAGAGGTAAAGATTCATATATAGGACGATGATATTCGGACACCGGAAGTGTTCTGAGGGTACCGGGTACATATCGGGTCACCGGAAAGGGGTTCCGGGCACCCCCGTAAAAGATATGGGCCTTATGGGCCAAGAGAGGGACAGACCAGCCCCTGGTGGGCTGGTGTGCCCCCATATAGGCCGAAATAGGAGGAGAAGGAAGGAGGGGAAGGGAGAAGGAAAGGGGAGGATTCGGCCTCCCCCTTTCCTTCTCTCCCCCCTCTCTTCCCTTCCCCCTCCGACACTTATGGAAGGGGGGAGGCCGACTTGTGGGAGGCGCCCAAGTAGGATTACTCCTACTTGGGGCGCCCCTTGCTGCCCCTCTCCCTCTCCCACCTATATATATGTGAGGGGGGCACCGCTAGAACATACAACATTGATTCCTAGCCGTGTGCGGCGCCCCCCTCCACAGTTTACGCCTCTGGTCATATCTTCGTAGTGCTTAGGCAAAGCCCTGCGCGGATCACTTCACCATCACCGTCACCACGCCATCGTGCTGACGGAACTCTCCCTCGACACTTTGCTGGATCAAGAGTTCGAGGGACGTCATCGAGCTGAACATGTGCAGAACTCGGAGGTGCCGTACGTTCGGTGCTTGATCGGTCGGAACAAGAAGAAGTTCGACTACATCAACCGCGTTGTCAAACGCTTCCGCTTTCGGTCTACGAGGGTACGTAGACACACTCTCCCCCTCTCGTTGCTATGCATCTCCTAGATAGATCTTGCGTGAGCGTAGGATTTTTTTTGAAATTGCATGCTACGTTCCCCAACAGTGGCATCCGAGTCAGGTCTATGCGTAGATGATATGCACGAGTAGAACCCAAAGAGTTGTGGGCGGTGATAGTCATACTGCTTACCACCAACGTCTTATTTTGATTCAGCGGTATTGTTGAATGAAGCAGACCGGACCAACCTTACATGACCACGTTCATGAGACCGGTTCCACCGACAGACATGCAACTAGTTTTGCATAAAGGTGGCTGGCGGGTGTCTGTTTCTCCAACTTTAGTTGAATCGAATTTGACTACGGCCGGTCCTTGTTGAAGGTTAAAACAGTAAACTTGACGAAACACGGTTGTGGTTTTGATGCGTAGGTAAGAACGGTTCTTGCTAGAAGCCCGTAGCAGCCACGTAAAACTTGCAACAACAAAGTAGAGGACGTCTAACTTGTTTTTGCAGGTCATGTTGTGATGTGATATGGTCAAGACATGATGTGATATACGTTGTTGTATGAGATGATCATGTTTTGTAAAAGTTATTGGCAACTGGCAGGAGCCTTATGGTTGTCGCTTTATTGTATGAAATGCAAACGCCATGTAATTGCTTTACTTTATCACTATGCATTAGCGATAGTTGTAGAAGCAATAGTTGGCGAGACGACCACGACACTATGATGGAGATCAAGGTGTCAAGCCGGTGACGATGGAGATCATGACGGTGCTTTGGAGATGGAGATCAAAGGCACAAGATGATGATGGCCATAGCATGTCACATATTTTGATTGCATGTGATGTTTATCTTGTTTGCATCTTATTTTGCTTAGTATGGCGGTAGCATTATAAGATGATCCCTTACTAAAATTTCAAGGTATAAGTGTTCTCCCTGAGTATGCACCATTGCGATAGTTCGTCATGCTGAGACACCACGTGATGATCGGGTGTGATAAGCTCTACGTTCACATACAACGGGTGCAAGATAGTTTTGCACATGCGGAATACTTGGGTTAAACTTGACGAGCCTAGCATGTATAGACATGGCCTCGGAACACTGGAGACCGAAAGGTCGAACGTGAATCATATAGTAGATATGATCAACATAGAGATGTTCACCATTGAAAACTATTCCATCTCACATGATGATCGGACATGGTTTAGTTGATTTGGATCATGTGATCATTTAGATGACTTGAGGGATGTCAATCTAAGTGGGAGTTCTTAAGTAATATGATTAATTGAACTTAATTTATCATGAATTTAGTCCTGATAGTTTTTGCATATCTTTGTTGTAGATCAATGGCCCATGGTACCGTTCCCTTGAATTTTAATGCGTTCCTAGAGAAAGCTAAGTTGAAAGATGATGGTAGCAACTACACGGACTGGGTCCGTAACTTGAGGATTATCCTCATTACTGCACAGAAGAATTATGTTCTTGATGCACCGCTAGGTGAAAGGCCTACTGCAGGAGCAGATGCTGATGTTATGAATGTCTGGCAAGCTCGATCTGATGACTACTCGATAGTTCAGTGTGCCATGCTTTACGGCTTAGAATCGGGACTTCAAAGACGTTCTGAACGTCATGAACCATATGAGATGTTCCAGGAATTGAAGTTAATATTTCAAGCAAATGCCCGAGTTGAGAGATATGAAGTCTCCAACAAGTTCTATAGCTGCAAGATGGAGGAGAATAGCTCTGTCAGTGAACACATACTCAAAATGTCTGGGTATCATAATCACTTGACTCAGCTGGGAGTTAATCTTCCAGATGATAGTGTTATTGACAGAGTTCTCCAATCACTGCCACCAAGCTATAAAGGTTTCCTGATGAACTATAATATGCAAGGGATGGATAAGACAATTCCTGAGCTCTTCGCTATGCTCAAAGCTGTGGAGGTAGAAATCAAGAAGGAGCATCAAGTGTTGATGGTTAACAAGACCACTAGTTTCAAGAAAAAGGGCAAAGGAAAGAAGGGGAACTTCAAGAAGAATGGCAAGCAAGTTGCCACTCCCGGGAAGAAGCCCAAGTCTGAATCTAAGCCTGAAACTGAGTGCTTCTACTGCAAAGGGATTGGTCACTGGAAGCGGAACTGCCCCAAGTATTTGGCGGATAAGAAGGATGGCAAAGTGAACAAAGGTATATTAGATATAAATGTTATTGATGTGTACCTTACTAATGCTCGTAGTAGTGCCTGGGTATTTGATACCGGTTCGGTTGCTCATATTTGTAACTCGAAACAGGGGCTACAGATTAAACGAAGATTGGCTAAGGACGAGGTGACGATGCGCGTCGGGAATGGTTCCAAGGTCGATGTGATCGCCGTCGGCACGCTACCTCTACATCTACCTTCGGGATTAGTTTTAGACCTGAATAATTGTTATTTGGTGCCAGCGTTGAGCATGAACATTATATCTGGATCTTGTTTAATGCGAGACGGTTATTCATTTAAATTAGAGAATAATGGTTGTTCTATTTATATGAGTAATATCTTTTATGGTCCTGCACCCTTGAAGACTGGTCTATTTTTGTTGAATCTCGATCGTGGTGATACACATATTCATAATATTGATGCCAAAAGATGCAAAGTTGATAATGATAGTGTAACATATTTGTGGCACTGCCGTTTAGGTCATATTGGTGTAAAGCGCATGAAGAAACTCCATTCGAATGGACTTTTGGAATCACTTGATTATGAATCATTTGATGCTTGCGAACCATGCCTCATGAGCAAGATGACTAAAACTCCGTTCTCCGGAACAATGGAGCGAGCCACTGACTTATTGGAAATAATACATACCGATGTATGCGGTCCGATGAGTGTTGAGGCTCGCAGCGGGTATCGTTATTTTCTGACCTTCACAGATGATTTGAGCAGATATGGGTATATCTACTTAATGAAACACAAGTTTGAAACATTTGAAAAGTTCAAAGAATTTTAGAGTGAAGTGGAGAATCATCGTAACAAGAAAATAAAGTTTCTACGATCTGATCGCGGAGGCGAATATTTGAGTTACGAGTTTGGCCTTCATTTAAAACAATGTGGAATAGTTTCACAACTCACGCCACCTGGAACACCATAGCGTAATGGTGTGTCCGAACATCGTAACCGTACTTTATTGGATATGGTGAAATCTATGATGTCTCTTACTGATTTACCACTATCGTTTTGGGGTTATGCATTAGAGACAACTGCATTCACATTAAATAGGACACCATCTAAATCCGTTGAGACGACACCGTATGAACTGTGGTTTGGCAACAAACCTAAGCTGTCGTTTCTTAAAGTTTGGGGTTGCGATGCTTATGTGAAAAAGCTTCAGCCTGATAAGCTCGAAGCCAAATCGGAGAAGTGCGTCTTCATAGGATACCCAAAAGAAACTGTTGGGTACACCTTCTATCATAGATCCGAAGGCAAGATCTTTGTTGCTAAGAATGGATCATTTCTGGAGAAGGAGTTTCTCTTGAAAGAAGTGAGTGGGAGGAAAGTAGAACTTGATGAGGTAATTGTACCTTCTCTCAATTTGGAAAGTAGCTCATCAGAGAAATCTGTTCCCGTGATGCCTACACCAACTAGAGAGGAAGCTAATGATAATCATCATGAAACTTCAGATCAAGTTACTACCGAACCTCGTAGGTCAACCAGAGCACGTTCCGCACCAGAGTGGTACGGTAATCCTGTTCTGGAAGTCATGTTACTAGACCATGACGAACCTACAAACTATGAGGAAGCGATGATGAGCCCAGATTCCGATAAATGGCTTGAGGCCATGAAATCTGAGATAGGATCCATGTATGAGAACAAAGTATGGACTTTGGTTGACTTGCCCGATGATCAGCGAGCCATAGAAAATAAATGGATCTTCAAGAAGAAGACTGACGCTGATGGTAATGTTAATGTCTACAAAGCTCGACTTGTCGCGAAAGGTTTTCGACAAGTTCAAGGAGTTGACTATGATGAGACTTTCTCACCCGTAGCGATGCTTAAGTCTGTCCGAATCATGTTAGCAATTGCCGCATTTTATGATTATGAAATCTGGCAAATGGACGTCAAAACTGCATTCCTTATTGGATTTCTTAAAGAAGAGTTGTATATAATGCAACCAGAAGGTTTTGTCGATCCTAAAGGTGCTGACAAAGTGTGCAAGCTCCAGCGATCCATTTATGGACTGGTGCAAGCATCTCAGAGTTGGAATATACGCTTTGATGAGGTGATGAAAGCATATGGTTTTATACAGACTTTTGGAGAAGCCTGTATTTACAAGAAAGTGAGTGGGAGCTCTGTAGCATTTCTAATATTATATGTGGATGACATATTGTTGATTGGAAATGATATAGAATTTCTGGATAGCATAAAAGGATACTTGAATAAAAGTTTTTCAATGAAAGACCTCGGTGAAGCTGCTTATATATTGGGCATCAAGATCTATAGGGATAGATCGAGACGCTTAATAGGACTTTCACAAAGCACATACCTTGATAAAGTTTTGAAGAAGTTCAAAATGGATCAGTCAAAGAAAGGGTTCTTGCCTGTGTTGCTAGGTGTGAAGTTGAGTAAGACTCAATGCCCGACCATTGCAGAAGATAGAGAGAAAATGAAAGTCAGTCCCTATGCCTCAGCCATAGGTTCTATCATGTATGCTATGCTGTGTACCAGACCTGATGTGTGCCTTGCTATAAGTCTAGCAGGGAGGTACCAAAGTAATCCAGGAGTGGATCACTGGACAATGGTCAAGAACATCCTGAAGTACCTGAAAAGGACTAAGGATATGTTTCTCATTTATGGAGGTGACAAAGAGCTTGTCGTAAATGGTTACGTCGATGCTAGCTTTGACACTGATCCGGATGACTCTAAGTCACAAACCAGATACATATTTATATTGAATGGTGGAGCTGTCAGTTGGTGCAGTTCCAAGCAAAGCGTCGTGGCGGGATCTACGTGTGAAGCGGAGTACATAGCTGCTTCGGAAGCAGCAAATGAAGGAGTTCATATCCGATCTAGGTGTAATACCTAGTGCATCGGGTCCAATGAAAATCTTTTGTGACAATACTGGAGCAATTGCCTTGGCGAAGGAATCCAGATTTCACAAAAGAACCAAACACATCAAGAGACGCTTCAACTCCATCCATGATCAAGTCAAGGAGGGAGACATAGAGATTTGCAAAATAGATACGGATCTGAATGTGAAGGACCCGTTGACTAAGCCTCTTCCACGAGCAAAACATGATCAGCACCAAGACTCCATGGGTGTTAGAATCATTACAATGTAATCTAGATTATTGACTCTAGTGCAAGTGGGAGACTGAAGGAAATATGCCCTAGAGGCAATAATAAAGTTGTTATTTATATTTTCTTATATCATGATAAATGTTTATTATTCATGCTAGAATTGTATTAACCGGAAACTTGATACATGTGTGGATACATAGACAAAACACAGTGTCCCTAGTAAGCCTCTACTAGACTAGCTCGTTAATCAAAGATGGTTAAGTTTCCTAACCATAGACATGAGTTGTCATTTGATGAACGGGATCACATCATTAGGAGAATAATGTGATGGACAAGACCCATCCATTAGCTTAGCATTATGATCATTAAGTTTTATTGCTATTGCTTTCTTCATGACTTATACATATTCCTTTGACTATGAGATTATGCAACTCCCGGATACCGAAGGAATGCCTTGTGTGCTATCAAACATCACAACGTAACTGGGTGATTATAAATATGATCTACAGGTATCTCCGAAGGTGTCTGTTGGGTTGGCATAGATCGAGATTAGGATTTGTCACTCCGAGTATCGGAGAGGTATCTCTGGGCCCTCTCGGTAATACACATCATAAGAAGCCTTGCAAGCAATGTGACCAATGAGTTAGTTACGGGATGATGTATTATGGAACGAGTAAAGAGACTTGCCGGTAACGAGATTGAACTAGGTATGAAGATATCAACGATCGAATCTCGGGCAAGTAACATACCGATGACAAAGGGAATGACGTTTGTTGTCATAACGGTTTGACCGATAAAGATCTTCGTAGAATATGTGGGAGCCAATATGAGCATCCAGGTTCCGCTATTGGTTATTGACCGAAGAAGTGTCTCGGTCATGTCTATATAGTTCTCGAACCCGTAGGGTCCGCACGCTTAACGTTCGATGACGATTTTATATTATATGAGTTATGTGATTTGGTGACCGAATGTTGTTCGGAGTCCTAGATGAGATCACAAACATGATGAGGAGTCTCGAAATAGTCTAGAGGTAAAGATTCATATATAGGACGATGATATTCGGACACCGGAAGTGTTCCGAGGGTACCGGGTACATATCGGGTCACCGAAAAGGGGTTCCGGGCACCCCCGGCAAAGATATGGGCCTTATGGGCCTAGAGAGGGATAGACCAGCCTCTGGTGGGCTGGTGCGCCCCCATATAGGCTGAAATAGGAGGAGAAGGAAGGAGGGGAAGGGAGAAGGAAAGGGGAGGATTCGGCCTCCCCCTTTCCTTCTCTCCCCCTCTCTTTCCTTCTCCCTTCGACACTTATGGAAGGGGGGGAGGCCGACTTGTGGGCGGCGCCCAAGTAGGATTAATCCTACTTGGGGCGCCCCTTGCTGCCCCTCTCCCTCTCCCACCTATATATATGTGACGGGGGGCACCGCTAGAACATACAACATTGATTCCTAGCCGTGTCCGGCGCCCCCCTCCACAGTTTACGCCTCCGGTCATATCTTCGTAGTGCTTAGGCGAAGCCCTGCGTGGATCACTTCACCATCACCATCACGACGCCATCGTGCTGATGGAACTCTCCCTTGACAATTTTCTGGATCAATAGTTCGAGGGACGTCATCGAGCTGAACGTGTGCAGAACTCGGATGTGCCGTACGTTCGGTGCTTGATCGGTCGGAACAAGAAGAAGTTCGACTACATCAACCGCTTTGTCAAACGCTTCCGCTTTCGGTCTACGAGAGTACGTAGACACACTCTCCCCCTCTCGTTGCTATACATCTCCTAGATAGATCTTGCATGAGCGTAGGATTTTTTTTGAAATTGCATGCTACGTTCCCCAACAGGATAGCCATCACCATGCTTATTTTTTAAATATATGAGTTGCTGTTTCAAAACAGAAAGTTTATCGCTGTTGCAATAATTATCCAGAAAAGTAAGAATGTCATAAAATGTTGAAACTTTTTGCACAATAAGTTCTGATAAATTTTCTACAGTGTGGTAAATTTTCAGAATTTTTGGAGTTAGGGAATTATGAGTACAATTGCACTGTTTACAGACTGTCCTGTTTAGACAGATTGCTGTTATGTTCGCGTTGTTTGCATATGTTTGCTTGTTTAATGATTCTATTTGAGGATAGGAGTATTAAATATGCAGAGGCATTTAGTATGAAATATTGAATAATAATTTTTAGTGATTTTCTACTGTAGAGAATGATAAGGTTTTGCATTGATTTATACTAACTTATCTCATGAGTTCTTGTTGAGTTTTGTGTGGATGAAGTTTTTAAGATTTAGGGAAACCGTGATATAAAAGAAATTAAGGAGACACAAAAGCTCAAGCTTGGGGATGCCCAACGCATCCCAAGATAATATTTCAAGAAGTCTCAAGCATCTAAGCTTGGGGATGCCCCTGTAGGCATCCCACCTTTCTTCATCAACAATTATCGGTTAGTCTCGGTTGAGCCTAAGTTTTTGCTTCTTCACATGATGTGTGCTATTCTCGGAATGTCATTTAATTTTTGTTTTGCTTGCTGTTATAATAAAATACTTAGATCTGAAAGTTTTTTTAACTAAGAGAGAGTCCTCACATAGCTACCCATTTACTTAACTACTCGCATGATCTTCACTTATATCTTTTTGGAGTAGTTTGTCATTTGCTCTAGTGCTTCACTTATATCCTTTTGAGCACGGTGTGCTTTATTATTTTTGAAGAAATTCTCTCATGCTTCACTTATATTATTTTGAGAGAAGAAATTTTTTATGCTCATGTTCTTCACTTAGATTTGTTTGAGCTATCAAAAGCAACACATTAAACTAGTCCCAAAGTGATAGATATTCAAGAGGGATATAATAAAAACTTTCATGAAGATCATTGGACAAAATAAACTTGATTCCTTGTAATAGTTTTGTGATATGATGATATAATATGTGAGTCATGTTGATGTGTAATTATGCTTTAGTAAGAATATTGATGTTAAGGTTTGTGATTCCCTATGCAAGCATGAAAGTCAATAGTTATGCAATGAAGTTATATCCTACTTGTGGTGCATTATTCGGTGTTAGTTATGCTTAATCCTCGCTTATGAGATTTTTCGTTTCTTGGTTGGATGCTTCTCAATCTTTTGCTAGCCTTCATTTGCACTAAGTGTGATCAATACTTGTGCATCCAAAATCCTTAAACCAGTTTTGCCATATGAGTCCACTATACCTACCTATATGCGGTATTTCTGTGCCGTTCTAAGCAAATTTGTATGTGCCATCTCTAATTTTCAAAATAAATTTCTCTTTTGTGTGCTCGTACTGCTCATGAAACGGTAGGGGGTGGCTGATATTTTTCCATGCTAGATGTGTTATTCTCAAGACGAGTGTTTATTCACTTGTCATTCCACGAGAGTACGGCAAAGGTATTTGGGATGCCCAGTCCCGAAATGAAAAATGAATTTACTTTATGTTGTCAAATAATAAATTCCTTAGAAAGTGTTGGTATGGACGGCACCCGTGGATTCGGTTAGCCGTGGAATGTGAAACTATGGTGGAAAAAGGAATAAACTTTATTTTATGTTTGGGAACCACCTATGATATATCTAGCATGGAAAGTATTGGGAACTACTCGATCATTTTCGTTGACAAGAAAGGCACGCCACCCAAAATGTTTTATCTCTTAATTTTTCGCTTTGAGCTCTGGCACCTCTACAAATCCCTACTTCCCTCTGCGAAGGGCCTTTCTTTTTTACTTTATGCAATTTTTATTTTTATTTGAGTCTCCATCTTCTCTTATAAAGCATCAACTAAGGGACACTATGATCGTACTTGAGCATTGGATGTAGCTAATATGCGAGTGTGTTTCATGAATGGATCAATGATTGAGCATAATAGGCTAGGGATAACTTGCTTTAGTGTTGATATTTTGAAAGACATGGTTGTTTGTTGATATGCTTGAGTATTGAAATCTTCATGTCAAAACTAGACTATTGCTTTGAATCATATAAAAGTCCAAATGTCCATGCTACAAAAGAAAAGAATATGTGATGAACATGTTAGGCAGCATTCCACATCAATTTTTTTGTTTTTATCATTTACCTACTCGAGGACGAGTAGGAATTAAGCTTGGGGATGCTGATACGTCTCCAACGTATCTATAATTTTTGCTTGTTCCATGCTGTTAAATTATCATTCTTGGATGTTTTACAATCATTTTATAGCAACTTTATATCATTTTTTGGGACTAACCTATTGACATAGTGCCCAGTGCCAGTTGCTGTTTTTTGCTTGTTTTTTACATCGCAGAAAATCAATAGCAAACGGATTCCAAATGCAGCGAAACTTTTTGGAGATTTTTTCTGGACCAGAAGACAACCGGTGGGCCAAAGAAGTACCGGAGGGGAGCTCCGAGGGGAGCACAACCCACCAGGGTGCAACTGGGGGCCCAGGCGCGCCCAGGTGGGTTGTGCCCACCTCGGTGGCCTCCCGCACCGCCTCTTCGCCCTATAAATTCCCAAATATTCCAAAAACCCTCGGGGTAACCCTAGATCAGAAGTTCCGCCGCCGCAAGCCTCTGTAGACACAAAAAAACAATCTAGACCTCGTTCCGGCACCCTGCCGGAGGGGGAAATCATCACCGGTGGCCATCTTCATCATCCCGGCGGCCACCATGATGAGGAGGGAGTAGTCCACCCTCGGGGCTGAGAGTTTGTACCAGTAGCTATGTGTTTAATCTCTCTCTCTCTCATGTTCTTGAGATGGCACGATCTTGATGTATCGTGGGCTTTGTTAATATAGTTGGATCATATGGTGTTTTCCCCTCTCTATCTTGTGTTGATGAATTGAATTTTCCCTTTGATATTTCATTGTTATCGGATTGAATACTTTTATGGATTTGAGAGCACTTGATATATGTCTTGCATATGAATACCCATGGTGACGATGGGGTATTATATTGATTCACTTGAGATTTGTTTTGGCACTCAACTCGCGGATTCCCGAGGTGACATTGGGGTAATCTATGCATAGGGGTTGATGCACGTTCTCGTCTTTTGTTTCTCCAGTAGAAATCTTGGGGCACTCTTTGAGGTTCTTTGTGTTGGATTGAGTATTATGAATTTGAATTTGCTTTGGTGTTATTTTAGTACGAACTCTTGATAGATCGATCGGAAAGAATAACTTGTGTTATTTTAGTACGAACTCTTGATAGATCGACCAGAAATAATAACTTGGTGTTATTTTAGTATGAACTCTTGGATAGATCGATCGGAAAGAATAGCTACAAACAATTTCTTCTTATGTTCTCCGCTAGATAGAAACTTTGGAGTGATTCTTCATCGCACTTTGAGGGATGGTTATATGATCCAATTAGATTAGCATTGTTGAGAGATTGCACTAGCAAAAGTACGGACCCTAGGCCTCATTTTCAAGCATTGCAATACCGTTTGAGCTCACTTTTGTTACTTGCTACCTTGCTATTTTTATTTATTCAGATTATAAAACTATATTTCTACCATCCATATTACACTTTTATCACCATCTCTTCGCTGAACTAGTGCACCTATACAATTTGCCATTGTATTTGGTGTGTTGGGGAGACAAGAGACTTTTTATTATTTGGTTGCAGGGTTGTTTGAGAGAGACCATCTTCATCCTACGCCTCCCACGGATTGATAAACCTTAGATCATCCACTTGAGGGAAATTTGCTACTGTCCTACAAAACTCTGCGCTTGGAGGCCCAACACGAGTCTACAAGAACAAGTTGTGTAGGAGATATCAGCCGCCGCACCCCAACCGGTTGGGGGTGGATGAACTGGACCTCGTGGAGGCTCTATGAACAGTAGCTGGTGGAGGCTGGATGAACAGTAGCCCGTGGAGGCTGGAGGAGGTCGACGGTGGATGAACAGTAGCCCGTGGAGGCTGGAGCGAGGTAGTAGACGGTGGATGAACAAGACCCCATTTCGACCGTAGGCGCTCCAACACAAATCCGTTTCCTCCATTTTATGGTACGCCACACCCCTCCCGATCAACAGGACCCCGTTTCGACCGTAGGCACTCGAATACAAGTCCGTTTCCTCCGTTTTGCAGTACGCCAGACCCTTCCCGATGAACAGGACCCCGTTTCGACCATACGCGGTCGAAAAGAAGGCCCATTTCCTCTGTTCAGCGGTACACCAGACCTCGTTTCGGCTGTTCCGTCCAAGCCGGTTGGCTCCCAATGAACACGATGTATTCCGTTGCCTCCCGATGAACACGACGCATTCCGTTGCCTCCTGATGAACACGACGCAGTTTCTCTGTTCCGACCCAGTCGGCTGGCTTCCGGTGAACAGGACACCATTGCTGCCGTCCGTTGCCTCTCCATGTACACGAGCCCTGGCCGTACATATGCGCGAGTACGCGTTCGAGACCCCGCCCGTATGTACATATGTGGCCGTATTTTTTGGCATCTGGCTATACATACGTGTACATGGTTTTGACAGGACTGCCTGAACTGCTACCGCTCCTTACTCGATGATGGTTCATAGTGGCAGATAGACCGATTGACCGGTATGTACATAGCTAACGCTATGTACACTTCGATCGGGTGGGTCCCAGCTGTCAGGGAGGACAAGGAGGCACTTCCTTGCATGCGAATATATAGCTGGCGGGTCCCAGCGGTCAGGGCCGGAATCATATATTTTTGCCCGTAATAAGGAGGCACTTCCTTGCGTGCAAAGATGTTGTTGGTGGGTCCCAGCTGTCAGGGGTAGGCATAAGGAGGCACTTCCTTCCTTGCGAAGATATACGTGGTGGGTCCCAGCTTTCAGGGGGAGGAATAATTTTATTTTCGTGTAATAAGGAGGCGGTTGCATGCGTGCGTCCATGGACCTGGTGCATCCCCACTGTCAGCCTCTCAACGTACAGTCCTCTTCCAATGACTCTCGTTTGTTGACCATGTTGGCCACGCCGCGCCGAGCGCACCAAGGCGATGGACGACGGCGAGGCCCCGGATGGCAACGAGCCGGTGATGGGAAGACGCGGCAGTGGAGTCACAGACGGAGAGGTGTACGAGGGTTAACTGGTTCTGGTGCGGCGTGGTTCTGCAGTCGGCGGAGAATAACATGAGGTGTGGAGGGGTGGAGGGATGGCTTGGCCGGCGGTGGGGTAGCGCTTCGCAGCGAAGCGTGCTAAGCAGAGCTGCTAGCAGCCTGAGGCGGGAGCAGGTGGTCCCGGCGGCGCTGGAGGAAGAAGACGAGAGATTGAAGATGAATGCCGGCCGTTGGATGTAAATCCAACGGCTATCGATATCAGAATCATTTGTTGACTAAGTTGACAACGCCTTGCGTTGGCTTCAACCTATTGGCCCACATTTCAGCCTCCAAAAATGTCGCACATATTCAACCCATTTTTTTAGAATTTATAGTCCATTCGCTGCGCTGGGTGAACAAATAATGTAGCGTCCATGTGGCCCATTTATTTTTTTTCTAAAAAACTACAGCCCATTTGCACTTTCTAGAAATACACGAATTTGCTGGCCTGGGTGAATAAATAATGTAGCGTCCATGCGGCCCATTTATTTTTTCCTAAAAAATTATAGGCCATTTGCACTTTCTCGAAATACACGATTTTGCTGGGCTGGTTCTAATTATAATGTTGGGTTGGGCGCAGCAATGTTATCAAAAAATAAACAGGGGCTGAGCATTTTGTTATAAATATATTTAAATAATAAGTGCTTTATTTACATTGGTCCTTAAATCTTTTCAAGCTTTTATTTTTATAAGTTCATAATACATGGGATATTTTTTTCTTATATATGTAAGTATCAGTTAAATATATGATGATAATAACAATAATATATAATAACATATAAAATAATATAAATATATATAATATAGTTAGAAGGGAAACATAAGTTGGACCTGGCGTCCCTATTCTTATATAGAAAAATAGAACAGACCTCTGCGTTTTCTTAAAAAAAATACATAAGTTGGGCTGCGGATGTTTAAGGTCAATACAGATGGGAGGGCCATAGGCCGGTCGATACATGACGGCCCTCAAACAAATACAAACCGGCATGTCGTGGGCTGCACATGTTAAAACAGAAAGCCTAGACTGGGCAGCCCACAACCCAGCTGATACTTGTTGGCCCACTTATAATAAATGATACATGCCAGCTCCCCGATGACTAGCTTCATTGTAAATTTATCTCCTTTAGTAACTACGTTGACAAACCTGTGGCCCCCAACATTAGTATAGCATTAGGAGGAAGTATTTTTTCAATGAGGCACTTGCTTGCGTACGGCCATGGACCTGGTAGGGCCATAGACGTGCTACAGTAGTGGTAGATGTTGTGCCCAATTTCTAGTGAAAGTACTGGAGTAGCCCAGTGGCCAAGTTCCACTCCCCAACCGCTGCTCCGCCCGGGTTCGATTCCACCTGATGCAGTGAAAATATCCAAAAATTTTTGCCTCTGCCTCTCACATGTGGGTGCCCATTGTCATCTACGCACACCACCTCCAACACACTCAACATTGTGTGGGTATTTTAAAAATAGCATATCTTTTTGGCTGTGCATCATATGAAGATGTGCTATGCATGAATGTTGATCAGCATGATGTTAACTGGCTGGTAGTTCCATTTTCGACCATGAATAAAACTTCCAACATGATGTTATCCCTGTTTGAAAAGGGCGTGTTAATATAAATGCTCTGCCTCAGAAACTTGCAGTTTCTTATCTGAAACTGAAACTTGTAGTTTCTTCTGTGAGAATTACATTGTCTGCACTTTTATATGAAACTACATTTTTAAAGTGCTAAAAATAGATCTCTAGAATTCATAAAATACTTCATATGCTCAATACTGTAAATCTGAAATTCAAAAGACATTCATATCTGAAAGTACTCTCAAATCTGAAACACAAAACACAACCTGCAAATACTGACAACTCTAAGCTCCTCCTAAGACTATTTGGGGGGGGGGGGAGTCCCCTCCTATTCCTCGGCGGCAGACAGTCGCCCCGTGGGACGAGGTGAATTGCGAGGGAGAAGATGGCGGGGAAGCGTCGTCGCGCCAATTGTTTTTCTCCTCTTGTAGTTGGGTTCGGTCGACGAAGACTCCACCGGCTCGCTCTGCCATGGTACCCTGAGAAACGGCACCGTGTAGATGCTCAATCCTTCATTCTCGGGTGGATGCTCCATCTTGGATTGATACTCCCACCACCGCAGCCTCACGATCAGATCCGGTGAATCTGTTTGCTCCATGGCCCAGAGGAGCAGCTCTATGTACTCCCGCGCGACTCCCTCCCGGTGTATCGCCTCCTTTTCGCTCTTTTCCAGATATTTGGCCATCGATTTCACCATCGCCACTAATTGCTCTGGGTTATCAAACCAAGACTGTATCTCCAACATCCTAGCTAGCTTCACAGGGTCGCCGCCTGCGAGCCACACGTATCGGTTGTACTCCTCCATCGATCTACTTCTCCACAACACCTTCACTCGCTGGCGGTGGTTTTTGAATGGAAGAGGAAAGGAGCGGTGCTGGTTTTGGGTTAGAACAGGAGAGGAGCGGCGGTGGTTTTGAAATGGAAGAGGAGAGGAGCGGCGCTGGTTTTGGATTGGAACAGGAGAGGAGC